>CM046882.1:186929967-187553895 GCA_025667525.1 Glebionis coronaria | reverse complement strand
GCTTGCAATTGCTCTTGTCGTGTCCAAACGTATTGTTTTTCTCATTTTTCAATAAAATTTTAATTTTTTTGTGTTATTTTTAGGTTTTAATAAATAAAATAAGTGTTTTTGACACGAATGTAGGCTTTCCGTTGGTGAAAATAAGAATAGTTTTTGACTCGACTCGGTTTTTAACCTTAGCTTTTCCTTAACGTATTTGAATTAAGTTTTGCTAGGCTATTATATAGGGAGATTTAAAACGCGAAGGTCTTAATTCATACGAGTTAAGAACAAGAACTTTTCGCAAGCTCCTATAATTGATCCTAGAAAGTCGTTTATCAAGGGAACTTTAAAATGCAAATTCTAAAACTTGCAAAAGTATAAGAAGATGCAAGATCCTATAGATGACTTGAAAACCCAAAACTTTGATTTAATAGGCTAAGTATCCATTGATTTCACATTTTTGAAATTTTACAATATGGAGAACAAGAGATGATAGAGCCAATTATAAGTTTGGTATTCTATCGGGAATTTATGTGAGTTAATTATGAGCCTATTCTCCCTTCGCTTGTTAATAAATTTAATTGCAATAAATAAGGTTGAACAATTTGAAAAGTTACTTAGCTTCTAGCCCAAGATCGTTTAAAAGTTGCTCGGTATGGATTAGAGTTCATAGCCAAGGCATAACTTATTGAAGCGGGATGCGAAGATTGGCGAGTCCAAAAAGGTCCTAACAAGACATGAGGGCTATGTTTTATTGCTAAAGATCTCAAGTGATGTGAAGATTCATTTATCAAAAGTCAATATGAAGGATCGAGACACACGACGAAAAGCAAAATACTCCCCAAAAGTCATGGAGAAGTCTATCCAAAAAGACCATAATAAGGTATGAGGATAAATGAAGCCAAGTCCAAAAAGGAGGCGAATCGTTGTATATCAAAATCCCAAGTAAAGATTGGAGAAAAATGAAGAAGTCGTGGTCCAAGTATGAATCTCTCAAAACTTCAAGTGAAGAAATTCCTATATGAAGAGAAGACCATTATTTCATGAACGTCTCTCAAGGTTTGAAGTATAAAGTCGCTGCCAAATATCGGTCCGAGAAAGGTCTCAAATCGCGAAGCAAGTTATGCCAAGATATGAACTTTATGAAGTCCCGAGAAACAGTTTTAAAAGATTTTTTCCTTTAGCTAACTATTGATTAAATCGTTCACTTTATTTTTAGCCTAATGAATTATCGAAATAAGTCAACAATGCATCTTCATGATCATTCAAGACAACAATAAAATATAAGAGATACACCTAGGAATAAGGGAGTCTAAGTGAATAATTGGCCCACATGAGTTCGTGTTAGTCTACCAACTTATAATAACAATGATCTTGTTTTTGCACTTGGCATGGAAAAGTGAAAAGTCGAGGATGATGAATCTATTTGAGTTTTATGATCCTTAAAGTTATTTTATGTCTTTACAAAATAAAGTGTTATAAGTTGAATAATGGTGTAGTTATAGTTTTATTTTATCATTGCGTGAGGACACGACAATTGCTTAACATGGGGGAATTTGATATGAGTGTATTTACTAATATCATTTTTAGCTTAAAACGATGAAATTATGCATGAAATGTATCAAATATGCCTTGTATATGCTTGTTTTTGTTGTTTCGTGTGTGTAGGTACCAAGTTCGCAAAAACTGGCAACTATCGACACGAGTTTGAAGATAAAGATCAACAAGGCCAAAATCGAGCTCGACTTGAGTGGATTTAATCAATTGTCAAGTTTATGGGCTTAGTGAGAACCACAAATGCTTATTGGGCCTGAAAAGCCCAACATGGATAATCATTGTTATGATTTGTGGAACTTAACTAAATTAAGCCCAAAAGGCCCCAAAATTGAAGTTGTCACACGAATGGAGTGATTATGGGCCCAAGCCCAAAATAATGGGAAGAAACGAATTACTGAAATGGAGATAAATGGGCCTGTTAGGGTTTGGAGTAAAAACACGTTTACATTTTCACTATATAAAATTATTCCACTCAATTTTTTCACACTAAATAAAACCGATTGCTCACCAAACTTTTTCTCACCCTCACGCTTCCATTTACACCACACACACACATTAAATAAAAGCTTCGATACAAACGATGTTTATCATCTTCCCCATTTACTTTCTTCCCCACCCTAAAAACCTGCACATATTTACCGTTTCATAAAAACCCTAGATGGGTAAAAAACCAATTAACTTTAGGGCTTTTGATCTCACGTGATATTCACGTGTAGGGGAATAAAAAGCCCTAATTTTTAGGAAGAGAAGGAATGGTGAGGAATTGCTACGTGGCAAAAAGTTATTGGAAGATACACATCATTAAGCAAATTCCACCAATCAAGTGCCCTCAAAGAAACACAACTAGCACACGGATGCCACGTTGGAAATCCGTGTGCTAGTGTGAATCACCTCAACCATCCGATCAACCAGAATAGAGAGAGAAAAGATCCAAAGGTCAAGATTGAAGAAGGATATTCCTAAGAATATCCGAATATTTGTCATCAGCAAAGCCCTTGGGAGGCTATAAAAACCCCCAAATAATCTTGTATTGATCATCCTTTCTTTATTTTTAAAATTACTCTGTAGAAATAGTTTTAGGTAAAATGTTGTATTTCTTTTATTAAATCTTGTATTATTTCTGAAATTAATGAAAGATAAATTGATTTGATTTTAAGTCGCAGTCTATTTTTCTTTTACTTTACTGCTTACTGTTTAAACTGTTTCACAAGGGTAATAATTAAGATGTTAAGAATAAGCTAAATAATAGCTTATCTTTTAATATTGAAAGTAAAGTTTGGATCCATGTTTATCCTCACTGGATAAATAAAAAATTGAAGCTGAGTTGATTGTTAGTGGTTCATTCGATGGAACGTTCGATTATTATGGTGGTTCGAGTAACGGTAGATGGCGGTTTTGGTTTTGGTTCATAGGATGCTCAGCGCATTCCTACTGCTCAACGGTTCACGTCAAAAGGTTCTAATCCTTTTAATTTTTACGTTATTTACAATTTAATTTGTTTGAATAACTTGAGTAGAAATCTGTGTGATGATGTTAGTTGTATACGTTAGGTTTAATTAGTTTGAATGTTTAGCATGAAGATTGTTTCTGTGTTTGGGGTTAACTGCTTAGAGCTTGGTAGCTATATGTTTTAGTTTAATCTGAATTTATGAATCAGCATTCTAATGAAACTGGATTAGATAACTTGTTAATGTTTAGTCAGTAATTGGTAATAGTTTTTTTTTTATATCTGCTTATTTAGGATTTGTTAGGACTGTGAATCTGAGAAAGTTATCTCCAAAATATGTTAGCTTGCTGGAGAATTTTTAATGGGTTTTAGTTTTTAAATAATGTTGTGTGTTTAGTCTCATATGCCTTGTTGAATAAATCAGTTTTGATTTAACTTTCAGAATTAAGCATTTTAGCAGCTTTCGTTATTTGATCTGCTGTTATAAACTTTGGTAACTGATATTGCTTTTTAATCTTACTGTTTTGAGGATATTGGTTGATTTAAGATTACTGTTTTGACCTTTTGATTGTTTAAATTTGTTGAGTAGCCTTACTGAATTGTGTTATATTATTAGCTTGGATCTGTTTGGCTGATTTTACATGATTATATGCTAAAGTAATTGTGATTTGTTTTGGTCTTAATTTTCAGCTTATCAGAGTTACTTTTCTGATAAGTTCACAAAAGCTGTTTTCCTAACAGCTTATCAAAATAAGCTTGACAAAAAGTCTCTCCTGAGACTCATCTTCTTGTTCAGCTGTCAAAAAGAAAATAATTTCAAAATCTGTCATCTGCAGGTCTCGAACTCGAGACCTGCCCTTCACCAATGCAACGTGTTACCCAACTGAGCTGAGAGCTCTTTTGGTTTTGTTTTCTTTTACTGAATTAATATAGTGCATTCTGCTTTGGCAGATTTATTCTAGTTACGTTTTTTTTATTTACTCTAAAAATCGTTTTCAAACATGTTTCTTAATTAAAGTTTTTATTAAAATATGTTTTAGTCAAATAAAAATAATAAAAATAATAAAAAAATGTTTTTATTTAAAAAGTTTAATTAGTTTAAATTTTAATTAATTAGATTTTTATAACTTTAGATTTAAATAAATATAGTTTTTAAATAGATTTGTTTAAAGTATTTTTAAATAAAGTAAATTAGTTTTAAAGAGTTTAATTAGATTTTTCAATTAGTTTTTAAGTTTTTAAATAGATTATTAAATTTTTATAGATTATTTTATTAGTTTATTTTTTTTATAGTTTTAATTTTTAAATAATTAATTGTTTTTTAGATTTTAAAAAATAGCGGGGTTTACGATTCATGCACTTTAGGCTAAAATTAAATTAGTTTAAATAGTTTAAAATTGGTAGATTTAATTTGTAGTTTAAAAACCGAATACCAATTCAATTCAATTGTCCTAATCAAAGCAAAACGTCTCAAATTCATAAGATCTTCGTGTACAACGAACTTGATTCACTCACGTGTTTAATTGAATTCGTCATTGGTAATATTAGTCTATTACTTTTTCCTAAAGGTAATTTTCTAATTTACCCTATAACGT
Source organism: Glebionis coronaria (assembly GCA_025667525.1). Classification (NCBI taxonomy): domain Eukaryota; kingdom Viridiplantae; phylum Streptophyta; class Magnoliopsida; order Asterales; family Asteraceae; genus Glebionis; species Glebionis coronaria. The sequence continues at coordinate 187,549,314 of CM046882.1, read as the reverse complement.
ATATCAAATAAATCACTATACTATCCTCGACACATCAGTTGTCACTGACTTTCTGTGATTATCTATGACGATGAATGGAACAAAAACTATGTCGTACCGGCAAATGAAGAAAAATTGTTAAAAAACATTAAGTAAATCATAATCAGACGAGAATGATTAGATACATGGTTCATCGAGAATGATTAGATACATGGTTCATTATGAATCATATATGATTCACCATGAATCATATATGTTTCAGGATGAATCGTACATGTTTCCTGATGAATCATACATGATTCACCATGAATCATATATGATTCATCATGAATCATATATGATTCATCATGAATCATATATGTTTCATAGTGAACCATACAGAATTCTACAAGAAAAATACATATGCTGATAGAGGACATAAAAAGTTTTTATTCAACAACTTACTTATTCGTTCTGAATGTTGCGTCAAATGATATTACATCACCAAACTCATTGTAGTTGCATTTATCAGCTTCATCTGCCCAAAAAAGTGCAACTAACACACCGTTTCAACCTTATACTGAAATGTAAAGTTTGGCGCAAACAATTTCCTATTTTCCATCTTTTCTATCAGCATATGTGCATCGCTATCTCCTATAACCTCATTAACGTCTCTGACATGATTCTTAAAATCGTCAGTCGTGCCATAAACATACTGAGAACCCCCTTTCATCGTAGAATACAAGTGGTGTGCCTTTGTTCCACCAAGTTTCATTGTTGAAGCTTTTATAACAAACATTTTTTCCGTCTGAGTCATCTTTCATTGTTTCTTTGTAAGATGCTCAAATTCTTTCGGAATCATACTGTGGTTGTGTCTTGGATCGAATGTAACTATTTCATACTTTTCGGTACGACTATCCAAAGCAATCTTAATTCTTGCACGGCAACCCGTTAGTCTATGCCTTGTATTTCTAACTTGCTTATCATTGTGTTGAGGATCCAATGTGTTAATATTTATCTCCTTTGGATTCCATTCTCGATTACACATGAGTTACTTTGATTTCACCAAACCACTTTTTGTTTTCTTTTGGCATGTCACTTAGCTTCAAACCCTCCCTTTTCAGCGTAAGTGTTATAAAAATCGACACCTTGTTCTATTGTATCAAAAGTTTACCCCTGAAAAGGTTGGTACTACGCTTCAACATTTGGTTCGTAGTATATCGTTCCTCCAGGTGTCTCGCCTTCTGGGAACAAAGTTGGCGTGCTCCTTGAAACTGTTAAACAATAACATTTAGGTTTTGTTTTAGTAAATTATTTTTACATTGAATCATGTATGTTTCATGTTGAATCATATATTATTCAACATGAATCATGTATGATTCATGATGAATCATATATGATCCATCATGAATCATACATGATCCATCATGAATCATACATGATCCATCCAACTTGCTTTTGAAGTTTTTACCAATTACAGTGTCTTAAACAATAACTATTTTAACAGAATCATAGAATCATATATGATTCATTATGAATCACTTGTTTGTATATTGAATGAAACATATACGATTCATTATGAATCATATATGATTCATGATGAATCATACATGATTCATCCTACTTGCTTTTGAAGTTTTTACCAATTATAGTGTTTTAAAGAATAACTATTTTAAAAGAATCATAGAATCATATATGATTCATTATGAATCACTTGTTTGTATATTGAATGAAACATATATGATTCATCATGAATCATATATGATTCATGATGAATCATACAGGATTCATCCAACTTGCTTTTGAAGTTTTTACCAATTACAGTGTCTTAAAGAAAAACTATTTTAAAAGAATCATAGAATCATATATGGTTCATTATGAATCACTTGTTTGTATATTGAATGAATCATATATGATTTACCTGGAGTTTGAATGATATTGACTTCAACATTTGACTCTTTATTTTGAGTCTGAGTCATAGGATTTTCATTTTCTTCATATTGAACTATACTTGAATATGCATCAATTGCATCGTCATCAGGCATATTTGTGGTAGTTGTGATTAGGGAAGAAGGTCTCTGATTAGGGAAGGTAGTTGTGGAAGTTGAGATCGCCAGAAAAAATGGGATGGAGGTTGTTGTGGTGGTTAAGGTCGCCGGAAAAAATTAGGGTTTATAGATCTCTACATAAAACGAGATATGTGATTAGGGAAGTTGTGGTAGTTGTGGTGGTTGAGGTCGCCGTAAAAATAGGGTGGAGGTTGTTGTGGTGGTTGAGGTCGCCGGAAAAAATGGTTATGGTGGAGTTGGAGGTCGCCGGTGAGACATGCTGAGAGAGAGAGTGTGTGTTTTTTAAACAAAAAAATGAAGTATTAATTGGTAAAAATTCTATTTATGTTTTTACATTTTTGCCCCTATGTGTAAAAAGTAGGTGTAATCTTGACCATTGAATGCAAAATAAATGGATGGTTCAGATTGTCTCATTTGGTCTATGCTATATTTTGTGTCTAAACTCCACAATCATTAATGCAAAAAAGTTGTTTGGATTGCATGTGGGTTTTAAGCAACTATCATATCTGATAAAAAAAACATTATTTCATAATCACTAATCCGAAAACTTTGTATGATAAAATTTACATATCTATCTATCTATATCTATACTATCTTATAAAGAGTCTATATCAAAAGTTGAATTTTCAACAATTCCATATATAAAATGCATGATTCTTCCTTTATACGAATTCTTTCTCCAGCTGTTACAATTCGATGTATTTTTATAAGAATCTTTTTATAGGTTTTCCATGTTTACGTAGTTGACAATCATTATTCTCTCTCACAGACACACAAACATTATTCTCTCTAACCCTGATACACATAAAAAATCCCGTCCGCCACCATAATTTTATCATCACCGGATCTGCCGAATCCGCCCCATCTTTTGTGGTTTAGGTGGTTTCGAGGTAGTTTTGATTGATGATGATGATATTGGTGGTTGGTTTATATGGATTTTGTTTATTTGGGTGGTGCACCAATTGAAAATCGTGGTGCACGATGGAACTCTACTCCACCACCGTGCCTTAACCAATCCTGAAACCACCACGTCGCCCACTAAAACCACCACTCGAGAGCTAAACTACCGTTGTTGCGGAGACCATCATGACCAAGGCCAAATAAAAGGGTATTCTTTTTTAGTTTTATAATATATCTAGATCATATGTAAGTTTTGAAGGTTTCTTTTCATATATTTGTAGATCGTATATAATTTACAACATTTTTTAACTGCAAGTGTCGGAAAAAGACAATGAATCACCGAAAAAAGCGGCCTTTCATTGCTTAGTCCTTGCAAAATCTGTCAGATTTGCCCCATCATTGTTGTCGTCCGGTCCCATCTCTCGTCACTGTTGGCTAATTTGTTTGTACAGTAAGTCAAATTTGTTATTAGTTATGTGTTGGTATATTGACTCAAACCTGAAACTTCTATTTTATAGCACTTCATATATTACATACTTTTATTGTTTCCTGGGGCAAGAGGGGTGTTTGGATTAAACTGACAATAGATCTTGTAAATCTTGTCAGTAGTGTGTGGTTTCAACCAGCTTTGATTAATTGGAAAAAAAGAACCATATTTATTTTTCTTTGTCCTCATAGCTAAAGATGTATGTGTGTAATACCTTTTCTGTTCTTTATTAGCAAAAGGTCCAATCCTGCAAACTTTATTTATCATGGTATGCAGGTAGTTAAGTTTGGAAGGCAATTGAAAATGGAGATAAGGTAAACAAACTGAGCCGAGAAGAGGCTCGATGATAAATTGTGTTGGTCCAGGCTTTAGATTATCAGTTTACACCAGTTAGTGTTACTTAAAATGATATTGGCACCTTAAATTAACGATTCGGTTTAATGAGTCAACATAATATTTCAAACTGATTTTGATGTCTTCATCCTTGTCACAGTTTTTTATTCATGTATCTATTCCTTTTTTTTTATAAAACACAAGTTGACTTTTTGTGGGTTTTGTGTAGTTTAGATAATTGATTATGTTGCTTTTCTAGGCTTTGTCGAGTGGTTTATTCGTCATTTGCGAGTATGTGTATTAGCAAGTAGTTAGATTAGCACCACATATCTACTTTTAATATTTTTGTTTTTGGCTGGCAGGTAAGTAGGTGTCCTGTTGCGTTGTTGTTGACAATGTAATGACTAATGATGTCTATGACTTTTATAACCACCCCTTTCGGAATTGACAAGGTACACTTTCAACAGCTCTTTGCAGGAACCTCTAGAGATGTTTCATTGGAAAAAAAAAAGATGTTTCATTGGAAATGTGGCCCGAGTTCAATAGTCACATGTTTAAATTAAAGTTTTGGCCAGCAAAATTGTTAGTATATATAGCAGCCTTGGGCTATTAGGTTATTCAGTTAATGTGAACCGAGTCTTATTAATCGTATGCCTAGAAGTTTGGGTATTCCGAATTAAACAAGTAGTAGCGACATAAAACCTACGTGTTATACTATTCGACTATGCTCTTCTATAAGCACAGCTTAAAACTTGGGTTTGGGACATATTTAGTAGTACATTTAACCCAACAATGTTGATTTATGATTGAACTATATAAGCTAATACACATATTCAATCCTATAAGATCCCACGACAATTCTTCTAGCTCTTTTATTTCTACTTCTGATATATGTTCAACTTAATTTTAGCACTTATGGAATTTTCATTATTGAACCTGTTTGATGGCATTAAGACAATAATGGGATAAGCAGTTCATATGATCTATTTATAGTCAGTTAGATATCGATTTCTTAGTGTAAATGTTAAGTATTCATGATTTTTGCAATCGTCTGTTGTCATTATTTCACTGTTGTTGCTAAAGAGAAAAAAAAGATGACAAACCCGTGATTGATTTCTTTGCAGGAGAGATACACATTCTTGGTTATATTTGACACTAGAAAATTGTCAAGCTTTTTGGCTATTCAAGCTGAGAATTGAGAATTGTTGTGCGCACATGGAGCCTCAGGGTGGTGTCAATGAAAAAGTATATTTATTTATAGGCTACAATGAAAAAGTTAAGCATTAAATCAGATAATATAAACCAATGCATCACCTGCAGGTGGACAAAATTTTGTCTACTTTTGATTCTGAAACCGCTGCTCAAGTATCGACAAAAGATACACCTTAATTGGTTGCTTAATTATGTGGCGGGTTGAGTGGTTTGAATCAATTGTGCACATTACACATTCCCCTAAATGGTTTATTGGGACGAAATAAAAGGGCTCGAACCATGATAACTAGCTATCCACGATGGTCTTTTGGATGTCGTGGTTTCACCCCAACAATGAGTGGTTTGAAACAATGCTAGATCTGACCGTCAACACATTGTTTCTGAGTTAATTACTAGCGTCCACAAACCCTAAGAACATCGACGCGTTGATTTATTCTGAGTTCAAATGATTGTTTTTCACACATGCCGATACGCTAACTTAAGTTGTGTTAATTCTTATTATTACAAAAATATTCTTTGCAAGCAAAAACAAAGTGAAATATTGCCAATATTAAGGAAAAAGCATTAATGTTGAAAAGATGACTTGTAGTTAAATTTGTCGTAACCAGACATATAACACACTCAAACTACTCATTAAACTTGTGCTGATGTAATCTTATCCCCGTCCCCTTCTGCTGAATCCGCCACCATATCTTGGTGGTTTGAGGTAGTTCTGGTTGGTGATATTGGTTGATGGTTTAGGTTTTTCTGGTTGTTAAGATCCATTCTCGAAATCATTTTTTACGGCGGTGATAAAATTATAAAGGTTGGCCGGAAAAAAGGGATCTTGTGATTATTTTGGTGGTTTAGTTGATCATTTATTGCGTAGAAATAAATATACCATCGTCTAATTAACATCTGATACGCTAGAGTAAAATTTGATTATTGTGACTCTCATTAGTTGTTATTGTAATACTAACAATGTGCCCATCTTACTTGTTTTTTTATCTATTTTTTACGTAATGGTATTAGGATTTCATATTTATTAATGTTGAAATAACGTTCTGGCCTTACGAGTATTATAAACTGATATGTAAGAATTTGCAACTTCAAGTTAAATTTGTTTAAGAGTATGTATTTTGCTTCATACTAAATTCTGAGGACGTCATTGACTTTGACATGAGATCTGTTCGTCATAGATTTATACTTTACAAATGTTTTTTTTTGAATAGTAGTTTGGTGCAGCGGAGTATCTTGCGTGTCATCGAAGCATCGAGTCTCTCGACCCGAGTTCGAATCATCTCACGAAGAGAATATCAACCCCATGCTACTAGCCATCCAGTTTTCCATTAAGTTGAAATGTTGCATGTTACAACCGTTTGCAAGTACATTTTAATCTTTTGATTTTTTATTTTGAATGTTACACGAAATACTTATCACAAATCCACAATACCGTCTATCGTTAATTATATGTCGCTAGGAATCTCCATCGCACGTTATAACATTTTGCAATTACAATTTAATCTTACAACGGTATAGAGTATTGTTAATTATCTGTCGCCAGACAATTCTGCCGCTATGCGCGGGTAATCGTCTAGTCTATTATAAAAATCAATAGCACAAAATCTACAAATTATCAAGTTCATTATCTTGTACAAAAAGTCAATACCTAACATCAAACTTATTATACTCAAAATATATAATTATACTCAAAATATATGCAGTTACATTGAAATTTTTTTGATAATTTCCTTTCATCTTGATTTTGTCCCTTCATCTTGATTCTGGCCCTTCATTTTGACTTTTTTGGCTTTTATCTTTGATTGCCATAACAAATGAGACGTACAAGAGATACAACAGATTTACTCACGTGATCATCTATTTTTGTTTTGAAAAGATACAATAAATAGTTGGGTCAATTTTAGTGGAAGAAAGTTAAAAAAAAATTAACACAGTAAAGAAGAAAATGAGAAGAAGAGTACTGTGAACTTTTTTGTGGCTGAGATCAAAATGTATATAGGCCTCACAGGAATTGCTGACCAAAACCCACCCTTCCCATGTGGAATGGTTCTATGGGTGTCACAATCATACTTTTTATTTTAAATGGTAACCAAACAAATGAAATCAAAGTGAAAGTCATTTCATGATTACTAGACCCCTAAAACAAACAGCTCCTTAAATTTAAATCTAAACCTATATACAAACCAAACAGACCCAAATTTAAATCTAAACCACTTACAAACCAAACGGACCCTAAATCATACCCAAATGTTGCATTATATCTAATCATGTTTGGAATCATATATCTACAGTATACAGTAAGATAATTCCATAAATAGAAAAAAGAACCCATTTGTAACTGAACCAACTGGAGTGCATCATTCTGCCTTCGTGTCAAAATTAACACGGAAAATACAGTATATCAAGCTCATGAAAATATCATCCCAATTGTCCAAAATCTGCTAGCTTAAGTATCATACAACCCAAAACACTGGCACGTCTTAGTTCAACAGAATAGTGGCTAAACACATAACTTTAGATAGTCGATTTCATAGAAATATAAAATTTGCACCTATTATGTTCCTGCAAGCAAATTGCTGACCATTCCATTGAAGTATATAACAAAAGTCGCTGAAACCTGAAATCACAACACATGACACTATAACACCAGTTTTTGACATTCTTACTGTTATCACTTGTGAGTTTATGGAAATCAAAATGAAAAACTTACAATTTGCTAATACGCCAGCTTCGATGCTATAGCAAGTTCAACAAAGTAGATCTTAAACGGCTTTCCTCCTTGTCAGATTGGATCTTCATACAATCCATCATTTCATTCATGACAGTTTTAGCCTCCGCACACAAACTAGAAAAGGATGCTTCAATCTGAGCCCTCTTTGATACAGGAAGTTCTGTCAGTAATGGTTTGATGTCTAGCAACTTTGAAATAATGACAGAAGTCTTTTCTTTCCCATGTGCAACGTGATCACGAAGATCCTTCCAATAGCTATCGATCTCTTTCATCTTTTCCCACTTGTCAAGTTGCATTTTATTAACTCGAACATTCCCTTGCTCATGCATATTTGGCTCATGGCTCTCGATTGGTGAATTTCCTCGATCCATATGAGCTCTATAGGTCTCAAGTTTTACCTTCTCATGCTCTAACATCGCCCCTAATTTTGCCATTAGCTGTTGTGATGATGTGGCATTCTCCAATGCTCTCATTTCCTGAATGGAAACAGTGTTTGTATCAAACTATCAGATCCCAATTTGAATCCCTTTCTAAAATGACATGACCAGTAACGTGTCTCACTAAGCGTCTAAGCTACCCCTAATTAGTAGTAAATGACGGTTTAATTTAGGACATGGCAGGTGCATCGGTGCCAAGGTACAGGGCCCACATTTTGTTTATACGATCTTATATATCAATATATGTGTGAGGATCAAGAGCCATAAGTTTTATGGAAATACGATTATAATAAATGATGCCTATGGTTAATGATTTAGGCTTACAACTGATGTCATTTACTTCAAGTGATGATCTTGCTTTTTTATTTTACCAACTACTTTTCAAAAAGCTGACTAAAAATGCTTAAACCTAAAACACAATTTTGAATTAGCAGTTTAATCTCATTTTTCTGTCACTCTGGACAGTCAAAGTTAACTCATATTTGTAACAAACACGAAGCAGGATACATGGTAACTAAGTATATATCGACATAGTGTAAATACCTCGCACGAGACCATTGTGAAGGTGGCGCTTGGAGAACTATCCAGAAAATACTTTTTGACTTCAATAGGTATAGTTTCTTGCACAATTGAATATGAACCGCGTGGATAAGCCTTTAAACTCTTTAACTCAGCAAACGGAGAGGTGGGTTGATATGAAATTATTTCCATTAAAGGAGAAAGAAGCTGCAAAAAAAATAACATAATAAAGATAGTTAAAAAATACATATAAGTTTCCATTAAAGGAGAAAGAAGCTGCAAAAAAATACCAGAATAAAGATAGTTAAAAAATACATATAAGTAACTTTTAACTCCAAACTAAAACAAAGTTATCAAATAAAGCTGTAACTGATAAATGTCTAAAAGCTACAACAATCGTAACCTTCATATGTATATTCATAGTTGAACTGTTGAAGGGCATGTCGTTTTATCGACTCATTTGTTTCGCAAACACTTGAAGATTGTTATAACATATTGATATGAGCTCAATTGTTATGAAAAGTCAAACAAACAAGTCAACTACTTTTGGCGGGAAAAGTAGTTAATCACCCCAACCCATTATCTCACCCTATAAATGCCCGGAATTGTCATTCATTTCATTTAGCTATTGATTTGTAATTGTTCTTGTAACAAACTCTCTTCTATAATTCATCAATCCTATAACAAACCCTTAACCAAATTGTGTCCTGATTTATGTTTCTTGTTTGTATGAAATCTTGGCCCTTTTGTGTTGCGTTACTCCTATTCCACTTATTGGAATTTGGGTTTTGGATCATATCAATTGGTATCAGAGCCATCCTTCCTCGGATTGGGCTCAATTCAGGTGTAACCGACACGAAATTTTGGAAACTCAATCAGTGTTTCTATTGTGAGCAAAAGTATGTGCTTGGTCATAAGTGTCCTGGAAAGTTGTTTTCATTGGAGATTGTTCACAGAAATGATATGGTAGATGAAGACACATACCTACAGCATAGTGAAGTAGTGTTTGGCAATGAGGATAACACAATTGAATTGGGAGAAATAGATCAAGTTGGTGAACAAAAGTTGGTTGCACAACCTCAAATTTCACTCAACGCCATTTCAGGATTTAATACCTTCCAAACTATGAGAGTAAAAGGTCAAATAAATAATCAACCATTTAATATTTTGATTAATTGTGGTAGCACACATAATTTTTTGGATATAGGTTTTGCTAAACAAATTGGTTGCCATATTAAGCAAACTTGTCCCTTACAAGTAACTGTGGCACAGGAGGAAATTTCATTACTAGTTCTTAGAATGTAAGGGCTTGTCATGGAAGTTGTAAAGAGAGGTGTTTAAAGCTGACATGTTCCTAATTCCTTTGGGTGGTTGTGAAATGGTCTTAGGAATGCAGTGGTTAGCTACTTTGGGAGACATAGTTTGTAATTTTTTGAAACTTAGGATGGAATTTCAATGAGAGAAAGAAGGTAATCATTAGAGGTGCACCACGGCCTACTTTACAGTGGAGGGAGGGTAAGCTGATGGGTGCCAAGCTGTGTTCTGTTGATGACTACAGGTATGGATACTACAACTACTAATGTTCATCCTTCATTAATTCAGTTGTTAAAAGACTATGAAGAAGTGTTTGATGTTCCTAAGTCACTACCACCACATAGGAAACATGATCACAAAATTCCCTTGTTAGACAACACTTGCACCTATAAACATTAGGCCTTATAGGCATCCTCCCGCACAGAAGGATGCTATAGAGGCTATGGTTACTGAGTTGCTGGATAGTGGTGTTATTAGACCTAGTCATAGTCCTTTTTCTTCTCTAATAGTGATGGTCAAGAAAAAGGATGGGTCATGGAGAATGTGTGTTGACTATAGGGCTCGCAATAATAAAACTGTGAAGGATAAGTTTCCTATACCAATGATAGAATAATTAATAGATGAATTGTTTAGTGCTCAAGTATTCACTAAGTTGGATCTAGGATCTGGTTACCACCAGATAAGGATGTGTGAGGATGACATCCATAAGACCGCCTTTAGAACTCACCAGGGTCACTTGAGTTTTTGGTGATGCCTTTTGGGTTGACAAATGCACCATCTTCTTTTCAAGCTCTTATGAATGAGGTTTTTGCTCCATACTTAACGAAGTTTGTGTTAGTTTTCTTTGATGATATACTTGTGTACAGTAGTACTTTGACAGAGCATGCTCAGCACTTAACTCAAGTTTTGGGTACTATGCACCAATATCAGTTGTATGCCAAATTGAGTAAGTGTGTGTTTGGGGCTAAGAAAGTGGAGTAATTGGGGCATGTGATTTCTGGCAAAGGTGTAGCTACTAAAGGTGTAACTACTTAATCCTCTAAAATCAAAGCAATGCAGGATTGGCCCATTCTTGTTAACATCAAAAAGTTAAGGGGATTTTGGGGCTTACTGGTTACTACAGAAGGTTTGTTAAGCACTATGCAACTATTAGCAAACCTTTGATAAAACTACTCAAGAAGAACTCCTTTGAATGGTCAAGTTCACCTCAAAAGGCTATTGAGGAGTTGAAATTGGCTATGATTAATGCTCCAGTTTTGGCACTACCAAATTTTCAAGAGGAATTTGTAGTGGAGACTGATGCTTCTGATGAAGGTATTGGAGCTGTTTTGCATCAACATGGTCACCCAGTTGCCTTCTTAAGTAGAGCCTTGGCACCAAAACATAAAGGTTTGTCTACTTATCAGAAGGAATTGTGGGCAGCGGTGTATGCTTCAGAGAAGTGGAGAGGGTATTTGCTTGATAGGCATTTCAAGATAAAGACTGATCATTTTCAGTCTTAAGTACCTAATGGAGCAAAGATCAACACCCTTTCAAATCAAATGGTTACCCAAGCTACTTGGTTATGATTCTGAGATAGTGTATAAGAAAGGTAGTGAGAACATTGCTGCTTATGCATTATCAAGGTCTCCTAGTCCTTCTCTGCAAACTTTGGCTCAGTGACATTTCTAATGATTTGCTGATTAGAATTCAAGCTAGTTGGCAGTCTGATCCTAGTGTGCAACAAGTAATCAACACAATTAAAAATGGTCCACTTGCACGATCCAAATTTAGTTGGATTGATGGTCAATTGAGAAGGAATGGCAAGCTAGTTATTGGAGCAGATCTTCGGTTAAGACAAGAGTTGCTCAAATACCATCATGATGAAGCTTTAGGTGGTTATTCAGGTGTTGAAAGATGCTTTTTATTGGAAGGGGATAAAAAGATAGTTAAAGAATATGTAAGGGTGTGCAAAAGCCTGACTTAGCACCATAACCTATTCCTAGACTGACATTTCTATGAACTTTATTAAAGGCTTACCCTCTTCTTTTGGGAATACAGTTATTCTGGTGGTCATTGATAGATTGAGCAAGTATGGGCATTTCATTCCTTTGTCACATCCATTTAAAGCTATTGCTTGATTCTATGTATAAATTGCATGGACTACCCAAAACAGTCACAAGTGACAGAGATAAGGTGTTCATAAGTACTTTTTTGAAGGAGTTGTTTAAGAAGTTCGGGTCACTTTATGTGTTTGGAGTGCTATTTGAGATGCATGACTAGTGAACAACCAAAGAATTGGTCCAATGGCTATCATTAGCAGAGTTTTGGTACAACACAAATTTCCACACAGCTATCAATACAACTCCTTTTGAGGTGGTGTATGGTCAAGCTCCACCAACGCATGTGTCATATATGGCTGGAGACTTACATGTAGAGACAGTTGATAGATCCTTAATTGAAAGAGAGGAAGCAATTGCTTTACTACAATTTCATTTAGAAAGGGCACAACACAGGATGAACTTGAAGGAATTTGCAGAGGATAAGCACAGAAGTGATAGGTCTTTTGTGGTGGGAAATTGGGAGTTGCTTAAACTGTAACCACACAGGCAAGTCACCCTCAGGTTACATAAGCAACATAAGTTCTCGTCTTTACCAAACACCAGTTTGTCCACAATGTGTTTCATGTTTCTCAACTCAAAGCTTATAAAGGTCAACCTACGAGTTGCTGTGTTGGATAGGAAAATTGGATAGGAAAATTGCTAAAGTCAGAAATGTTGCAGTGGTCTATTGCATAGGAAAATTGCTAAAGTCAGAAAATTGTACAATGGTCCCATGGAGACACAAATGATGCTACTTAGGAAGATGCTAAAGAATTACAGGCCACGTATCCAGAGTTTCAAGCTTATTTTTTGAGGACAAGAATGTTTTCAAGGGAGATGGATTGATATGAGCTCAATTGTTATGAAAAGTCAAACAAAGAAGTCAACTACTGTTGGCGGGAAAAGTAGTTAATCACCCCAACCCATCATCTCACCCTATAAATACCCGAATTGTCATTCATTTCAATTAGCTATTGATTTGTAATTGTTCTTCTAACAAACTCTCTTCTATAATTCATCAATCCTATAACAAACCCTTAACCAAAATGCGTCCTGATTTCTGTTTCTTGTTTCTTGTTTGTATGAAATCTTGGCCCTTTTGTGTTGCATTACTCCTATTCCACTGATTGGAATTTGGGTTTTGGATCATATCACATGTAAACACTTGAAGATTGTTATAACAAGTAAACACTTGAAAATGTATATTAGCAAAAACTTGTACTAATGTGTCTGTTAACATTTAAGACAATTCTACTGATTAAAATGGCAGGTAGAACGTAGAATATCATGATATCCATATACCATATTCTCTGAAACCAGTGGCGGATCTAGGATTTGGAAGTAGGGTATGCACTATTTTTGTAGCACGACTAATATTTCAAATTTCGGGTCGGGGTTTTTATAGGGGTTCGGTTTACGCCCCCCAAAAGTTTAAGATATCCGAGTTATAAAAAGAGTTGACTTGGCTAATGAATCCGGGTTATTTAACTAAAATGTTGGTATAGTTTTGGTGCGAGTTGAACAAGATCAAAACCAAAGCAATAAAAGCATATAAATGAAATATGAAACAAAAGTTTTGAAGTCCGAAGGTTCATAAACGAAAATCTTAAATTCAAAATTACAAATATTATCCGAAAAGTATCGTAAGAATAATAAATGAACAGAAAAACATACTTCTAAACAAATAAAACCTCGAATTTTGGATGCATAACTTAATACTTCGCAAGTGTTATAGAACAAAAAACTCCTAAAAAACACAAGACACTCAGTAACAAGAAATTATGCAATCTAAACTGGGTTGGGCGCCTTAAAAATGGTTAATGGGTAAACTCACATCTAAAGTGGGCCTATTCTTATTCATGTTAAACACCACTGCGCTTTCTTCTTCATCAGCGCAGACCTGTTTAATATTACAGGCGATGATCCGTCTCTTTAATTTTAAGTTCCATCTGATCATCTAGAGAACTTAACAGTTAACAATGGTAAGTTGAATTAGGGTATGCACTCTCTGTAAATCCATTAACAAAATCTTAAAACTCATTATCTTTTACACTACAACGAATTGCAGGGTATGGACGTGCATACCCTGTGTTGGCTGTAGCTCTGCCCGTCTGAGACTTAACTCATAACAAAATCTGGCTACGTGAACCTGCCTAAAATCAAGGAAAGGGCATTCCCCGGTTTTAGTGCGTGTTGACTATTGTGGTGAACTTAAACCGTTACAAAAAAAAAAAAAAAAACTCATAAAAAAATCTTTGTTATCGTATTCAGAATTACAAGAGTATTTCTTTGTAAGAAAACTAAGATGCACATAATAAGACTAAAGACTCATACCTGAAAGATTTGCAAGTTAAGTGTAAGATGTTTGGCATTATGGAGCTGTTGAAGTTGATCAAAAAATTTATGAGCATCTGCCTTGTTTAGCTTGTCCGAGTCACGTTGTTTCGATATACAAAGATCCACCCTCTCCAAAGAACATAAACCATATGAAGAAAACTGTACCCAATCAGATTCAGAACCTTCAAAGATTAAGGAGCAAGCTGAGGCGCACACGACAGATGCACCTCTTGCCAACATCTAATAGTTAGATTCTTTAGTTGAGGTGTGACCACATTTAAAACATTTATAAATAAGCTTCCAGATTCAAGCGTGAGATGAGAAAGACCAGGATGACAAATATCCACACCATTTGATGTGTTCATGCTACACTGTCTTAACACGAGTTTCTTCAAGTTTGCGCATTTAGAGAAAATACCAGTACATTTATCAGTAACCTCATCATTAAATGTGATGTACTCGAGATGTAATGTTGTTAAAGTTGCGAGCTCCCATGTTGAAGTGACCCTAACAGAATGCGAATAAACATTTCCAGCAATAGTGAGATGTTTGAGAGACTGGGAGCTAAATAGACAAAGAGGAAACAACATTTCACTATAATCACACGACCATGCAACAGTCAGTTGCTGGACATTGTGGGATATAGCATAGTCCAAAAATTTCCTGACAAGCCCCTGATTATCCTTCCCGTGAAATTTGAGTACAGCTGAAGTCACTTCTGTTTGATTATTGTGGCGAGATAAAACCTGAGAAACACATTTGCAAAAGTTGGCCTTCCTATTGAAATTAGAACTTAAGAAATTGAGACACGGCAATGAAGTCCAAAGAAACCTCCATCTAGATGACAAAGCGCTGGTTTGGGCAGCAATTTTAATGCCAACAAAAGAAAGGATTTTATGGATAAGATCATCGGGCAAGTTGCTTAGTCTATCGCCTTCTACATTCGGTCTTGTCTTAGCATGTCTAGAATCCATTTTGTCACAATTCTACCTTGATACAAGTATGCATTCTCACATACACATGTTACCTTCCCTCCTGTGGATTTGACCAGAACTTATACGTCTTTATTTGCTAAACCAGCAGCAAAGTGCCTTCCTGTTTGGGTCCAAAAGCTGCAAATTAATTGCAGACAACAATTAGGCCAAAGGATATTATAAACGTTTACCAATGTCCTAAGTTGATGCACGAGAGTTAACAAATTCACGGCTCCATTTGTTTAAAGCAACAAGTGAAACTATTGTAATATTTTTTTCCCAAATCAACATAGACCATCATCCTTGATAAACACATAAAGGCGCGAAAAGAAAACAAGTGACATTTTCCTAGTAACTAACTATCTCGGAATATAGACACCACAAATCTATAAACAACCGACAACCAATATGAGATACCGCAGGGATATCACAAATATATATCTGAAAAACAATTTGTATTACAGTCTCACGGATAAACTAGTTATGAAGCTTAAAATGAACGCAACAAGGGTTTTAACTTTGAATACCTTTGATTCTCTCTCTGGTTATTTTGTTTTACTTGAAACTTCCATACAAAATCACCATTCTTCTTCTTCCTTTTGATTCTTTTAGTTATTGTTATTCTTGTAGGTGTGAACGAGTTCCCATTTCTAATAGGGTGTTTGGATGTTTTTTTTAAGCGAATTGGTTTAGTGTCTGCTTTATCGGGGTTAATAGTAAAAAATTATTAAACTTGTTACTTTTTATGATTGTAGGTAGTTTATTATTTTTTTCTCATTGTGCTTTGAATTTTGATCTTTGTATGTAGCCGGTGACCTGTTTGACCTTTGACCGGTTGCTTTTTCAACGAACATTTGCACCGTTAATCCCTTATACACAGGGACGGAGGTACATGTAAAGGAGGGTGGGCCAAAACCAACCCTAGCTTTTTACCTAGTTGTATTAGCATGACTTGTTTTATGTATAAGTTGTATATTGTATATAAAGTTTTTAATGGCACACCCAAATAAAATTAAAAAGCTCAACTCTAATAGAAACGAATCCATTTGCATCATTAATACATCAATTCAATCTCAGGGAATATCTTTTCAAAAAAAATTCTCAGGAAATATCAATCGTCAATGTGAAAATAAACTTCATTTTCACTAAATACTCTACTTTGTGTTATGTTGTGAAAACTAAAATTGCAGGAAATATCAATCGTCAATATATCGACTACATCATCCATGACTTAAATTGCAAAAATGGTCTTTATGATTCTCTCTCGATAATAACCACGTACTATTTCAATTCCACAATTTTTTGGTTTTAAAGAATCACGTATGTAACTTTTTTGATTCATTATTTTGTTTTACTTTTCCTAAATATGTACAATTGGTGACACGAAGTATTCGACTCTTCCCATCTTCCGGCGTCTACTGCAAGTGTTGAACATGTGTTTTCGGCCATAAAAACAATGAAAAACAAATTACGTGATAAAATAGGTGATGATTTTCTTTCGGACAATTTAGTAGTTTATATTATTGATAAGTATATTTCAATAACCTTTAGTTTACATAGTGTTTTAGATGATTTTAGTGCTATAAAACGTTGTGTGTGCGGCTCAAATGAAAAATTCTCATTGTACGACTCCTTAAATTTGTATTGTTTCTTTGGTATCTTTTTTCAACTTTTTTAGTTTTGGCCTACCCGAGCGAACAATCCTGGCTCCGTCACTGCTTATACATACGGTCATTTATAAAGAACTGTCGTAAAAGTTATGTTATTTTTTTAAAATAATATATTTTTTAAATATTTAAATTTTTTATAATCATCCATCCATTTAATATTTACTAAGCTCATATCATTTCTTAGATTTATAGGAACCACACATATTATTATCAAGAAAAAAATAAAGACCATATGAAATAATTTCGTATCATTCATTGTCTTAAACCTATAACTAAAAAATCAATTAACAAAAAGCTCATCAGAAACAACATAATCTATCTCTAAAAATAACCAAAAAGCGAGCTGCATCCATTTTTTTTTCATGTCTTCATCTTCAACCCATCATTATCGTCATAGCCGCCACCACTGCTTCATCTTCAACCGGCTACATACAAAGATCAAAATTCAAAAATATGTTGCCACAATGAGAAAAAAATAATAGGCTACATACAACCATAAAAAGTGGCAAGTTTAATACATTTTTAAGTGATTTTCCTTTTGGTAACAAGTAGGTTACTCAAGTATACGGATTATTCATACAGGTTACTGAACGTTTAGAAAAGTTATCTCCAGGTTACTCCTAAGGTGGACAACCGGTATTACCGGTTTCATTGTCCACAAAAGTTTTATACGTTACAAGAAAGTTACTATAGTTCACGAGTTTAACAAACGGGTTACTGAACTTTAGAAAAAGTTACACTCGATAAATAATTACACATATATTTTTATTCCGTCCATTTTCTTACGTATTCATCCGTTTCGTGCGTTTTCATATGTTTTGTACGTTATCATCCGTTTGTATCTATTTATCCGTTTACATACTTTACAATCGGTTTTTTATTTATATATCTATGTCATTTATATTCTTTTCACTAATCAATAAAAAACATTTTAGCAAACAAAAAAATGCATCCCAAACCACAAAATACATTTTTTTAGAAAAGAATATTTATCTAAAAAATTTAAAAGTAACCAAAAAAATTCCTAAATTTTAAGATTTAACTTTTTATTATGATTTAAAAAATTAAGATTTTAAATATTGTCATGAGTCGAAAAAAGAAATTAATTTTTGTATATAAAAAATTACGAAGTACAAAAATAATTTACATTTTTTTTAGACTTTTTTCTAATTAGAAAGTACAAAAAAAATTTTTTTAAGAAAAATTAAGGTTTAACTTCTTTTAGATATTAAATATTATAATGAGTCGAAAAAAAGTTACACTTTTTTAAGATTTCGAGAATTAAGATTTAACCTTTTTTATGATTTTAAATAAATAAGTTTTTTTATGTACGAAAAAAGTTCCATTTGTAAAAAAAGTTGAATAATAACGTGAAGAATTAAAAAAAAATCAAAATATAGTTAAAAATAATAGTAATAGTCAAACAGTCCTGCAAATAGATAATTGTGAAAATAAACAGTCATTAAGCAAAATGATAGATGCTTCAAGATTTTAAATCACATGAAGTAACATGTAAGAGTGTTACAACATAATGAGATTCATTTGCATTCGTTAATAATAATGAGTATTTATGTTTATAGTATATAAATTATTTATGATATTTACCCGTAACTTATTTTATAAAAAAGAATGTGTCACATAGAAATGAAAAGTCAACTGATAATAGTTTAATCGTGTAAATAAAGACGAAATTATATTCAAAAGGCATGTGACTTGCCACGTTAATACATAACCTGTAACAACAGGTTACAAATACTTAAGTAACATGTATAACAGGTAACCAATACAATAGTAACCTAATTGTTACCAAAAATACTTTAGTAGCTTAAGTCAACATTTAAGCAAACTTTAGTAACCTATTTATGTATTAACCCTTTATCGGGTTACAAGTTCAATTGATTGAACCCTCGGTTTAATCAGGTTTTCAAAACTGGTTTGAATTCATTTATCTTCGTAACAAACGAGAAATTAAGGTAGTGTTGTTTTTCTGTTTTCAGTTTTTTAAAGAAAGGAAAATTTGGAAAAGAGCAAATTGCTATTCTCTATTTTTCCATATAAAGTTGGAAAATGAAAGATAGAAAACTTTTGAAAAATATTGGAAAAAATGCGTGACTATACAAGTTTTCTGTTTTTCTATTTTCAAATGAATTTTTTTTTTGAAAAGTGAGATATTTTTCCCTAACTAAACACGGCCTAGGTTTGCGGTAGGACGTTTTATTGTAGTTATTTTAGAAAATTCACTTTCATCATTAAAAAAAATATCTCACGAACCGTTAATCGTGAAATAAAACAAAACACACTATTACACATATAATTAAATCATTTTTTATCGAAGGCACGTACATATCATATTAGTGAGGTTTTCATGTACAAGTGTGACTCACTCTTTCGCTCATAAATGATAGTGTTAGTTGTCGGCCCTCACTGTCAGGTGTCGATAGCGTATCTTAACTGTTAGAGATAGTTGGTGGACAACGGTCCCCTACATAAGTACTCATACGTAGAAGAACTTAAGAAAAGCTGTAAGACCGAGTGTGGCATAAATTTGTGAACGGGCTTCCATTAGGAAAGTAATAATTGACCTTTGTATTTGGGCTTGATCCAAGCATGCTACTCCCTCCGTCCCATATTAAGTGTCTACTATGGAATATTTGGTTGTCCCATATTAAGTGTCCACTATAATAAATGAGGGAATCTTGATAATTAACTTTTCATATATGCCCTTTAATATGTGGCCCATATTTTAGCATATGTTTTTTCTTTTTGACTTTTTGTATTAAATGAGGGTATAATTGTCATTTGAATAACTAATAATGGTAGAAATATAATATATCTAAAATTTTGTGCATTAAGAATCTAGACACTTAATATGGGACGGGGGGGAGTATTAGAGAGCTGGAAGTGGTTAGGGCTCAAAGGTGGTGCTAAAGCTATCACGTAAAATTTTGGGGCTTTGGCATCAAAACCCCTTTGGCACCACATTTCAGGGGTAACCGTTGGGGCCCAAAATGTGGTGCCAACAAAACTTTTTTTTTTTAAACACAAAATAACTTAAATAATAACTTTATTAAAACTTAAAAAAAATTTGTACATTAATTTAAAAACATAAAAAACATTACAAAAAAACACAGAAAATAGACAAGGAAAAATACATAATGAAAAGAAATAAACTAGTTCTCGGGAGGGTTAAACGATGGGCGAATCACATCTTTTTTACTCTCTATGATTGCCCGATCCGAGGGACTCATCATGCTTGTGTCAATTTGAAGAATTGTGAATTCCTGGGTCACCTTATGCACGTTGAAGTAATTGATTTTTGCATTTGACTCACGCTTCATGATATCCAATTTTGTCTTGTGGTCTAGCTCGTATTGTTCTTTCATCATCTATTGACACGCTTTCGGGTTTGAACCGGAACTATCCGTTGAGTTGGAGGAACGTTGACTTTTAGCAACACGATACGGCCCGGGCGGCCGTGGGACGGCGTCAGGACCGAAGAACTCGGGGCCGTCCTCGATAATATGAAGACGGTGTCGTATTTTTTGAGTCGAATCGGGGTTCCTCCACTTATGTTTGTACTTCAAAAAATTCCAAGTCGACTTCTGCTTAAAAGTTAACCCCGTCATTCTTTTATAAGCTAGATCAACCCGAGCCATAAACCCCTCCCCGTTCTCCCCACTCATCATTGCACCTCGTCATAAAGACTATTAAACTTTTGACTTCACGGTTAAACGTGGTCCACTTTCCTGTCATCATGTTCTTGGTGCGAGTCGGGTATTTTTTGGTTCTTGCAACCGTATTGTATGCATCGGTTACCTTGAACAAAAAAGTATATTTTTTTTACCCGCACCAACCTTAGGATCCTTAGAAATTTCTATGTAACATTCGACCAAAAGATACTTCTCGTCATCCGTCCACAAATTCCGAGTACCCGGATCGGCTTCTGATTCTTCATTCGTCTTAGCATTTCCCTTCTTACGGCGAACTTTCTTTGACGTTGGTGTCAGAAAATTTTCTTCATCTTCACTCGTCTTCGTCTACTAGGTGATGGGATTGTTGGTCGGATTGTGTTGTAGGTTGTGGTTGTAAACCGATTTGGGCTGAAAGTTGTTGATGAAATTTCAAAAATTGTTCTTGTTAAAATTTCAAAAATGCTTCATTTTGATTCGGAAAAAATGGCGTATAGTTGAATTGGGGTTGAGAAGAAGATCCTGGATTCGAAGACGAACCGGGATTGTAATTTGGAAATTGGTTGGAAGGATCGTTAAGCATGTTGTTTGACCAATTGTGATCCATTTTTTTGAGTAAAATTGAAAGAGATTATAGAAAAATGAGATAGAAAGTTGGGTGAAAAGAGATATAATTTATTGAGTGGTTTGGGTTTTTTGGAAAAAAGATGAAAAAAATTCCAAACGGCTAGTTTTTGAAATTTCAACGGCTACATTTGTTCTTTTTACAAACCGTAAATGGACTCCAGCGGCTACTTTTTTCCAAGTTTCGAAGAAAAAAAACCAACATACACTTCCTCATTTATAAAACCATTTAGGAATGCACTTTTAATATCCATTTGATAAAGTTTGAAATCATAAGCACATGCATAAGCAAGTAAAATTCTTATGGACTCAAGACGAGCAACCGGGACATAGGTTTCATCATAGTCAATATCTTCTTGTTAATTATAACCTTGAGCAACAAGCCTAGCTTTGTTTCTCGACACAATACCATTTTCATCTAGTTTATTTCGAAAGACCCATTTTGTCCCAATTACTAATTGGTTTTTAGGTCTTGGCACTAGATACCAAACATCGTTAATGACAAATTCATTTAATTCTTGCATAGCAAAAACCCAACTTTTATCAATAACAGCCTCATCAATATTTTTGGGTTTTATTTCAGAAACAAAACAAAATAAATTACTTCTATTTTGACCTTGTTATCTTAGTGTTCGTTCATTAATCTTACCGATGACATTTTCCAAAGAATGTCCTTTTGATTCTTTGATGTTTAAGGGTTCAATTTTTAATGGTTCATTTCCTTTGTCCTTTTCAAGATCAGTTGGTTAGCTATTAGTTTGGCCTTCAACTAGATCATCATCTACCAAAGGTGATGTTCTAGAGGGAGTTGGTCTTTCGTCGAAAGTTATGTTCAACGATTCCTCGACACACATGGTTTGTTTATTTAACACAACGTAAGCTTTGCTATTTTGGGAATATCCAATGAATACACCTTCGTACGACTTTGGGTCGAACTTAGTAAGATAATCCTTTGTGTTAAGAATCAAACATTTACTTCCAAACACCTTAAAATATCCAATGGTCGGTTTTCTTTCTTTTAATATTTCATATAGAGTTTTATCTAGCAATGGTCTAATTAAAACTCTATTTAAAATATATGTTGAGGTATCAACCGCATGACACCAAAACTTTTGAGGCATGTTTGATTCGTTTAACATAGTTCTACTCATTTCTTGGAGTGTTCTATTTTTGTGTTCAACTACCCCGTTTGATTGTGGTGTTCTTGGAGCCGAGTAATTGTGAGTTATACCCTTTGTGTCACAAAGGCTCCAAATTGCACTTCATTGTCAAACTCCCGAGCATGATCCATTCGAATTGACACAATTCGACAATTTAATTGATTTTCAGTTTTATTGCTTAAAATCTCAAAATGATCAAAAGCTTTGTTATTATTTTTCAAAAACTTTGTCTAAGTAAATCTTGAGTAGTCATCCACGATAACCAAAGTATAAAGATTACCTCCGAAGCTTTGTATCGCGGATGGACCAAAAAAGTCCATATGTATAAGTTCTAGACATTTGGTTGTGGTAACGACATTTTTAGCTTTATGGCTTGCGTGTGTTTGTTTACCAATTTTACATGCATCACAAAAAATGTTGATCATATTTTACTTTGGGTAAATTTCTCACAAGATCTTTGTTAGCCAAGTTTTGTAAAAGACCCATTTTATATGACCACGACACCTATGCCAAAGGGTGTAGGTGTCATCTATGGTGGCCAAACAAATGGTGTCTTTTGATTAATCAAACTTCATCACGTATATGTTGTTTTTCCTTATTCCTTTTGCTATTGTTATTCCGTCTTTTAGTATTTTACTACCATTTTTTTCGAATAGAACTTTGCATTTTTTACTACAAAGTTGACTAAAGCTAAGTAGAATAAATCCTAAGTTTTCAACGTGAGCAACATTATCTATGGTGATATGGTCATTAGAAATCATACATTTCCCTATGATTTTGCTTTTGACGTTGCCACCAAAAATAACATTACCTTCCGTTGGTGTGTAGGTGCTAAAGTGATTCCTATTCCCCGTCATGTATCTTGAAGATCCCCTGTCCTTAATCCATTCATCAGGTTCAAGTCCAACCTTCAAGCATACCTACACATTATATAACTCAAACGTTTGGTCCCCATCGTCTCATGGGTCCATTTGGGTTAAACATACTTCTCATGGCAATTCCGATTGGAGTGTTGCCAAATACATCCCAAGTACCAAGTTTCCCATTGAAAATTGGTTGTGGTAGTCATAGTTAAATGGTAGTACTTGACTATATCTACCTAGAACACTTTGGTTACTTTTCGGAAATGGGCGTTTGAGATAAGAAGGTCTTGGTCGAGTTTGTATGTTTCTAGTTCTTGCATTTGCTTCAACATTTCTAAAACTTGTGTTATATCTCTCTGGATTAAATGGTTTGGGTTTTCTAGACACAACCACAATTTCGGCGCGATTTTTCCTTTGCTCATTAGACAGACCCACGGACCCTTTGACAGGGGTCAGACCCTTGTGAAAAGGGTCTGACGGAGTCCGTGGTCTTCTATGACAATAATTTTTGAAATGTTGTTTTGTGGTGGCGTTTTGAGCTAGAAGCTACGTTTTGTTTTCAAACCCCAACCCCGTTCTATCCTTGCTATCTCTTTGATAGTTGAGCATTTCATCAATGCAATTTGCGTTTTTGCTAAATTATACAAATTTTAGACTTGTTTGGTTAACGCTTCATGACTAGTTTTTAGTTTCTCTATTTCACTATTTAGCTCTTGACACTTTTCACATTTATCTTTGGATGATTTACCTTTCTCTAGTCTTAGTAATTTAGCCTTTAACTCATAAACTTCGTTTTCTAAGCCTTAATTTTTAGCTTTTAAAAGTTTATTTTTGTTTATAATTTTAAGGCTTAATTCACACATTTTGTTATACTCATTTGTAATGTGTCATCATCTAATGAGGAAAACTAATAAGAGGAGTCAGAATGTACCTCATTTCTTTCGTGTGCTATAAGAGCTAGCTCTTCCTTTTTGGATTCATCACCTGCATCATCGCCAGCACTCCATGCTCCACTTACGAAAGCTCTTTGTGACTTTGGCTTCGCCTTCGGAAAACTACCAATAAAGTGATTGGGATCACCACATTGGAAGTATTTTCTTTCGTATTTAGGCTTCTTGATATCAAATGGTTTTCGAGACACTTTCTTGTTGTCGAGTGGTTGCCATACGAGTCTTCCTCGCCTTTTAAAAAAATTCTTGAAGTCACGTACGGCCATAGCATATTCTTCGTCATTTCTATCGGACTCTTCATCATCACTAGTTTCGACTCGGGCTTTCAAGGCTAGTGACCTTTGTTTCTATTTCTTACCTTTGATGATTTCAGAGTCTTTTTCCATCACCATCTCCTATACTTTAAGGTTCCCGATGAGTTCGTCTAGTGACAAGCTTGATAGATCTTTAGATTCTTTAATTGCTGTGACTTTAGCTCGCTATTTTGGATGGAGAGCCCTTAGAAATTTCCTGACAAAGTTCTTGTTGGAGAAAGATTCGTCAAGTGCTTTGAGTGATGTTATGATAGTGTTAAACCGAGCAAATCCCACATTAATTGACTCTTCTTCAAGGATAGAAAATTGGTCATATTGTTGAACAATTAGATCAATTTTATTATCCTTGACTTGTGAGTTTCCTTGATGTGTGACTATAAGTGAGTGCCAAATTTTTTTGGCGGTTTGACACATAAATATTCTTTCATACTCCTTTATAGTAGAGTATTGTAAAGTTTAACACCCCAATTTGACAAGTGGACCCTTACATGATAATTATGACGTGTCATCAAAGCATACAAGGTAAATGTCTAAAAAACATAAATGACCATAAAGGAAACCGGAATCAAACATCGGTCCCAAAACATAAGCTCACACATGCAGAAGTAAAGAGTATAGAGAAAGGACTAAACAATGTCCAAGCAAATCATAAGTATATAAATGCATAAATGAAATGAAGTCAATGGAAGCCTCCATCCTACGCACGTACTCTTGATTGCCTAAGTCTGTCCTTTAGTACCTGCCGTATGAGAACATGAAAAGAAAATATGGCTGAGAAATACGCTCAGTGAACGGATATATGACATGATATGAATAACTGAAACATAAGTAAAGCATGAAATGCAACGGAATAATGTAAGTCTTGGAAAACCTGGAACATGTTTTATAAACTTGTTTATATCTGAAAAGTCTTATGTTTAATTATGAAAACGTGTTTTAAATGCCAAGAGCCCATATAAGTCATGAAAGGTATCAACGTACATGAATACATAGAGGGGTGACCTCGTCATGCAATTAGAGGGGTTGCCTCTAATTATATTAGTCTGAGTGGAGGGATCAACTCCATATGACGGATATAGATGACACACCACAGTCATCGTGTAAATTTGATAAACATGTACTAGGATGCACCCATTTGTACCACATGATAATAATAATAATATTGGCCAAAACGTGAAGGGACGCCGCAAGAAATCACTCTCGTCTCGGAAGAGTCATAATACCGGTGCCTCAAGTGCTATGGTTATGGTACCTCCATAACTAGGTGAAACATGGCATGCGTGTATATAGCTCAAGCAATTTAAATAATAGCATGGTAATTACTAAAAAGTTTAATGACATGTAACTACTGGGGAAAAACATATGGAAGCAAACGAGAAATCCTAATCATACATAGAAAAGGAATGTCCTTACTGAAGGATGGAATATCCGTACCTTATGTCTAGTAACGAAGAAGATGAAAAGGCGAAAAGTAATCTACTCCGACTTCACGAGTGCTGCATAATAAAGGACGTGAATGAGTTGCGTGTCCATGTATAACTGACTGATTATTATTTTACTTGTTCTTAACTTGTTTTACTCATTCTTGACTTGTTTTACATGTTCTTGACTTGTTTTACATGTTCTTGACTTGTTTTACATGTTCTTGACTTGTTTTACATGTTCTTGACTTGTTTTACATGTTCTTGACTTGTTCTTACTGTTTCATGTATTTCTTAGTGTTTTCATGTGTTTTTTATTAATGTATTTCATGTTTCATGTGTTATTATACTTTGTAACTTTCTAAAATAGCAGGTTTCTATATATAGTAACTTTCCAAAAATAGCAGGTTTCATAGATAGCAACTTTCCAAAAATAGCAAGTTTCCATAAATATTAAGTTTCCAAAAATAGAAGGTTTCCATAATTAGTAAGTTTCCAAAAATAGAAAGTTTCCATTAATAGTATGTTTCCATAAATAACATGTTTCCATAATTAGTATGTTTCCATAAATAGCATGTTTTCATAATTAGTATGTTTCCATAAATAGCATGTTTCCAATATTAGTATGTTTCCATAAATAGCATGTTTCCATAATTAGTATGTTTCCATAAATAGTAATAAGCTTGTTTAATAAGCATGTGATATAAGCTAAAGCTAAATAATTATATTTATAAGTCATGATTAATTTAATGTCATAATATAGTAAAGTTTATTAATAAATAAATACTTTAAGTTAACATGATAATTATTAATTAATATTATAATACATGGTTTATAAATAAATATTAATTAATAATATAACTTGATTTATATCAATAGTACTTTACCATAACTTGATATTGTATAATTAAATTAAAGTAAGATATTAATTTAATTAAACCATGGTTAACATGTAATTTAATAATTATGCTAAGTCTTTAATTAAAATGTGTCATGTTAGTGTCATAAATAATTATTTAAAATAATTATTATAAGTGTATCATTAATTTAATTAATGTACCATATTAAATTATATAACATAATTATTATAACCTAAAGTTAATTTAATTAATTGGTCATGATATATTAAATAATTAAGTTAACATAAGTCTTGAAATTAATTTAGTAAAACTCTAAACCAAACACACCCTTGTGTGTTATTCGTGTACCCGAGCCCCGAACCGAGCCACACCGACACACCCATGTCTCGGCATGCCTCGAACCACACGACACCATAACAGTCACAAGGCTGTGGTTACCGTCGCCTGCACACAGCAGCCACCGCCTACAGCCGGTTGCCGCTGCTGGTTGGCCGACCCAAAGGAACAGCCAGCGCCCCCTTATGGGGTGCGGCTAGCTTAAGCAAAACCACACCGAGAGTCATAGACTCTCGATTTTCGTGACACCCGAACCAAAAAACCAGTTTAGACTTGATTGAATACATGTTTTAAATATGTTTACACATTTGTTCATGGATCTAATTAATTGATCATAATTAAAAGAAAATGAAAATAAAAGAGTAAGGTTTAGGGATAACGAATGTTTAATAATCATGAAGAACAAACACGAACCAAACCCGTATCAATCAACCAACTTTGTTTTTCCTTCTTGTTTTGCTTGTGGATCCGGCGGCTAAGAGGGAGAGAGAGAGAGACTAGGGTTCTTTGTTTATTTAGTGAAAACTTGCAAATGAAAATCCCTGGGACCTTTTTGGTTACATGATTAATTGCTTAACGGGCCGGACCTTAATCCCTTCTTTCTCATATCTCTTTTATGCCTTCCAAATCAACACCCCTTTATATAGTTTTCATTTTTTGTATTTTAAATTATGTGTCGTGTATTAAAGTTCATGACATGTGTTCATGTTTTAAACCCATATTAATTCTTGAAGTGCTTTATTTATCATACGTAAATACTTGTAATTAATAAATAATAATATACGTAATACTTGGAGTTATACATTAAGTATTCATGATACGTGTCGTGTATTAATAAATATAAAGTTTTAATTAATCCGTGTTTTCGTGTATTTAATGCATTCATGTATTTTATGCGGGTTTTACAACTCTTCCCCTCTAAAAAGAATAATTCGTCCTCGAATTAGAGATACGATAAGCTGAAAAGGACATACCTGATCATAGCTGAAAATGAGGGTAAGAAGTCCGGATAGACTCTTCCGTTTCCCAAGTGGCTTCCCGCTCGGGATGGTCCATCCAAAGGATTTTGACAAAAGGAATCGTCTTTCTCCTTATGACCCGATCCTGAAAATCGAGAACTGCCTCGGGTTCCTCAACATAGGATAAATCCTCACGAATCTGATCGAGTGGATACGTGACAATGTGTAGATGATGATAATTGTAGCCTCTGAGTAAGGACACGTGGAACACATTGTGAACATCAGATAGCTGAGGAGGTAACACCAACCGATACGATACCTCACCGACACGTTCAAGGATCTCGAACGGTCCGATGAAACGAGGACTGAGCTTGCCCTTAATACCAAAACGCTTGAATCCACGTGCTGGTGATACCTGTAAGAAAACACGATCACCCGGTTGAAATTCTAATGACCTGCGATGCTTGTCAGCATAGCTCTTTTGACGAGCACGAGCTTCCTGAAGCTTTGCCTTGGAGATGGCGACCTTCTCATTGCTCACCTCAATCATCTCTGGACCTTCAATGATTCGTTCACCAACCTGATCCCAGCAGATTGGAGCATGACATTTCCTGCCGTATAGCATCTCGAAAAGTGCACACTTGATACTTGTGTGCCAACTGTTTTTGTAAGCAAACTCAACCAAATAGATGTAGTCATCCCAATTCCCTGTCCACTCTAACACACAAGCACGCAACATGTCTTCTAAAGTCTGAGTAGTACGTTCTGACTGACCATCGGTCCGAGGATGAAAGGTTGTGCTAAGCTTGAGTCTGGTGCCCCAAGCTTTTTGAAAGCCTCTCCAGAAACGAGATGCAAATCGTGGGTCTCTATTTTAATATGATATCTGGCGGAGTACCATGCAGTCGCATGATCTCCTGCTAGAATATGTCTGCCAATTTGCTAACTGGATAATCCTTGTGAACTGGAAGAAAATGAGCAGACTTGGTTAAATGATCGACAACGACCCATATATCATCATGCTTCCTCTGAGTCTGCGGTAGTCCGGTAACAAAATCTATGGAGATCTTGTCCCACTTCCACTAGCGAATTTCTAATGGTTGTAGTAAACCACTAGCCCGCTGATGTTCTATCTTAACCTGCTGGCAGGTCAGACATTTTGAAACAAAGGTAGCAACATTTTGCTTCATGCCGCTCCTCCTAAAATGCTGCTTGAGGTCATGATACATTTTGGTAGAACTAGGATGAATGGAGAATGGAGAGCTGTGAGCCTCGGTCAATAAGGCTTCTCTGAGTGTAAGATCATTTGGAACACATAACTTGGTACCCTGCCATACGATACCATCATCGTCTATACGAAACTCTGTCTGCTGACTGATATTCTGAATAATTACCCATATCTCACCGTTGTCTTTCTGACCTGCCTTGATCCGAGAGATTAAGTCTGGCTCAATTCTCATATTATCCCAGTAACCATGTTGTCCATGTACAAGGAACTCAATGTCTAAACGCTCTAGATCACGAATAATATCTTCTTTCACCTTAATGCCAGCAATCATGCCTGATTTCCTGCTGAGAGCATCAACCACCACATTCACTTTACCAGGATGGTACTGAATGTTGGTGTCATAATCCTTTAGTAGTTCTAACCACCGTCTCTGTCTCATATTTAATTCTCGCTGAGTGAAAATGTATTTGAGGCTCGTGTGATCCGTGAAGATGTCACATGACTCACCATACAGATAGTGCCTCCAGATTTTGAGTGCAAAAGCGACTGCTGCTAG
Source organism: Glebionis coronaria (assembly GCA_025667525.1). Classification (NCBI taxonomy): domain Eukaryota; kingdom Viridiplantae; phylum Streptophyta; class Magnoliopsida; order Asterales; family Asteraceae; genus Glebionis; species Glebionis coronaria. The sequence continues at coordinate 187,519,332 of CM046882.1, read as the reverse complement.
TTCCAGATCATGAGTGGGATAATTTTCTTCATATGGCTTAAGCTGACGTGATGCATAGGCAATCACCTTTCCATGTTGCATGAGTACACAACTAAGTCCTTTACCCGAAGCATCGCTATAAATCTGAAATCCACCTGTGCCAGATGGAGGAGTAAGAATAGGTGCAGAAACAAAACGTTTCTTCAAAGCTCTTCTCCTGCTCATCATTCCATACAAATTTCTCTCCTTACGCATCGGCTTAGTCAAAGGAAAGGCTAACCGTGAAAAGTTCTCCACAAACCTACGATAATATCCAGCCAAACCTAGAAAACTACGAACCTCTGTTGCAGATGTCGATCTTGGCCATTTTGTGATGGCTTCGACCTTAACAGGATCTATGGTGATCCCCTCTGCGGAAATAATGTGGCCCAGGAATGCCACCTTACTTAACCAGAATTCACATTTGGAAAATTTTGCATACAGTTGCTTCTGGCGAAGAATCTCTAGTATCATGCGAAGATGTTCCTCGTGTTCTTCCTTGGATTTTGAGAAGATCATAATGTCATCGATAAATACAATGATGAACTTATCCAGAAACTCATGAAAAATGCGATTTATCAAATCTATGAATATCGCTGGAGCGTTTGTGAGTCCGAAAGGCATGACTACGAACTCATAATGACCATATCGTGTGCGAAAACAGTCTTGGAAATATCCTGCTCCTTCACTCGCAACTGATGGTAACCTGACCATAGATCAATCTTAGAGAAGTGCTTGGCACCTTGTAGTTGGTCGAATAGATCATCAATACGTGGTAATGGATAACAGCTTCTGATCGTGACCTTGTTAAGCTTACGGTAGTCAATACACAGTCGCATGTTGCCGTCCTTCTTCTTAACGAAGAGCACCAGTGCATCCCATGATGATACACTCGGCCGAATAAAACCTCGCTCCATTAACTCCTTTAGATAGTCTTTCAAATCCTTGAGCTCTATGAGAGCCATGCGATAAGGAGCCTTGGAGATAGGTTTAGCTCCTAGAATGAGCTCAATGCCAAACTCCACTTCACGGATAGGTGGTATACCCGAAATTTCTTCTGGAAACACATCTGGGAATTCTGAGACAATAGGATGATCATGAATAGATGGAGTTTCAGCAGTGGTATCATGAATATTAGCTAAGAAACATTCGCATCCATGAGCTAGTAAGGCATGTGCTTGCATGGTAGAAAGGATTTGTACATACTTTCCTGGTATAAAACCATTATGAATGTATTCTGGATCTTGAACATCATCGAATATGACTTGATATGTAGGCAATCAATCATGGCTTGGTGTTTTGCTAACCAACCCATGCCTAAAATCATGTCAAAATCGCACATGTCCAAAGGAAGTGCGTCGACAGGACGAATCTTGTCATCAAATTCTAAGGGAAGATCTATGTACACATGTGTAATGCGTACAGAGTATCTCATGGGCGTGAATATATTTAACACAGTCTCAAGTGGTGTAGGTGTCTCGCAACATACGTAGTGGATATAACTGAATGGGTCGCACCCGTATCAAATAAAACGCAGACAGCATGTCCATACATAAATAAGATGCCAGTAATGGTACCTGTAGACTTGTTTGCCTGATCCCTGGTAGTGGTGTACACACGGCCTGATGCTGCTGGTTTCTGAGGGGTAGTACCCGATGTACCAATGGTTTCTCCTTTCTTGTAGTCTTTCATGAGATGGCCTACTTGCCCACACTTGAAGCAAACACCTGCAGCACGACGACACGGTCCTGGATGCCTACGACTACAAGTGGTGTAGATGGGGTGAGAATACCCTCAAGTGGGTACCCTTGCTAGCTGGGAGCCTGATTCAAAAGATATGCGCGAGACATGATTGTTGGAACATAAACATGACTACACTAAAAGTTTAGGTATAATACCAGAGTGAGCTGAGTGATTAGGTTGCTAACCTTTGTTGTTCTAGTCACGCCCATTACTAGAGTTCCTGTCATAATGCTGAGATGTTAGAATTTATGTCATACTGCAGCTTTATGATAGGTGTGTAAACACCCATCCTTTTACCACTTAATTCGGGCTAAAACGAGACCAAAACACGTATTTAATATCATTTGTTTGGAATTATGCGTGGTTTTTGTGTTTATTGTATTTTCAGAGCCAACCGGATGAATATTGAAGAAAACATGGGATTGCACGGGTTTTACTGAAGAAAAAGACTCAAGATAAAGTCTATTGTCCAAGAGATGCAAGAGATTTGAAGTCGCTGGGCCTATTCGAAGATTTATCAAAGAAAAGGACCAAAGATGGAAGATTTATATAAGTCGAAGAAACTCAAGTCTATTAAACGAAGAAATTAAAAGACGAGTTGAATTTAATCGACAACAAATCCCGAATCAGAATCGAAAACGGAAACTTTTCTGAAAAGACGAAAATACAAGAAGAACGGGAGAAAGCCCACTCACCAACTAAAGGACAAGCCTATATAAAGGAGTCCCTCACACACATTTAGGAGCTAGCTTTCATTTTTCTTTTTCCCCACTCTTTCTTCTCCCTGTTTCGTAGCATCACCATCACCACTAGGGTGATTGGTGATTTTTATCTTTGTCTTTCCAATCTTTGTGTTTTAATTCTTGTTTTGATCTTGTTTAAACATTAATCATTCAATACAAAGTCTTGTTTAATCTTGTTCATCTTCATCTTTATCTTCAAGTTCTTAAGTTTTTATTTTTCTTGATTTGATCTTCAAAAGTTGATGGGATTTGTGTTTTTATTGGTGGGATTCGTTGCTTATGGTGTCTAAGTGATTTGTGTTTAATTTGGTAAAACCTTTTTAAGTATTTGGTTTGATTTTGATTAAAATCCGTGTTCCGTGTTCTTCGTTACCTGCTACTGTTCTGGGTTTCCAGAAGTTCCGAATCAAGCATAAGTTCCGGATCAAGCAAGAAGTTCCGAACGAAGCTAAAGTTCCGAATCAAACTCAAAACTTCCGAACCAAGTATCTCCATCCGGAAGTTTAAAAAGTTCCGAACCAAACCCTCATCCGGAAGTTTCCGAACCAAGCCTTCATCCGGAAACTTCCGAATCAACCCCTTCATCCGGAAGGTTCCGAACCAAGAAAACTTCCGAATCAATTTTCAGACTTCCGAATCAGTGAGTTCCGAATGAGTGAATAGTAACTTCAGAATCAGAAAGTTCCGAATGAGTTCTTAAGTTCCGGATGAATGAAAGTTCCGAACCAAGGTTAAAGTTCCGAGTCAAATTTTCTTTTAAAGTTGCTGTTTTACTGTTTCTTTACTCATATTTCACAATTTATATTTTAACTTTAATTTTAATTTGAACTTTAAATCTTAATTTTAATTTTGATTTTAATTTCCAACCAAGTCTTAGTTAATTATAATTAAAGTAATTGTCTTTGATTTAAATTTTCATTTCCACTTCTTATTAGACTAGAAAACCAAACCCCTTTTCTTTAATAACCAAGAACAATCATTCCACTTAAGACCTAGATCAATTCGAGAGGATATCGAGAGATTTAATCTGAACCCATACAAAATCATAATATCAAATGGCGCCGCTGCCGGCTCTTCTCGTTAAGATCAAAAGTTTTTTGTGAGAACTTGGATTTTGGGATCCGTTTCCCGTGAACGTTACTTTTTCAAAAATTTTCAAAAACAACCAAAAAATATAAAATTTTCAAAAATCCTAAAAATTAAAAAAACAATAAAAACCAAAAATATTTTTGCTTTGTGTTTCGTTGTTCGTTCTTTTGCAGGTGTATGCGCACTCGATCCACGTCATATCAAGAGCCCGAGCCTCTCGATAACTTAGACATGGCTGGTGTACAAAACAACAATAACATACCACCTCCGAACAACAATAATAACAACAACAATCCGCCTTTCAACAACATGAACAATAACAACAACAATGAGCACCTTCCGGATAATCGCCCAATGATTGAATTGCTGCAAGCTCATGTCGATGGCAATACGGATCCAATTGTTATTCCACCAATTGCCGCCAACAACTTCGAGCTAAAGTCAGGCTTTATCCAGATGGTCTCAGCTCAACCATTCTTGGGACGAACCATTGATGACCCACACGACCACATCAAGAGATTTCTACAACTCACTAACACGGTCAAGTTCAATGGAGTTCCACAAGAAGTGATAAGGTTACAACTTTTTCCATTTTCTTTAGAGGGACAAGCCCGGCATTGGCTTGCTAAGGAACCACCACAGAGTATTCTCTCGTGGACGGATTTGGAAACAAAGTTTATCAACTACTTTTTTCCACCCTCTCGTACTACCGCTTTGCGGAATGAGATTATAAACTTTGAACAAAAGTACGATGAGTCATTCAGTGAATCTTGGGATCGCTTTAAAGATCTTTTTAGAAAATGCCCACAACATGGTTTTACCAAAGTACATCAAATCAATACTTTTTACAATGGTTTAAGCATGAGTGACCAAGATTCACTGAATAGTGCCTCGGGGGGTAATTTATTGGCTAAGACTTCCAATGCTGCTTGGGATATCATTGAGAACAAATCTCGTGTGCAAACCAAGAGTGTTAGGACCAATGTTGCTAGTGCTAGCACTAATGACAGCGACAAGCGATTAGACAAAATCACTACGCTTCTTGAATCGCTTGTTACCCACACCGTCAGCAACAACAACAGCAACAACGCCAAAAACGCACAAGTGAACGCTGTCAGCCAACCTTGTGAGATATGCGGTGGTCCCCACTCTTACACAACTTGTACCGCCACCCAAGATTACCCTGTTGAGAATGTGAATGCGGCATATGGCACCTACCAACAACCTGCTTATCAAGCTAGACCTCAAGGTGACCGTAACTTGCTTAGCTATCGATCAAACAACTATCTTTCACCACCTGGTTTTCCTCCTACCAACCCAAACCAACAACAAAACCTTAACCGCCCTCCTCAACAACAACAACAACCTCGACAACCATACATCCCACCTCACAAGCAACAACAACCACCTCAACGTAACAATCAAGTCTACCAACAACCTGCTTACCAACCACCTGCATACAATGCTCCTCCTACCCAAACCAACACTGCATTACACCAAGAGGTTGCAACCTATATGAGGACCAATGATGTGATAGTGGGAAATCTCCAAGAGGAAGTGCGCAATTTGAAGGCAGACTTGGTCAAGCAAGGAAATGATTTAAGAGCCGATATGAGAAATACGTTGGATAGCCAAACAAATGACCTGAGGAACATGATGGCTAGTTTCTTCCAAGGTAATCAACCCTCTTCTTCGGGTACTCTTCCGAGTAACACCGTTGCGAACCCAAGAGGGGAGATGAAAGCAATCACTACTCGAAGTGGTAAAGGTACCAAGGAACCCGAGCTTCCTATACCTCCACCGATGGTTGTGACTAAGGAGAACGAGTCGCCTGCTCCTATTCCTCATCCTTCTCCTTCCCCAATTTCTCCACCTCTTCTTTCTACCCCTCCTCCACCCGTGGTTGTGAGTGATCCTACTCCCCTAAAGCCTTCCTCTTCTTCCAATATACCTTATCCTTCAAGGTTGAGGAAAGAGAAGCAAAAGAGCAAGGATGATATTCAGGTTTCGAATTTCCTTAAAATGTTCAAACAACTGAATTTCAATATCTCCTTCGCCGAGGCTCTCGCTCACATGCCCAAATACGCCAAAATGTTTAAAGACCTTCTGAGCGACAAGGAAAAGCTCCTCGATATTGCCAACACCCAACTTAATGAGAACTGCTCTGCAGTGCTCTTAAGGAAATTGCCAACCAAGCTTGGTGATCCGGGTCGTTTTCTTATCCCTTGCAATTTCCCGGGAGTAGAGAATTGCATGGCCCTAGCCGATCTAGGTGCCAGTATTAATCTCATGCCTCTAAGTGTTTGGAAGCAATTATCTCTCCCAGAGCTAGTCCCCACTAAAATGACTTTGGAATTGGCCAACCGTACGGTTGCTTATCCAGTGGGGATAGCCGAAGACGTCATTGTAGGAGTCGACAAATTCACCTTCCCTGCTGATTTTGTTGTCGTCGACTACGAGATGGACACTCGTGTACCACTGATTGTTGGTCGTCCATTCCTTAGGACCGGTCGCACTCTTATTGATGTTGAAGCCGGAGAGCTTATCATGAGAGTGGGTGACGACAAAGTAGTCTTCAACATGGGAAAGTTGTCTAAACAGCCTTATTCATATGAGAGCGTTAATTGTATTGACGTTCTTGATGAGGCTTGTGAAGAACACTTTAATGATGCTTGCAAAAGTATTCCTACCTCTCTTCCCACTGTTGAGACCGTGTCCTCCATTGATTCATCGTTGTCTCTATTTGGAGATAGTGATTTATTCTGGAACAATCTTGAAGATACCATGGGAGATGGGAATTTAGCTACTAATGATTCTCCCACCGAGGGGGATGAAGACATGAGTTTCTTTGACAATCTTCTCACCGAAGACAATCCTTCGCCTCCATCTCCCACGGTTATTGCTATCGATGCCACGACTTTGAAAACGCCTCCCGTCGAAAATCCTCCGGATTTGGAACTTAAGGAGTTGCCGCCACATCTCGAGTACGTGTTCCTTGACGACAACAAGAAGTCACCCGTCATTATTGCAACGGATTTGAAAGATGAAGAGAAGACTCGCCTCGTTGCCGTGCTGAAAGCTCATAAGAAGGCTATTGCTTGGAAGATTTCCGATATTCGTGGAATTGATCCTCACTTCTGCACACACAAAATTCTCATAGAGGACGACTATAAGCCCACTATTCAAAGCCAACGAAGGGTGAATCCCAAAATCCATGAAGTCATCAAAACAGAGGTTATCAAACTTCTTGATGCGGGTATGATTTACCCTATTTCGGATTCCCCGTGGGTTAGTGCAATCCATTGTGTGCCCAAGAAGGGCGGAATAACCGTTGTTCCCAATGAACACAACGAGTTGATTTCCACTCGTCTCGTTACTGGGTGGAGAGTTTGTATAGACTACCGCAAACTCAATGATGCCACGAGAAAGGATCATTTCCCTCTACCTTTCATGGACCAAATGCTTGAACGATTAGCCGGTAATGAATATTACTGCTTTCTTGATGGTTTCTCGGGTTATTTTCAAATACCCATCGATCCCCAAGATCAAGAGAAGACTACATTCACTTGTCCCTATGGCACTTTCGCTTACAAAAGAATGCCTTTTGGCTTATGTAATGCGCCCGGGACTTTCCAAAGGTGCATGTTAGCTATCTTCCATGACATGATTGAACAAACCATGGAAGTCTTCATGGATGATTTCTCGGTCTTCGGGGATTCCTTCTCTGCTTGCCTTGCCAATTTAGAACGTATGCTAAAGCGGTGCGAAGACACTCGCCTTGTTCTAAATTGGGAAAAATGCCATTTTATGGTAAAAGAAGGCGTCGTGCTTGGACATAAGATCTCGAAAGCCGGTCTTGAAGTAGACCGTGCTAAAGTCGATGTTATTGCAAAGTTGCCTCCACCTTCAACCGTGAAGGGTGTGAGAAGTTTTCTGGGTCATGCGGGCTTCTACCGTCGATTCATCAAAGATTTTTCTCAAATCGCTCGCCCGATGACCCACCTCTTGGAAAAAGATACTCCTTTTATCTTTTCCAAAGAGTGCCTTGAAGCCTTCAACTCGCTTAAGGATAAGCTAACTAAGGCACCCGTCTTGGTTACCCCTAATTGGGAGCTTCCCTTTGAGTTGATGTGCGATGCTAGCGATTTTGCTATTGGAGCGGTTCTTGGACAAAGAGTGAACAAACACTTCCAACCGATCCATTACGCTAGCAAGACAATGACGGGGGCACAATTGCATTATACGACAACCGAAAAAGAGCTTTTAGCTGTTGTCTATGCTTTTGAAAAATTCCGCCCCTATCTTGTCCTTTCTACCACTATTGTGTACACCGATCATTCCGCGCTGAAGTACTTGTTGACAAAGCAAGATTCCAAACCAAGACTTCTTCGCTGGGTTTTGCTGCTCCAGGAATTTAAAATCGAAATCTGCGATAAAAAAGGAGCAGAAAACTTAGCCGCGGACCATCTCAGCAGACTTGAGGATCCTTACCAAGGGGATCATCCGACCAAAGAAATCAATGATTCTTTTCCCTTGGAGACCTTATTGTCTATAAACTCGAAGCCGAATGAAACCCCGTGGTTTGCGGACTTTGCAAACTACTTGGCGGGTGGAATTCTCAAGGAAGGGTTGACGTCCCAACAAAAGAAAAAGTTCTTCACCGACATTAAGACTTACTTTTGGGACGACCCTTACCTATTCAAACAATGTGCCGACTTGATTATCCGCCGATGTGTTGATGGACCGGCAGCGTCTGAAATCCTTGATGCTTGCCACAAAGGACCCACCGGTGGTCACTTTGGTCCCAACTACACCGCTAAAAAAGTGTTTGATTCGGGATTTTATTGGCCCTCCATTTATCGTGACGCTCACGATATGGTTAAACGATGTGATGTTTGCCAAAAGCAAGGCAAAATCACACATAAAGACGAGATGCCTCAGAATTTCATACAGGAATGTGAAATCTTTGATGTTTGGGGTATCGACTTTATGGGGCCATTCCCTTCGTCTAAAGGAAACAAATACATCCTTGTAGCCGTTGACTACGTTTCAAAGTGGGTTGAAGCCAAAGCTTTGCCTACTAATGACGCAAGGGTGGTTTGTAACTTTTTGAAAGCTCTTTTCGCTAGATTCGGTGTGCCTCGCGCCATTATTAGTGATCGTGGGACTCTTTTCTGCAATGACCAATTTGCTAGAGTCATGGCTAAGTACGGTGTAAATCATCGTCTTTCCACAGCCTACCACCCACAAACTAATGGCCAGGCTGAAATCTCCAACCGAGGGCTGAAGCGAATTCTTGAAAGGACTGTGGGAGAGCATCGTGCCTCATGGGCTGATAAACTTGATGATGCTTTGTGGGCTTTCCGTACTGCTTACAAGACCCCAATCGGCTGTACGCCTTATCGTCTTGTGTACGGGAAAGCGTGCCACCTCCCCATTGAGTTGGAGCACAAGGCTTATTGGGCCTTGAAGTGGGCTAATTTTGATATAAACAAAGCCGGTGACCTACGCAAGATCCAACTCAATGAGCTGAATGAACTCCGTAATGAGGCTTATGAAAATTCTTTGATCTATAAGGAAAGAACTAAGCTCATTCACGACTCTAAGATCAAAAACCGAGAGTTCCATGTTGGAGACAAAGTCTTACTTTTTAACTCTCGGTTGAAAATCTTCTCGGGAAAGCTCAAATCTCGTTGGTCCGGCCCATTCACCATTGCCCAAATTTTTCCATATGGTACTCTCGAGCTCGCTCAACCTGATGGACCAAATTTTAAGGTGAATGGCCAACGAGTGAAGTTGTACTTTGGTGAGGACACCTCTAAGGAGGTGATTCCATCCCTCACCACGTTCCCCATGAACTAATTTTGGGTCGAGTCAGGCTCGTGACTCGGTTATTAAAAACAAGCGCTCCTCGGGAGGCAGCCCGAGTATCTATCCTTTTATATTTTAATCCCCTAAGTGTAGGGGGGACTTCTATATGTGTTTGTCTTTGTATGGTGTGATTACAGGGATAAGTGCACTCTTGGAATCTTTGAAGAACCGTGCTCCCGTGTTTATCCGAAATCCGGTTCTATCTCTCAACTATCGTGATTCAATTTTCTTCATACTCACATTTGAAATTGATCACTTTAGTCGTCTCTTCCTTAACTTGAGTTAACCAACGTGCACAATGTCATAAGTGTAGGGGAGACTTTTCCCACATGCTTAAACATTGAGGACAATGTTTATCTTAAGTGTAGGGGGGACTTCTTCGAAGTTTTAAGTGGTCTTTTCCATGAAAATGCCTTCAATTAACCGGAAAATCATATTTTTCAACACTTTTCAAATTTTTTATTAACTTTGGCCATTTAGTTGTAATTTTTAAATTTTTATCGTTGCTTTCATATGTATATATTCCGCAATAAAGTCAAAAATATTAATAAAGTGGTGTAGCTAGTTTAGAAATCTTTGACATATTAGGCCCGTTGCGTTTATTTTGACTCAACCCGAATAGACTTATCCAAGTTTATTCTAGCTAGTATCCTTAACCATGTAGACCTTAATTGGTTTATTAGGCTAAGTATCCACGAGTCTCATTACTTGAGATTTTAAATTGTGGAGGACGAGAAATGATAGAGTCAATTATAAGTCGGTATTCTTGCGCAAGCTCACTTGGTGTAATTATTTGCCTATTCTCCCATCACTTGCTAATAATTTATCTGTAATAAGTAAGGTCGTACGATTTGAAAAGTTACTTAGCTTCTAGCCCAAGATCGTTTAAAAGTTGCTCGGTAATGATAAGAGTTCATAGCCAAGGCATAACTTATGAAGCGGGGCGCGAAGATTGGCGAGTCCGAAAAGGCCCTAACAAGGCATGAGGATTCAATTTTATTGCTGAAGATCCAAAGTGATGTGAAAAGCATTATTCCTAAAATCAATATGAAGGATCAAGACTCACGACGAAAAGCAATCAACTCCCATAAAGATCATGGAGAAGTCTATCCGAAAAGACCCTAACAAGGTATGAGGATAAATAGATCCAAGTCCGAAAAGGAGGCGGATCGTTGTATCTCAAAATCCCAAATAGAGATCGAAGAAATAATCATGAAGTCGTGGTCAACAAAGTTGGAGTACCCCTCAAAAGTCTCCAAGTGAAGAAATTCTTTTATGATGAGAAGACCATTATCTCAAGAACGTCTCTCGAAGATATGAAGTATGAAGTACATGCCAAATATCGGCCCGAGAAACGTTCTTGAGATAATGGTCTTCTCATCATAAAAGAATTTCTTCACTTGGAGACTTTTGAGGGGTACTCCAACTTTGTTGACCACGACTTCATGATTATTTCTTCGATCTCTATTTGGGATTTTGAGATACAACGATCCGCCTCCTTTTCGGACTTGGATCTATTTATCCTCATACCTTGTTAGGGTCTTTTCGGATAGAATTCTCCATGATCTTTATGGGAGTTGATTGCTTTTCGTCGTGAGTCTTGATCCTTCATATTGATTTTAGGAATAATGCTTTTCACATCACTTTGGATCTTCAGCAATAAAATTGAATCCTCATGCCTTGTTAGGGCCTTTTCGGACTCGCCAATCTTCGCGCCCCGCTTCATAAGTTATGCCTTGGCTATGAACTCTTATCATTACCGAGCAACTTTTAAACGATCTTGGGCTAGAAGCTAAGTAACTTTTCAAATCGTACGACCTTACTTATTGCAGATAAATTATTAGCAAGTGATGGGAGAATAGGCAAATAATTACACCAAGTGAGCTTGCGCAAGAATACCGACTTATAATTGACTCTATCATTTCTCGTCCTCCACAATTTAAAATCTCAAGTAATGAGACTCGTGGATACTTAGCCTAATAAACCAATTAAGGTCTACATGGTTAAGGATACTAGCTAGAATAAACTTGGATAAGTCTATTCGGGTTGAGTCAAAATAAACGCAACGGGCCTAATATGTCAAAGATTTCTAAACTAGCTACACCACTTTATTAATATTTTTGACTTTATTGCGGAATATATACATATGAAAGCAACGATAAAAATTTAAAAATTACAACTAAATGGCCAAAGTTAATAAAAAGTTTGAAAAGTGTTGAAAAATATGATTTTCCGGTTAATTGAAGGCATTTTCATGGAAAAGACCACTTAAAACTTCGATAGAAGATGAAGTATGAAGTACATGCCAAATATCGGCCCGAGAAAGGTCTCAAATCGTGAACCAAGTTATGCCAAGATATGAACTTTTTGATATCCCGAGAAGCAGTTTTAAGAGATTTTGTCCTTTAGCTAACTATTGATCAAATCGTCCTACTTTGCTTTCAGCCCTAATAAACTATCGAAATAAGTCCAAAAATGCATCTTCATGATCATTCTAAGACAAAAATAAAATATAAGAGATACACCTAGGAATAAGGGAGTTTAAGCATTTAATTAAACCATGTGTGTAAGTGTTTGAATTGCTAACTTATAATAACAATGATCTCGTTTTTTAAGCTTAGCTTGGGGAACGTGAAACTTGAGGGTGATAAATCTTCGCAGCACCAAAGCCCTAATGTAAGTCATCGATTTCTTTGCAAGTTATTTCCATATAGCTATTTTCAAAGAGAAAATGGTTTTCTATCCCTTTGTTATCTTTGAAGTTTTATTTCTGTAATTTTTGTTTAGTAGAATTTTAAATAAGGCCAAGGTTGATTAATTATGAGAAAAATGTAAAATTGCTTTGTCACTAAGCATTGCATGAGGGCATGGCAATGGTTAAGTGTAGGGGATTTGATAGGTGTGTAAACACCCATCCTTTTACCACTTAATTCGGGCTAAAACGAGACCAAAACACGTATTTAATATCATTTGTTTGGAATTATGCGTGGTTTTTGTGTTTATTGTATTTTCAGAGCCAACCGGATGAATATTGAAGAAAACATGGGATTGCACGGGTTTTACTGAAGAAAAAGACTCAAGATAAAGTCTATTGTCCAAGAGATGCAAGAGATTTGAAGTCGCTGGGCCTATTCGAAGATTTATCGAAGAAAAGGACCAAAGATGGAAGATTTATATAAGTCGAAGAAACTCAAGTCTATTAAACGAAGAAATTAAAAGACGAGTTGAATTTAATCGACAACAAATCCCGAATCAGAATCGAAAACGGAAACTTTTCTGAAAAGACGAAAATACAAGAAGAACGGGAGAAAGCCCACTCACCAACTAAAGGACAGGCCTATATAAAGGAGTCCCTCACACACATTTAGAAGCTAGCTTTCATTTTTCTTTTTCCCCACTCTTTCTTCTCCCTGTTTCGTAGCATCACCATCACCACTAGGGTGATTGGTGATTTTTATCTTTGTCTTTCCAATCTTTGTGTTTTAATTCTTGTTTTGATCTTGTTTAAACATTAATCATTCAATACAAAGTCTTGTTTAATCTTTCCATTTAATCTTGTTCATCTTCATCTTTATCTTCAAGTTCTTAAGTTTTTATTTTTCTTGATTTGATCTTCAAAAGTTGATGGGATTTGTGTTTTTATTGGTGGGATTCGTTGCTTATGGTGTCTAAGTGATTTGTGTTTAATTTGGTAAAACCTTTTTAAGTATTTGGTTTGATTTTGATTAAAATCCGTGTTCCGTGTTCCGTGTTCTTCGTTACCTGCTACTGTTCTGGGTTTCCAGAAGTTCCGAATCAAGCATAAGTTCCGGATCAAGCAAGAAGTTCCGAACGAAGCTAAAGTTCCGAATCAAACTCAAAACTTCCGAACCAAGTATCTCCATCCGGAAGTTTAAAAAGTTCCGAACCAAACCCTCATCCGGAAGTTTCCGAACCAAGCCTTCATCCGGAAACTTCCGAATCAACCCCTTCATCCGGAAGGTTCCGAACCAAGAAAACTTCCGAATCAATTTTCAGACTTCCGAATCAGTGAGTTCCGAATGAGTGAATAGTAACTTCAGAATCAGAAAGTTCCGAATGAGTTCTTAAGTTCCGGATGAATGAAAGTTCCGAACCAAGGTTAAAGTTCCGAGTCAAATTTTCTTTTAAAGTTGCTGTTTTACTGTTTCTTTATTCATATTTCACAATTTATATTTCAACTTTAATTTTAATTTGAACTTTAAATCTTAATTTTAATTTTGATTTTAATTTCCAACCAAGTCTTAGTTAATTATAATTAAAGTAATTGTCTTTGATTTAAATTTTCATTTCCACTTCTTATTAGACTAGAAAACCAAACCCCTTTTCTTTAGTAACCAAGAACAATCATTCCACTTAAGACCTAGATCAATTCGAGAGGATATCGAGAGATTTAATCTGAACCCATACAAAATCATAATATCACTTTACATGGAAGAGTTTAAATCTTAGGGACCTGCTTTTGTTGGAGTAGCTAGCATTGTTACGGTAGTTATCACTACCGCCACGCTTGTCTGATCCATAACGGTCGTTAGTCTGACCGTGTCCCTTGTAGTTGTTCCGCTGAGTGGCCGGTTGGGACCGGTTTCCACCCTTCTGCCTGAAATATACAAATGAATAGAACATGATATATAATTAGAAACACTGATTTGAATGAGATGGTTACGCTTGTTGACTAAAATATTCCTCTTCTTAGGTCGAGCTGACTCCTCATAATCATCCCTCTCATGGAGCATCTCCAGACTGGGTGTTGCGTCAGCAACTTATGACACATTGGTGAAAGTAGTACATAATAGACGATCAGTAATAAATGAGTGAATAGCCTAGCGGAAATGCTTCGCTTGCTCCTCAGTTGTGCCAACAGCAGCACCCAGAAAACCAGCTAACCCGAGGAATCGCTACATGAATTTTGTGTTATTCTCACTTGTCTTTTGACGGATAGCATGATAATCCCTCCTCAGTCGTTCTTGCTCAGCTCTAGGGAAGAACTGATTGTAGAACAACTCCTTAAACTACACCCATGTCAAAGTAGTAAGCCATGCTTCACCTCCATTGCTCATCTTGTAAGCTCTCCACCATGCTAACACATCACCCTCAAACTTGTAGCATGCCAAACTTGCCTTGTATATCCCATCGCAACCCATGGCATCAAAGATCTTCTCCATATGCGAGATCCAGTTCTCAGCATCTGACGGGACCACAGCCTTCTCGAATGATCGAGGCTTCTGTTTGTTGAATCTCTCCAGCCATGTGTGGACTGTGACTGGTGGAGGAGGAGGAGGATTCACAGGATGTGGTCCATTCTGAAATTCTGCCCGAATCTTGTTTCAGATTTGAGGGAGCATAGTCTACAGAGCTGTTCGGACAGCTGCAACAAGTTCCTGATCATTGCGTGTGTTAACAATCTGACATTTTCAAAAGAAGGTAAATGATTAATATGTTAGAAACATGTAATAAACATAAGAGATGCATGGAAAACTTTATGAAGGCATAGCTAACGAAATCTGACATTAGCAAGGGTGGACGACTATGGTTCAGTCCACAAAACAAAATTCAAAGAAAACCACATGCGACTAAATATGACCGATCCTGTATCAACCCTTACTTAGTAAAAAACTTAAAGAAACAAGATACATGAAGTAAAATCAGCTGTCAGATTAGGAAGATCCTGGTGACTATCTACTAGTCACAAATCAAGTTTTAGAGCCTACAGGTCGAAACCTTGGCTCTGATACAATAATTGTAACACCCCACTTTGACAAGTGGACCGTTACATGATAATTATGGCGTGTCATCCAAGCATGCAAGGTAAATGTCTTAAAAAGATAAATGACCATAAAGGAAACCGGAATCAAACATCGGTCCCAAAATATAAGCTCACACATGCATAAGTAAAGAGTATAGAGAAAGGACTAAACAATGTCCAAGCAAAGCATAAGTATATAAATGCATAAAGGAAATAAAGTCAATGGAAGCCTCCATCCTATGCACGTAATCTTGATTGCCTAAGTCTGTCCTTTAGTACCTGCAGTATGGGAACATGAAAAGAAAATACGACTGAGCAATACGCTTAGTGAACGGATATATGACATGATATATAACTGAAACATAAGTAAAGCATGAAATACAGCGAAATAATGCAAGTCCTGGAAATCCTGGAACATGTTTTATAAACTGTTTTATATCTGAAAAGTCTTATGTTTAATCATGAAAACATGTTTTAAATGCCAAGAGACCATATAGGTCATGAAAGGTATCAACGTGCATGACTACATAGAGGGGTGACCTCGTCATGCAATTAGAGGGGTTGCCTTTAATTATGTTAGTCTGAGTGGAGGGATCAGCTCCATGTGAAGGATGTAGAGCACACACCACAATCACCGTGTAAATCTGATAAACATGTACTAGGATGCACCCATTCACCCCACATGATAATAATAATAATACTAGCCAAAACGTGAAGGGACGTCGCGAGAAATCACTCTCGTCGCGGAAGAGTCATAACACCGGTGCCTCAAGTGTTATGGTTATGGTATCTCCATAACTAGGTGAAACATGGCATGAGTGTATATAGCTCAGGCAATTTAAATAATAGCATGGTAATTACTGAAAAGTTTAATGACATGTAACTACTGGGGAAAAACAGATGGCAGCAAACGGGGAATCCTAATCATTCATAGAAAAAGAATGTCCTTACTGAAGGACGGAATATATTTACCTTATGTCTAGTAACGAAGAAGATGAAAATGCGGAAAGTAATCTACTCCGACTTCACGAGTGCTACATAATAAAGGACGTGACTGAGTTGCGTGTCCATGTGTAACAGACTGATTATTAGTTTACTTGTTCTTGACTTGTTTTACTCGTTCTTGATTTGTTTTACATGTTCTTGACTTGTTTTACATATTCTTGACTTGTTCTTACTGTTTCATGTGCTATCATGTATTTCTTAGTGTTTTCATGTGTTCTTGATTAATGTATTTCATGTTTCATGTGTTATTATACTTGATGTTTCATAATGAGTAACTTTAAAAAAATAACAGGTTTCTATATATAGCAATTTTCTAGAAATAGCAGGTTTCCATATATAACAACTTTTCAAAAATAGCAAGTTTCCATAAATAGTAAGTTTCTAAAAATATAAGGTTTCCATAATTAGTAAGTTTCCAAAAATAGAAAGTTTCTACAAATAGTATGTTTCCATAAATAGCATGTTTCTATGATTAGTATGTTTTCATAAATAACATGTTTCTATAATTAGTATGTTTCCATAAATAGCATGTTTCCATAACTAGTATGTTTCCATAAATAGCATGTTTCCATAATTAATATGTTTCCATAAATAGTAATAACTTGTTTAATAAGCATGTTATATAAGCTAATGTGACAACCCAAAACCGAGGTCATTACTTAATCTTATTTTACGATTATTTTTGAAATTTTTGGATGAGTTTGAACGATATTTATTTTTGGAGGTTTAAGTTTAAACCGATGTTGGAAGGTCTATATTTAATATTTATTAAGTATAAGGAGTATTAGCAAGCGTGATGTCGATGGATGCCAAATATTTTACGTCTTATTGTCGGTTGTTCGATTTTTTTCATTTTTGATGTTTTATTTTAAATGACGTGTTAAGTCGAGTCGAGAGTCGATATTATTATATTTGAGGTACGTTTTAAATTTTTAAAAAAGTATCTTTATGAAACCCGATCCCCGTAAATATTTTCAAAATTGACTAATAGTTATTTCCCGCATTTTTAGCTAACTATTTTCATTTTGAGCCACAACTATTGCCAAATTGCAACCAAGGTCCCTCAAGCACTATATATAAAGCCAAAATTTTTACACAACACATCATTTTCCACTCACCAAAAATTTTATTCTCTCTCTCTCTCTCTCTTTCTTTCTTGTGTATGCCGTGACCTTCATCACCACCAAAACACCCATTCATTCAATTTTAACTTGATTTTGAGGATGATTTGAGCAAAAGCAAAGCAAGACCCACTCTTAGAATTGATCAAGGATCATTTTGGTATAAGAAAATCTTACATGCAAGGCATTTTTATTTTTTGATGTTGGTAGGTAGAAACCATGATCATGCATGGTGCTCTTGCCATGATCAATGGTGATTGTTGCAAGACTCTTGTTAAAAACTTCATTTTGATTCAAAGGTTTTAATTTTGATGATGAGTTAGATGTTATGGTTCATATATGTTGATGTTAGGGTATAGGAATGAACATTTCTATGGTTGGTTTTGATCAAAAAGGTGATTTTGTACAAGTTTTTAATGGTCATTTTATAAGAGTAAGTAAACAGTAAAATCCGAATTTTTATGTTTTGAAAATGGCTTAACTTATAGCCTAGGGTTGTAGATAATTTTATTAGCTTCGATTTGATATAAGGTAGAGCTTCTAGCTCCAAACGAGCGCGAAGTTATGATGTTTTGATTGATCGTGTATCGGGAGACGAGTATCGGCACTACATATAGTTGTTGTCGATATTTGGATCGAATCTCGGGGACTCTAAATGGAAGTTTTGAAATATGTAACCTACTGATAATGAGGTGTTTACCTTAGAGGTTGAGTTTACTTTAAAACCCGAGTGTCGGTTTTGTAAACAGAGTCGTTTAAAGAAGTTAAAACGGTTGTATGAAAAATTAACGCAAAATCTGTCCTGATTTTGTAGTTTGAAAATGAGTTGGGTAAAGGATTTTAAAAGTAATTTCATTTGATAAACTTGTAGGAGGACTTTCTATATATAGTAAGTTAGTTTATCGAGTCGTTTCATAAACGTTTGACAAGTTTAAAAGGGGTAAATAAGCTAGTACATGTAGTATGTACCGGCGGACTTTGTTAAAAGTGTAAAATGGTAAAGTAAATAAGTAGTAAAGTATAATGAAGTTATTTATATTGTTTTTTCTCTCGAGTTTATTGTGACTTTATGAGTTTGAGTTTGATGTTGTTATGTATGATTTATTTCTCGAGTCATTATTAATGAACGCTCCTTATTTGATAGGTAGCAGTTCTCGTGTTTGAAAGGCATCCATTACCATCGACGATCATCTCGCTAGATCTCTTATACTAAGGTGAGTCTGTAGCCTCGCTTTTTATGCTAGCTACTAAATGTTTTATACCCGCGAGGGGGATACATGCTATTTGAAAATAAATGAACACAAGTCATGAGTAATTGTTGGACCCGAATGTTGCCTAAAGTTGAACTCATTGTATTGAGTAACTTGTTGCTAAAGACCCTAAATTCATGAGCCGTTAACTATCTTTTGACTTGATGTTGTGAGTCGGGAATAGCCGCTTATTCTAATGATAGTACTATTGGGTTGACAACCCTATCTGAGACCAGGGCATTACGTTGAGTAACCCGTTGGGAAGGATAATTTTACGTGAATAAGATTGTGGTATTCTAGCAACTAATACCCTAGAGGGGCAATGGTTTTATTCTAGTCATGCCAGCATTTGGCGTGGGTGACTATTTGGTTAAGGGGTCGGTGTCATGAGCTTAAATACAATGTTTATTATTATTATTATTATTTCCTTGAATATAGACTGTGTGTACGACAATTCTATAAATGATTATGATTGATTTTCTTCTTGTGTTCAAATGTGATTTGATAAACCTATAGACTCGCTCAACATTATTGTTGACTCGTTTTAGCATGTATTTCAGGTAATAGGAAGTGATGGAGCAGGGAGCTTTGCTGTGGAGGTTGTGGCTTGGCTTTTGGAAGAATGGTTGTCTAAAAACTGTTTCTACCCTTTACTGTTGAACAATTTACTTTATGTTGATGTACTGTACTAAACTTGTTGGTTGTTGGTCGAGATCCATTGGGACTAAACGCTTTACTCTGGTGTCGTTTTAGTACAATCATGGGATGAAATTAATGTTTTAGACCTATTATGAAAATCTTGTTTATATTTTGCGTAAACGTCTCACTTTTGAGTCGTTCAATATACCTTGTGTGATGATGCTTGTGTGTAGCACTCAATTGTGTATTTCCGCTGCGCAATGTAAATTGGGGGTGTTAGAGATTGGTAATCAGAGCTGCAAGTTATAGAGAACTAGGTCGATTTTGAAAATTGTCCTAAACTATAACTTTGGTGTCGAAAGTATTTATTCTTCAAAAGCACAACTCCTCTGCAATGCTCCGGTAAGATCACTTTTAGTTTGTTTTGCATTGTAGATGTATCCCTCATAACTAAAATGATTTCCCGAGTATTTATTAAGTAAATACTACGATATTGTATTGGAATTATTGAAAGTACGCTGAGTGCTTGTCAGTATCATATTTATATATTTTTTTTGCGAGCATTGCATAAACTTCATTTGCATTGTGTTGCATAGCATGGATTACGTATGACATTTGCATAAGCATGACATACTAATTATTATTTTATTAACGATGACCTTAAGTATCCTTGAACCCTTATAATTGTAGAAAATGGCTGGTTTACCTCGTGAGGATGGATGGATTGATATGACTAATGTAGTGGATGGTGAGGAAGTGGATAACTTTGGTGCTAGTGACGATGAGGAGCCTTTTGAGTATTTAGATGATGGGATTCCACTTACTGCAGTTGGTCAGACAGAGCCTGAGTTGATACAAGGTAGTTATGTTCCAAGGGTTAATGTTGTGTCACAGACTGTTCCAGATTGTCAGCGACCTGTTGTTCGTTCTTCAACGCCTACTTGTGATGCTTATATTATCAGTTTGCCTGGGATTGCATTTGCTAGGGGTGATGTTCCTGTTGAGTCGAGTAGTGTTGCTAGTGCTCGATCTATTCATGATGGTATTCCTAAGGTTTATTGTCCAGGTCCTAGGTCTTATGATGATATTTTCTGGTTTCTTAAGAAGTTTGATAGGTCTTTGTTTGAAAGGTATTTGGTTGAGACCCGTGTGATTCGGAGGTTTGAGCAGAATGAGAAAAAGTTTGACAGGTTTGTTGGTAGTGTGAGGAGATCAGAGTTTGTTAGGGCAAGGGAAATGAATGAAGTTGTTAGATTAAGATCCATGGTGTTAAATTTGAGTAGGCAAGTTGAAAGGTTACGTAAGGAGCAAGAAAGGAATGCAAGGTTGGATGCATGGGGTTTGCCTATGAGATCTTTTCCTAGTCGAGGTGTTGTGATTCGTGATGTGCCGAATCAGGTTGAAGCTCAAGTGTTGGTGAAGCCAAGTGAAGGAGGTAGTCGAAAGGGGAATGAAAAAGTGGAAGAAGATTCTGAGGATGATGATAGCAGCAGTGATGACGAGCCGATGTACAAGAAGCTGCGGGGATTTGATGTTTAGTTATTTATGTTGTAGCCTTGTTGTAATATAACTTATGTAGACTCGTACTGTAGTTTATGATGAAACTTAATGACTTTTAAGTTTGCTGTGATGAAGGATTGTAGTGACATTACTTGTCACAATTTTGTGGAAATTTTCCAACGCAATCCAAATTACCTTCATGACTTATGATTTGTCTTATTAGTTCTTTTATGAATTGGTTAATGATTCATTGTGAATTGTGTTGTTGGTGCATGTATTATCCATGTTACATCTTCATAGAAAAATCCTTCTTCTTATCATGATATGAATACTTACTTGTTCTTTTTCTGTTATGGTTATACAGGAAGGAGTTGGGAGGCATTTTTCTGACTTTACTAAATTATTGTTTGGTTAGTTTCCCGTAAACATGCCGCCTAAATTGACGACTGCTACTGTTAATACCATGATTGAGCAAGCTATTGCTAGAGCTTTAGAAGCTGAACGTACTGCGAGGAACCAAGAGGCTGAGAATATGAATGCTGCTGGTCAGGTTGGAGGGAATGTTGAAAATCAGGTTGGAGGTAATGCTGATGAACAAGCAAGAGGAAATGCTGCGGGACAAGTTGGAGGTAATGCTGCTGTTCAACAGGTTCAGAAGGAATGTTCTTATGCTAGTTTCATGAAATGTGGACCTACCCAATTTCGTGGTAATGGTGGTGCATTGGAATTAAGGAGGTGGATTGAGAAGATTGAAAGTACTTTTGAAATCAGTGGATTTCAGAAGCTAGTAAGGTGAAATTTGCTGCAGCTACTTTTCAGGATGATGCATTGAGTTGGTGGAATAGTCAAGTAGCTACTGTGGGGTTGGTTGAAGCGAATGCTAGAACATGGACTGTGACCAAGGGACTGTTGACTACTAAGTTTTGTCCTGAGGAAGAGTTAGGTCAGTTGGAAGATGAATTGAGGCATTTGGTGCTGAGAAACAATGATATTGTAGCTTATACAAGGAGATTTTCTGATTTATGTTTGTTATGTCCTGATGCTTTTGCTGATGACCGTAAGAAGATGAAGCAGTATATTAGGGGTTTATCTAGTAATATCAAGGGAGAAACTACTTCGTCGAAACCCAAGACATTTGATGAAGCTGTTCAAATGGCTCATGCTTTAATGGATGTAAATCTGCAGGATCGAAAGGATAGTATTGTTGAAAGGAATAAGAGAAAATGGGAAGCTGCACACTCAAGCCAAGGGCAGAATCGTGGTGGTTATCGTAATAACAATAACCAAGGACCAAATAGGAATCATCAATATAATTTGAGAAGGAATGATGGTTTTCGTGCTGCCACAGGAAATCAAGGTAACAAGGTGAACCCCAAGTGTGGTCGGTGTAATCTGTATCATGTTGGGAATTGTCCACCTGCTTGCAACAACTGTGGGAAGGCCGGACATAAGATGGCAGATTGTAGAAACAAGGGTGTGGCCACTGGAGCCAATGCTGTTAAGGTAGTTAACTATTCTGGATGTGGAGGCCGTGGACATAAGCAAGGGAACTGTCCGAGGGTTGGCATACGACAGGGAGGCAATGTTGCTGCTGTTGCTGCTGGGATTGCTGCTCCAGCCTATATCGTGGGAGATGCTGACAAACCTCAAGGGCCGAATGTGGTGACTGGTACGTTCTTACTTGATGCTTGTTATGCTAGTGTGTTATTTGATTCTGGATCCGATAGAAGTTTCGTAGATGTTAGATTCAGTCAGCTATTGGATAGAGAACCAGTGAGATTGACAACTAGTTATAATGTGGAGTTAGCTGATGGTAAGGTTGTAAGCACTAGTTCTATACTGAAAGGTTGTTCCTTGAAGTTAGGTAATTATGTGTTTAGTATTGATTTGATGCCCATAGAATTAGGATCTTTTGACGTGATTGTTAGAATGGACTGGTTAGTTGGTAATGGTGCAGTAATTGTTTGTGGAGAAAGATTAGTTCAGATACCGCTAAGGAATAGGGTATTGACTGAAAGGAGATGAATGTACTTCTCGTTTGAGAGTTGTTTCTTGTTTGAAGATGATGAGGTATATAGAAGCAGGTTCTGATGTGTTTCTTGCATAGATAAGTAATGATGGTGTGAATGAAAGTAAATTGGAGGATGTGCCTGTGATTGGAGAGTATCCTGAGGTTTTCCCTGAAGATTTGCCAGGATTACCGCCGCAACGTGAAGTGGAGTTTCGTATTGACTTAGTGTTGGAAGCAACTGGCGCAGTGCTCTTGTGTTTCGTTGACTGTTGCTCGTGCATCGTATCGTTTAGCTCCATCTGAGATGAAAGAATTATCTGATCAATTGAAGGAATTGATGGATAAGGGATTTATTAGACCGAGTTCGTCGCCGTGGGGTGCGCCTGGTTTGTTTGTTAGGAAGAAAGATGGTTCTTTTAGAATGTGTATTGATTATTGAGAGCTTAACAAATTGACTGTCAAGAATCGGTATCCACTGCCGAGGATTAATGATTTGTTCGATCAGTTGCAAGGGTCGTGTGTATACTCGAAGATCGATTTGAGGTCTGGGTATCATCAACTGAGAGTTAGGGAAGAAGATATTTCTATAACAGCTTTCCGTACTCGATATGGACATTTCGAATTTCAAGTGATGCCTTTTGGGTTAACAAATGCGCCTGCTGTATTCATGGATTTGATGAATTGTGTATGCAGTCGTATTTGGATGAGTTTGTTATCGTATTCATTGATGATATTCTCGTTTACTCCAAGAGTGAAGAGGAACATGAGAAGCATTTGAGAACAATTTTGGAATTGTTGAAGAAAGAAAAGTTGTATGCGAAATTCTCTAAGTGTGAATTTTGGTTGAAATCAGTGCAATTTCTGGGGCACGTGATTGATAGTGAAGGTGTTCGTGTGGATCCTGCTAAGATTGAGGCAATTAAGGATTGGTCAGTGCCGAAGACGCCGACTGAAGTTCGCCAATTTCTTGGTTTGGCTGGGTATTATAGAAGGTTTATTGAGAAGTTTTCGTTTATTGCTAAGCCGTTGACTAAGCTTACAGAAAAGAATCGAGTGTTTGAATGGGGATTGGAAGAGGAATATGCATTTAGTATGTTGAAGGATAAGTTGTGTTCTGCGCCGATATTGTCTTTGCCATAAGGATCTGAGGATTTTGTAGTGTACTGTGACGCGTCTCATAAAGGATTTGGAGCTGTATTGATGCAAAGGGAGAAAGTAATAGCGTATGCATCGAGACAATTGAGGAAGCATGAAGAGAATTACACTACGCATGATTTAGAACTTGGGGCTGTGATTTTTGCATTAAAGTTGTGGAGACACTACTTGTATGGAACCAAGTGTGTGGTTTTCACTGATCATAAGAGTTTGCAGTATATTTTGGATCAAAAGGAATTGAATATGAGGCAAAGGAGATGGGTTGAGTTGCTGAGTGATTATGACTGCGAGATTCGTTACCACCCTGGTAAAGCGAATGTGGTAGCTGATGCACTTAGTAGAAAGGAAAGAGATAAGTCTATAAGAGTTAGAGCTTTGACAATGATGGAAAGTGTTGATTTGACAGAAGCGATATTGAAAGCCCAAACTAATGGTTTGAAGGAAGAAAATGTTGAGGCAGAAAATTTGGGTAGAATGTTGAAGCCGTTGTTTGAAGTAAGGTCGAATGGATTGAGGTATTTTGAGAATAGTATTTGGTTACCGTTGTGTCCGTCTGAGGAAGATTCATTAGGAGTGCGAGATTTAGTGATGAATGAATCTCATAAGTCGAAGTATTCAATACATCCTAGATCAGACAAGATGTATCAAGATCTTAAGAAAGTTTATTGGTGGCCGAATATGAAGGCAGATATAGCACAGTATGTTAATAAGTGTTTAACTTGTGCGAAGGTGAAGGCTGAACATAAGAAACCGTCTGGATTATTAGTGCAACCTGAGATTCCTGAGTGGAAATGGGAGAAGATTACAATGGATTTTGTGACAGGTTTGCCAAGGACTACAAATGGTAGTGATATGATATGGGTGATTGTAGATAGATTGACTAAGTCTGCTTACTTTTTGCCAATGAAGAAGACGAATAGTATGGAGAGGTTAACAACAGTGTATGTGAAGGAGATTGTTAGTTGACATGGTGTGCCTTTGTCGATAATTTCTGATCGTGATAGTAGATTTACTTCAGAATTTGGAAGTCTTTGCAGGAAGCGAGGGGAACGGAGTTATGTTTAAGTACAACATATCATCCAAAAACAGATGGACAAAGTGAGAGAACGATTCAAACTTTAGAGGAAATGCTTCGTGCATGTGTGATTAAATTTGTAAATGGTTGGGATAAACATTTGCCATTGGTTGAATTTTCGTACAATAATAGTTATCATGCTAGTATTAAAGCCGCACCATTTGAAGCTTTGTATGGACGTAAGTGTAGATCACCAGTGTATTGGAGTGAGGTAGGAGAAAGTCAATTGACTGGGCCTTAAATGATATTTGAGACGACTGAAAAGATTGTGCAAATTAAGAAGCGTTTGTTATCTGCCAGAAGTAGACAAAAGAGTTATGCTGATAACAGGAGGAAACCGTTGGAATTTGAAGTAGGAGACATGGTTATGCTGAAGGTATCTCCATGGAAAGGAGTTATCCGTTTTGGAAAGAGAGGAAAGTTGAGCCTGAGATATATTGGACCATTTAAGATTATCCAAAGGATTGGATTGGTGGCTTATAAGTTAGAGTTGCCTGATGAGCTTAAGGCTATTCATAATACTTTTCATGTGTCTAATTTGAAGAAGTGTTTAGCTGAAAAGGATGTGGTGATTCCATTGGAGGAGATTCAACTTGATGATAAGTTTCATTTTATAGAGGAACCTGTAGAGATAATGGATAGGGAAGTTAAGAAGTTGAAGCATTGTAGAATTCCGATTATGAAAGTGAGATGGAACTCTAGACGTGGGCCAGAGTTTACATGGGAACGTGAGGATTTCTTTAAGGACAAATATCCTCATTTGTTTAGGAAGGATTAAGCACCGCGGACGTCGCTTCTTTTAAGAAGGGGGGAGATGTGACAACCCAAAACCGAGGTCATTGCTTAATCTTATTTTACGATTATTTTTGAAATTTTTGGATGAGTTTGAACGATATTTATTTTTGGAGGTTTAAGTTTAAACCGATGTTGGAAGGTCTATATTTAATATTTATTAAGTATAAGGAGTACTAGCAAGCGTGATGTCGATGGATGCCAAATATTTTACGTCTTATTGTCGGTTGTTCGATTTTTGTCATTTTTGATGTTTTATTTTAAATGACGTGTTAAGTCGAGTCGAGAGTCGATATTATTATATTTGAGGTACGTTTTAAATTTTTAAAAAGTATCTTTATGAAACCCGAGCCCCGTAAATATTTTCAAAATTGACTAATAGTTATTTCCCGCATTTTTAGCTAACTATTTTCATTTTGAGCCACAACTATTACTAAATTGCAACCAAGGTCCCTCAAGCACTATATATAAAGCCAAAATTTTTACACAACACATCATTTTCCACTCACCAAAAATTTTATTCTCTCTCTCTTTCTTTCTTGTGTATGTCGTGACCTTCATCACCACCAAAACACCCATTCATTCAATTTTAACTTGATTTTGAGGATGATTTGAGCAAAACCAAAGCAAGACCTACTCTTAGAATTGATCAAGGATCATTTTGGTATAAGAAAATCTTACATGCAAGGCATTTTAATTTTTTGATGTTGGTAGGTAGAAACCATGATCATGCATGGTGTTCTTGCCATGATCAATGGTGATTGTTGCAAGAATCTTGTTAAAAACTTCATTTTGATTCAAAGGTTTTAACTTTGATGATGATTTAGATGTTATGGTTCATATATGTTGATGTTAGGGTATAGGAATGAACATTTCTATGGTTGGTTTTGATCAAAAAGGTGATTTTGTACAAGTTTTTAATGGTCATTTTATAACAGTAAGTAAACAGTAAAATATGAGTTTTTATGTTTTGAAAATGGCTTAACTTATAGCCTAGGGTTGTAGATAATTTTATTAGATTCGATTTGATATAAGGTAGAGCTTCTAGCTCCAAACGAGCGCGAAGTTATGATGTTTTGATTGATCGTGTACCGGGAGACGAGTATCGGCACTACATATAGTTGTTGTCGATATTTGGATCGAATCTCGGGGACTATAAATGGAAGTTTTGAAATATGTAACCTACTGATAATGAGGTGTTTACCTTAGAGGTTGAGTTTACTTTAAAACCCGAGTGTCGGTTTTGTAAACGGAGTCTTTTAAAGAAGTTAAAACGGTTGTATGAAAAATTAACGTAAATCTGTCCGGATTTTGTAGTTTGAAAATGAGTCGGGTAAAGGACTTTAAAAGTAATTTCATTTGATAAACTTGTAGGAGGACTTTATATATATAGTAAGTTAGTTTATCGAGTCGTTTCATAAACGTTTGACAAGTTTAAAAGGGGTAAATAAGCTAGTACATGTAGTATGTACCGGCGGACTTTCTTAAAAGTGTAAAATGGTAAAGTAAATGTGTAGTAAAGTATAATGAAGTTATTTATATCGTTTTCTCTCGAGTTTATTGTGACTTTATGAGTTTGAGTTTGATGTTGTTATGTATGATTTATTTCTCGAGTCATTATTAGTGAACGCGCCTTATTTGATAGGTAGCGGTTCTCGTGTTTGAAAGGCATCCATTACCATCGACGATCATCTCGCTAGATCTCTTATACTAAGATGAGTCTGTAGCCTCGCTTTTTATGCTAGCTACTAAATGTTTTATACCCGCGAGGGGGATACATGCTATTTGAAAATAAATGAACACAAGTCATGAGTAATTGTTGGACCCGAATGTTGCCTAAAGTTGAATTCATTGTATTGAGTAACTTGTTGCTAAAGACCCTAAATTCATGAGCCGTTAACTATCTTCTGAATTGATGTTGTGAGTCGGGAATAGCCGCTTATTCTAATGATAGTACTATTGGGTTGACCACCCTATCTGAGACCAGGGCATTACGTTGAGTAACCCGCTGGGAAGGATAATTTTACGTGAATAAGATTGTGGTATTCTAGCAACTAATACCCTAGAGGGGCAATGGTTTTATTCTAGTCATGCCGGCATTTGGCGTGGGTGACTATTTGGTTAAGGGGTCGGTGTCATGAGCTTAAATACAATGTTTATTATTATTATTATTATTGCCTTGAATATAGATTGTGTGTACGACAATTTTATAAATGATTATGATTGATTTTCTTCTTGTGTTCAAATGTGATTTGATAAACTTATAGACTCACTCGACATTATTGTTGACTCGTTTTAGCATGTATTTCAGGTAATAGGAAGTGATGGAGCAGGGAGCTTTGCTGTGGAGGTTGTGGCTTGGCTTTTGGAAGAATGTTGGTCTAAAAACTGTTTCTACCCTTTACTGTTGAACAATTTACTTTATGTTGATGTACTGTACTAAACTTGTTGGTTGTTGGTCGAGATCCATGGGGACTAAACGCTTTACTCTGGTGTTGTTTTAGTACAATCATGGGATGAAATTTACGTTTTAGACCTATTATGAAAATCTTGTTTATATTTTGCGTAAACGTCTCACTTTTGAGTCGTTCAATATACCTTGTGTGATGATGCTTGTGTCTAGCACCCAGTTGTGTATTTCCGCTGCGCAATGTAAATTAGGGGTGTTAGAGCTAAAGCTAAATAATTATATTTATAAGTCATGATCAATTAAATGTCATAATATAGTAAAGTTTATTAATAAATAAATACTTTAGGTTAACATGATAATTATTAATTAATATTATAATACATAGTTTATAAATAATTATTAATTAATAATATAAATTGATTTATATTAATAATACTTTACCATAACTTGATATTGTATAATTAATTTAAAGTAAGATATTAATTTAACTAAACCATGGTTAACATGTAATTTAATAATTATGCTAAGTCTTTAATTAAAATGTGTCATGTTATGTGTCATGAATAATTATTTATAATAATTATTATAAGTGTACCATTAATTTAATTAGTGTACCATATTAAATTATATAACATAATTATTATAACCTAAAGTTAATTTAATTAATTGGCCATGATATATTAAATAATTAAATTAACATAAGTCTTGAAATTAATTTAGTAAAACTCTAAACCAAACATACCCTTGTGTGTTATTCGTGTACCCGAGCCCCGAACCGAGCCACACCGAGACACCCATGTCTCGGCATGCCTCGAACCACACGACACCACCACAACCGCAAGGTTGTGGTTGTCACCGCCTGCACACAGCAGCCATCGACCTACAGCTGGGTGTCGCTGCTGGTTGGAACCTCCCACCAAGAGCATCAATGCTCTCGGTTGCCACTGTTTAGACAAACGCCCCACTGCTGGTGTAACACCCTACTTTGACAAGTGGACCGTTACATGGTAATTATGGCGTGTCATCAAAACATGCAAGGTAAATGTCTTAAAACATTAAATGACTGATGAGACTATATTTATACATAGTCTCATCGTCCAAATCGGGCTTAAAACGCTTAAAATATCATCAAAATACCCATATATGTGCTTGTATTTGTTCATTGTGTATTTCAGGTACGGATATCGTGAATTCACCAAAATATCAAAGGAATCAAGCAAAAACGAACACGGGAAACGAAGCCGCACAAAGAACCGGGCCCGAATCATGAATTTCCATTCTAGTCCTTGAAGTTTGAAGAATTGGCAAGTTTAGTCCCTCAACTATTGAAGACTTGTCACAAATAACCCTCCACTATTCATTTGTGCAAGATACATCCTTGAAGTTTGAAGACTTTACATGATAAGCCCTTGGAAATCACAAGAATTGCCATTTTAGTCCTTATTCATGGTTTAACTAAAATACAAGGACTGAAAATGACAAAGGTTCAAAGTAATTTACAAAGGAATTCAGCAAGTAAGCTTTAAGATTTCATTTGCCAAAAGTCAGGAAAAGCAGGGGGGTCTTTTGCCATATTCCTATACCCAAACCCGCCTAATACCCACTATGAGCCCACCAGCTACACCATAAGCCCATAACAACACCCATCAAAACTCGACCCTACCCGTCCACCCACCATCCCACGTCAGCTTTCCATTAACTTTAGATTAAGATAATAATAATTTCAAATTATTATTATTTATCCAAAAAAACCGGTTAACACCCCATCTTTCCCAAAACAAGATTCATATAACCCACTGTTCACGATTCTTAATCCTCTTAAACCCTAATTTACAAAACCTAAAATCACCCCCAATACCTTCCAGATCTGTGATTACCTTTACCCTAATCCTATTTTCACCCTCCAAACCAGTCCACGTCACCCCCACATGCACTATGGCCCTTCCCCTGACCCATTCACATGGAGAGTTTTGCAAG
Source organism: Glebionis coronaria (assembly GCA_025667525.1). Classification (NCBI taxonomy): domain Eukaryota; kingdom Viridiplantae; phylum Streptophyta; class Magnoliopsida; order Asterales; family Asteraceae; genus Glebionis; species Glebionis coronaria. The sequence continues at coordinate 187,489,169 of CM046882.1, read as the reverse complement.
AATACAAAAATTGGCAGAGACATCAACGATCCTAATAAGTTTCGTGTTGGCTAAGGGTTATTCAACGTCTACGATGACTTCAAACAGCCTGGCATCTTCACATGGGTCTTTTGACCAGAAATTCAAAATTCAAGATGAGGGCTTTTCAGGAATTTTGATGCTATTAGGGTTTATCATTTAGGAGTTCTAGAATAGTCTGATAGCTTGTATAAATATGGGTGCTTGTACCCATATAATTTTGTTCCAGATTATTTTGTAATTTTTTTAAGTGAAGTAATTTAAAGCAACTTTTGATTTTTGCAAATAATCTGAGTTCCTTCTTTATTTATATCAGTAGGGTAATCTTGTTTAAGTTTCCTGCAAATTCGTTTCTTTTCAAAAGTCCTTTCTTTTTGTAAAGTTTGGTAAAAAGCCTTTGAGACCCATTTTTATGTTAAACCCTTATAATTTTTGACTGAAAATTAAGATTATGAGCAAGTTTTTGTAAGAATGTTACTTATTTTGTCAGTTTAATCACTTGTGATAGTTAAAGGATATTTTCAGTTGAAATCTTTGTTCAAGGACACTTGGCAAAGGTTTCTGCTTTCTTGGTCTAGTTATAGGGGTTTGAGAGCTTGTTTGACTGACAATCAAACAAGCTTAGCAAACTTGTATAAGCTAGAAGCTCACACTCTTGTTGGTTTATTTTCAAAAATCAGTAGGTTTCGAAAAGTTGTCTCAACAAGATTTTCTTAAATATTATTTTCCTTGCTGACAACTTACTGCTAAAAACAATTCAATAAGCTCAGTTGACTTTGAGCTTATTGAACTGTTTTCTTGTAGCTTGTTCTTCCTTGTGATCTGTTGTGTATGTGTAGGTACTATTAACATCGCCTTACCGTCTTATCCAATTTTGTTGAAGACATTTGTTACCCCGGTTCAGTTGTTGAACCACAACGGGGCTCTTTACATACTCTCACAAGCATCCTCATAACCACCCTATTTGAAGGCATCAGCCAAACTTCAAGGTTAGATAGGCTTGAACCCAAATAGTTAGGAATTAAGGATTTATGTGTTTTGTATGAGGAATCACATTAATCTGTTTGTATGTGTAGTTACTTGCTTGTTAATGTGTTCTTTATCAGTCTTATAAGTATTCCTTTAGATCAAAGTTGCTTGGGAATTGATTTGGTTAAAATCTCTTTGAAAAATCAAGTTTCTGAAAATTAAGGTAGTGTTTGGATTTGGGTTTTAACCTGAATTGGGGACATAATTGGAGTTTAAAAATCAGTCTAGCTTATTCTGTTTAGTTTGGATAGGAATTGTTAGCTATTAGCTTCAAGTTCTGAGTGTTTTCATAGGTTTTTGTATACTCACTTTTCTTTATAATCAGCATAGCTAAAATCAGTAGGCTGTGTGCTTATTTTTTGGTTTTTGTGGTTTAAAAGGTTGGTAGCTAGCTAGTAATCCTGCTAATCTAGGACCTTTGTTTGCTAAATTGTTCATTGGTGATGATTTGAGCTAGATTTAAGTCCCCTAAATTCGTTTTTGTGCACTAAAATTCTTCACTGCCCCCACAGCCCCCCTATAGCAGTACCAGTAACTAATTTTTGCCTTCTTGTGTGTTATCTTTGTACTGAACTTGTGCTTTTTCTATTTTTTACTGACTCCCCACACTTCCATGAGTGTGGGGGTGCCTTTGTTTCCAGTCAAAACTCAAAAACAAGAAAGTTATACATCAAAAATGCACCAGACCCGTTTTTTATGCTACCAGTGGGAACCAAGTTCCCACTGCTAGTGTAACTGTTCCCCCTGCTACACTAAAGGACAGAACTTAGCAAAAGGGTCACTATCAGATTTTATTTTTTTTGTCTTTAGTGGTGATATTTAGGAATTAGGACTTCATTCTTTTTCCATTATTTTTCTTTTTTAATTCTTAATTTTTCAGTATAATTAGTTTTCATTTTACTGTTCATTTGATATTTTCTAGATTATTTAGCTAATTTAATTACTTTTTAATTATTCTGATTTTGTCTTTTAGTGTAAAAAGTTTATATTTTTCTGTTTTAAAATTTTTTATAGATTAAGAATATTAATTTAAGATTTTTGGTTTTAAAATTAGTCACTGTTCACTTTTTAATTATTTTTTATAATTAAATTAGTTTAATTAGGGTTTAATTAATAAACTGTTTTGTCTTTTAGTGCAAATTTTTACTTTTTTCAAACTTTTTCAATTTTCTACTGTTCATTAGAGTAATTTAGGATTTTTAAAATTGTTAAATTAATTTTGTCATTATTTTATTATTTTTTAGGATTATTTTAATTTAAAATTAGTTTTTAGTGATTAAAAAATAGAAAAATAGTTTTGAAAATTTAGAAAAAATACTTTTTAGTCTTTAAATAATATAAGTTAGTTATTAGTTCAATAAATTAATATTTTGGGCATTTTGTTAATTATATTTAATTTTAGGGCTTTAATTAGCATTAAAAATTGAATATTTAATTAATAAAAGGTTTTAAAATATATTTGTTGGATTTTTATTCTTATTTATATTATTTAAGACTTAGTTTAATCTTTTAATTAATTTTTAGGTTTAATTTTTAATTTCGTCACGTTTTACGTACTTACGTTCGCGTTTTACGTCAAATCGTCATAGTTTAAATCGTAGTGTAACTCGTCTTTAATTTTTCTCTCTTAAACCAAAAACGTCACTAATCCAAACTTGATTTTATATATATTGGCACATTAATACACACACCTCCTTCGAGAACGAACCCGCATTTATTCGGTTTCGCGTTTTTCCTAAAACGTGTAACTTAATACTTGCCGCTTTTATACGTTGTTTTCCTAAACACGTATATCATTTTCTACATCAATTTTTCATAAAGGAAACCGGAATCAAACATCGGTCCCAAAACATAAGCTCACACATGCATAAGTAAATAATGTAAAGAAAGGACTAAACAATGTCCAAGCAAAGCATAGTATAAGAGTGCATAAAGGAAATGAAGTCAATGGAAGCCTCCATCCAATGCACGTACTCTTGATTGCCTAGTTCTGTCCTTTAGTACCTGACGTATGGGAACATGAAAGAAAATACGGTTGAGCAATACGCTCAGTGAACGGATATATAACGTGATATGAATAACTGAAACATAATTAAAGTATGAAAGTGCAACGGAATAATGTAAGTCCTGGAAAACCTGGAATCATGTTTTATAACTGGTTATGATTGAAAAGCCTTATGTTTTATCATGAAAACATGCTTTAAATGCTAAAAGCCCATATAGGTCATGTAAGGTATCAACATGCATGAATACATAGAGGGGTGACCTCGTCATGCAATTAGAGGGGTTGCTTTGATAACACTCTAATTATACATGTTTGCGTGTGCGTTATCTGTATATATTTAGGTTAATTATGTGAACTATCGATACTTAATAGACTATATTTGATGTTATAGGTTCCAAGGACGTGTCGTGGAAGGAAATGGAAGAAAACACGAAGGAACGAAGCTTAAACAAAGAAATAAAGTCAAGCTTTTGATCTCCCGACACTTGTCACTGTTTTGGCCATATCTTGAGCATACGAACTCTGTTTTAGTTGGTTCAAGCGGCCACGGAAAGAGGAATGAAAGACCTACAACTTAGCATTTTGGTCCAAATCTAGAATGACCAAAAGTGTAGCGCACAATCCAAAAAGTACGGCGCACTTTTCTGTAATTTTTGGAACGTTCTAGACGCGAATTGTGCGGCGCACCTTCCTGGTTGTGCGGCGCACATCTGACCCAGTAAATGTGCGGCGCACATTTGAAAAAGTGCGACACACTTTTGCCCCCAGAATTTACTATAGATTGAGAGCAATCCCTTTCATTTCTCACACACCTCTCCATTCATTCTCCCATCTTCCATCATCATTCCTTAGTAGTTTAGGATGATTTTTGGGTCGAGTAGCATCACCCAAAGGGTTCGAAACATTTGGAATCATTAGCATATAGTTGCGTTTGTGAAAACTTGTAATCATCATTTGGATCATAAACTTTGATATAATCTATTATCCCTTTTTATATGATTAGTTCTAGAATTATGATGAATGTTATGTTTGTTATTCATTTGATTATGGAGTAATTGTCTTGTGTGTTTGGTTAAGTGTATATGGAATATGATTAGATTGTATTAGCTTCGCAGGGGCGAAGTGCGGCACACAATTAGTTTTGTACGAAGCACTTTCTCCCTGGTCTGTGATTATAAGCATGGTTGATTTGTTCTTGCACTCGATACTATTATGTTTGATCATTTTTATGTATTTGGTTCATTCATGATTATAACTAGTACTTATATGATTGAATAGATTCCATGTCATCTAGTAAATGAATCTTGGTATTCGCCTTTGTCGCGATTGGTGGAATAAAATACATATCAACTCTTGCATAATCTTGTTTAGTGCTTGAATTATTGAAACCAACATAAACCAGTCTTAATACTTTTGATATGACATTGTAATACCCCAAATACCGAGGTCACTATTTTATCCTATTTTATGCATATTTTTGAAATTTTTGAAATTTTTTATCGTGGAATTATTTGACGGTTTAAGTTAAAACCGATAAACGAGACTAAATTTCGATGTTTGACGATTTAAGAAGAATCGATAGAGATCGCGATACCGACGGATGCCTAAAGTTTGTATTTTATTATCGATTATTCGATATTTAATTTCTCGATATTTTTATTTTTGACTTACGTGATAAGTCGATTCGAAACCGTTCTTACTTTATTTTGTGTGAGTATAGACATATGAATATGTTTTAGGAAGCCGGGACGAACCCCGACTCGCGCAAAATTTCAAAACTAACTAGTGAATCGATTCCCGCCTTTGAAACTTGTTGTTTAAATGTGTGGCCAAAATAAAACCAAGTTGGCAAGAGAGGCCCCTCAAGGTTTTACACAATGGGAGGAAAGAAAAACACACAACACAAAATCATTTCAATTTTTTTTCGCTTCCTTCTCCTCTCTCTTGACCGTCGGCCTCCACCACACCATCACCATACCACCATTTTTTTAGTTTTTGAAGAAACTAAGCTTAGACCACATCTTCTAAACCCTTTGTAAGTGTTTTGATTCACTCAATTACAACATGCATTCATTTGATTTTTCAAAAATTTAAAGATTTTTCAAAAATGGGTTTTGATTCAATTAAACCATATGCATGTTTAATTTATATGTTAGTAATGGTAATTCATCAATAAAATGAGATGGGAACAAATTTTTTTGGGTGTTATGGTCACCTACACCCCACGGCCAAAAGGGGGTGTTTGGTTGATTTTGGTGTTTGATGATTTTAGTTATGGGTTTGTGTTTGTGATGATATTTTGAATGTTTTTGAGTGGTTTAATCACATTGCATGTATGATTTATCAAATGGATTTTTATGAATGTTTGATTTTACAAGTGATATATGATGTTTAGGATGTTTAGGATTGTTCATATGAGGTTATTATAAGTCTAAGAGTTATCGGAATGGATTGAAATGATGATTTGATGCGAGTTTTAAAACGTCTTTTTCAAACAGATTGTTTAAGGCCATTTTTAGTAGTCTTAAGTCTAAGTCCAGGTTATAAGGATTAGATGTATTCGTAGAGCTTTTCTCAAGCTTCGTTTTGATATAAGATAGAGCTTTTACCTCCTAACGAGTCAAAAGTTACGCTAGTTTGAAATTTTGTGTACCGGGAGATGAAAGTTGTCATAATCCGAAATCGTGTTCGATTTTAGGTCAAATCTCGGGGACTATAAGTAGAGTTTTAAAAAGATTTGAAAGTTTTTCTTTAGCTAGAAACCTGTATTTTTGAGTCTATTTTTATACTTAGGAGTCAAATTAGTAAGTGTTACATTTTAAATGTGTCAAAGAGGTCTTACAACGTAAAGGTACAAAACTGTCCGAAAATTTAAGTTTAGAAATGTGTCGAGCAGAAAATTTTAAAAGTGAAAACTTTTTATGAAATTTAATATGGGTTATCTACATGTTATAAGTGAATTTTACAAATTTTCTCATAATTTATGGTGACGTCTAAGTATAGGAATACAACCCGTACTTTTGGTAAGTACCTGCAGAATTATAAAATGAGCAATGTTCTTAGTTACGTAGATAAATGGTACGAGTCTAGTAACTATCACTTGTTTGCATTTGGCGTGAGTTTGTAATTATGACAATTGACTAATATGTAAGTATTATACAGTACCTAATGGTATATAAATGAGTTGATTCATTTTGCATCTATTTGTTAGGTGTTGTGATTAAATTTCCCGGGCATCCTCATCGTCGGTGATCGTCATCCGTTACTTCGACTTATACTTCTACATAAGGTGAGAGTCTATAGCCTCGCTCTTTACTTATTTCAAATGAGTTTTACCCGCGAGGAGGGATACATGCTATTTAAATGAAAATGAACATAAGTAATGAATGATTGTTGGACCCGAATGATGCCTTGAATTATGTTGAGTACCTAGTTACAAAAAGTCCCTAATTTCATGAACCATTAGTTATTGTCTAATTCTTGTGTGAATTAGAAATAGCCGCTTATACAATTGATAGTACTATGGGATTGACGACCCTATCCGAGACGAGAGCTAGTACGTTGAGTACCCTCTGCGGACGGATAACTTGTTATAAGAGATAAGGATTAATTGCAACTAATGCCTTTAGAGGGGCAATGGTTTCATATAAGTTACGCCGGCATTTGGCGTGGGTGACTAATTAGTTAACGGCTTGGTGTCATGAGCTCAAACACAATTATTAGCTTTTGCTAAATATAACAACCTTGAATAAAAGATTGTTTGATCGACAATTCTATAAATGACCGTGAATGAATTTTATACTCTTATGTTCAAAATGTGATTGTAAAACCTATAGATCTCGCTCAACATTATTTGTTGACTCTTTTAAGCATGTGTTTCAGGTAATCAAGGCTAGGATGTGGCGGAGCATGCAATGGAAAGTTGGTGTGGTTTTTGTGGTCTATTATGTTTTCCTCCCTATTATTTAAACAATCTAAATTTTATTTTGTTTAACGTGTAAAACTTTGGATATTTGGTTGAGATTCGGTGGGGACCTAAATGCACTCTGTTGTAACTTTTGGGTTGGAATAACATTTAGACTTTATGGTTGTACATTTTTATAAATGTAAATTTCTAAAACGTCTCTTTTGAGTCGTTCTGTATGACTAGTGTATGATGATAACTGCCTAGCACCCAAATTATGTATTTCCGCTGCGCATGTAATTTGGGGGTGTTAGAGATTGGTAATCAGAGCCACAAGTTGTAGAGAACTAGGTCGATTTTGAAAATGTCCTAAACTATAACTTTGGTGTCTCAAATGTTTCCAAAATCACGTAACTTCTCCGCATGGCTCCGGTAAGATTACTTTTAGCATTGCTTTATTTATTTGTAGATGTATCCCCTATAACTGAAATGATTTCCTAAGTAATTATGGAGTAAGTAACATGATATTATATGGAAGTATTGTGAACGTACGTGGAGTACTTAACATCGTAATTTTTGCATTGCATTTGCATGGCTATCATATTGTTGCATCATATAAGCATACGTACTACATTTTTGCATGTGCATGTGCATGTGTATATATATTTTGGATAATGACCTTATTTACCCTCAAACTTTCTGTGATTGAAAAAATGTCGGAAATCCCACCTAATGGCAATGGAGAGGAGTATGTTAACGAAGCAAATCTACAGAATGATGGTAATGAAGAAGAAAGTGTTGGTAATAATGTTATGGTTCAAGCTGAGTTGGATGATGTGCAAGATGGTTGACGAAGAGTTCGTGTTCCTAGACCTACTCGTATTTCTCATTTGGTTGGTATGCCAGGTATTAACCGTGCTGGTTTCGGTCATGCTAATGTGTCTGAAGCCGCAGCTTGTGCAAATTCTATCCACGAGGACATTTTAAGAGTGCATTGCCCTGGTCCGAGGTCGTATGAAAATACTACCCTTTTCTTGAGGAAGTTGGACATGTTAATGTATGAGCGTTATGTTGTGGAAACTCAGGTGATTAGAAGATTTTATGAAAATGAGAAAGCTTTTTAGAAATTGTTGCCAAGGACTGCAAGAGTTGAGTATGACGGGATGTTGGTTAGAAGTGAGATGGATAGTTTGTGGTCCATGATTAAGAATTTGAGTGCTAGTCTTGAGCAGATGAGAGAGGATCAAGCTGCATTGTGAAGGATGCGAAGTTGGGAGCATCGTGTGATGGCGTCTCTACCACAGGAATGGAGGTTTGTTGATGATTCTGAGTATGCTACCAATGACTTTATGGTTCAACCGCCCACCTGGGATGAGTGTATTACTTGTGGGAACCCAGCAGCACTTGAAGTCGGATCAACGTCGAGAAGGAAGAAAGTGGTGGAGTGTGACCCCAAAGACAAAGGCAAAGGGATAGTGGGAAATGAAGAAGATATTGATGAGGAAGAACCTAAAGAAGATGATGATGATGTGCCGCAAGCCAAGAAATCATGTGGATCACCTCGTGATTAGTTCTTGTTTTTAGTATTTCATTTTCTATTTTCCTCGTTGTAAGCGAACTTGTTTAGACTTGTATACTATGGATTTGTGATGAACCTTAATATACTTTTGGTTTAACCGGTGATAGATTGTAGTGGCATGACTTGTCACGATTTTGTGGATATCAATGCAATCGATGTTTACCTTTCATGATCTATGTTACGTCTTTATTAGATCTTTTATGATATGGTTGATGAATGCTTGTAGTGGTTAATGTACATGTTATACTTATATTATGTCCTGAAAAAGAAATCCTTCTTGATCTCGATGTGTATACTTATCATGTTCTTTTCCCTGTGATTGCAGAGAAGGAGTAAAGAGGCATTTTTAGTCGTTTGTGGATCACTACTTGACTAGTCCTTCAATATGCCTCCCAAGTTGACTACTGATACTGTTAACAACATGATTCAGCAAGCGATCGATGTAGCTCTCGTTGAGGACCGTGCTAACCGAGTGCAAGGTGCTGGAGATAATGTTGGGAACAATGATGGACCGCAAGGCCCAAGGGAGTGTACTTATGCTAGTTTTGTGAAGTGTGGACCTACACAGCTTCGTGGAACTGGTGGGGCTCTGGAATTGTGTCGATGGATCGAGAAGATGGAAAGTGTGTTTGAAATTAGTGGTTGTTCGGAAGCTAACAAGGTGAAGTTTGCAACTGCTACCCTCCTGGATGATGCTTTGAGTTGGTGGAAGAACCAAGTGGCGACGTTGGGCTAGAAGTGGCCAATGGGAGAACTTGGACTGCCACTAAGGCATTGCTAACTAAAAGGTTTTGTCCCGAGGAAGAGCTAAGTCAGTTGGAAGATGAGTTGAGACACTTGATGTTGAGAAACAATGACATTGCTAGTTATACCCGCAGATTTAATGAGTTATGTTTGCTTTATCCAGATGCTTTTGCGGATGACCGCAAAAAGATAAGATAATATATCAAGGGATTGTCAAGTAATATCAAGGGCGATACGACTTCGTCAAGGCCTACAACCTTTGATGAATCAGTGCAAATGGCTCATGCTTTGATGGATGTGAAAGTTCAGGATAAGAAAGCTAGTGTGGCTGAAGGAAATAAGAGGAAATGGGAGACTACCCAGTCAAATCAGTCTCAAGGTCAAATTCGTGGAGGTCAGCAAGGAAGTAATCAAGGATCGAACCGTAATCAACAGTTTAATCAGAGAAGGAATGATGGGGTTAGAGCTGCTACAGTGCCAAGAGGAAACAAGATTAACCCTAAGTGTGGTCGGTGCAATTTGTATCATGTAGGTAACTGTTTGCCTGCATGTGGCAAGTGTGGAAAAGTTGGATATAAGACTGTGGAGTGCAAATATAGAGGTGTGGCTACGGGTGCTAATGCTATTAGAGTGATGGTTTGCGTTGGTTGTGGATAAAGAGGACACCAGCAAGGGAGTTGTCCTAAGATTGGGAATAATCAAGGTGGAATTGTTACTATTACAGTGTATGCTGTAGGGAATGTGGATAAGCCTCAAGGTCCGAACGTGGTGAATGGTACGTTCTTACTTGACGCTCGTTACGCTAGTGTATTGTTTGATTCTGGTTCAGATAGGAGTTTTGTAGATCTACAATTCAGTCGCCTTATCGATAGAGAACCAATAGAGTTGGAAACTATAATGTGGAATTAACAGATGGGAAAATTGTTAGCACTAATTCGATACTAAAAGGGTGTTCCTTGAAGTTAGGAATTTACGTGTTTGAGATCGATTTGATACCTATAGAGCTAGGATCTTTTGAAGTGGTGATTGGTATGGATTGGTTGATTTCGCATAGTGCGGTGATTGTTTGTGGAGAAAGGTTAGTCCATATACCGTTGAAGAATAAGGTATTGACTGTGAAAGGAGATGAATGTACTTCTCGTTTGAAAGTAATATCTTGCTTGAAGATGATGAGGTATATGGAGGAAGGTGGTGATGTATTTCTGGCGCAGATCACTAGTGATGGTGAGGTTGAGAAGAAAATGGATGATGTGCCAGTAATCAGAGATTATCCTGAAGTTTTTCCTAAAGAGTTGTCGGGTTTGCCGCCACCTCGAGAAGTCGAATTTTGGATTGATTTGGTGTCGGGAGCTGCGCTAGTAGCTCGCGCACCTTATCGAATATCGCCATCAGAGTTGAAGGAGTTATCTGATCAGTTGAAAGAATTGATGGATAAGGGATTTATTAGACCGAGTTCATCATCATAGGGAGCTCCTATTCTGTTTGTGAAGAAGAAGGATGGATCGTTCAGAATGTGTATTGACTATCGGGAGTTTAACAAATTTACGATTAAGAATCGGTATCCGCTACCGAGGATTGATGATTTATTTGATCAGTTGCAAGGATCATGTGTGTACTCGAAGATCGATTTGAGATCAGGTTACCATCAAATGAGAGTTAGAGAGGAAGATGTTCATATAACTGCGTTCCGTACTCGATATGGACATTTTGAGTTCCAAGTGATGCCTTTTGGTTTAACGAATGCGCCTGCCGTATTCATGGATCTTATGAACCGCGTGTGTAAGCCGTATTTGGATAAGTTTGTCATAGTGCTTATTGATGATATCCTTATCTACTCCAAAAGCAAGAGGAAGCATGAGAAGCACTTGAGGACGATTTTGGATTTGTTGAAGAAGGAGAAGCTTTATGCCAAGTTTTCGAAGTGTGAGTTTTGGGTTGGAATCTGTGCAGTTTCTTGGGCATGTGATTGACAACAAAGGTGTTCGTGTAGATCCTACTAAGATTGAAGCTATCAGGGATTGGTCGGTACCAACAACGCCGACTGAAGTCCGTCAATTTCTAGGTTTAGCTGGATATTATCGAAGATTTATCGAAGGATTTTTGTTGATCGCTAAGTCTTTGACTAAGTTGACCGAGAAGAATAGAGAGTTTGTGTGGGGACAAGATGAAGAGACCGCCTTCCAAACTCTTAAAGAAAAGTTGTGTTCTACACCGATTTTGTCGCTACCTGAAGGAACTGAAGATTTCATGGTCTATTGTGATGCGTCTCACAAGGGCTATGGAGCGGTATTGATGCAGCGCCAGAAGGTAATTGCCTATGCATCAAGACAACTGAGAAAGCATGAAGAAAACTATGCGACTCATGATTTAGAACTTGGAGCTGTTGTTTTCGTTTTAAAGTTATGGAGACATTATCTATATGGAACCAAGTGTGTGGTGTTTACTGACCACAAGAGTTTACAACACATATTGGATCAGAAAGATTTGAATATGCGTCAAAGGAGATGGGTTAAACTATTGAGTGATTATGACTGCGAGATTTGTTACCACCCTGGTAAAGCGAATGTTGTAGCTGATGCGCTTAGTAGGAAGGAAAGAGAAAAGCCGCTGAGAGTTAGGGCTTTGGTGATGGATGAAAGGATTGAATTGACCGAGTTGATATTAAAAGCTCAAGCCAATGGGTTGTTGAGGAAGCATGTTAGGAAGGACAAATCGGGAAGGATGATGAATCCGTTGTTTGAAGTGAGGTTGAATGGGATGAGATATTTTGATAATAGAATTTTGTTACCTTTGTGTCCACCTAAGAAAGGAGCACAAGGAGTGAGAGATTTGGTGATGAATGAATCTCATAAGACGAAGTATTCGATACATCCTGGATCGGATAAGATATATCATGATTTTAAGAAGGTGTATTGGTGGTCGAATATGAAGGCAGATATTGCGCGCTATGTTAGCAAGTGTTTGACGTGTGCAAAGGTTAAGGCTGAACACAAGAGACCGTCTGGATTATTCGTTCAACCTAAGATTCCTGAATGGAAGTGGGAGAAGATCACTATGGATTTCGTCACGGGTTTACCAAGAACTCCTAGTGGTTGTGATATGATATGGGTGATTGTGGATAGATTGACTAAATCTGCACACTTTTTGCCTATGAAGAAGACGAATAGTATGGGGAAGTTCGCTGAGGTGTATGTGAAATCGATTGTTTGTCGTCATGGAGTGCCTTTGTCGATTATTTTAGATCGTGACAGTCGGTTTACTTCAGAATTTTGGAGATCTCTTCAACGTGCTTTGGGCACTGAGTTGAGTTTGAGTACTGCTTATCATCCCGAAACCGATGGCCAAAGTGAAAGGACTATACAAACGTTGGAGGACATGCTTCGAGCGTGCGTAATAGACTTTGGTGGTAGTTGGGAACATCATTTTCCTTTAGTGTAATTCTCATATAACAACAGTTATCATGCGAGTATTAAGGCTGCACCATTTGACGCGTTGTATGGGTGTAAGTGTAGATCTCCAGTGTGTTGGAGCGAAGTAGGGGAAAGTCAACTGACTGGACCTGAAATGGTGTTTGAGACGACTGAGAAGACTATGAAAATCAAGAATCGATTATTAGCTACAAGAAGCCGACAGAAGAATTATGCAGATAATCGTAGGAAGCCTTTGGAATTTGAGATTGGAGACATGGTTATGCTTAAGGTATCGCCATGGAAAGGTGTGATTCGTTTTAGGAAGAGAGGTGATTAGACTGCTTTTATACATAGTCTCATCGTCCAAAACGGGCTTTAAATGCATTAAATATCATGAAAATGGCCAAATATATGCTTGTGTTTGTTACTTGTGTATTTTAGGTACGGATATTGAGAAAATGACAAAAGATCACAAGAAACATGCAAAAACGAACACGGGAAACGAAGCCGCACCCAAGCCCTAATGAAGATTTTCCAAGAAAAACCCTTGAAGATTTAAAGATTATGCAAGAAGGGTCCTCCAATATTGAAGAATTGACACTTTAAAACCTTGTTTATTCATAATTACAAGATTGGTCCTTAAAGTTTGTCAAATTTACAAAAAGGGCCCTTAACTTTGAAGAATTGGCAAAAATGGTCCCTCATAAATCATGACTTGTCAATTTCAGTCCCCCAAGAAGTCAACCATACAAGTCAAGACCATTATCTATGAAGAAAATGCCAAATCAACCCTTCAAGAATCAACAAATGGCAAGAAATACCCTTGAAAATACTTTGGAAAAGTATTTGGGGCAAAAGTGTGAAAAATGAAACTTCAATAACAAAGGAATATGCAATTAGCTTGTTTAAACATGAAGTGAAAAGAAAGGAAAAAGTGAGGGGTTTAATCTGGCCGACACACATACTTACCTTAACCACTAGCAGCATGACACGTGCCCCACTTTCTCCTTTCCACCAATGGGAGCCCTCCTTGCTTCCACCTCATCTCCCACTCACACCTGCCTAACTAACTTAATTTATTAAGTTAAATTAAGGCGCTAAACACCCACTTTTAAACCCAAAACGGATTAAACCCCTTGTTCATCATGTTCTTAATCTAAATTGGGTACTTTTGATTTAGCAAAAATTAAGCCATAACCTTTTCCAGATTTATGATTAATGATGTCCTAATCATAACCCAATCCTTAAACAAGCCACCTCATCACTCACAAGGTCACATGAAAGGTGCCCTACACACGGTTTTGGGGAAAATGCCAAAGTTTGCCAGTCATTCAACGTCCAAGATACTAGCTTGAAACTTAAGCTTGTTTTAAGCCTTTGATGCAATTCCAACAGCTCATCCATCAACAAACAGCCAAAATTTCATCACATGATGCCAAGATATTCAAACTTCACAAGGGGAAATTTTGGACTTCTACACATTAGGGTTTACGTTTTTTATAGCTTTCATAGAACATTTGTAGCCTATATAAGGCATAGGACCTCTTTCATTTTCAGTTGCTCTTGAATTTTTCCTAGTTCACATTTCTATAAATCCTTGTTCATTGTTTAATGAAAAGTGTTTGAATTTTGTGAAGAAAAGTCAAGTGCCAATCTTTATATCTGTTTGTTTATGTTATATGTTAACTAAAACTGATTCTCAAAACGTTTTCTTAAGCTTTGTGCAAGAAACTGCTCAAAGTTCTTAAATCTTGATATTTTGCTAAGTTCCTTGGTACACCTTGGAATTCTTGGGCTACAAGTGGATCATAGCATCCTAATATTGTGATATCAAGGTGTTGTAAGGCTTATAACTTAGGGATAATCAAGTGTGGGGTACAAGAGTTGCATTAATCAAGGATTTGTCACCTTTCTGTTTATTATTTTTGCTTCTAACTTTGTTCCATCTTAGCAGCTTGATATTGGAAGCTTGTGCTTGTTCTTGCTAGCACATCAGCTCAAACATACGTGGGTGTGGATGTACATCCATGAGGTTTGAACTCTTAATCTCAAAATCTGTCAAAAATTTAGATATTTGTGATATTTGAGTTCTGCTTGTGTATGTGTTGTTCTTGGGCTCCAAATCTTGTTGATTCTGTTTAAGTTTGGTGTTTTGATGCTTATGTATGCATGTGCTAACCTAATTCCAACTTTTGATTTGAAAATCTTGTTTTGAAATTATAAAAGGGTGTTTGGGTCAACTGCATATTGAAGTATTCGTGTTATTGGTTAAGTGTTTGCTGTTGTATGCTAGTGGTTCTTGTTTAAGAAGTGTAATAGAGTGAATTGTTAGAAATACGTTTTAACGTATATTAGAAGTATCGGTCACTCCACAATATGATTTATGTTGTAATAGCTCGTAGTTAGTAATTAGTTATTATTTGCTTATTAACTTAAGTAAGAACCGGTCCATGGGCTTGTCATGGACCGGCCCAAGTCCACTTATGACTTGGAACTATAAATACCCCTTTCCACTAAGGAAAGGGGTTGGTTGTTGTCATTTCTTGTTTTGATATTAATAAAATTCACATAGTTTCTCTCACTTTCTCTCTCTAACTTTCTCTCTCTAGAAATCAACAAACCCCTTCATAGATTCATTGATTATCAATATTCTACATTTGGTATCAAGAGCTATGGGGTGATTTAAGGTGGTGATTTGTGTGGTTTTTTAGTTTTTGATTGTATTAGTGTTCTTTAAGAAAAATCATCTTGATTCTTGGTGTTTTTGGTGTTTTTGTGATTGGGATTAGTGGATAAGTATTAGTTGTTACTTATTTTAGTCAAAAGCACAAAACTTTTTGGGTTATTTGGTCAAAATCTGGGCTTAATCTTACTTTTTACTGTTCGACTGTTCATCGGAGGAGGTTTCTGTTCATTCAGCAGAAGTTCCGGATCAAGGAGTTCCGGATCAAGAAGTTCCGGATCAAGGAGTTCCGGATCAAGGAGTTCCGGATCAAGAAGTTCCGGATAAAGGAGTTCCGGATCAAGGAGTTCCGAGTCAGGAAGTTCCGAATCAAGAAACTTCCGAACCAAGAAGTTCCGGATCAAGAAACTTCCGAGTCAAGAAGTTCCGGATCAAGCAAAACTTCCGAACCAAGAACTTCCGAATCAAGAAGTTCCGGATCAAGCCAAACTTCCGAACCAAGAACTTCCGAATCAAGAAGTTCCGGATCAAGCCAAAGTTCCGGATCAAGAACTTCCGAACCAAGAAGTTCCGGATCAACCCAAAAGTTCCGAATCAAGGTAATCTTCCGAATCAACAAAAAGTTCCGAATCAAGGTAATCTTCCGAATCAAACTTCCGAATCAACAAAAAGTTCCGAATCAAGGGTTATTGTGCTTGTTTTTTCGACGATTTTTTAGAGGATTTAATCTTGGTTTCTTACAACAAAAACACAACACAATTCACAAGCTTTACTTCACTGCTCGATCAACCGATAATCTCTGTTTCTTTGAAGAAAAACAAAATGAATCCAAATTCAGTAATGCCTCAGATGACATCTCTTACGGATATATCGATCATAACGGGAACTGATAGCCGTCCACCGATGCTCATTAAAGAGGTGTTTGAGGCATGGCAAGGTCGAATGATGCAATATCTAAAGGGAAAACCGACATACGGAAGACTTATGGTCAAATCGATTTTGAATGGTCCACTCGACTATGGTACCATTACGGTTGATAACGTGACTAGACCACGAGAATTTGAAGAACTTACTCCAGCTCAACAACTTGTTGCAGATGCAGATGAAAAAGCTCTTCAAACAATTCTCCAAGCTCTTCCTCATGACATCTATAGGATGGTGAGTCAGTATACGGTGGCAAAGGATCTATGGGAACGTCTTAAGGTGTTGCTACAAGGCACGTCTCTCACCAAACAAGAAAGGGAGTGTCAGCTGTATGATTTGTTTGATAGATTCACCTACAACCCAGGGGAAACACTCCACGATTATTACTTCAGATTCACCACACTCATGAATGATCTGAATGTATACAATCTTGTGATTGCACCATTCCAGGTTAACACCAAATTCTTGAATACTCTACCTCAAGCTGAATGGGGTGAGTATATTACCGATGTGAAGTTAACCCGGGATTTGCATAAGTGCAACTTAGATCAAATCTATGCCTTCCTTCAGCAGCATGAGAAGCATGTGATTATGCACCGTTCTCCTCGTGGTATGCACCCAGATTCTTTAGCATTAATGGCGAATCAACCAAGCTTGTCTCACAACAACACACCCTATATCTTGGGACATCAAGCTTATCATCAATCACCTTACTTGACACCAGCCTTTCCCCAATACTCGATTCTACCACAACCACCCACCTCACATCAGCAACAATATCGGTTCAATGCACCCTCACCACAGTATGCTTCACAACTTCATCCAGCAAATGTTGCACCTTATGCTCAGCCATCATATTCTTCTTATCAAGAGAATGCAGCATATCCAACAAGCTACCCTGATCAAATGAGTCTTCCTTATACTGATTATGCAGCTCATCCAGAACAAGCACTGTATTGTGATGATGAAGAAGTCCCCGTTCCTGTATTCCAACAAGGAGCTGACCCAGTTGAAGTGCTAACTACTATGTCTGCTTATCTCACAAGAACTTTAAGCAAACGAGGATTCAGAGGATCAGCTCCTACCAACAATCAGTTGAGGAATTCATCCAATTCTCGCCAACAAGCTACAATTGAGAATGGCAGGGTAATGGTTCAACCAATTCAGCCATATCAGGGGAGAACTTCCACATCAACCAATGTTCGCACCGCCAATCCTGCTCCTGCTCCAATGGTCAACAATCCTCCACGGGCTAATACAGGCAAGTTGAGAATGATCACATGCTACAACTGCAAGGAAGAGGGTCATATGTCCAGGGATTGTAAGAAACCCAAGAGGAGAAGGGATGGACAGTGGTTTGCAGAAAAGATCTATCTGGTAAATGCTCAGGCGCAAGGAAGGGAACTTGATGAAGAGGAGCTTGCATTTCTTGCTGACCCAGGGATTGCTGAACAAGACGTTGTCACTACGCAAAATGCAGCTTACCAAGCCGATGATCTTGATGCGTATGATTCCGATTGTGATGACTTTCAAACTGCAAAGGCTGCTTTCATGGCAACTTTCTCCAGCTTAGGGCCAGATAAGAAATCTGAGGTACTTATTAATAACACCGATAATGCCACTGATGCTAGTATTCAACCACATCAAGTTGGGCAAGAGAGTGCTGATTCGAATGAATCTTCGGTGGTGAGTCTTTCAAATGAGGAGACAAACAATGATAGCAATATCAATGTGAGTCCCCAGATTTTGAGTGAATCACAACCGGGATCCATTTCGCATACGCCTACTCCTGCTCAACAAGATTTGGTCATGGTTCCTGCTACATTACTTAGCCAAATGAATGCTGCACTCTTAGAAACCTTAGCTAAGAATAAGAATTTGTCTGATGAGCTTGCCTTAAGCAATGAGAAAGTACAAACTTTGGAATTAGTGCCTTCGTCTAGTGTTCTCACAAATCTCGAATATGATCACTTTAGAAACAAACAAATGGGTCACTTGCAAGAAATCGAAAACTTAAGAGCAAATCTGTCTAGTGAACTTAGAGAAAAGGAGTTAGTGGTCACTAATTTTCAAAAACTTCAAACTGATTTTGAATTACTCGAATCTAAGAAGACTGAAATGGAGATTAATGCTACTAATAAGATTAGAAGTCTAGACTACTTGCTGTTAAGACAATACGCTGCTTCACAACTAGTTCACTTATTTGATGCTTCGTTTAAAGAGTTTAACTTATCACGTCTAAAAGGCCTTCCCCCTAATCCACGATATGCAAAACAAGCTTTAAGACATAGTCCTAGACTTTATAATGCAACTCAATTAGGATTGGCTTTAGACCCGATTGTTTTTCCCAATGATCGAACAAGTAAGGTTCTAGTTGATGAGGATCGGTCATACAATTCAGCAAAATATCCCGATTGTGATTATTTTAAAATGAATAAGGAGCTTGCTAAAACTGATTTTAGAGTTCGCTTCCATATGGACAAAGATCTCATTACAGCACCAACCTACATGATAGAGGAAGAAAGCCCTAGTACATTTCCTACACTTGTCAACATGGAAGGTCCTAAGGAAATTCCAAAGAATCTTCCACCTGTTAGCACTGTATGGTTAAACTTGCAAGAGATTAACCGATACTTTACTAACTTTGACAAGGTCATCTTGGAATGTACGACTTCAAATGGCTTAAATGCCGGAGAATGGGCTTTCGAACACATGAACGAGGTGTTTAAAACTGAGATCAATCCGTTTGTCGAAAGTCTAAAAAGAAGTTTTGCATCTCTTAAGGAAAATCTTCAGTTTGAAATTGGTGAAGTTCAAAAAGTGTTTTATGAAATGGACACCGCTTACGAACTGCAACTAATTGAAAAGGAAAAGATTTCTACCGAATATGACCGATTCTTGTCCGAAGTAATCTCGTGTGATGTGCTTACTATTGTAAATGTTAATTATTCGAATGAGCTTACATCTGCTGCGATTAATTGTAATGCTGTGAATATTTGTGAGGATAATTGTGATGATGTTTGTGATCTTTCTGTAAATGTTGCTGAAACTGTAATTGAGGTAGATAATCATTCTTGTCACGAATCTAACGCTGAATTTGTAAAGCTACAAGATTCTTATAATTTACTTTCTCAACGCTTTAATCAACTAGAACAACATTGTATATCTTTAGAATTAAAACAACAAGCTCAAAATGAAAATCTTTTGATATCAAATGTTTGTGAAAACGGTGTTGAGAATAGTGACAAGATGATTGCAATTGTTAAGACATTAGAGGAAGAAATCATGAGATTGAAGAGAGAGATATCATCAAAGGAAATATTAAGAATGGAACTAGAGGCCGCAGAGTCTAAAAACCAGGTCTTAGAAATTAGACTATCAACTGTTCTAGGGGAGATGGATCGGACAAGACAGGGACTATCCGCTCTTTATGGTTCACTAGAAGATCGATTCGCTTTTAATGCGACACAGCAACAATATTATGTTGAACAACTGAACCAAAAGTGCGAAGAAATCTCTGACTTGAACATCCTGCTCATAGACAAAAATATGGTTTTGGCTGAGTTAAAGGAGACACTTCTTCTCACTCGACAAGAAGTTGTTGATAACTTAGCTACCGACTCTGCACCGTCCACTAGTGCTCCAACAACCAAGAAAGTAGTGCTTTATAAGAATCCGCTTCATAAGAGAAACCAGCTTACCTATGATGATTATATGAAGAATGCCATTAAGCATGTCGATCTTCTTAGGGATATTTTAGACGATCTTTATGCCTTAGATCCCTCAAGTAGCGACTATTATTCGGCTCATGAATATGTTAAGCGAGTTCAATATTGCTTGGCTTATTTACAATACATAGGTACACCAGGTTCTGCACTACTTAATAATAGGCCCATTGCTGTCACTCCATTTAATAAGACTCCAGGAGCGAAACCGTCATTGGCACAATCAAGTAAGACACCTTTAAAATCTGCTGCTAATGTTCCCAATTTGCCTTCTACAGGATTAAAAGCGACTACTAAGGCTAAAGGATCGCCACTCAAGAAAGATAAGATCAAGCCCGCCACTAGTAGTGCCACAAAGAAGAAAGTAGAAGTCCACAATAGGAATGCTAGTTCAGTTTTAAATAAAACGAATCATGTTAAGACTAAAAGCTCTGCGCCTGTGCAGCAGCCTAAACCATTCGTGAATTCTGATTTAAATTGTTGGAATTGTAATGAATGTATGTTTTCCCAGCGTCATGATTTGTGTCTGATTGATCACGTTAATGAAATGAATGCTATTAAGAATGGTCTTGAATGGAAGCCAACGGGTAGAACTCGTGCCCAAGTTGGCTGGCAATGGCGTCCCACTGGTAGGACCTTTACTCTCGATGGTAAAATGTGCCCTTTAACTAGGAATGCATCCATTGAGGTTAGGTCTGAGCGTCCTTTAGTTAGGAACACTCGCACTCAAGTAAGGAAACAGCGCCCTTTAATTAGGTCAGCCCCCACTATAGTGCCTATCAGTGTAGAAATACCTCAGGATTTGAGCCAATTAGAATCTACACCACTAATTAAGAAGAAAAAGGCTAGGAAATCTAAGAAACCTAGAGTTAGCAAATCTAAGATTATTAAATCTGTACCTGCTAATAACAAGGAACACTCAGATTCCGATACCTCTACATTGTCTTTGTGTGGTGATATTTTCAGGTGGTCCAAATCATCCTGTGGTATTTGGACTCCGGTTGTTCAAAACATATGACCGGAAATCGCTCGATGCTCCGAAATTTCGTCAGCAAGTTTCTTGGTACGGTTAAATTCGGGAATGATCATATAGCAAAGATTATGGGATATGGTGAATATCAGATTGGAAACGTGACGATTTCTAGGGTATACTATGTTGAAGGTCTTGGTCATAACTTATTCTCAGTAGGACAGTTTTGTGATTCCAACCTTGAGGTTGCTTTTCGACAACACACTTGTTTCATCCGCAACTTGGAAGGAAAAGACTTGTTGAAGGGATCTCGTGGTGCAAATCTTTACACTTTGTCCTTACAAGACATGATGGCCGCTTCTCCAGTATGTCTTCTCTCTAAAGCTTCTAAGACCAAGTCATGGTTATGGCATCGCAGATTATCTCATCTTAATTTTGATGCTATTAATCATCTGGCTAAAAACGAGTTAGTTCGTGGTCTTCCCAAGCTTAAATTTCACAAGGATCATTTATGTTCCGCGTGTTCAAGGGGGAAAAGCACCAAGAAATCTTACAAACCCAAAGCTGAAGACACTAATCAAGAAAAACTTCATCTTTTGCATATGGATCTTTGTGGACCGATGAGAACTGAAAGTGTGAGCGGTAAGAAATTCATTCTCGTCATTGTGGATGATTTCTCAAGGTTTACATGGGTTAGATTTCTACGTACAAAGGATGAAGCTCCGAAGGCTATCATCACTTTTCTGAAGTTCATTCAGGTACGTTTGAATACCACTGTCCGCCGTATTCGTACAGACAATGGTACAGAGTTCGTCAACCAGACTCTTCGTGATTATTATGAAGGAGTTGGTATATCACATGAAACATCCGCTGCACGCACTCCACAACAAAACGGTGTCGTTGAAAGACGAAATCGTACACTTATGGAAGCTGCTAGGACCATGCTTATTTATGCGAACGCTCCATTGTTCTTGTGGGCAGAGGCTATTTCTACTGCATGTTTCACCCAAAACCGTTCTATCATTCGGAAACGCCATGGAAAAACACCTTATGAGCTTCTACATGACCGCAAACCCGATGTTTCATTTTTCCATGTGTTTGGTGCTCTGTGTTATCCAAACATCAATAGTGAGAACTTGGGTAAGCTTCAACCAAAAGCCGATATAGGTATTTTCATTGGTTACTCACCGTCCAAAAGAGCATACCGAATCTATAACCGTCGTCTTGGCAAGATTGTAGAAACTATGGACGCAGATTTCGACGAGCTGACAGCGATGGCTTCTGAGCAACACAGCTCTGAACCCGCGCTTCATGAGATGGGACCCGGTGCTATAAGTTCCGGATTAGTTCCCAACAATCCTACTTCTACATCATTTTTACCACCAACTAGGCCTGAGTGGGATAAACTGTTTCAACCGTTGTTTGATGAATTCTTCGATCCCCCGACTGATGAAGTTCCAACACCTGTAGTAATTGCTCCAATACCTGAAGTGGTTGTTCAAGTTAATGAACCTTTATCTAATGCATCTACAATTCACATTGAACCAGATGCACCTTCACCAAGTGATTCTCAAACTACACCTGAATCATCACCCCTACTTGTGCCTAATGATGTAGAAGAGGATTCTACTGATCACGACTTGGAATATGCTCACTTGAAAGAGCTTCCTTTCTTTGGTGTAGCGATCCCTAAAAACCCTTCAGCCGCGTCTACCTCAGAAGAAGCTCCATCTATTGTTCACTCCAGACCACCTAGGATTGAAAACCATAGCACTAAATGGACAAAAGATCACCCAATTAGGAATGTTATTGGAGATCTAGATCGACCAGTCTCTACACGCCATCAATTACAAGAGAGTGCACTATATTGTTACTTTGATGCATTTCTCTCTGAAGTTGAACCCAAAAATTGGCAGCAGGCTATGACCCAATCATCTTGGATTGAAGCTATGCAGGAGGAACTCAATGAATTCAAACGACTAGAAGTATGGGAATTGGTTCCTCGCCCTGACAAGGTTAACATCCTTACTTTGTTATGGGTTTATAAGGTTAAACTTGATGAGATGGGTTCCGTATTGAAGAATAAAGCAAGATTGGTCGCTAGAGGATATAAACAAGCCTTGGGTATAGACTTTGAGGAATCTTTTGCTCCTGTGGCTAGATTGGAGGCGATTAGACTATTCCTTGCGTTTGCTGCTCATATGAACATGATCGTCTATCAAATGGATGTGAAGACGGCATTTTTGAACGGTGAACTAAGGGAAGAGGTTTATGTTAGTCAACCGGATGGGTTCGTGAGTAAGGAGTCTCCTAACCATGTGTACAAGCTTAAGAAGGCTCTCTATGGGTTGAAACAAGCTCCACGCGCGTGGTATGATCTCCTGTCAACATATCTCATGTCGGAAGGCTTCTCCAAAGGCAAAGTGGACCCTACTCTATTCACTCTCAAGGACGGCAACGACATGCTTCTGGTACAAATTTATGTTGATGATATAATTTTTGCTGCCACTAACATAGAATTGTCTAAACAATTTGAGAAGATAATGTCCACACGCTTTCGGATGTCGATGATGGGAAAAATTTCATTTTTCTTAGGATTACAGATTTCTCAGAATCCCAGAGGCATCTTTATTAATCAATCCAAATATGCTCTAGAATCTCTTAAGAAATATAATTTTGAGAATTGTGACCCCGTAGACACTCCAATGGTGGAGAAATCCAAGTTAGATGAAGATAGGGATGGGATTATTGTCGATCCGAAACTTTACCGTGGAATGATTGGCACCCTTCTCTATCTGACTGCTAGCAGGCCTGATTTGCAATTTGCTGTATGCATGTGTGCCCGGTATCAGGCTCGGCCTACCGAAAAGCACTTACATGTTGTGAAAAGGATCTTTCGGTATTTAAAAGGAACACTTCATCGTGGTCTATGGTATCCGAAAGATTCCTCGATTGCTTTAATATCATACGCAGATGCCGATCATGCTGGATGTCAAGATACGAGGCGTAGCACTTCTGGATCTGTGCAACTCCTAGGAGATAGATTGATCAGTTGGTCTTCAAAAAGGCAGAAAAGCGCCGCAATATCAAGCACGGAGGCTGAATACATCGCCATGTCCGGTTGTTGTGCTCAAGTCCTTTGGATGAGATCACAATTAACTGACTACGGTCTTGGATTTAACAAAATCCCGATGTATTGTGACAACAAGAGCGCCATTGCCCTTTGCTGCAACTATGTTCAACACTCCCGGGCCAAGCACATAGACATTCGCTACCATTTCATTAAGGAGCAGGTGGAGAACAGAGTGATCGAGCTGTATTTTGTCACTACTGAGTACCAGCTGGCGGATATGTTCACCAAAGCCTTAGATCGAGGACGAATCGAGTTTTTGATCGACAAGCTTGGCATGAAATCATTTACTCCAGCGACTCTCAAAGAGTTGGCAGAAGAATCAGCTGAATAGTCGTGGTAAACTATTCAGAGTATCCTTTGGTTGTGATCATGTATATTATCGTATATATATAAACCACAAAAAGAAAATACAAAAATATAAAACCAACAAAAACCATAAAAAATATAAAACCTAGAAAAACCATAAAAAATATAAAACCTAGAAAAACCATAAAAATTATAAAATCAAGAAAAACCAAAAATATTTTTCGTCTTAAAACGGGCATGTCTTTTAGTACGGTAATATTTACGGCCTTAGAAATGTCGATCAATATTGACACGGTGCCATAAATAGAGTCCGTATAAAAGTTGTACATTTTTAAAACATGCCCATTATGGCTTGTAGTTATTTCAGACTGCAAGCCGGTTTTCATATTAAAGTCACGTATTTCCTTGGAAAACGTTGGCTCAGAACGGGAATTAATTTTCTCGGGCGTGATTTACAAGCCAAATCATGCAAAGGGATCAAGTTTACTTTATAACTTGGTCTGACACGAATTTGTGTACGTCTCAGTGCATTAATTTGTTAAAATAAGAGAAATCTTATTAAAACCACGAATCAAAATTTTTCAAGAGATAAATTGGAAATGCTTTCATCACTATTTGACTCTTTAAACAATGACTACCGCTCTTTAAATAGAAAACGGATCATCGTTTAAGGGGGAGAAAATATTAAAATCATCTTCGTCATTAAAATTGATCTTCAAAAGTGATTGTGAAAATTAAGGGCTCCATGGTAATTGAGTGGTTTTGCTTTAGAAAACGACTTGTGATCGTTCTAAGTGACAGGCATGGCTTTTAGATCTTGAGGATATGCTAATAGATGCGTTTGCTAAGTTGTGTAAGTTAAACAAGTGTTAAGTGAAATAAAAAAGTAATAGACAAAAAAGGAAAGGAAAGAGAAAATGTAGGGACTAAAAGTGTGATTTATGGAAAATTGTCAAATTTTTGACCTAAGTCAAACAACACACCCCCCGCCTCTCACTATTCTCCCTTCACTGTTTATTCATCTTGCCGCCATTGTTGAATACACAAACACACGCTCTGAATAATCACTTGCTCATTGATCTAGCTCCTGTTCATTCGAATAATTAAGGTATATACATCAAATGTTAACTTCTAATCCTCATTTCTTATCATATAAACCTGTTAAACATGCTCAATTACTCAGTCTAATCCACTTAGGGTTTTTGATTAAATTAGGCTAAATTAACAAGGGATTTATGGTGGGTTTTGCTCGGAATAGATTAAATGATGTTTATATTGCCTTAGTTTGCCTTAGAAACTCACAAACGCGCTAGATTAATCATCTGAGTTTAGTTTGTAAAAGTTCCGGATGAACGTGGCTTAAAACTTCCGAATGAAGGATTTCTTCTGAAAAACTTCCGAATGAGGAAGTTCCGAATGAAGGACTTCCGAATGAGGAAGTTCCGAATGAAGAACTTCCGAATGAAGGAAGTTCCGAATGAAGAACTTCCGAATGAAGGAAGTTCCGAATGAAGAACTTCTGAATGAAGGAAGTTCCGAATGAAGAACTTCCGAATGAAGGAAGTTCCGAATGAAGAACTTCCGGATGAAGGAAGTTCCGAATGAAGAACTTCCGAATGAAGGAAGTTCCGAATGAAGAACTTCCGAATGAAGGAAGTTCCGAATGAAGGAATGTTCCGGATGAAGGAAGTTCCGAATGAAGAACTTCCGGATGAAGGAAGTTCCGAATGAAGAACTTCCGGATGAAGGAAGTTCCGAATGAAGAACTTCCGGATGAAGGAAGTTCCGAATGAAGAACTTCCGGATGAAGGAAGTTCCGAATGAAGAACTTCCGGATGAAGAAGTTCCGAATGAGGAGAAGTTCCGAATGAGGAAATGTTCCGGATGAAAATGTTCCGAATGAGGAAAAGTTCCGGATGAGTTGTTTGATTATTCTTGTTTGCATGCTATATATGTACTTGTTGTTTTATGAAATGTGTTATGCTTAGAAGTAAGAATGATATATATCTATATGCTTTTGTGCATCAACCTTTCATGTCTTATCTTAAGCAGATACAATGACTAATCCAACGGTACAAGCAATCCAAGAATCCAGAGAAGCCGATATTGCTAAAGCCCGAACCCTTAAGTTTATACCCAACAACTATAGGCTGAAGCAAGTCTCTAAATCCACTCACCATGGTTTTAAGGTCGCCATAGCCATCCTTGATAACTCTCATTTCAAGAACGCCCTTAGGAATACAGCCTCGGTGCCTTATGAGTATATGTTTGAATTTTGGGCAACCAAGGAAATCACTTCAAACAAGATCACCTTCACCATCGACAACAAGCAGCAGACACTCACCGTTTCAGACTTCCGTAAGATTCTTGGTTTACGGGATACACCCAAGGGCATGTCTTTCTCAAGGGATCCTACTAAAGATGAACTCGCAGAGTAATTTGACGCACTTGGATGTCCGGAAATACGAGTTGCATCTGAGTTTACTACTGCTAAGGTAGGACAACCCTGGAGAGCTTTGATGGGTATTCTCAGTAAATGCCTTACACCAAAAACGAGTGGACATGATGCTTTGCGCAGTCCGATAATGAACCTCTTCTATGGCATGTACAAAGCTGCGAATTCAGATTATGCTTTGTTGATATGGGAAGAATTCACCTTTCAACTTTTCTACAACAAGAAGCTGAAGACAAACTTCTTTCCTTATCCTCGGTTTATTAAGCTTATCATAAATTATTTTATGAAGCTTGATGCTACTATTGATAGGCGTGCAGGAGGTCGCTATCACACTGAAGAAGCTGATGATACTGTAGATCTGAGGCATGAAGGACCGTCTATTGGTGTGATTCCGGGTCCTGTTCCTGATTACCTTCTATCTGATAAAATCAAAGGTTCTGCAGATTACAAGCTACTACAATTAGAAATCCAGAGGCTGAAAGCAAACCTTCAAACTGGAGAAGACTCATCCACAACGGTTAAGAGTAAAGGTAAACGCAAACAACCAGCTGCGTTACCTGAACCCGAACCCAAGAAGAAGAAGACAGAGGGTAAGAAGGGAAAGGGTAAGGATTTGATGCGTCTACGTGATGAAGAAGATATTGTTGATCCTACTCTTGATAAATCCGAGCAACAATTGATGAAGATTGCTATTAAAAGGAGTAGGAAAGATACAGGCGGTAGTGGTTTAGGTGCGAGGGTAGATATCGAGGATGAGTACGAGGAACCGCATGATGTTGATGAGTTTGGGTCACCGGAACACTATTCCACTTCGAAGGAGCCATCAATCCCTATTTCAGCAAGTATGGAAAAGGAATCTGTTGCTCCTACGATCATGGTGACAACTCAACCCTTAACAACTCAACCTCCACCCATACAACCTTTACCAACCCGACCGGCTTCAACACCATTTCTTCCACCACCCATAATCCCCATCCCTAGTACAGCAGTAACAACCGAGCCCCTCCGGTCAACCCAAAGCAGCTCTGCAACATCTGCAATGGCTGCATTAGTGATGGCTGAGATGTTTGATACTAACAAACGCGAAATGGATGAACTTCGCCAAGAGTTGCAAAGACGAGCTCAGAGGGAAGAAGAATCAAGGAAAGCTCAAGAAGAGTTGATTGCCAAGTTCGCTGCAGACATGGAAGCTACACGTAAAGTTCATGCAGAGGAACTTGCTCAGGTTAAGCAGGCTGAGGCTGATAAGCATGCTGCACGTATTACCAGACTTCAAGCGATGAGGGATAAATATAAGGAACAAAAAGAAGCACTTGAAGCATCTGTGAAAGAAAGAGTGCAAGAATCCGTTGAATCCCTAATGCCTAAACTTCGCGATGAGTTAAAGACACTTGCTGCTGACAACTTGATGGTCAAATCATCCAACCCTTCAGAAGCCGCCTACAAGATTGCTTATGACCTGACGGATTTTGAATTGAAGAAGATCCTTAAGGCTCGTATGGTGGAACTTGGGTCGTATAATAAGTCGAGGATTCAACGGGCTCTATATAAATCCCTGAATGATGCTATCATGGAGGATGATAGATTATTCAAAATGTTTGGAAGTGTGGTACCATATCACATCTTACCTGAGGAAGAAAGGGAAGAGAGTGAAGAAGAGGGTACGGGTGAAGAAGAGGAAGAAGAAGAAGAAGAAGGAGAAAAGGATAAAGACGATGACGAGGGTGGTGATGATGATGAGGATGATGAGGATGATGACGAGGATGAGGATGATGATGATGGCGATGATGGTGGTGATGAGAATCAGGAGAGTGCTAAGGGTAGTAACGGGGATGACAATCAGGATGATGATGGGGGTGAACAACCGAACAAGGGAGACAAGGTTACCAGCTCCAAGAAGACTGCTACCAAGACTGGAACCAAGTCCACAAAAGATGCAGCACAGAAGGACAAATCGACATCCTCGGAATCACGACGAACGAAGTGGCGCCACGATGTGAATGCCACTACAGCGTCATCGGTTCCTGGTATCTCTATCGCTGTATCTGTACCTATTACCACTAACCCCATTAGTTCTGCTGTTGTTCCTCCTGTGATTGCAGAATCAGTGACGGAACCCGAAGCTGCACAACACTCTCCAGTTCAAGACACTGCTGACATGCCTGAAACTGAACCAACAGATGTTCGCACTTCAACTCCTCTACAACAAGCACAACAATCTACGGTTCCTGAACCAAGCATTCGTGCCTGGGAAGACACGTTGGAGATCGACGAGTCTGCACCACCACAAGCTTGGATCACGGCAGCAGCACAATATGATCCGATCACAGATGCTGACAAAGACGTGCTGTATCTCCGTATCTGAAGTCCGATTGACTTATGTGCATTTCTTGCTCATGAGTATAAGACTTCGGTTACTCCATCCTTGGTGAAGAAAGCACTGAAAGATAAGAGACTGCGTGCCAAAACCTGATTACCCCGAATGGAGCTCGAGTACTATGCCGATGAGATCCTGAAGGCTTTGAAAACCGTTCAACGGCCTGGACTTCATGAATCAGAAAGAGCTCCACCTCCAATGGATCCTGCTCAAGATAATCAGATTACTCTTGACTTCTTCGTCACCAATGATCTTGAGTATCTTATGAAGGGGTCATCAAAGTACGCAACATCCCTGACTTTGCTGAAAGCTGCCAACTGGGGGACAATACCCTTCATCGAGGAAAAGGTAAATCGACTCTGGGTCCCAAAAATGAATCGTAATTATGATATGTATGCTGTCATAGGTGCATCTCATTGGGACGAACGAGTCCGAAGGGCGTACAGGGGTTGCTGCTTGGTCAATTCTGGAAGCAATGTTAGATCCGACATCCGCATCTCCAGCATCCTAGGAATGAAAACTGAAGCCAAGAACGGCTACTATCATGTGACGGAGATTCGTTTGAAAAGGGAGGATGACAGGGAATACAAAATCCAGCAAGGAGACTTTTCCATCATTCGCCTTGAGGATATCGAAGATATGCTGCTTCTGATGACCCGAGATCAACTTACTCACATTCCTCGTGAAGACCTGATTGCTTTGAATACAGCACTTCGTATGTTCACACGAAGCGTTGTCATCAAGTCACGAGTTGAGGATCTTCAGTTGGGAGTCGAAAGCTATCAGAGGAGGCTCAATTTAACCCGTCCTGTGAATCAAGTGCTACCTCAACACATAGAAAGATGTCCATATACCGGAATTTCTGTCCCGAATTACGGCATTTTCTACTTGAACAGTCGAGGTTTGATGAAGTTTATGAGGGTGGGGGAGCTCCACAAGTATAGCGATGGCACTCTTATACAAGTCAGAGATAAGTTGGAGCATCTGAACTCGGGTGGGACTTTGCCAGAGATGACGGAGGATTGGCATCCGGGTTACCGGCAGATGGCAAAGTATGTGATCAAAAAGATCGATCAAAAGCTCCGTGAACGTAGATTGATGAGGAGCTTGGAAAGATTCGTGGGTGGAAGACCGTATTTAGTGCACCACAAGCTACTGCAACGATCCATCTGATGGGTCGTACATCTCAGGTCACTTTATATTGGTTTTCAATTGTGAATATGTAAATTTGTGAATAATGTGCTTGTATGGCTTGTTGTAGTGTTAAGGTATGATAATTTTTCAAGAATTTCTCACGAGATTCTAAATCTTTCAAAATATGTCATACCAAAGCACTACAACTATCCCTTATTAACTTAAGGGGGAGCAATCACTTGTTCTATGGCCAAAACATCGATTTCATTTTTTACCCAAAGACCGGTTAATCCATTCAATATCCCAAATATTAATGGTTAACATTTTGGATAAGGGGAGAAAATGGGATTAAGGAGACGTAAGTGATACTTGGCTAAAAGATGAAAAAGACTTAAAGATTATCCAACTTAATATGTGTAAAGCACGTGTTAAGGGGGAGCGTTTTTGATGAACAAAACACCTAAGGTACAAAACTTTTGATTTCAATATCACAAGTACTTTAGGTGATTTTCAATGATTTTTCATGGTGGCAATTCCTTCCCAAAACACGCTTAATTCACGACGGATGTGGTGACAAAAGGGTGGTAGGAATAGGTTTAGTCCAATGATTCATCAGAGCCGATGGAATCTTCCCAAGGACAATTCCCTAGATAGAATTAGAAGTCCTAGGAAAGATGGAGAAAGAATGTGAACGTAGCTGAATGCCGACCAAGTACTTAAGCTAGCACTGGAACAATCACAACAAGGTGCTAGTGATGACGTATTGGTAAGCATTGAAGGGGTTGAAGAATGAAAAAGAAATGTAAAGATAAAGGGTGTAAAGAAAGAAGCCCTCCTTACAACTTTAGGCAGAAACCGGGTCAATACATATGCTATTGAGGTCATTTTTGTTAATGATTCTCGGTATTGAAGAAAGACATCATGGACCCAGTGATGCAATGCACAACCCTTCCCCAGCTAACTCAAATATCTCTCAAAAGGTATTTGTTTTAATCACACGGAGATCAACACGTTATCTATTGGTTTATTCACTCCGAATAAACTGGTATTGAAAAGGTGGCACTCCTCTCCAGCCATCGCTCACTAAATCAAAACACACAATCGAGTATAGAGCCAAGAGATCATCAAAAGTCTCATTAGGACACTTTCCATTTATTCCTTGCTTTCTCACACACTGTGAAAAGTAAGAGATTTTCATGAGTCCTACGCAATATTCTTGTAATATTGCCAGAACATCCGAGTAATACGTAAGTATTACAATGAAGATGGAAATCCTGCTTGAGCCAACATCAAACAAGCTCATGGTAGGTTACACGTGCGGTTCTTTTAGAACCAATCTTGTGAAAAACTGGAAGGTAACAGTGGTTTAATTCTTAATTGAACTTAAACTCGTTCCAGGCCTCTTCGCATTATCATATGATCTTGCCAGAACACTCAGAGTGACTCTTTATTGACCACAGTGATGAGTGGAAATCCTTCTAGTGTCAACATCAAACAGCACTTGGTAGGTAACGTGCAAGATTCTTTATGAATCGAGCTCGTGACAACTGGAAAGCAACGATGGTGAAAATCTTAATTGAAATTCACTTGTTCCAGGTTTCATGAATTGACGGCTTTTAATCACAAGGATAATTTATCCAAGTGATTCACTCTTTATGTTCGCAGTCAGCTTTGGACGGTCGAATAAAGAGAACGGGTTTACCCGCGAAATCCTGTCAGGAAGTTACTTAATTGAAACTATCCGTCACGGGTACGATATCTAATATCGTCCAACGGTCTTCACCGACCGGAGGTAAAATGCTACCGAATTAGAATAAAATGTTCAAAGCCATTTTATTCGTGTCGTTGCTGTGTACCTGCTAAAGACGGTGGCGTTGCTGAGTACCTGTTGAAGACGGTGGCGTTGCTGTGTACCAGTGAAGACGGTGGTGTTGCGGTGTACCTGTAAAAGTCGTTCCCACATGCTTATGTCTTTTGCAACAAAAATTCAAGAAAGTACAAGACGAAGTCTTCCGCTGTATCAAACTCTGAAGCTTTCAAGAATCCAACAAAAAGACGTAAGTGTGTGGAACATGAAGTCACGAGGAGGCAAAGTTCACAAGAAAGGCAAAGATCGCACGTGAAAGGCCAAAGAACAATGCTCTCAAGTCAAAGCCAAAAAGATCAAATCAACATATTCACAACAAAAGAAAGAAAAGAAGAAAAGACTACGAGCTAAAGAACGAAGACTTAGTATAGTATGCTAGGTTTAGAACTTTGTAACGTGGAGTGACCTCCCTTAGGGGGAGATTGTTAGAAATACGTTTTAACGTATATTAGAAGTATCGGTCACTCCACAATATGATTTATGTTGTAATAGCTCGTAGTTAGTAATTAGTTATTATTTGCTTATTAACTTAAGTAAGAACCGGTCCATGGGCTTGTCATGGACCGGCCCAAGTCCACTTATGACTTGGAACTATAAATACCCCTTTCCACTAAGGAAAGGGGTTGGTTGTTGTCATTTCTTGTTTTGATATTAATAAAATTCACATAGTTTCTCTCACTTTCTCTCTCTAACTTTCTCTCTCTAGAAATCAACAAACCCCTTCATAGATTCATTGATTATCAATATTCTACATGAATATCTGCAAGTTGTATGCTTTTGAACACCTAAATCAAACATATGCTTATAAAATCTTGATTAAGTGATATTTTGGACTGTGATTTGGTGCACACCTAGTTCTAGGCCTAGACTTAGGATAAAAAGTGATAAATCATACCCAACATAACCTGTTAAGAAGATCAAGTGTTTGAATTTGGCTGTGTGGTCAAGTATATCAGCAAGTGTTCATGACTACATGTTCTTAGTTCATCAGTAACTTTTGTATGCTTGAATCTTGATCTAGACTTTGAATCAATGCATGAAACCTGTTAGAATTTGTTCATTTGAATTTATTATAGCTTGTGTATGCATTTGGTGAAGTTTGGCTGGCTGATTTTTGCTAAAACTGCTTATTTAGTGAAATCTGCTTATTGTTTATATCTGGTGCTTATCTGGTGATAAATTGAATTAACTGCACCGACTGGGTGATTGAAAGTGTGATATTTTTGTTGTTCTTGACTCCTTGTGATCCACTGATTACAAGGGTGCCTTGTTTATAACTTGAATCCAACAAAAAGTCATATAAGACAAAAAGTCAAAAAGGTCAAGCATGGGGAAATGTTCCCACTGCTCAACCACCAAAACTAGCCCCTGCTAGTGTAATTTGTCATTCAGCTTATTCATAAGCCAATTTGGCTTATCCAGACTTGCAACAACTTATTTTTTGTGATAGATCTTCCTCATTTGACCCAATTATTTGATCTGGAGCTTATTAGACTTTGACTTTGACTTTTTACTAGAAAACTCATTAAGTTGACTTTTAAACGAGTGCTTATCTGCTTATTCTGGCTTATTGCTTGTGCTTATTTGAAAACTTTTTGATTATTTTGCTTAGTTAAGTCATTTAAAAGGTTTTGAAAGTTGAATCAGCACTTGAGGTGGTCTAGAACTCAAAAACGACTATTTTGTCGTTTTGTGAAGAGAGTCTTGGCTTATTTCAGGCTTATTTCTTGTGCTTTTTCCAATTTTCTTTTTACAGATCTCTTAAGTAACTCAAAAGAAGCTTGTGTGTCAAATTTGAGCTTATGGCATCAGCTTATAGCTTAATGGGCCAAAAAGCCCATTAAGAATAAGCTGCTTTGAAATAAGCTAGCTTAAACACATTTTCAGCTTTTGGGCCTTCAGAGTTTCTTTCTTAAAATTAAATTTTAAATCAGATAGGAGATTTTGGGCTTATTTGGACAACATTTTTCTTATTGGGCCTTAAAAAGCCCATTAAGGGGTCTGTTTGGACTTTTGGCCCATTTCTAGGCCCAATAGGGGTACTTTTGTAATTTCAACTTCATTTTCGTTTTATTTAGGTTAGAATAAACTAGTTTGCAACTTTTTATAATTTTTTATAAATTTTGGATTTTTATTAATATTTTATTATTATTTTATTATTAAAATTAAAATTTAGATTTTTCAAGTTTTTTCATTTTTCTTAGACCAAATACATTAAGTTAGGAATTTTACAATTTTTAGAATATTTTTATTGTCATTAGATTAATTTTTAGAAT
Organism: Glebionis coronaria; assembly: GCA_025667525.1. NCBI lineage: Eukaryota > Viridiplantae > Streptophyta > Magnoliopsida > Asterales > Asteraceae > Glebionis > Glebionis coronaria. The sequence continues at coordinate 187,454,630 of CM046882.1, read as the reverse complement.
TATTTTAAGTTTTAATAGTTTTTAATTGTTTTTAAATAGTTTTAATTAATTTTAAAATTTTCAAAAATAGTTATAAATTTAGTTAAGTCATTTTAGAGGTTTACAAGTGAAAAAATCTCATTTTGGGCTTTTTGTTAATTAAATTGATTTTTTGGGCTTTAATTAGCATTAAAAAATTATTATTTAATTAAATAAAAGGTTAGTGATTTTTGATTTTTTGTAAACTCTAATTACATTTTTAGGATTTATTGCAGTTTTTAGGAATTTTTAGGGTAAATTTTTAATTTTGTCACTTTTTACGGTTTTACGTGTACGACTATTCGTCTTAGTTTAATTCATAATCGTAACCATCTTTCTCTTCCAATATCTTTTCTTCTTTTCATTTCTCATCAATATAATCACAAACCATTAATCATCTCTTAACACAATGCACTTGCCTCCTTGAGAACGATCCCCACCTTTGGGTCATTTACTTGTGGTTTTCCTAAACTACTTGTGTACTTACCCTAATTACCTTTGTTTTCCTAAACTAAGTGTAGAAACTAGAAAAGGGGGGGGGGGGGGGGGTTGAATAGTTTCTTATATTTACTTGTTAAATGATGGTTTTCAAAAATCCTTTTCTCAAAAACTTAGACTTAAGGAAATATGTGAAATCTTCTTATGCACAATATGAACAATGATAGTGTAACTAAACTAATACTAACTAATGTATATGCACAAAGAATAAAGAATGTAAAGAGTTAAGGGTAAAGAAAGATCAAACCAAACGGCAACGAAGCTCACTCCTTGTTCCTACTCCACTCCTCGAGTACTCCTTACTCGAGAGTTCACTACATAACAAGCTCCTTATGGTGGAGAAAACCGTACACGTTGCTTAACCAATTTCCGACTCTAAGCTAAAAGTCGAGCCCTAATCGTAGCTAGGACCAATCTACACAACTATACTTAATACATACACAACTTCCAAATAGACACAACTACTTGGATCTTCACAACTATGACACAACAACAAATGTATAAGATTTGATCTTCAAAGGATCTTTGCTGGTGGACTCAACACTTCACAAGGATAGTGTTCTTCTCTTTACACTTGAAGAGGAAGGGATGGATGAGATAGATTCACTTCTAAACAAGTAGTAATCAATCAAATGATCAAGGATTTGAGTGATTTAAGAATTATGTTTGAATCTGGAAATTTATGTGCAAAAGAGGTGAAGAGAAAATCTGAGAATGGTCCACTATTTATAGGACAAAGGGCCAACGGCTATATCTGTCCGCGGTTCCTTATCTCAGCCGGCGGTACTTTATCGATAAGGAACCGCCTAGGCACTAGGGAACCGCCAGAGTAGACTCCGCTCCCTTTTTGTCCTTTAGTGGTGGAGGTCTTATCTGATTATAAAATATCCTGAAAGAATATTCCAAATCAAAAAAGAATATGCTATTTTCAAATTTTCAAATATTTAATTTAATAAAACATTTTCTTAAAAAGAAAGTTTAATTAAAAACTTGTCACACTTAATAAAAGGTGAGTTTTAAGAAAAGGTTAAATCACTTGATCACTTGATTAAGGTTAGTACTTGTTTATTCATACCTTAAGTGAAAATGGGTAAAATGAAAAATACTTGAACTCAAGAATTCGTTTTTCGTTGTTTTCGTAAATGCTTGTTTTTACATATTGTCGTAATCAGAACTAAGCGAGATCGAAAAATGCAAGTAACGTTTTTAGGCATTATTGCATTAACAATCTCCCCCTTTTTGATTCCGACAATACATAAACTCAATCACACAAAAACAAGATTTTCGAAGACGAGTTTATTCATTTCTCCCCTTTTGTCGAAGCAAAAAGGTTGCACAAGTCGGTGTTGAAGAGACGGACTTTACAAAGACTCCCCCTTGGTGCTTACTCCCCCTTGCTTGGGGCACCGAGGAATCGAGATATGGTGACAAGCTACATAGAAGGGCTAGTTGAACAAAAGAGACAACCAACAAGAGATAGCTATAGGTAAAAAAAAAGAGAAGAAAACACAAAGACTAAGATCCAAGTGAAGTCATATAAAATAAAAAGAATCATACAAAGATGTATGAAAGAGGAAACAAGCCAAAAGCATAAATCTAATCCTAGTTAATCTAGAATTCTAAGATTTGCTTGAATAAGGTGTCTTGTGGATAAGCAACCAATTCTTATATGAAAGACAAGGTAGTGGCAGAAGGTGGTGGTGGTGGTGGTGGCTTGGTGGAGATCTCATAATCAAAGTGAAGAGGAGGCTTAATTAGGAGACTCTTGATGTAGCTCAACTCCTCATAGATGTGTGCCATAGCAAGATGTTGATATTGACAACAATGACAATATGTCCCATGGAGCATGACATTATCGTGAGATGGAGGAAGAACACTAAAGGGTGGTGGTGGAAGAAAAGATGTTCCACAATCAACATTCTTGGTAGGAGAAATGTGATTAAGAGTGTTCTTGGGTGAATTTGGATTGAAAGTGTTCTTGGGTGAGTTGGAATTGAAAGCAATTGGGGAAAATGAAGGAGAATCAAGGCTTTCATTAGGAGAATAAGACATTTTGGGATGTGAAGTATGGCAAAATGCTTATGGTTAAATAGGGAAGGCTCAAGGTATTTTTAGGGTGGTCAGAGGGTTGAAACAAAGATTCCCAAAAATGTTGGAACAAAGTTGGAATTTCAGTAATACCCGAAAAAGGAAGCACTACACGCGGTTCCTTATTGCTTCCGGCGGTTCCTTATTGATAAGGGACCGCGGTTCATATATGGAACCGCCTACAGAGGCTGTGTTTTGGTGGTGAAGGAAGATTTTTCAGCAAATCTTATTTTTCTAGTCTAACTTATCATATGGATATCCTTAAAAGCAAAGATAGACAAAGAGAACACATACGAACTCACCAAATAGGGATTTTACCAAAATACATGGATTTTAAAATAAAATCGATGTTGGAGGTGTGTAAAACAAGACCTTAAGTCCTGACACAATGATCCTCCATGATTCTATCTTGTTCTTGCTATGTTTGAGTGAATCATACATATTAATTATGTAAGCTCGAGATTAATAGCAAGAATCAAAGAGAAACGTTTTTAGATGAATTAAAAATGTCAAAACATTTCTTGACCATTTTCGAAAGAGACTTTGAGGATTTTGAAAAGGAGAAGAGAAGATTTTCAAGAAGAGTTTAGGAGACCCAATGACTCAAAGTGATAAAAGACTCAAAAGAAAATAAGAGAATCAATAAAAGGAAAGCAATTAAGGAATATGTTCCATTAATCCTAGACCTAGACGCAAGTAATTAAAAGGTTCCCTCTTAAGTGGCTTAGTGAAGATGTCAGCTAAGTTATCCTCGGAAGGTACCTTCTCAATTGAAATGTTCCCCTTTTGAACATTGTCCCTAAGGAAATGGTGGCGAATTTCTATGTGCTTGGTTCGTGAATTTTGCACGAGATTCTTGCTAAGGTCTAGCACCTTTATTGTCGCACATGATGGGAACATCATCAAGAGAAATCCCGTAATCAACAAGCGCTTGCTTCATCCATAGAGCTTGTTGGCATGATTTTCCGGCACTCACATACTCGGCTTCCGTGGTGGATATCACAAGAGCGGTTTGTTTCTTGGAGAACCAAGAAGTTAAATAACAACCCATAAAGGTACAAACACCACTAGTGCTTTTCCGGTCCACATAGTCTCCCGCATGATCCGAGTCCGCGTAGACAATGGTTTCTACGCTGGTCCCTTTAGGATACCATAATCCTAAATGTATAGTGCCCTTAATGTATCGGAAAATACGCTTAACCGCTTCAAGGTGAGAGGTTTTGGGAGCCTCTTGGAAGCGAGCACAAAAGCAAACACTAAACATGATATCCGGTCGACTTGCCGTTAGGTACAACAAATTACCAATCATACCTCTATATTTGGTGTTGTCTACCGACTCACAATCATCATCTACGGTGAGTTTAGTATCCGAGGCCATTGGGGTCTTCATTGGTCTAGATTCTTCTAATATAAATTTCTTTAGCATTTCTTTAGCATACTTGGTTTGACTAAAGAAAATACCATCATCCATTTGTTTAATCTGGAGTCCTAAAAAGAAGCTAAGTTCTCCCATCATACTCATTTCAAACTCATCATGCATGATTTTGGCAAAGTCATCACACAATTTTTGTTAAGTTGAGCCAAATATAATGTCATCAACATATATTTGCACGATTATGAGGTGAGAACCTTTCTTCTTTGTAAAGAGCGTGTTGTCTACTATCCTCATGGTATACTCATGTTTAACAAGAAACACATTAAGTCTATCATACCAAGCTTTGGGTGCTTGTTTAAGACCATAAAGTGCCTTCTTAAGCTTGTAAACATGATCTGGTTTCTCAAAATCAATGAAGCCGGGAGGTTGAGCCACATATACCTCCTCATTGATCAAACCGTTAAGAAACGCACTCTTTACATCCATTTTTTGAAGCTTAAAGTCTTAGGCACAAGCGTAGGCTAAAAGGATTCTAATGGATTCTAATCTTGCTATCGGTGCATATGTCTCGTCATAATCAATCCCTTCTTGTTGATTATAGCCTTGAGCTACAAGTCTAGCTTTGTTACGAGACACAACACCATTCTCATCTAGCTTATTCCTATATACCCATTTGGTTCCTATAATGGTTGAACTCCTAGGTGGAGGAACAAGTTCCCAAACATCATTAGCAACGAATTGATTCAATTCTTCTTGCATCGCAATGACCCAAATCTCATCCGTCAAAGCTTCTTTAACATTCTTTGGTTCAATCAAGGAGACGAAACAAAAGAAGTTGCTTTGGTTTTGGACTTGAGATCTTAGGTCCTTTGATTTAAGTCACCAATGGTATTATTGAGAGTATGATCCTTAGACTCCTTAATGTTTACTTCCTTTTCAACACTAAGGTCTTCAACTCCTATTTTTCTAACCTCTTTGGCTTTAACTACTTCTACTTCATCCAAGTCATCATCAACTAATGGTGGTGTCTTGGGTAAAGGAGGGGTTTAATCAAAAGTCACGTTAAGTGATTCTTCAATTACGCCCGAGGTTCTATTGAGGACTATGTAGGCTTTGCTAGTTTGGGAATAACCTAAAAAGATACCTTCGTAAGACTTTGGGTCAAACTTGGTAATGTAGTCTTTGGTGTTGAGGATAAAGCACTTGCTTCCAAACACCCTAAAGTATTCCAATGAGGGTTTCTTACCTTTAGGAATCTCATTGGGGGTCTTTCCTAGGAAAGGTCGAATAAGAATTCGGTTGAGAATATAAGTCGATGTGTCCACGGCATTGCACCAAAACTTTTGAGGAAAATATTGCTCGTTTAACATCGTCCTACTCATCTCTTGGATGGTCCTATTCTTCCTTTCAACTACCCCATTTGATTGTGAAGTGCGAGGAGCCGAGAAGTTATGGGTAATACCATGAGCTTCACAAAAGGCACCAAATTGCACTTCATTATCAAATTCCCTACCATGATTCGTCCCAATAGAGACAATTGGACATCCTAGTTGATTTTGAATTTTTCGACTAAAGATTTCGAAATGATCAAAAGCTTCATTCTTAAATGCCAAAAATCTAGTCCAAGTGAATCTAGAATAGTCGTCAACTATAACTAGGGTATAAAGGTTACCTCCATAACTCCGTATGGCGAAAGGTCCAAAGAGATCCATATGTAGGAGCTCTAAGCACCGAGAGGTTGAAACCGAATTCTTGGCTTTGTGACTTGAGTGAAATTGCTTTCCAACTTTGCAAGCATCACAAAAGTGACTATCAAACTTCATCTTGGAGAGGTGTCTTACCAACTCCTTAGAGACTAAAGATTGAATTAAACGCATATTAGCGTGACCTAATCTCCTATGCCAAAGAGTAGAACTATCATCTATAGTCGCAAGACATATGTTGTATTTTGACTTCTTATTGACCTTCATGACATAAAGCCCATGCTTTCTAACACCTTTTCCAATGACCTTTTCATCTTTTACGATTTCACTGTCATGTTCTGAAAAGATGACCTTACACTTACTGTCACAAATTTGACCTATGCTTAAAAGGTTAAACCCTAAATTGTCTACGTGCTCAACATTTTCAATGGTCATGGAGTCAAGAGAAATCGTACCTTTGCCAATGATATTACCACGTAGACTACTAGCGAATATGACGTTACCTCCATCATATGCTTTATAGCGCGAGAACAAACTTAGATTACCCGTCATGTGTTTAGAACAACCACTATCCTTAATCCACTTGTCGGGTTCCAAATCAATTCCCAAGCATATCTAGGTAACAGCACACACGATCAAACATTTGGTCCTCAATATCTCATGGGTCCAAAATCGTTAGTTCCAAACATTCCTTGCATTTGGTTGGGATGCATGAATGGAGGAGGGTTTCCCCATGGGGAATAAAAGGGAGGAGGATAATAGTTCATATAATCATTTTGTTGTACATTATTTCTCCTAGGTGTATTTTATCTTGGTTTAGAGTTGTGGTCATTCCTTATAGGTGTTGGAGTTTTACTTCTAGGTCGTGAATTGTTTTGACTATCTCTTCTAGGTGTTGTCATTCTACTTCTAGGCCTAGACTCATTCCGTACTCTTGGTGGAGTAGAAGATGGTCTTGATAAACTTCTATTTCCCATTAGAGGTTTATTCAAAGGCTTATAGAACTTATCAACGGCATTGTCGTCAAGTATGGGTAATTTGACCTTGTTAACAATAAGATGCTTAGGATGATCACGTAAATTTGACTTTTTAGAAAGTTTAAGATTTTCAGCAAAAATTATTTCTGGCCGCGGTTCCTTATCTAGGGCGGCGGTTCCATAGTGATAAGGAACCGCCCCATACAGTCTAGGACTGCGTACAGCAGACAGTTTTTCTGAAAATCTGACTTGTTTAGGTTCACTGGTTGATGCTTCATTTGAGTTAAAACCTACGCCAAGTCTTTCCTTAGAATGAATTTGTTTGTTTAACATATCATCAAGAGCACTAGTACCTTTCATGAACTTTTCCAATTTAATGGAGGTGCTCTTGAGATCTTCATTCTCTAATCTAAGTTTCTCACAACTTACGCAACCTACATCAACTTCTTTATTTTTCTCAAGCTTGGCTAATTTTTCCCTAAGTTCATTGATCTCATTTTCAAGCTTAGTTTTGGTTGATTTTAAGGTTTTGTTCTTTTCTATGAATTTAAGGCTAAGTTTGTGTAAATTATCATATTGGACCTATAATTCAATATCATCTAAGGTAGAGCTATCATTGCTATAATATTCGGTTTCGGAATGTACCTCTTTAGAAGTGTGAGCCATAAGACATTTCTCCTCTTTGGGGTTGTCATCAACATCTTCACCGCTATCGCTCCAAGAACCACTAACGAATGTCGTGTGATTCTTATCGCGTGAGGGCTTTGGACACTCACTAATGAAATGATTTGGATCACCACATCTAAAGCAATTCCTATCACCTTTTTCGTTCTTGGCAAACCGATTCTTTGAGAATGGTTTCTTGTCCTTGTTGGGTTGCCTCACGTGTTGACCTCGTCTTTTGAAGAATCTCTTGAAATCTCTCACCGCCAATGCATACTCCTCGTCATCACTATCCGAGGAACTATCATGATCGCTTTGTGCCTTCTTGGCTTTGAGTGCAAGAGACTTCCTTTCACTCTTGGTTTTCACCAATTCCGAGTCCTTCAAAATTATTATCTCATGAACCTTCAAGTTGCCTATGAGTTCATCGAGTGATAAAGTTGAGAGATCTTTCGATTCTTCGATCGCCGTGACTTTTGCTCTCCACTTCGGATGTAAGGCCCTTAGAAACTTCCTAACATTGTTCTTGCTAGAAAAACATTCATCAAGTGCTTTTAGACTAGTAATAGTAGTGTTAAATCTAGCAAAAGCACTATCAATAGTTTCATCTTCTAAGATGACAAATTGTTCATATTGTTGGGCAAGAAGATCGATTTTGCTTTCTTTGACTTGGCTATTACCTTGGTGGGTTACTAAAAGAGTGTTCCAAATATCTTTAGCAGTTTCACACATAAAAGTCCTTTCATACTCTTTCTTAGGTAAAGCATTATAAATCACCATTTTCTCCTCATTATTTTTCGAAAGTTTCTTTTTAGTATCGTCATTAGCTTTGTCAAAAGTGACCAATTCCTTTGTTTTACAAACTTCATTAAATTGATAAGGTAAAAAATCACCATTGGTAATAACATGCCAAAGATCTAAATCTTTTGATTTCACATAAGTCTCAAATCTATTTTTCCAATAAATAAAACTATCGGTTTCAAAAAGTGGTGGTCTTTGCATAGATTGCCCTTCTAGGTACTTGTTGGAATCCATAGATCGATTCAAGTTTTTAAAATACAATATACTTTAAAAAATACTTGAGCAACCCGCTCTGATACCAATTGTAGAAACTAGAAGAGGGGGGGGGGGGGTTGAATAGTTTCTTATATTTACTTGTTAAATGATGGTTTTCAAAAATCCTTTTCTCAAAAATTTAGACTTAAGGAAATATGTGAAATCTTCTTATGCACAATATGAACAATGATAGTGTAACTAAACTAATACTAACTAATGTATATGCACAAAAAATAAAGAATGTAAAGAGTTAAGGGTAAAAAAAGATCAAACCAAACACCAAGGATTTATAGTGGTTCGGCAACGACGCTCACTCCTCGTTCCTACTCCACTCCTCGAGTACTCCTTACTCGAGAGTTCACTACACAACAATCTCCTTATGGTGGAGAAAACCGTACACGTTGCTTAACCAATTTCCGACTCTAAGCTAAAAGTCGAGCCCTAATCGTAGCTAGGACCAATCTACACAACTATACTTAATACATACACAACTTCTAAATAGACACAACTACTTGGATCTTCACAACTATGACACAACAACAAATGTATAAGATTTGATCTTCAAAGGATATTTGGTGGTGGACTCAACACTTCACAAGGATAGTGTTCTTCTCTTTGCACTTGAAGAGGAAGGGATGGATGAGATAGATTCACTTCTAAACAAGTAGCAATCAATCAAATGATCAAGGATTTGAGTGATTTAAGAAGTATGTTTGAATCTGGAAATTTATGTGCAAAAGAGGTGAAGAGAAAATCTGAGAAAGGTCCACTATTTATAGGACAAAGGGCCAACGGCTATATCTGCCCGCGGTTCCTTATCTCAGCCGGTGGTACCTTATCGATAAGGAACCGCCTAGGCACTAGGGAATCATCGGAGTAGACTCTGCTCCCCTTTTGTCCTTTAGTGGTGGAGGTCTTATCTGATTATAAAATATCCTGAAAGAATATTCCAAATCAAAAAAGAATATGCTATTTTCAAATTTTCAAATTTTCAAATATTTAATTTAATAAAACATTTTCTTAAAAAGAAAGTTTAATTAAAAACTTGTCACACTTAATAAAAGGTGAGTTTTAAGAAAAGATTAAATCACTTGATCACTTGATTAAGGTTAGTACTTGTTTATTCATACCTTAAGTGAAATTAGGTAAAATGAAAAATACTTGAACTCAAGAATTCATTTTTCGTTATTTTCGTAAATGCTTGTTTTTACATATTGTCGTAATCAAACCTATGCGAGGCCGAAAAATGCAAGTAACGTTTTTAGGCATCATTGCATTAACACAAAGTGTAAAAACTCAATTATCAAGAGGAAAGTTGAGTCTGAGGTATATTGGACCATTCAAGATCATTAAACGAATTAGACCGGTTGCTTATAAGTTGGAATTGCCAGAGGAGCTTAGTGCTATTCATAACACGTTTCACGTGTCGAACTTGAAGAAGTGTTTAGCGGACCAAGAATTGGTGATTCCTTTGGATGAGATACAACTTGACGATAAGTTGCATTTTATTGAAGAACCAGTGGAGATTATGGATCGAGAGGTTAAGAAGCTGAAGCATAGTAGGATTCCGATTGTGAAGGTACGATGGAATTCTAGACGTGGGCCGGAATTCACGTGGGAGCGTGAGGATTTCTTCAAGGAGAAGTACCCGCATTTGTTCTAGTGGTACGAAATGTGAGCATAAGAGGAGGCGAACGCCGGGACGTCGTTCTCTTAAGGAGGGGAGGATGTAACACCCCGAAAACCAAGGTCACTATTTTATCCTATTTTACGCATATTTTTGAAATTTTTGAAAATTTTTATCGTTGAATTATTTGACGGTTTAAGTTAAAACCGATAAACGAGACTAAATTTCGATGTTTGACGATTTAAGAAGAATCGATAGAGATCGTGATACCGATGGATGCCCAAAGTTTGTATTTTATTATCGATTATTCGATATTTAATTTCTTGAGATTTTTATTTTTGACTTACGTGATAAGTCGTTTCGAAACTGTAACACCCCATTTTGATAAATAGAATGTCACGCGTGATTATGGCGTGTCATCAAAGCATGCAAGGTAATATGTAGTAAAACATACATGACCATAGGGAAAACCGGAATCAAACATCGGTTCCCAAACATAAGCCCAAAACATAAAAGAACAAAGACTACACAAGCATAAATATATGAAGGCAAAAGGAAAGGAAGTCTATGGCTGCTTCTATCCTATGCACGTCCTCCAAATGTTCGAGTCTGTCCTTGGGTACCTGCCGTTTTGGGACATGGAAAGGAAAGTAACGGCTGAGCATAACGCTCAGTGCACGGATATACAAACATAGCATGAATGAATGAAACATAATAAAGACTTAATAGCAGCGGAAATGTATAAGTCCTAGAAATCTGGAACATGTTCATAAAACTGGTTTTATAGTTTGAAAAGCCTTATGTTTATCTTATGAAAACTGTTTAACATGTTAACCATTAGCCAATATAGGTCATGAAATATCAACGTGCATGAATACTTGGAGGGGTGACCTCGTCATGCAAATTAGAGGGGCTGCCTCTAATTTAATATACTGGTTTTTGGGTAGGAGGGATCAGCTCCTTGTGAAGGATGCAAGGCACACACCACATTTGTGACAATCCGTCAATTTATGGTTTATATTTTATTCTCAAATATTATTTAAAAACATTATTTTAATGTTATATTATGAACTCACTTATTTTTGGGAAGAAATTTGGATTTACGTCTTGAAGTAGCATCGACTACGTCTAAACCGGAGGATTCAACGTTACATGCTTTCGTTTACATACACCGTCTTTGGTGACAGTCCGACATTTCAGAAAATAAATTTATCCGTGAATATTATTTTGAGATTTTAAATTTGTGTTGGTTCATAAACTCACAAATTTACGAGAAGAGATTAGGACTTACGATTTTATTTTAACGTCCTTTACGACTAAACCGGAAACCTTAGGATTACGTATTTACGTTTTTGAACTCCATTTTTGATGAGATAATTTTTATTGGATTCGTTTTGTGCCGTTGATTCATAAATTATAAAAACGTTTTTCGTAAAACAACCCGAGGGCATGAAAATCGAGGAAACTAGAATCGAGGAGTACCCGTAAATTAGCGGGATGGGACAAAATAATTTATCCCACCCCACTAGCATGGGACGGCCAAAGTGTGCCACCACATCACAAGATGTGGCAAAATGTAGTTTAATACTTATACTTGTCTTACTAAGCTTAAAGTGTAAGCTACATCTTTCAAAACCACTAACTAGCTACAACACAAACCACTAGTATCATTTCCACTCATGCAAACACTCTCATCTCTCTCTCTAACCTCCATTTATGCCGTCCACTTCTCCCCCCTAAACACCCATTTTGATCAAAATTAACCACAAAATCTCATGTTATTCATACATAAGTTGAAGCCCTTATGAAGCCCTATTGATTGGTGGTGATTATAACATCCAAGGAGGAGTTTCTATGGAGTCTTGGGGCTGATTTTTCACAAGGAGTTCATGAAGATTGGTGGACTTGAAGATGATATTGGTTTATCACAAGTTGTGTGATCAAAATCCATGTCTTGATCAAAACCTACATCATCATGGTGGTATAAAGATTTTTCTCCTCATCCTCTTGTTATTTTTGATTATATAATCATGTATTTTCTTCTTAAATGTATATATGTATGATGATATATGATGATAAAAGTATTGTGTGGGGATTTGGTGTTGATAAATATGATTAAAAAGATGAAAAACTATAAGAAACAAGGCTAAAATCTTGCTTAAATGGTAGGCTGTATAAAAACAGTAACTAACCACATGTTAGACTGATAAAATGGCAAAGTGGAAACAATATACAGTAATTATAAGATGTCATACACATGTGAGAGTTGGCCATGCAATGGAATCATTATAATGAGTGAGATATGATCAAAACAAGTTTAGAGTACAATCTAAGTTCACTGTTTTGGACGATTTTTAGAAAATACTTAGAGGCTGATTCAACAGTAGCTATAAAAGAGGTAAATTGAGCACATATTATGTAGTTTATGTCATAAATATTTGAGCTTCTATCTCCATATAGAACTCTAGATATGGCTGTTTTGGTGAACATGAAAGTAAAAATCAGATTTTGGGAAAATTAAAGTATAATAGTATTATATAAGCACTCAAATAAAAATAGTATAAAATGTGAATTAAAACCCACTAACTTATATAATACATTTATATAAATATTAATAAGGATAAATAAATGGACATTTTATAAAAATGGTAGTTTGATAAGTTTTATAAGTTATAAAACTATAAACATGATTTTTACGACTTTTTCGGCTATTACCGTAAAATTAACGTTTTTCGCCAATTAAAACTTAGACGGTTGGACCCGTCTAATGTAAACTTTTATAAACTCATATACTGATATATAAACACATATAACAAGTAAAAACCGATAAAACCCGAACTATATAACATACAGACATTAACGGGCTAAGTTAACGTTATTGGACTAATAATACAACAAAATGGGCTAAAACACTTATAAACTTATTTATTGGGCTTAACTCATTTGGGCCCAACATGTAAAGTATAAATACTGATAATACAAGTATGAAAAGGGTTAATACAAGTTAATGAACTTATAATAGGCTTATTAGACCTAAAACACGTAAATAGGTAAAACTAGTAAACTAGTAAGAAGTTACCAATACATAAACACAAAAATAAGTGAATGAGAATATATAAACTCACTTGATCATCATATATATATAATCATCATATGTATACATAATTGTTATTTTTATAAAGTCATTGGACAAGAGTCTAAGACGAGTATTATTTGTCTAGGTTTCCGTGATTGAAGCACGTACCGTACATCCCAATTGCCGATAACCGCCTTCCCACATCAACGTGAGTTCATAGCCTCGCACTCTTTTAAATGTTTTTATGAAATGTTTTATAAACCCGCGAGGGAGATAACATGTTAGTTTTGATAAAATAGGGCATCATTTGTCCCGATTGTTTGTTTATTGATTTGGACCCGAATGATTGTATGACCCTATGAATGATTAAATGACCCGATAGATGAAATGAAATGGATTATTAAAGTTAGGTTATGTCACTAAAAGTCCCATTAGCATGAATTGTGAACTACCGGGATCTGGTAGACGCTTATGCATATAATAGTACTATTTGGGGACGATCACCCCAGTTTGCGCCTTGACGGTTGATCCCCGTCGTGCCACATTGATTGGTAAGCGAATTTATGTATGAGAAGATTTCCATAGCGTGACCTTTGTGATGACACGCTAATTTAGATGGGCAAATTGAGTTTCGGGCTAGCTACCCGTTGTTTGTTGTAGTAAGGTAACAATGTCATGTGGTTTATAATAATCCAATTAACGAAATACTGCTATACGCACCAAATTATGATGTATTGCCTGACTAGCAATACGGGGTCATACTATTGATATTATGTTCGTGTTTTGGTTTTATATAACCATATTCATATAACGGTTTTTATTTAATCTATATAACGTTATAAAACGTATTGTATGATGTTTTTACGACATTGGCTCGTATAATGATTTTTAAGGCAAATGCCTATATTGTGATTTTCGATAAGGATTTGTATAAAAATGACTTTGGCTATTTTATGGCCTATTACAAAGATTTGTACAAAATGATTTTCGGTAATAATTTTATACCGATATTATATTGATGGATTTTATTAAACTCTATGAATTCACTCGACGTTATCGCTGACCTTTTCTTTTAACATGTTTTATCTCAGGTACTTGAAGGTAATTCTCGGGAAGACAACAAGAATTCATGGCCCGCACTTAAACAATAATTTCCATTTAAATGCTTTGTAAAACTTGTATGAAATACAATGACTTGGGACCTATGTAATCTTGATATTTATGAATGGAAATGCTTTATTATTAAAACGACACGACTTTTAAGCGTTGTCTATGATGTGAGTAATGTGCTATCCCGTAACACCAACTAGTCTTCCGTTGAACTGAGTTGTATAAATTTGGGGGTGTTACAGTTTGGTATCAGAGCTCTCATTATAGAGAACGATAGATTTTTAAAACCAAGGTTTTGAATAAAACATTTCAAAATCTTTTAACTATAAACATTTTTCTAAAAATGTCTAAAAATCTTTTGACTATAACGGTGCCGAAGAACTCCCGAGTTACCGACAAGGCCAAACTGAGAAGTGTTATTTTGATATATATATATATATATAACTTGGATTATATATATATGATGTAATTTTATTACATGATTGTTTGATGATTATTTTGATATTTATACGAGGTATTTATACGACGTAGATTGTCACAAGGAACCCTAAATCCCCTAGTAAATTAATCGAAGCTATTCTCGTAGGAATTCTAGCTATCCTAGATCTAAACCAAGTTGTGGATATCTATGATCCCAACAAATGGTTGATATTCGTAGAAATGTAGATATTAGTTGATTGTGAAATTGAAAAAGAATCGGCGAGATTAAATCTGATATCGATGCCATGACGATCTTTCCTTATAGAGTGGAGTTTGACAAAACGTTACCACCTAGAAAGATGTCATCTGATTCGTTGTCATCCAAATTCTTAAATTGAAATCAAAAGGGGTGAATGTTGCACTTGAGGCTGTCATTGGAACCATTACCCAAAAGCCTCATGCCAGTAGTACCTTTCCGAGAAGTCTAATTGAATGTATGAGTTATTTCATACTAGTGACTCATTTGATAACTATTGTGGTAAGAGATATAGGATTGTAAATTAAGTGTTGATCATATCGAGCTTTTATTGCCCTTTTAAGGTGTAAGAATAAGGTTGAAAGTAATGGAAAATAAGGTAGGATATTGAATTGAGTATAAGTTGATTGAAACTTGAATGAAGTAAAATTTAACCCATATGGAATATGAGATTATTAAGAGGAAGTCGTTAAGTTATGTGATTGAATTATAAGGTTTTAAATGATTGTTAGTTCGTGTTAAGGGTTGTTCCTATACCATTGTCCAATAATGAGGATGCCCAGTGTCCAGGAAATAAATTGAAGAAATCTTCTTCTGAATAGGGACCGATGGATCTTCCGGGACAGGTGGGACACCTAATGACTCTTGTAGATTAGTATTCATTGTGGTATCTTTTAAAAATCCCTAACTTAACTGAGATATCAGTTGGTAGGATGAGTTCTGAGAATTGTATGACATAGTGACACGTAATGTGTTACGGTACAATTTTGACTTGTTTGTGATTAATGAAAAAGACTACCTTTGATTGCTAAATCCTACATGTATCGATGTTATCTATCTTTTATTGCTTCATCCTAATGTTCGCATTAGTGATGCAACCATTGAACAAGTACTCATCTTGATTTGAGTTACGTTGTAGATTATTCTTTGTGAGTGCCATCGAGATCATGAACCTCATGATTAATTGGCTAAGCTCATTTCCTATCATATTGTAGTTAGTTCTTGGTGAACAACTCTTCATCACTCTTTTGCAGATCACTCATTGTTTTATAACTTAAAACAGTATTCTTTGAGAAAATTGAATTTTCATCACTATAAGGATTATTCAAAGTGAGATTTATAGATAATCGTTGTCGAAATGAAGTTATTTATGAAACACCTTGGAAAACTTAATTGTTTTCATAACAAAGAAAATCTTTGTAAATTTTTTTTTTGATTCTTATTTAAGAATTAAGCATGAAAATGTTTTATTTATAAACATGATGATAAATTTTGACGAACTGAGTATTGCATCGTTAATCTTGAAATTGTATATAGTTGCGCGCCTACATACAATTTGGAATGGACCATGCAAGGCTGATTAGTAGTCACCATAAAACTGATTAATAAACACTACACTTTCTTTGAAGATTGTGGAAGATTAAATTTTATGAGATCTACAAAAAGTGCAAAATAGGGACATAGTGTTAGGGACACCTACATATGTGCCTGTAGCATCTATTCTTCTGAGTCGAATTTACTCATCTGTGGAACTTGTCTTATTTGACAATTGACAATTCTTTCTTGTCCAATTCTCCCGTAGTGATATTCTTAGGAAAAGTATCTGATTACCGAGTGTTGATACCCGACTAGATGTATTGACGTTATTATCATTTCTTATGATTTAATTTCATTTGAATGACCTGGGTAACGATCCGAGGAGCTTTCGAATGCGTACTCAAATTATGAAAACATGGGATATATTCATATTCGTTAAATGTTTTCATCTGTATCTGATTTGAAATTCTCTCGCATAGATTATGCGTTGACCTTACTTTTTTAATAGTAGTTGTGTCTCCATATATCCCTGAATTTGTGAAGGATTATGAGTTATTATTAGTCTTTTGAGAAGTTCACATCTTATCGACGGCAATGAAACTGGAAAGTTGATAGTGCCAGTAGAATGGATTGATTGATTATGACATGACGACATTGTCTTAATTGATGGGAACTCGAATTGAATTCCCTAAATGATAAGATGTTGATTATCAAAAGTGATCTAAATAATTCTTGATGGATGACTTGAAATTATACCATGAATGGTTGTAAATTAGTCATAGATATTATAATCTAGAAAGAACCCAATATGAATTTATTAAAATATGTTTCTGCTATCTGAAACTTTAGGAGGTATTTGTTGGTGAATTAACTAGACTTTTGCCATTAAGGCAAGTTGAAATTGGTAATGATTATATTCCCGGTGCTGCACCTGTGGCGTGTGCACTGTACGTCAGCACCATCTGAATTAAAGGAATTACCGTAAAACTGAGAAAGTTGTCGGAGAAGATTTTATTCCACCAAGCTCGTCATCATGAAGAGCTATGGTGTTATCATTCCTTATATTTATAGATTACTGTGAACTGAGTAAATTGACAATCGAAAACGATATCCATGACTCGAAATGGAAGATTTGTTCGATCATTTACAAGGTTCTAGCGTATGTTTTAAAGATTTGATCCTTGGCATGGTTATCATTCACTTCGCATCTGTGAAAAAGATTATCTATTCTAATCACTACATCCAGAACTCGTAATGAACATTTTGAGTTTCACGTGATGACGTTTGGATTGACTAATACACATGTAGCATTCATAAATTTGGTGAATCACATGTGTAGGCTGTAATTTGATAAATTCATGCTTGTGATCATTAAGGACCATTTGTTTGTTTATAAGAATAAGAAGAAGTTAATAATTATTTATAGACTACCCTAAATTGGCCGAACAATAAAAACATGTACCTTGAATAATTAACATGTGATTTAAGACTTAATCCTTTATATTAAGTGACTGTTTGATTAATGATGGTAAGATATATATATATATATATTGACTCTTTAAAAATTAGAGCCATTTGAAACTTTGGGTTTTACCAAAAAGAAAATGGAAATATGTTTTGACAAATGTTTTAACAAAGGATTTTTAAGGGATTATTCCCTTATAACCAAAACATTTAACTAAACGCTTGTTTAGGGGTAAATGTTTTTGCATACCTTAAGACAACCTAAGCGGAATTGAGGAAAACATTTAAACCATAACTTGAAATTTCAAACGACAATTTTTGCTTTTCAACTAAGAAAATTTGGAACAAAGTATAACCAAAGATTTTTCAACATTTACGAATCTTATTAATTATTTTCGATAAATCAGCAAAAATCGTGTTAATTAAAAATAAAAATTTATTTTGAACATTTTTATAAAATTGGTCGAACTGAGAAAATTTTAAACTTGTTACGTTTACGTTTCATAAAAATTGAATATTTATTATTTAATTACTTGAAATATTTATTGATGCTTTAGACGTCAGGTTGATTAAAACGGATAAAAATGATAGCTGAAAAGAAACTAAAACTTAGAAAATATGAAGAAGGAAATTTTGAACGAATACGGTCATGATAATTATATCATCAGGAAAAGTGAATGTGGATACTGACACATAATGTAGAAAAGATAAAGAACCAATTAGGACATGTTCCTTAATAATGAAAGTGCAAAATAAATTGTCGAGCGATATAAAAATAAACGATGTTCATAAAAAGGATAATATAGATAATAAAAGTGGTTCGCGGCTAATGTGAACCATTAAAATTGAGAAGCCAATGGTGTTAAATGTATAACAGGCTACTTGTGATTGCCTAAATATGGAGATTTAGAAATGTAGTCATATTGAAATCTTGTAAGTATAAGTATTCTATTCCTGTCATTAATGTATCATTATCAGAAGAAGTTGTACTAATGGCAAATTATGAAGGCAAACATTGCCTCATACATTAGTTAACATCTAGCTATTGCAAAGGTCATCATCTGAATTTGATTCGATTTGGGTCATCATCGACAGACTGACCAAATCTGTTAATATCATTCCTGTTAATGATAGAATCTTGATGAAGAAAATGACTCTTTTGTATTTAAAGGAGTTGTGTAAACATGGTGTGCCTGTATCGATCATCTCTATCAAGATCCTCGCTTCGCATTGAATTTCTAGAGATTTGCTCAGAAGTCATTGAGAACGAATCTTGATGAGATTACTGTGTACCACCCCAATCGAAGGGACGAGGTAAAGTAACGATACAAAATACTATAAGTGCTGTTTTATGTTTGAATGATTGACCTTTGATAATAAACTGTAAATTGTTTTCCTTTGGAGAGATTATCATTGATAATTATCGTGTTAGGATCGAGATCGAATCTTGTTAAGATTTATATATTAGAGCATCTGTAAGCAGGAGTTGGGATGAAGACACCCGACGTACACCCATTGTGAGTTGGACATGTCTTTTAGGTTTAAGGTTTCTTATGATGGCGAACCTAACCTTACAAAATATTCGACCCGCGAGACCTGAAATGATTGTTGAAATTAGGATTTGATTATTGATTGCCGGTAGTGGGCAGGAGATTATGTGAATATGAAATGTAGATCTTGAAGTGCCAGATGGGTAGCGAAGTATTGCCAAAATTTTTAACTATGGAAAAATGAATTTATGATCTGAAAGATCATAGGATATAAGTCCCCGTCGTATGGGACCATTGAGATGATGTAAAAGATTGGTTTGAAATGCATGTAAGCTGGATCTACCCTAGGACTTCAAGAGCTGCATGAATTATGTTTCGTATATCTAACTTGATAAAAATGTCTATCAAGTGAAAATCTGACTATTCCTTAATGAAGTTTAGATCGGCGAAAAGTTGCATTCATCAAAAACCCATGAACATCATGGATAGAGAAAGTAAGTCAACATTAAGCCTGATCTTATTCCCATAGTTATGTTTGATGAAACTCGCGTATTGTAATGGATTACACTTGTGAGAAAAGACCGAATGTGGAGGAAATACCCACATGGCTTTAACTCCATAAGAAGCGAGTAGTAAGATGATCTTTGAGGACAAAGATCCTGTTTAGGGGTAAGTGCTGTGACAATCCGTCAATTTATGGTTTATATTTTATTCTCAAATATTATTTAAAAACATTATTTTAATGTTATATTATGAACTCACTTATTTTTGGGAAGAAATTTGGATTTACGTCTTGAAGTAGCATCGACTACGTCTAAACCGGAGGATTCAACGTTACGTGCTTATGTTTACATACACCGTCTTTGGTGACAATCCGACATTTCAGAAAATAAATTTATCCGTGAATATTATTTTGAGATTTTAAATTTGTGTTGGTTCATAAACTCACAAATTTACGAGAAGAGATTAGGACTTACGATTTTATTTTAACGTCCTTTACGACTAAACCGGAAACCTTAGGATTACGTATTTACGTTTTTGAACTCCGTTTTTGATGAGACAATTTTTATTGGATTCGTTTTGTGCCGTTGATTCATAAATTATAAAAATGTTTTTCGTAAAACAACCCGAGGGCACGAAAATCGAGGAAACTAGCATCGAGGAGTACCCGTAAATTAGCGGTATGGGACAAAATAATTTATCCCACCCCACTAGCATGGGACAGCCAAATTGTGCCACCACATCACAAGATGTGGTAAAATGTAGCTTAATACTTACACTTGTCTTACTAAGCTTAAAGTGTAAGCTACATCTTTCAAAACCACTAACTAGCTACAACACAAACCACTAGTATCATTTCCACCCATGCAAACACTCTCATCTCTCTCTCTAACCTCCATTTATGCCGTCCACTTCTCCCCCCTAAACACCCATTTTGATCAAAATTAACCACAAAATCTCATGTTATTCATACATAAGTTGAAGCCCTATTGATTGGTGGTGATTATAACATCCAAGGAGGAGTTCTATGGAGTCTTGGGGATGATTTTTCACAAGGAGTTCATGAAGATTGGTGGACTTGAAGATGATATTGGTTTATCACAAGTTGTGTGATCAAAATCCATGTCTTGATCACAACCTACATCATCATGGTGGTATAAAGATTGTTCTCCTCATCCTTTTGTTATTTTTGATTATGTAATCATGTATTTTCTTCTTAAATGTATATATGTATGATGATATATGATGATAAAAGTATTGTGTGGGGATTTGGTGTTGATAAATATGATTAAAAAGATGAAAAACTATAAGAAACAAGGCAAAAATCTTGCTTAAATGGTAGGCTGTATAAAAACAGTAACTAAGCACATGTTAGACTGATAAAATGGCAAAGTGGAAGCAATATACAGTAAGTATAAGATGTCATACACATGTGAGAGTTGGCCATGCAATGGAATCATTATAATGAGTGAGATATGATCAAAACAAGTTTAGAGTACAAATCTGAGTTCACTGTTTTGGACGATTTTTAGAAAATACTTAGAGGCTGATTCAACAGTAGCTATAGTAGAGTTAAATGGATAACATATCATGTAGTTTATGTCATAAAAATTTTAGCTTCTATCTCTATACAGAACTCTAGATATGGCTGTTTTGGTGAACATGAAAGTAAAAATCAGATTTTGGGAAAATTAAAGTATAATAGTATTATATAAGCACTCAAATAAAAATAGTATAAAATGTGAATTAAAACCCACTAACTTATATAATACATTTATATAAATATTAATAAGGATAAATAAATGGACATTTTATAAAAATGGTAGTTTGATAAGTTTTATAAGTTATAAAACTATAAACATGATTTTTATGATTTTTTCGGCTATTACCGTAAAATTAACGTTTTTCGCCAATTAAAACTTAGGCGGTTGCACCCGTCTAATGTAAACTTTTATAAACTCATATACTGATATATAAACATATACAACAAGTAAAAGCCGATAAAACCCGAACTATATAACATACGGACATTAACGGGCTAAGTTAACGTTATTGGACTAATAATACAACAAAATGGGCTAAAACACTTATAAACTTATTTATTGGGCTTAACTCATTTGGGCCCAACATGTAAAGTATAAATACTGATAATACAAGTATGAAAAGGGTTAATACAAGTTAATGAACTTATAATAGGATTATTGGACCTAAAACACGTAAATAGGTAAAACTAGTAAACTAGTAAGAAGTTACCAATACATAAACACAAAAATAAGTGAATGAGAATATATAAACCCACTTGATCATCATATATAATCATCATATGTATACATAATTGTTATTTTTATAAATTCATTGGACAAGAGTCTAAGACGAGTATTATTTGTCTAGGTTTCCGTGATTGAAGCACGTACCGTACATCCGAATTGCCGATAACCGCCTTCCCACATCAACGTGAGTTCATAGCCTCGCACTCTTTTAAATGTTTTTATGAAATGTTTTATAAACCCGCGAGGGAGATAACATGTTAGTTTTGATAAAATAGGACATCATTTGTCCCGATTGTTTGTTTATTGATTTGGACCCGAATGATTGTATGACCCTATGAATGATTAAATGACCCGATAGATGAAATGAAATGGATTATTAAAGTTAGGTTATGTCACTAAAAGTCCCATTAGCATGAATTGTGAACTACCGGGATTTGGTAGACGCTTATGCATATAATAGTACTATTTGGGGACGATCACCCCAGTTCGCGCCTTGACGGTTGATCCCCGTCGTGCCACATTGATTGGTAAGCGAATTTATGTATGGGAAGATTTCCATAGCGTGACCTTTGTGACGACACGCTAATTTAGATGGGCAAATTGAGTCTTGGGCTAGCTACCCGTTGTTTGTTTTAGTAAGGTAACAATGTCATGCGGCTTATAATAATCCAATTAACGAAATACTGCTATACGCACCGAATTACGATGTATTGCCTGACTAGCAATACGGGGTCATACTATTGATATTATGTTCGTGTTTTGGTTTTATATAACCATATTCATATAACGATTTTTATTTAATCTATACAACGTTATAAAACGTATTGTATGATGTTTTTACGACATTGGCTCGTATAATGATTTTTAAGGCAAATGCCTATATTGTGATTTTCGATAAGGATTTGTATAAAAATGACTTTGGCTATTTTATGGCCTATTACAAAGATTTGTACAAAATGATTTTCGGTAATAATTTTATACCGATATTATATTGATGGATTTTATTAAACTCTATGAATTCACTCGGCGTTATCGCTGACCTTTTCTTTTAACATGTTTTATCTCAGGTACTTGAAGGTAATTCTCGGGAAGACAACAAGAATTCATGGCCCGCACTTAAACAATAATTTCCATTCAAATGCTTTGTAAAACTTGTATGAAATACAATGACTTGGGACCTATGTAATCTTGATATTTATGAATGGAAATGCTTTATTATTAAAACGACGCGACTTTTAAGCGTTGTCTATGATGTGAGTAATGTGCTATCCCGTAACACCAACTAGTCTTCCGCTGAACTGAGTTGTATAAATTTGGGGGTGTTACAACATTCACACTGAGTAATCTGCTGAAAACATGTAAACTAGGATGCACCCATACGTCCCACATGATAATATAATAAATGGCCAAAAGCTGAAAGGGACGCCACGAGCTATCACTCCGTCGTGGTGAAGTCATAACACTGGTGCCTCCAGTGTTATGGTTATGGTACCTCCATAACTAGGTGAAACTGGTCATGCATGTATATGATTTAGGTATTCTAATTAAACATAAGCAATTCAAAAACATGTAAAACATATACTGGGGAAAAACAGTTGGACGCATACGGGAAATCCTAATAAGGAAAGAATGTCCATACTGAAAGGACGGAGAATCTGTACCTTATGTCCAGTGAACGAAGAAGACGAACGGAAGAGAGTCCTACTTCGGTATCACTAATGCTACATAAATACATACGTGTATAAGTATCTAATTACTAAGTACGTAACTGGGTTTATATCATGTCTTAGCTTGTTTCATATGTTCATGTCATGTTTTACTGATTTAAGCTTTATACTGTGTTTATCATGTATTCTGTCTATTCCGATTAAATATTACTTGTATTTCATGTATTATTATACTTGTGTAATAATAAGTAACTTTCTAAAAATAGCAGGTTTGCTAAAAATATAAAGTTTCCAAAAATAGAAAGTTACCAAAAATAGAAAGTTTCCAAAAATAGAAAGTTTCCAAAAATAGAAATTTTCAAAAAATAGAATTACTGCTTAAAATAGATAAGTTTCTAAAAATAGAAAGATTCCATAAATAGATTAGCTGCCTTAATTAAATAAGTTTCTAAAAATAGAAAGTTTCCATAATTAGATATAAGCTGGATAATTAAGCTAATTATATAAGTTTAAGTGTTTACTGATTAATATTCTAAGTCATGTTATTATATAGTATAGTTTATTAATTATTTTATGTAAATTAAATAAACTATAGGTTAAAGTATTTAATTAAATATAACATGATTTAATTAAATAAAGGTAATTAAAACATGTATTATTATCTATAAATAATATAACCTAAGTCATGTAAATTAATTAATTATAAGTCATGGTTTTAATAATTAATTAATTATATAGTCTAATTAAAAGATAAAATACTTAGGTTAAAATTCATGTGTTAATAATAAAATTAATAACCTAAGTCATGTAAGTTAAATTAATCATGTTCATGCTTTTAATTAATTTAATTTAAATCTTGCAAAAATAATATAACTTGTAAAAATATTAAACCTTGAAAAAAATAACTCATGAACCGGACCGTGTTTTATTCAAAACATGTGTGAACCGGACCCGTGTTTTAAACCCATGAACCGGACCCGTAAACACCACCATACCCGACCTAAGTCAGGGTTTCCCTTGTCCTTGTTGCTGCCGTGACACCACCACCACCACCACTACCAAACCGAGACCTTAAGGTCTCGATGGTGTGAGTTTAAGCCAAGCCGAGACCCCTCTTGGGGCTTGGTTAGGCGTCGGCCACAAACAAAACACCCCTTAACCCTAAATTGATTTAAACCCCATGATTCAATAGCATGTTATATCTTGTTTTTAATTAGTTTATTAAAAACATTCATGATTTTATGTGATAAATAATCAAAACATAAAAGAAAAGAGGTTAGGGTTTATACCGATCACGTGAATCAAAGAAGGATGATAACACGAACGACTATCTCTTGAATTGAATCACCAAAAATCAACAAACAACCACCCTTGGTGGTGTTATACCCGGAGGCCAAAGAGGGAGAGGAAAAAGGGGCTAGGGTTTTTAATATTTTGTGAAATCTTGTAAATTGAAACTATGTTTCCCTTTTTCCTTATTTTAGTTAAATCTAAAGTGGGCTTGGCCCCTTCCTTTTCCTAATTTCGTGGTATGTGGTCCCCCAAAGGGGAAACCCGTTGTTTTTCCAGTGTTCTAATTATTTACGTGTTCTCGTGTCGTGTTTACGTGATTAAAATAGTTATCGTTCGTGTCTTATTATATTTATTCGTGATCGTAATAAATATACATACATACGTAATATTAGCTCGTGATTAATTTACGTTCAGGATTTCATGTTCGTATGTTCGGTAATAATTATTATTGAAATAATTATCGTGTGTTAATACGTAATAAATACTTATCGTGTTATAAAACGTACGTAATACTTGTAATTCTTGTTCGTGAAACGTAAACGTGCTATAAAAGGAAAGTTCTAATCATGTACGTACGATCGTAAGGATACTATTCATGGTAGAAGCATGCGGGTTTTACAACTCTTCCCCCCTAAAAAGAATAATTCGTCCCCGAATTATAGATAAAGCAAACTGAAAAGAACATACCCGAATCCAACTGAGAGGGTATGAAAGGTAAAAGGACATGAAGATGACATGGTAGAAAGGAACATGGAACGTGACATGTCTTGAAAGGACATGGAACGTGATGTGACTGAAAGGACATATCTAATTGATAAGAGAAAAACAGATAAGAAGTCCGGATGAACTTGTCCGTTTCCAATTGGCTTCCCTCTTGGAACAGTTACTTCACTAGATCTTGACACATATGAAAATCCTGGTCTTGTGACCTTGATTTTACAATACGTAAAATTTCCTGGTTATTAACGTAAGATGGATCCCCTGAATTTGATCGAGGGAAAAAGAATTAACGTGCAAGGGTAACTGAAACATTGTCGTGCAAAACACTCTAAATTAACTGATAATTAACAACGATGCGCGAGACATAAAGAAACGTAGTACGTGAAAAATTTTGAACGTGATACGTCAAAAATTTTGAACGTGATACGTGGAAAATTTGGTGAGTGTAATTTGAGCAAACATTTCGTGATCATGATACGTGTAACATATCTTGATCGTGATATGAGGAACGTGGAATGAAAATGACATGTGAAACATATCGTGAACATGGAATACGGCGGCGGTACCGCCAAATGCCATTAGTTGAGACGTGGACTGTGACGTGAAACGTCTATATGAGGATAGGGAGTTATACTAAACTTGAGTCTGGTCTCTCTGGTTCTTGCAAAACTTCCCAGAACGAAGATGAACGTAAAATCGTAAGCCAAGATACCATTCATGAACGTAATAGTGTCATGAATGTGAGCGTGAAAGCAAGTCGAGAAATTAGAACAAGGACGTGATTGTAAATCAGGAGCACAATTTTGAGCCTTTGTCTGTCTCGATAGCTGACGGATTACCAAGTGATCAGATGAGACTTAGCTGGAACATGTCCGATCGATCTGTTGGTTCTGAAATCCTTGCGGACCTAAGGACTCTGCAGACTTGATTGAACTGTCAGTAATAACCCAGATAGCATCATGCTTCTTTCTAAGTTTGCGTGAATCTGGTAATCCAAAATCCATGGAGATCTTGTCCCATTTTTGTTCACAATTCTGATGATGGAAAAACATCCTAGTCTGTTGGTGTTCTATCTTAGCCTGTTGGTATTACAGGTCCTTAGATATGAACGTAACTGTATCTTGCCTAATAGAACTTGATACAAGGAGTTTGTGAAACTATAAGTCTTTGAAATTAGACTTCTCTTAGCATAGTATTTTCTTGGAACACCTAACGTAGTGTAGGGTTCTCACCTTTATGCATAAGCTGAGTCATGGTAAGATTAACCGTGAGAATACACGTGATTCAACGTGTCACTGTAATCAACCAAAATTTCGATTGGAAAATTTCAAGGTGAAATTTCTCTTGTCATAGAATTTGCAATATAGTGCAGATATTGTCTTCCTGTTCTTCTCTAGACTTAGAGAAAATCAGGTTATCCTCAATGAAAACACTGATGAATTTGCTTATGAGTTCATGGAAACTCATTCTTATAATGTTGCTGGAGCATTGATGAGACTAATTCAAATCATAAATCTAGCATGACCGAGTCGTGAACGAATAGCAGTCATGGACATGTCCTGCTCTTTCACTCGTCACTGCTGGCAGCATGATCATGAATCCGATCTTGGAAGGAAAGGCTTAACACCCTAAATGAATCCGATCTTGTCAATGCGTGGAGGAGAATAACGGTTATGAATGGTGATTTGTTTAAATCGACGGTAGTCGACACATAATCTCATGTTACCGTCCTTCTCCTTTAAGGTTTTTCCGGAATGTATAGGGAGATTTTGGAATACTCGTTTGGTTATGCGTAAAAGGAACTTCAGTGGTCGTGTCTTAACTGACAGCTAGAAAATTTTAGCAATCATGGCTAACAAAGCACGTGCTTGTAAAGCATAGATAAACTGTAAATATTTTCCTGGTGCAAAACCATGCTGAATGTATTCAGGAGCCTGAACATTACTGTACAAAATCATGAATCATAGCAGGGTGTGCTGTTCGTCGTCCATAATTAGAATTAAATTCAACTCGTGTCTGTCCGAGGTAATGTGTTAGCAGCTTGGATCTCATCATTCGGCTAAAGGAAAACCTTCATATACTTGGGGAATATGAATGGCGTCCTTCATGGTCATGAATATATGAAATATGAACTCGAGAAATGAAAGTGTCATAAAGCAAACGTGACAGGTCTCACTGATACGCCGGTGAATAGTACTGAAATTCATGTGGCCTGATTAATACATGGCACAACAAAATGGATATACCCTTTGGAGGGTACCCTGAATTTCTTAGAGATGTTCCTGAATTGGACGTGAGTCATGTGTCTTGACTCGTGTCTTGGGAACTATAAGCATGACATGTGTCTTGACTGGTGTCTTAACATGTGTCTTTAGAGAATATACGTGAGACATGTATCTTGGCTGATGTCTTGACATGTGATTCGAGATGTGAAACAAATAGAATTACAATATTAGGCTATTATGCCAGAATTGGCGGATCGGTTGGACTACTGATCCTTTGTATTTATGATCACGTCCGCGACCGGAGCTTCGGTTGCGATTGCTAGGATAGTTGATATCATAGTAGTGGTTACTATCGTCTTGTTTGTTAGTTCCATGACGGTCATTCTCATGACTGTGATTCATGTAACTATTCAGCTGAGTGGCCGGCGGGTACCGGTTCTCACTCATATGAATGAAACGACAACTGAGTGACGTGTGACATGTAACTAAGAATTTGGGACCATGATTGATGGAAATCGTCTAGTGGTGACGCATCTTCTCGTCCGATCGGTTTGATCTAACACCTTTGTCTTCGTCTTGTACGATCTCCAGGTTGTGAACAACATCAGCATCTCGTAGCGTCTCCAAACATCAGCAGCATCTGTTGTCCCAAATAATATGATTATAGATTAAAGAAATGAGATGGAAAAGATATGAATTTAGAGAGAGAAATTAGTGAGAGAAAGTAGAGAGAGAGATGATTAACTTGGTGAATATTAGATTAGAGAAAAATTAGAGTTACAAAATGATCATCCACCCTTCCTAACATGCTAGGAAGGGCCTTATTTAGCCGGGCTTACATGTAACCATAATGGGCTATATTGTTTGAACCGGGCTTGTCTTTTGGGTTTTAAGTAGCTTAAATCCAAGCCCGTGAACCACGACAATTTAACTATGTAGAAACTAGAAGGGGGGGGGGGTTGAATAGTTTCTAGTTAGTTTTCAAAACATTTCGGCTTAATCCACTGTGTGCGGTTCCTTATGTGTACCTGCGGTTCTTTATCAATAAAGAACCGCCGGTCTATTTAGAGAACCGCCGACAATGAACTTAACCTTTTGTTACATGTTAAACTTTGACAATCCTTTGTATCAATGTCTCGATCAAGCTTGACTAGATATGAGATGTGTTTGATGGAAGGATAAATACTACAAGTAAGTAAACAAACAAACACATCAAATCAAGAGTACATTAAGCAATAGTCTAAACACTAAGCACATACGTACTAAGCATAAGCTTTTCCGCAACTAGGATGTTTAGACTATGTGATGTACACTTGACCATAATCTAAACACGAAGCACACACGTACTAAGCCTTAGCTTTTCCGCAACTTAGATGTTTAGATTATGAGATGCACACAACACACAACATATAAATACATCTATAATAGTAAGGACATAAATTTAAAGGAAATTACCGACACGATGATTTATAGTGGTTCGGTCACGAAGCTCCTCTTCGCCCTACTCCACTCCTCGAGTACACCTTACTCGAGAGTTACTTCACTAGTCAACAAAACTCCTTTCAAGGCAGAGAAAACCATACACGTCGCTTACACATTTCCGACACTAAGCTAGATGTCGAGTCCTAATCTTAGGTAGGACCAATCTACACAACGTTGCCCACTTCACCATTTAACGACACAAGGCTAGATGTCGAGTTCTAATCGAAAGCTAGAACCAATCTTCACGACTCTTCACTTTGAAGCTAAGTGAGAACTTCACACAACACAACTACTAATCACTTTAAAGTTTAGTGAGAACTCACAAGACACAACCACATCACTTTATAGTTTAGTGAGAACTACCTAGACATAACCACATCACTTTAGAGTTTAGTGAGAACTACCAAGACACAACCTAATCTACCCACTAGTTATGTTTTATGACCCAACATAACAAACCTTGTGTTTTATGTCCTAAACACATAAACCATATAGATCTAAGCACACAACACTTAGATCTATAACTTTAACACTATATCTAAGTACTAACAAGACTTGGATCTACACAACTAACACCTAATCCAAGGATACCCATCACTTGGATATTCTACCCTTACAAACACATCCAAGTGTACCCACAACTTCGATCTTCTACATATACATAGTAGGAAGACAATAATCATGACTTGATCTAGAGAGATCTTCATCATGTTATGACTCTAGACACTAACACTTCACAAGGGTGAAAGTGTTCTTCTCATTGCTCTTGAAGAGGATGAGGCAAATGAGGAATGGGATGTTGGGAGGTTTTTGTGTGTTTTTAGTGCAAGTAAAATGGAAGAGAATAGTCTTCTATTTATAGCCAACTCTTGCCTTGGAGAGCATCTTTTTACCCAATGGATAAAAGAGTGGACTACCCATTGGATAAAAGAGTGGACTACCCATTGGATAAAAGGATGCACCTTATATTCTTGGAGCCCAAATTCAAAATTTGAATTTTGAATTTATTAGTTTCCCTCCATCTTCTAGAAGCTTCCAGAAATCTTGAGTAAGCCTAAACCGGCTTGACTGCCCGCGGTTCTATATATTCCCGCGGTTCGATATCACTAAGGAACCGCGTGTTCTATAAGAGAACCGCGCGTCCTTCTTGTCTTTCATGACGAATGTAATATTCAAGGTGTCAAGAGAAGTATACATAAGTATGCTTGAGTGATTATGAGTACCTTACACATTTTACATTATGTATTGCGAGTTATACGTTTGTCATCACCAAAACATGAAGGGATCATCTTGATTAAACATCGTAATGTTTGCACTAACAATCTCCCCCTTTTTGATGATGACAAACAAGTAAACCGTAACGCATAGTAAAATGTGAAACGTACTCGTTTACACTTCCTTCTCCCCCTTTTGTCGAATCAAAAAGGTAGTCGTCTTTTGTAGAAGAGAAGAATAAACTTTGAGATAGCTTGCATCCAAAAGATATTCGGTTGAGAGGCGAGAATCCGAACCGTAATCCCATCATCCAAAGATATTGAGCTTGCGTCATCCTAGTGAAGTCTTCAATCACCATAGGTTAACCACCTCCATGTCTTCGAGATCCCATAATTCGTTACTTGCAAGATGTTCAATGAATGCAATTTAAGTGAGTGAACGATCGCAAATGTAATGAGTTGAACTCTTGAAAATGCTCCCCCTTGATATGAGCTCCCCCTTGCTTGAGGCACCAACAAAGCAAGAATAGTGACGAGCTACAAAAATGGGTTAAAAGTATCCTACAAAACAAGGTTAGTAGACAAGAGCATATATAAAAAGAGCATATATTGTCGAGAGGACATACTCCGCTTTAATATCTTGGCAAAAATACCAAACTAAAGAGAGTATGACATGGACAATAAAAACAATTTCACATAGTCGAAAAGAGAGAAAGAAGGACTATGATGAAAAGAAAAAAGAGGATGATAAACAAGTCGTTTGCACAAACAATGACAAGCGTTGAAGAAAGAAGTGTGCACGCGATGCTATCAATCCAAAAACAAGTCAAAGGAGAGGATCTTGACAAGATCAATTCACAATTGTTGGAATAGAGGTAGAGAAGAAACATCCATACTAATTGTAATGATAATATGTCATAGGACTAAAAGCTTAGAATTTATGGAATCACCCAAGAAAATTCAAGATTTAACCAAAATACTCTCAAAAGGTTAAAAACATAGAAATGTTGGAATCACCCAATCCAATTGTAAATTTTAACCTCAATCGACTCTAAAAAACGAGAAGAATAAAAAATATAAAACCAAAGACATTATAGGCAAGGATGCTTATGAATGTCGACACCAAAAAGATGACTCAATGATAAAAAAAGATCAAATAAGCCAAAGAATATAAATACCAAGATGGATGGTGTTTAGCATACGATAAACTACATGCTCAAAGTTTCGTAGCTCTTCTCAATCAATGTGAGTGTTCAGAGAACAATTACATAATGAGGAAAGGGTGAGGCTAGACTCAACTTAGTTTAGAAAGATAGAAGAGAGAGACTCGACTTAGAGAGGCATGCTTAAAATAAACCAAGAGAAACTCAATCAAAGAAGTTAAGGATAACTTCACAAATTGATTCATGAATACTATACCTTAGAAGGTGATAGTGAAATCTCGAAAGAAAATGAGAGAAGAAACTCAAAAGAAGCTCAAGAAGACATGAAGAGTTAGTACAAAATCTAACACATAATCAAGTAAGCACATAGGATAATTCATGCAATGCCTTATGAAGTCTACAATAAACCAATGTAGAGAAGGTGCGCAATTAACACATATGGCATGCAAGAAACAAGATTACTTAAAAAGAGAAGACTAATTAAAACATGTTAGCACGTAGCATTTAAGGACATACATGAGTTAGACACATCATTATATCGGAATTGTTTGACAAAGACAAAACATTTATAATAAGCATGCATTCATTGACTAATCAATTAAGCATATAACATACGGATAAGCAAGAAGATATATAAGAAAGTAGCATACAAGCAAGTCACCTATCTAGATATAACAAATCAAGCTACATGTAATGTAAATCTCCAAGAAGATTCCGAATTCTTATTAGTTTAAGAAAAGGACTCAAAATAAGAGAAAAGAAAAAACATAATAACAACAAGATCCAAGACTCAAATAAAAATCATGTTGAAAAACATGAAAGGAAATACAAGAGAATAAAGATCATACAAAGATGTATATAAAAAAATCCTAAAACTTAAGCATAATTCTAATCTTAGTTACACTAGAATCCTAAGATTTGCTTAAATTAAATGTCTTAGCAATAAGCAATCCACATGCTTAAATGAAAGACAAGGGTGGTGGCGGAATTTGGTGGGGTGAAAGGTGAAGTCACCAAGGGTTCAACAAAGTCATTCACAATGGGAATGCTTTGGATGGGTGATGTAGGTGAGTTTGAAGGTGTAAAAGGTGAAGTCACCAAGGTATCAACAAAGTCATTCATAATGGGAATGCTTTGGATGGGTTGAGGTTGGGTAGTCACATCCAAGAGATTACTTGGAGTGAAGGGTGAGGTTAGCTCATTCATTCTAGATTGGAATAAAGAGGAGGTAGAACCATGTGAATGGTTGGTACCATGGGTTGAGGTAGTCTTGCATGGAGCAAGAGGTGGTGAGGGTGATGAAGAGATGAGAATTGGAACAATCTCATTCTTGGGTGTGTGAAAGGGTGAAGAGTTAAGTTTGGGTAACTTAATCTTAATTTCGAGGTGCCTCTTTGAAGAGGAGGTTTTGGGTGAATTGGAGGTTCTTTTAGAAACCATGGTAGTAATGGATGGTTTAAGGGGTAAGGATGAATGGTTTGAGGTGTGAAGAACATGGCTAACAAGGAGGGTTTAAAAGGGTGAGAGGATGATTCAAACAAGTAAAGGGTTAAAAAGGGAAAGCCCAAGATATTTTAGGAGTGATCAAAGGTTTGAAACAAAGATTCCAAAGGGTGTTGGAACAACTGGGAAGTTTCAGAAAACCCGAATTTGAGACCTTCTGCCCGCGGTTCTTTATCTCCACCGACGGTTCCATATTGATATGGAGCCGCGGTCTATTTAAAGAACTGCCTACAGAGGCTAGGTTTAGGTGGTGAAGGAGGATTTTCCAATTCAGCAAATCCTAATGTTCTAGTCTAACTTATCATAAAGTCATGCTTAAGAGCAATAAAAACTAGAACACACACAAAGGAAAGACACATAGGTTCAATTAGCATGTAAGAGGAAAGCTAAGAAAAAACCTAATGGCTACAAAAGAAAAAGACTCCTAATGACATACAAAGTTCATCAAAGTAAACTATCATTAGTCATATATAGGAAGAGCCATTTAGCCAATTTAGAGAATGAGTATGAGACTATCACTTAGAGGTGCTCAATTAAGGCTAAACACGACCATTTTTACGAGTTATACACCAACTCAACTTCCCACATGGAAGTAATTCAACCGTTAGGTCAAATTAAGATCCTAGTGCATAAATTCTCTAGTAGTCATTCTCAAGTTAGACAAAATGTAATTCCAACATTTGCCTAATAAAGTTTAGCAAGGATGAAACTTGCATGGCGACACAATGCATGACCTAATGAGGGTTAAGAATGCACCATTGCATATCTTGTCAAACAAGTCTAGTTAAGGTTATTTACCTTAATAGAACTTGAGGCCAATAACTTTGAAGTGTATAAACAAAGTTTACACAAACCAAAGGAACACTCTTGATTGGTCTTTCAGAAATGACACATTTATAAATTGCATAGCAATGTAAATTACTTGAGTATTCGGATGAAACATCCAAGTTATTAAACCGACTCTATTGTGCATTATAAGTAATTATTAAACAAAATATGTCTAACAATTTAAACAAGTAGATTAAATATAACACCATCAACACAAGTGTGAGTTATGATCCGATGTATATTATTAA
Organism: Glebionis coronaria; assembly: GCA_025667525.1. NCBI lineage: Eukaryota > Viridiplantae > Streptophyta > Magnoliopsida > Asterales > Asteraceae > Glebionis > Glebionis coronaria. Next base: position 187,420,378 of record CM046882.1, on the reverse strand, counting down.
TTAACCACATTCATGTCTACACTAAAAAACATGTCAATTAGATTCGATAATGATACCAATCATAGTTTAAATAATGCATTGATATTTAATCGAAATCTTTCTTGATTCCCACAAACACTCTTTTAAGAGAAAATAGCTAAGATTTTCAAAGGGTGTTTCATGTTTTATAGTGAGACATTTATCTACTTAAACTAATAACACAATGATCGAGTAAGACGACCCAAATCAATAGATTTGACAAGCTCCCAAAGCTTTCAAACCTAAAAGTGTTAAAGAACATGCCGAGGTGTACAAGATGTTTATGTAACATTTGTAAACCAAGAGATGTTAATCCTATATGCAATGCACACATAGTGTTGCAACTAAAATGCAAGAAATCTAGCATACATCCTAATTAGGAAAAACTAGATACTAACAAATACCAAGCAAGGCACAAGAGACTAGACATATAAGTAATACTACTACAAATAGCAAGGAACACTTAATAATGTCTACATATAATAATAACACACAAGGAAACACACACATACAATTAGCTTAACACATAAAAGCATTCGTCCATGTTTTGAGTGTTAGATACAACAAAGTATTCATAGCTTGATTTTATTTGAAAATAGTATTTGACCCATTTAAAATTTAATTAAGTTTAACACTTTGTAAATATATTAATTTTCAAAGATATATCACCAAGAGATGACCAACTTAATAGAAAAGAGTAAAACACAAGTTTTACGACAAATCGACGCTCAATACTTTGGACAAAGTATGGACCTTAGAAACCATCCAAATTTTAAAGTTTGAATAAAGGTTTGGAAGCATTTTTAATTGAAAGAAAATTCCATTACGTTCGAAATGACGGGTGGCACGACTTCTACGGACTTACACTTGATTTTATATGATTTTTCAAAGTTTTCAAAAATCTGAGTCAGATTGACTGCGGTTCCTTATTGATAAGGATCCGCGAGGAACAATAAAGAACCGCGGTCAGAGGAAAAAAAATGAGTTTTTGACCAAAATCATTTAGAAACAATTTGGAAGGACTTAGGACTCTAAAAAATCATTTTAGACACACAGAACTCATATACTAGAGTTAATTATGACACAAAAGATTTTTATACTTCCAAACAAGAATTTTTTTTAATTCAAGCTATCATACAAAGATTATTTAACACCAAAACTTGTACGAATGAAACAACAAAACACATTTCATTAGTAATCACTCTTCATGAACTATTTGATACAAAGATCGTCTCTATTTTTAAAAACCGTTTTCATTTTAAAAACCATTTGTTTTGAAAAAGAGAGCAAAGATCGATCCAAGCTTTAAAGTACAATATACTTCAAAGATCTTGAATAACCTCACTCTGATACCAATTGTAGAAACTAGAAGGGGGGTTGAATAGTTTCTAGTTAGTTTTCAAAACATTTCGGCTTAATCCACTGTGTGCGGTTCCTTATGTGTACCCGCGGTTCTTTATCAATAAAGAACCGCCGGTCCATTTAGAGAACCACCGACAGTGAACTTAACCTTTTGTTACATGTTAAACTTTGACAATCCTTTGTATCAATGTCTCGATCAAGCTTGACTAGATATGAGATGTGTTTGATTGAAGGATAAATACTACAAGTAAGTAAACAAACAAACACATCAAATCAAGAGTACATTAAGCAATAGTCTAAACACTAAGCACAGACGTACTAAGCATAAGATTTTCCGCAACTAGGATGTTTAGACTAAGTGATGTACACTTGACCATAATCTAAACACGAAGCACACACGTACTAAGCCTTAACTTTTCCGCAACTTAGATGTTTAGATTATGAGATGCACACAACACACAACATATAAATACATCTATAATAGTAAGGACATAAATGTAAAGGAAATTACCGACACAATGATTTATAGTGGTTCGGTCACGAAGCTCCTCTTCGCCCTACTCCACTCCTCGAGTACACCTTACTCGAGAGTTACTTCACTAGTCAACAAAACTCCTTTCAAGGCGGAGAAAACCATACACGTCGCTTACACATTTCTGACACTAAGCTAGATGTCGAGTCCTAATCTTAGGTAGGACCAATCTACACAACGTTGCCCACTTCACCATTTAACGACACAAGGCTAGATGTCGAGTTCTAATCGAAAGCTAGAACCAATCTTCACGACTCTTCACTTTGAAGCTAAGTGAGAACTTCACACAACACAACTACTAATCACTTTAAAGTTTAGTGAGAACTCACAAGACACAACCACATCACTTTATAGTTTAGTGAGAACTACCTAGACATAACCACATCACTTTAGAGTTTAGTGAGAACTACCAAGACACAACCTAATCTACCCACTATTTATGTTTTATGACCCAACATAACAAACCTTGTGTTTTATGGCCTAAACACATAAACCATATAGATCTAAGCACACAACACTTAGATCTATAACTCTAACACTATATCCAAGTACTAACAAGACTTGGATCTACACAACTAACACCTAATCCAAGGATACCCATCACTTGGATATTCTACCCTTACAAACACATCCAAGTGTGCCCACAACTTGGATCTTCTACATATACATAGTAGGAAGACAATAATCATGACTTGATCTAGAGAGATCTTCATCATGTTATGACTCTAGACACTAACACTTCACAAGGGTGAAAGTGTTCTTCTCATTGCTCTTGAAGAGGATGAGGCAAATGAGGAATGGGATGTTGGGAGGTTTTTGTGTGTTTTTTGTGCAAGTAAAATGGAAGAGAATAGTCTTCTATTTATAGCCAACTCTTGCCTTGGAGAGCACCTTTTTACCCAATGGATAAAAGAGTGGACTACCCATTGGATAAAAGAGTGGACTACCCATTGGATAAAAGGACGCACCTTATATTCTTGGAGCCCAAATTCAAAATTTTAATTTTGAATTTATTAGTTTCCCTCCATCTTCTAGAAGCTTCCGGAAATCTTGAGTAAGCCTAAATCGGCTTGACTGCCCGCGGTTCTATATCTTCCCGCGGTTCGATATCACTAAGGAACCGCGTGTTCTATAAGAGAACCGCGCGTCCTTCTTGTCTTTCATGACGAATGTAATCTTCAAGGTGTCAAGAGAAGTATACATAAGTATGCTTGAGTGATTATGAGTACCTTACACATTTTACATTATGTATTGCGAGTTATACGTTTGTCATCACCAAAACATGAAGGGATCATCTTGATTAAACATCATAATGTTTGCACTAACAAACTATCTATTACAACGTTCTAATAAATATTACAATAGAAACCTATGACCGAACATTCTTGTTTGACTCAATATTTTGAGGCTAACAATCTCCCCCAATGTGAGGTCATTCCTCTTCGATATTTGGAGTCCAATGGAGATTTATGACTTTCGTCATAAATGAGTCCTGAACGTGTAATAGTAGTGTTGATCCTTCATGCTGTGATCTTTGAGCCTTTGTCATTGTCTTTTGACTTAGTCTTTTATCTTGAGATCTTCAAATCATTCTTGACTAGTCTTTGCCATCTTGCGATCTTGTGTCTTTATCCACATGCTCACACTATTAATTGTTGAATAAGTCTTTGGGCATAAATATGTGGTTTTGAGTCTTTGACTTTGCTGAGTACACCGTGACGCCACCTTCTCGAGACAAAACATAGACACTGAATGAATGGCTTTGACATTCGTCCTAAATCAGTAGCATTTTACCTCCGGTTGGTAAAGACCGTTATACGATATTAAATACTGTACCTGGGATTAGGTAGATTCAATTAAGAATCTCCTTGACAGGGTTTCGCGGCTGTACTAGCCGTTCTCTTTACTCGACCGTCTCAAAGCAAGACTGCGAACATAAAGAGTGAATCAATTGGATAAATATCCGCTTAATTAAAGTCGTCAATTCAAATTCCTGGAACAAGTTTGATTCCTTAAGAATCTTACCATTGTTGCTTTCCAGTTGACACAAGTTTGATTCATAAGAATCTCACAAGTCACCTACCGTAGCGCTGTTTGATGTTGACGCTAGAATGATTTCCATTCGTCACTCTGAATATTAATGAATATCACTCTGAATGTTCTGGCAAGACCATAAAGATATTGCGTAGAAACCTAAAACGAGTTTGAATCAATTCAGAATCAAACCACTGTTGCTTTTCAGTTTTACACATGTTCAATTCATAAAGAATCTTGCACATGACCTACCGTAGTGCTGTTTGTTGTTAACACTAGAAGGATTTCCACTCATCATTGTGAATACTAAGTAGTATCACTCTAAGTGTTCTAGCAATATCAAAAGGATATAGCGTAGGACTCTCTTTATCTTCATCTGTGTGTCCTAACGAGATTTGATTGATCTCTTGGCTCTAGACTCGATTTGTGCACTTTTAGTGTTCGGAGGCTGGAGCAGATGCCACCTATTCAATATCAACTATCTCGGAGTGAGAAAGTCAATAGAAGTCATGTTGATCTCCGTGACAGTAAAACAAATTTTTTTGAGAGAAGCCTGAGTAGCTAGGAAAGGGTTGTGCTTCACATCACTGGGTCCATGATGAGTTGTCTTCATGATGTGTTGACCCGGTTTCTGCCTAAGTTGTATGGAGGGCTTATTTCTTTACACCCTTTATCCTTACATTTCTTTTTCATTCTTCAACCCCTTCAATGCTTACCAAGACATCATTACTAGCACCTTGTTGTGATTGTTCTAGTGCTAGCATCAGTACTTAGTCGGCATTCAGCTATGTTCACATTCTACTCCATCTTTCCTAAGGACTTCTAATAATCTATTGGATTGTCCCTGGGAAGATCCCTCCGGTTCTGGTTGGATCATAGGACTTAACCTAACCACCCTTTTGACACCAATAACGTCATGAATTAAAGATGTTGTGGGTATTTGATCGAAACCATGAGTCCTTGAGTCTTTAGATCACATTTTAATCACATTTTCTCCCCTATCTCTAATATATAAAATCTTTTTGAAAATCTTCGGGAGAAAAATGTGTCAAACTTAGCATGAATTTTGGAAAGCTCCCCCTCAAAAATTGATCCAATGGAATTGTCATTACAGGATTTGATCCACATTAAACTTTTGAGGATAGGAGTTGTTAAACACACAATTTTTGAAAGATTTTGAATATCATCGAGAAATTCTTGAAAAAATTGTGTTCAACGCTTTTTGAAAAATCAATTCTTTTTGTTGAAAAGGTTTTTCTAAAGCATAAAATTGAGTTCATAGACTTTGAATGTCTCTGACGAATCCACTCAAGTGTAAGAAGATTTAACTTCTTTTGCTAAGGGTAAGACGACGAAATCGTACACTCCCCCGTGAATATAGTTCCGGGTTGAAATCTAAAAGTGATTACAAGCCATTGTGTTGAGCTCAAAATGTTGAATGTTTTGTGACAAGCTCAACCCAAGATAGATTGCTCTACCCGTTGTTGTAAATATTGTCCAAAATAGACAATTTCCTTTAGAAAAGATAGAAATGACATGTTTTGAAAAATATTTACAACTTTCATTCAAGCTTTATGTACACACCCGTGTCGTTATTGAGCGACATTTCTAGGTACGTCCATATTATCGATACTGAAAGACATGTTGAGAAGAATATTTTTGGATTATCAAAGATTTTTTAATTTTGTATTTTTCTTTTTCATTAATATTTACAAGTAGATGTTTGATAGGTGAATCAAGCAGGCTTCTTTGCCAGAATATCCAGTTCTGTTGGAGTCAAACATCTCATACCAATTTGCCTAACAAGATACGCAAACCTCTCTTTCGAAAGAGCTTTTGTAAACAAGTCAGCTAATTGGTAATCAGTTCCAACAAAGTATAATTCAACAATACCCTTTTCAACTTGTTCCTTAATGAAGTGATATCTGACATCAATGTGCTTTGTGCGGGAATGCTGTACCGGATTGCAGGAGATGGCTATGGCCAACTTTGAGTCACAGTACATAGGTACTTTATTAAAGTGGAAGCCATAATCCGTGAGTTGTGTTCTCATCCAAAGAACTTGAGCACAACACGCAGATAGAGACACATACTCCGCTTCGGCTAATGAAAGTGACGTGCAATCCTGCTTCTTGGAAGACCATCCCACAAGCTTATCTTTACCTAGAACTTGTGCACTGTGACAACCCTAGGTTTTGGATTTGTCACTTGGTCTTACTTTTAGGTTATTTTATGTGTGCTTACTTGAATTGTGTGTTTACGTGTTTATTTTGTGTGAACGAGGTTGGTGTGGTTATCGTTTATGAGTATAGAGTACTCATAAGTAAATCGAGAAACGGTTATTTCATGTTCATGAGCTCACAAGTGGTGACTATGAAATGAAAATGGTGATATTATGGTGTTTACGTATACGTATAAGTATTATAGTAATAGTATTTTTTTTAGGATTTACGGTTTAACATTTAGAGGTCTCGGGTGAGGTAATTATCCAAAAGAATATTTTTCGGGATGGTTTTAAGTCATTTAGGACTTAGTTATAAAGTTTATTTAAGAATTTGAGATTTTTTTTAAAAGTGTATATTTTACGTCTTTTACGGTAAAACGCGTAAATTTGACTAGTTTTACGGTTTTGAGGTTTTGGGAGTTTTAGGAGCTGAAATAAATTAAGGTAAATTAAGGTAATATTAATAAGATATTAATTAACAATAAAAAGAAAAAAAACGAAATTAGGGGTGTTTGGGTCGGTTTAGAAGAGAAAAAAAAGGAAAAAGGAAAAGATTTATGGTAAGTGGTAATTGGGTTGGACAAGGATTGTTTTGGCTATATAAGGAACCCCCAACACTAAATCAAACGCATTTTTTTTTCTTTCCCTGGAGTTATAGTCGACTAAAAGAAGAGGAAAATTAGGGTTCTTCATAAAATTAGGTTTTCTTCATCTTCCATTAAATAAAAGGTAAAATCTTCATAACCCTTTTCATATTAATTGTTTTTATGTTTAATTAATCATTCTTATGATGGATTAAGGGTTAGGGTTTATATATAAACAGTAAATTAATGTTGTAATAATCATAGTATAATGATTACATGGGTTAGGGCTTGTAATTAGAGGAATTAGGGTTAATTAATGTGGTTGATTTTGTTAAACCCGTTTTTAAAAACTGGGCAGATTTTTGAGTCAATTGTTTTGATCATATTGGGAGTTCTACAAACTCTTATCTTACGATCCACATACCCCTGAAAAGGTATTTGAAGTGGCTTTCAAATGCAAGAAACTAGAACTAAATTGGTGGTTGGGAAGGGGGTCAAAAATAGGTTACAACAGTCGGAGGTCAAAACGGTTTTAAATTCAGCCTGTTTTCTTTTTAAGTTTTGGGTTGTTTGGGGTACTTAGGGTTGCATTGGGATCTTCTCACGAACATGAGAGATGGTTTATATATTTTAATAAGGATATGCACTTGGGCTAAGATTGTGGTTTAGGTTAAGACCCTCTAATGGTAATGAACTTTTCATACGTTTAAAATCAGGAAAACTGGAATGACAAAAGTATATATATATATATCAGGGCCTTAATAGTAGCTTTAAGGTTAGGGCAAGTGGGAGGTGTTAGCCAACATACGTAAGGGTATGAATATTCCTTTTACAGAAACCATGGGTATGTTTAAGTGGACGTTTGACTTAAAGTTTTGAGACCTAAAAACTGGGACTGTTTTGGGTAAAATGTGAACGGGATAGCTATTAAACTTAACCAAGTTAAGGACTTGTTAGGGAAGGGTAATGGTGTGTTTAGAGTTATAAATGGGGTATTTATATGAGAGGAGGTTAGATGTCCATCATAGGTTGATGAACCATGTAGATTTGTAAATCTATGCTTATGTTTTTAGAGAGGGAAAGAGATAGAAAGATGGTGGATTTCACACTTCTAGAGAGAGAAAGTTAAGAACAACTATGTGTAAATTATGAAAAACCACACTCTCTCCATCAAAGGAGAGGGTTTATATACCCAAGCCTTGTGATGGGCTTGGGCTTACACTTTTGGGCCGGCCTACACATGTTGTAGGCTAGGCTTGGTCTTGTTTGATAAGTAATGAAAGATTAACTAAACTACGAGCTATAACATGGACTATTGTTGGAGTGACCGATCCTTCTTAATACGTAAAACGTATTTCCAACAATCTCCCCCTAAGGGAGGTCACTCCAAACAAGGGCATTACCCGAGTTACAATAATGAAATAAACCTAGCATACTATGCTTGTCTTGAGCTCGTAGTCTTCGTATTTCTTTTCTTCTTTTCTTTTTCTGGTGAACAAGCTGATGTGATATTTGATATCAATCTTTAAGCATCAATCTCTTGCCTTGATCTCGTGCATCCATCACTTGTGATCTTCGCCTCTTCGTGACCTCACGTCCCACATACTTATACCTTCGTAATTCTTGAAAGCTTCAGGGTTCGATACAGCGGAAGACTTAACTTTTAGGCTTTCTTGAATTGAATGAGATATTAAGTTCATAAAGTATAAGCATGCGGGGAAGACTTCTTCTTGGATCCCGCAACGCCACCGTCTTCAAATGCCGCAACATAAGTAGACACGAACGAAATGGCTTTGAACATTTCATTCTAAATCGGTAGCATTTTACCTCCGGTCGGTGAAGACCGTTGGACGATATTATATATCGTACCCGTGACGGATAGTTTCAATTAAGTAACTTCCTGACAGGATTTCGCGGGTAAACCCGTTCTCTTTATTCGACCGTCCAAAGCTGACTGCGAACATAAAGAGTGAATCATTTGGATAAAATTATCCGCATGATTTGAAGCCGTCAATTCATGTTCCTGGAACAAGTGAAATTCAATTAAGAACCGCACCATCGTTGCTTTCCAGTTGTCACGAGCTTGATTCGTATAGAATCTTGCAAGTTACCTACCAAGTGCTGTTTGAGGTTAACACTAGAAGGATTTCCACTCATCACTGTGAACACTAAGTTATCACTCTGAGTGTTCTGGCAAGATCACTAAGATATTGCGTAGAGGCCTGGAACGTGTTTAAATTCAGTTAAGAATTAAACAGCTGTTGCTTTCCAGTTATCACAAGTTTGATTCATAAAGAATCGCAGAAGTCACCTACCATGAGCTTTTTGATGTTCGCTCAAGAAGGATTTCCATCTTCATTGTAAATACTTTCGTATTACTCGGATGTTCAGGCAAGATCATGAAGATTTTGCGTAGGACTCTTAAAATCTTTCTTACTTTTCACAGTGTGTGAAGAAGCAAGGAAATATGAAAGTGTGTCCTAATGAGATATTTGATGATCTCAAATGGCTCTAGACTCGATCGTGCATTTTGAATTTTAGTGATCGGAGGCTGGAGAGGAGTGCCACCTTTTCAATACCAATTTATTCGGAGTGAATAAATCAATAGATAATGTGTTGTCTCCGTGTGATTAAAACAAATACCTTTTGAGAGATATCTGAGTTAGCTGGGATGGGTTGTGCATTGCATCACTGGGTCCATGATGTCTGTCTTCAATATCAAGAATCATTAACAATGATCTCAATAGCATATGTATTGACCCGGTTTCTGCCTAAAGTTGTAAGGAGGGCTTCTTTCTTTACACCCTTTATCTTTACAATTCTTTTTCATTCTTCAACCCCTTCAATGCTTACCAATACGTCATAACTAGCACCTTGTTGTGATTGTTCCAGTGCTAACTTAAGTACTTGGTCGGCATTCAGCTACGTTCACAATCTTTCTCCATCTTTCCTAAGGACTACTATTTCTAGCTATGGAATGTCCTTGGGAAGATTCCTCTGGTTTTGGAAGAATCATAGGACTTAACCTATCCTACCATCCTTATGTCACCACAATCTTCATCGTCGTGAAATAAATGGGTTTTGGGTAAGTATATGTCACCATGAAAATCCATTTTGATATAGCAAATCCATTTTGCTCCCCCTTAACATATGCCACGATATTCGAAAACATTTCGCACATGTCGGGATGAGCCAGCATATTAAGTCAAACCATTTGTGATAATATCCCATATTAAATCACATTTTCTCCCCCATATTAAAAATATTAACCCAATCGATGTTTTTAATATCAATTGATTTAATGAAGTTTTAACAAAGGTTTTGGGAAGAAAAATGCAAGTCCGTTTTATCTTCATGATATCAAACGCATGAGATATGATATCGATTTGTAACATGATCACATATTCACCATATTAAAAAGAATTGACAAGGTTGGACCTGATAGATGAGAACATCATATGATAAGATCAAATGGTTCTTGTCAGCATATGTTGGTCGCCTCGTCACGTCTGAAGTCATCTCTTGACACCACATGTACGATTGGTATTGTTGTCTTGACACCAACTTGTGAACTTGGCACGTTCGGCATCGAAGATTCTGAATGCTTGACAATTGCTCCCCCTCAATTGTTGACCCGTGTTCTATTGAAAGAGCTGTAGTCGCCGTTTGAGTAGTCACATTGTCGAGTATGTAGATACCAAATGTAGATAGCTATGGTTGTAAAGATGATAACTTCATAAAAACAAGACTTCTCTTGTTTTAACAAATAAATGCACTGAAACGTACATAGATTTGTGTTAGACCAAGTTATAAAGTAAACTTGATCCCTTACAAGGTTTTAAAGTAAACCTCGCCCGAGAAAATTAATTCCCGTTGTGAGCCAAAGCTTTCATAAGAAATACTTGACTTTAATGTGAAAACCGGGTTGCAGTCTGAAATAACTACAAGCCATTTAGGCATGTTTTATGAAATATTTACAACTTCTGTACGAACTCTATTTATGGCGCCGTGTCGATATTAATCAACATTTCTAAAGCCGTAAATATTATCGTACCAAAAGACATGCCTTTGAAAAATAAAGTAAAAATATTTTTGAATTTTAATGAATTTTTCAATTTTTATGGTTTTTATATGGTTTTATATTTTTGTATTTTGCTTTTGTGTATAAAAATATAAACAAGATATACAAATGATCACCAAGGATACGGAGAATAGTTTTACCACTACTATTCTTTCGCTTCATCTGCTAGTTCCTTAAGAGTCTCAGGCGAGAAGGTTCTCATTCCTAGCTTGTCGGCCAAAAATTCAATTCGAGCGCGATCTAAAGCCTTCGTGAAAATATCCGCCAATTGATACTCAGATCGGACAAAGTAAAGCTCGATTACTCCATTTTCCACTTGCTCCTTGATGAAGTGGTAGCGAATGTCAATATGCTTTGACCGGGAGAATTGAACATTGTTGCAGCATAAGGCAATTGCACTTTTGTTGTCGCAGTACATCGGAATCTTGTTGAAACCTAGACCATAGTCGGTTAATTGCGATCTCATCCAAAGAATTTGAGCACAGCAACCGGACATAGCTATGTATTCTACTTCCGTACTTGAGATTGCAGCGCTTTTCTGCCTTTTCGATGCCCAACTGATTAGACGATCTCCTAGTAGTTGCAAAGTTCCACTCGTGCTACGCCTGGTATCTTGACAACCCGCGTGATCCGCATCTGCATATGCCATTAGTGCAATAGAAGAGTCCTTCGAATACCAAAGTCCCCGATTAATGGTTCCTTTAAGATATCGAAAGATCCTTTTAACAGTAGCTAAGTGTAACTCAGTAGGCCTAGTTTGATACCTGACACACATACATATAGCAAACTGAAGATCAGGTCGACTGGCTGTGATATACAGAAGAGTACCGATCATTCCACGATAAAGTGTCGGATCAACGGCAATTCCATGTGGATCTGCATCAAGCTTAGTTTTCTCCACCATTGGAGTGTCCACGGGGTCGTAAGATTCCAGCTTATACTTCTTAAGCGATTCAAGGGCATACTTGGATTGATTGATAAAGATGCCTCTGGGACTCTGAGATATCTGAAGACCTAAGAAGAATGATACCTTGCCCATCATTGACATCTTAAACTTGGAAGACAAGAGTTTCCCAAATTCGTCGGATAAAGTTTGGGTCGAGGCTGCAAATATAATATCATCAACATATATTTGTACCATAATTATATCTTTACCTCGTTTCTGAATGAACAGCGTGGGATCCACCTTGCCTTTAGCGAAGCCTTGCGTAATGAGGAATTGTGACAAAAGATCATACCATGCGCGAGGAGCTTGCTTCAACCCATAGAGAGCCTTCTTAAGCTTGTACACATGATTAGGATAATTAGGATTCACAAAACCATCCGGTTGTTGAACATAGACCTCTTCCTTGAGTTCACCATTAAGAAATGCCGTCTTCACATCCATCTGATAGACGACCATATTCATATGGGCTGCATAAGCGAGGAATAGTCTAATAGCTTCCAAACGGGCAACAGGTGCAAAGGATTCCATAAAGTCGATGCCCAATAATTGCTTATATCCACGAGCTACTAGACGAGCTTTGTTCTTCAATATTCCGCCTAACTCATCGAGTTTCACCTTGTAAACCCATTTCAAAGTGAGTAATTGCACTTGATCCGGGCATGGGACAAGTTCCCAAACATCAAGACGTATGAATTCGTTAAGTTCTTCTTGCATAGCTTCTATCCAACAGGATTGAGTAAAAGCTTGTTGCCATGTCTTAGGTTCAACTTCAGTGAGAAAAGCATCAAAGTGACAAAACAGTGCACTTTCTTGTAACTGACTTCGTGTGGATACTGGACGATTAGGGTCACCAATAATAGAATCTATAGGATGATCCTTTGTCCACTTGCTGTCATGTTCACGAATCCGTGGATTGGAGTAAACTGTAGAAGGAGCTTCCTCTGAGGTGGACGACCCGGCTTGATTAGGGTCGGGAATAGATACACCAAAGAACGGAAGTTCACGCATTTGAGCGAATTCCAAATCGTGATCATCATCATCCTCTTCATCATCAATAGGCATGACATGGGTAGTTGAAACATGTGTTGGTTGAGAATTACTTGTTGAAGGTATATCTTGACCAATTGTTGGTGCAGATGTATCTGATTGTGCAACGGTTGCTGGAGCGACAACTTCGGTTACCGGAGCTATTACTTCAGGCTCTGGAGCAACAATACTTGGAGGAGTAAAGAATTCATCAAAGAACGGTTGAAACAACGTATCCCATTCCTTCCTAGTAGGTGGTGTAAATGATGATGAAGTAGGGTTGTTTGGGACAAGACCAGAACTAATATAACTGGGTCCCATTTCATGAAGTGCGGGTTCAGAGCTGCTTTGCTCAGAAGCCATTGCTGTCAGCTCATCAAAATCAACATTCATAGTTTCAAGGATTTTGCGAGAGTTACGGTTGTAGATTCGGAATGCCTTCTTTGCGGGTGCGTAACCAATGAAAATACCAATATCAGCCTTTGGTTGAAGTTTTCCCAAATTGTCACCATCATTGTTTGGATAGCAAAGAGAAACAAATACATGAAGATATGATAAATCTGGTACTTTTCCATGGAGAAGCTCATAAGGTGTTTTACCATGGCGTTTACGAATTAGTGACCGGTTTTGGGTGTACACTGCTGTAGATACTGCTTCTGCCCATAAAAACAATGGAGCCTTTGCGTAAATTAACATCGTTCGAGCAGCTTCCATAAGTGTGCGATTTCGCCTTTCAACGACACCGTTTTGTTGTGGAGTGCGTGCAACGGATGTTTCATGAGATATGCCAACTTCTTCATAATAATCACGCAAAATTTGATTCACAAATTCGGTTCCATTATCTGTACGAATGCGTCGGACAGTAGTGTTGAGTCGCACTTGAATCATCTTGAGAAATTTGATGATGAATTTAGGTGCCTCATTTTTTGCTTTAAGAAATTTCACCCATGTAAACCGAGAGTAATCATCGACAATGACGAGGATGTACTTTTTGCCACTAAGACTTTCAACACGCATTGGCCCACAAAGATCCATATGCAACAGATAAAGTTTCTCTTGGTTGGTGTCTTCAGTCTTGGGTTTGTAAGATTTCTTAGTGCTTTTCCCCATTGTACACGCGAAACACAAATGATCCTTGTGAAATGAAAGTTTGGGAAGACCACGAACAAGTTCGTTTTTCGCCAAGTGATTAATAGCGTCAAAGTTAAGATGAGATAACCGTCGATGCCATAACCAAGACTTAGTCTTCGATGCTTTGGAGAGAAGACATACGGGAGAAGCGGCCATCATGTCTTGTAGAGACAAAGTATACAAATTATTCCCTCGAGTACCTTTCAATAAATCAACCCCTTCCAAATTACGAATGAAGCAGGTATGTTCTCGAAAAGCGACTTCTAGGTTTGCATCACAAAATTGTCCCACAGAAAATAAGTTGTGACCGAGACCTTCCACGGAATACACTCGTGAAATTATAACATTCCCAATATGATATTCACCGTAACCCATTATCTTAGCAATATGATCATTTCCAAATCTAACCGTACCAAGAAACTTGCTGACGAAATTTCTGAGCTGAGAGCGATCTCCGGTCATATGCTTGGAGCAACCAGAGTCCAAATACCAGAGAACAATTTGGACCACCTGTTTTCAATAACAACAGTAGACAATGCATTGGAAACTATTGGTTCCAGAGTGTTAGCAGATACAGATATAGAATTATCAAAATTGCTAACTTTTTTGAGACCCTTAGATTTCCTGTGTTTTCTAATGATAGTTTTAGCACTAACAGGTTTTACTGTTCCAACTTTCTTAGGTTTTGGATTATTCGCGTGCACTACAGTGGGAGTAGACCTATTTAAAGGGCACTTTGTTCCTACAGTAGTGTCGGTGTTCCTAGTTAAAGGACACACTTGTGTTTTGGTAGCCTTGGTACTCCTAGTTAAAGGGCACACTTTCTTCGTTGTAGTGGGAGTGATCCTAGTCAAAGGGCACATATTTCCTACTATAGTGAAAGTTCTACCAGTGGGACGCCACATCCAACCAACTTGGGTTAACACTTTCGCAGTCGGTTTCCATTCTAATCCATTTTTCCGGGCATGCATCTCATTCACATGGTCAATAAGGCAAGAATCATGACGACTAGAAAACATACATTCATTGCAATTCCAACATTTTAAATTAGAATTCACAGTAGGCTTAGAACGCTGCACAACCGCAGAGCCTTTAGGTTTAGCTACATGATTCTCTTTATTCAAAACAGAAATAACATTCCTAGGTTGGGCTTCTACTTTCTTCTTCACTTGACTACTAGATGGGGGCAAGATCCTATCATTCTTCTTGTTTCTTTTAAGCTTAGATCTTTGAGCCTTAGTAGTGGTGCTTACTCCTGTAGAAGGCAACACGGGAATATTAGAAGCTGGTTTTGATTCCGCCTTATCTTTAGTGACCAAAGTTTGAGATGATTTAGTCCTATGGCCCTTGTTAATTGGTGTGACGGCAATAAGGGTTCTTTTGATTGCACTAGAGGACGATGCTGAGATAGTGGCTGCGTTATCCACAACATTCTTACCTTTTAGAGTACGAAGTGTTTCCTTTAACTCAGCCAAGACCAGATTTTTATCACAAATTTGTTCCCTCAAATCAGATATTTCCACCGACTTTCGATTCAATTGTTCAATCAACGATTGATTCTGTGCAGTGGTATCAACACATGCGGGCTGTACTGAATCGAAGAGTCGTGTATTTTTCTGTTTTAAGTTATCAACTTTGGACAAAATCTTGGAAACTTGCTTGTCTAGATCAAGTCTAAAACTCTCAGCGGCCTCAAGTACGTTCACACAGTTAAGCTCCTTAGATTTCTCTATTTCTATCGGCAAAGAGTTAGCAACTTTGTCACTTGGCTGACGCCGTTTTGATTGTAAATTCAATCGAAAATTCTTTTCAAAATTTGCATCATCGATATTTACACCTTCGAATGACGTTTCAAAGATTTCTTGAATAAATTGTTGCTTGCATTCAAGCGAAATACAATGTGTTTGAATCTCATCAAAACGTTTTGAAAGCGAAGAATATGAATCTTGAAGCTTTAAAAATTCAGCGTCAGATTCGTGACAAGTACTATCTACCACAGTATCCACAGATTCATCATTATGCACAATAGAATCATTATCAACACTTGTATTCACACAGACAGAATCTATATCATGAGACATTACTTGATTCAGAAGCAGATCATTATGGCGTGAACTCGTTCTATTTCAAGTAAACTGTTTTCATAAGCATCTTCCATTTCATTGAAAACACGTCTAACTTCTTCTATTTCCAAAAACAAATCTTGATCAATATTACGAAGACAAGCTTTAACATTCTTTACAAACGGAACAATTTCATCTCGAAACGCAGCTCTAGTGTGCTCAAGTTCCATTCACCTTCCGTTATGGCCGTGGCCGTCGTACGTTCCAAAATGACCTTGTCAAAATCGGCTAAGTGTTGGTGAACCGTATTTAAGTTAACGGACGCCTTACTTACCGGTGGAATTAACTTCGTTAAATCCTTTTTGACGAGTGTAGGAGACGTACTAGGAAGGTTTTCATTTGACAAACTTTGGGGCACAAGAACTGTTAATTCTGCTAATTCTTTTTGTAAGCGAATGCGTGTCTTTTTCGAAAATTGATCTTTGTTATGTTGATCATAATCAATTGTATGGAATTTTGAAAGCATTTTAGAATGAGTTTCATCCTCAAGTGATTGTGTCTCCTCAGTACTACGAACAAAAGGTGCTTCTTTCGATTTTCCAATTATGGTCATATCATAAAGACCGGGAATATATTCCTGAGCTTGTTTTGCATAACCGGGATTTGGTGGTAAATCTTGAAGACGCTTAAGTTCGAATTCTTTAAATGATTTAGTTAAAAGATGAACCTTTTCTGTGGAAGCGTATTGTTTTAAAAGCTGTTGTTCTTTGAATTTAAGAAGTTTGGTAGCATTAATTTCTGATTCAACCTTTTTAGACTCGAGAGTTTCGAAATCCATTTTAAGTTTCTGAAAATCATTGACAACCGACTCCTTTTCTTTTAATTCATTGGAAATGTAGAATATTGATAACCTATGAATCTATGAAGTGGGTTGATGTTTTCTAGTGAGAGAAACTAGAGAGAGAAAGTGAGAAAAATGTGTATGATTTTATTAATATGAAATGCAAAATGAAACAACAACCAACCCCTTTCCTTAGTGGAAAGGGGTATTTATATTCCAAGCCTAACATTGGGCTTGGGCCGGTCCATGACAAGCCCATGGACCGGTTCTTACTTAAGTTAATAAGCAACTAATAACTAATTACTAACTATGAGCTATTACAACATAAATCATATTGTGGAGTGACCGATACTTCTAATATACGTTAAAACGTATTTCTAACAATCTCCCCCTAAGGGAGGTCACTCCACGTTACAAAGTTCTAAACCTAGCATACTATACTAAGTCTTCGTTCTTTAGCTCGTAGTCTTTTCTTCTTTTCTTTCTTTTGTTGTGAATATGTTGATTTGATCTTTTTGGCTTTGACTTGAGAGCATTGTTCTTTGGCCTTTCACGTGCGATCTTTGCCTTTCTTGTGAACTTTGCCTCCTCGTGACTTCATGTTCCACACACTTACGTCTTTTTGTTGAATTCTTGAAAGCTTCAGAGTTTGATACAGCGGAAGACTTCATCTTGTACTTTCTTGAATTTTTGTTGCAAAAGACATAAGCATGTAGGAACGACTTTTACAGGAACACCGCAAAACCACCGTCTTCACTGGTACACAGCAACGCCACCGTCTTCAACAGGTACACAGCAACGCCACCGTCTTTAGCAGGTACACAGCAACGACACGAATAAAATGGCTTTGAACATTTTATTCTAATTCGGTAGCATTTTACCTCCGGTCGGTGAAGACCGTTGGACGATATTAGATATCGTACCCGTGACGGATAGTTTCAATTAAGTAACTTCCTGACAGGATTTCGCGGGTGAACCCGTTCTCTTTATTCGACCGTCCAAAGCTGACTGCGAACATAAAGAGTGAATCACTTGGATAAATTATCCTTGTGATTAAAAGCCGTCAATTCATGAAACCTGGAACAAGTGAATTTCAATTAAGATTTTCACCATCGTTGCTTTCCAGTTGTCACGAGCTCAATTCATAAAGAATCTTGCACGTCACCTACCAAGTGCTGTTTGATGTTGACACTAGAAGGATTTCCACTCGTCACTGTGGTCAATAAAGAGTCACTCTGAGTGTTCTGGCAAGATCATATGATAATGCGAAGAGGCCTGGAACGAGTTTAAGTTCAATTAAGAATTAAACCACTGTTACCTTCCAGTTTTTCACAAGATTGGTTCTAAAAGAACCGCACGTGTAACCTACCATGAGCTTGTTTGATGTTGGCTCAAGCAGGATTTCCATCTTCATTGTAATACTTGCGTATTACTCGGATGTTCTAGCAATATTACAGGAATATTGCGTAGGACTCATGAAAATCTCTTACTTTTCACAGTGTGTGAGAAAGCAAGGAATAAATGATAAGTGTCCTAATGAGACTTTTGATGATCTCTTGGCTCTAGACTCGATTGTGCGTTTTGATTTAGTGAGCGATGGCTGGAGAGGAGTGCCACCTTTTCAATACCAGTCTATTCGGAGTGAATAAACCAATAGATAACGTGTTGATCTCTGTGTGATTAAAACAAATATCTTTTGAGAGATATTTGAGTTAGCTGGGAAGGGTTGTGCATTGCATCACTGGGTCCATGATGTCTTTCTTCAATACCGAGAATCATTAGCAAAAATGACCTCAATAGCATATGTATTGACCCGGTTTCTGCCTAAAGTTGTAAGGAGGGCTTCTTTCTTTACACCCTTTATCTTTACAATTCTTTTTCATTCTTCAACCCCTTCAATGCTTACCAATACGTCATCACTAGCACCTTGTTGTGATTGTTCCAGTGCTAGCTTAAGTACTTGGTCGGCATTCAGCTACGTTCACATTCTTTCTCCATCTTTCCTAGGACTTCTAATTCTATCTAGGGAATTGTCCTTGGGAAGATTCCATCGGCTCTGATGAATCATTGGACTAAACCTATTCCTACCACCCTTTTGTCACCACATTCGTCGTGAATTAAGCGTGTTTTGGGAAGGAATTGCCACCATGAAAAATCATTGAAAATCACATAAGGTACTTGTGATATTGAAATCAAATGTTTTGTACCTTAGGTGTTTTGTTCATCAAAAACGCTCCCCCTTAACACGTGCTTTACACATATTAAGTTGGATAATCGTTAAGTCTTTTTCATCTTTTAGCCAAGTATCATTTAAATCTCCTTAATCCCATTTTCTCCCCTTATCCAAAATGTTAACCATTAATATTTGGGATATTGAATGGATTAACCGGTCTTTGGGTAAAAATGAAATCGATGTTTGGCCATAGAACAAGTTATTTCTCCCCCTTAAGTTAATAAGGGATAGTTGTAGTGCTTTAGTATGATATATTTTGAAAGATTTAGAATCTTGTGAGAAATTCTTGAAAAATTATCATACCTTAACACTACAGCAAGCCATTAAAGCACATTATTTACAAATATACATATTCACAAATAATACCAATATAGAGTGACCTGAAATGTACGACCCATTAGATGGATCGTTGTAGTGTCCTGTAGTGCACTCCATATGGTCTACCACCCACGAATCTTTCCAAGCTCCTCATCAATCTACGTTCACGGAGCTTCTGATCGATCTTCTTGATCACGTATTTCGCCATCTGCCGGTAACCCGGATGCCAATCCTCCGTCATTTCTAGCAACGTCCCACCCGAGTTCAGATGCTCCAACTTTCCTCTGACTTGTAGAAGAGTCCCATCACTGTACTTATGGAGCTCACCCACCCTCATAAACTTCATTAAACCTCGACTGTTCAAGTAGAAGATGCCGTAATTCGGGACTGAAATGCCGGTATAGGGACATCTTTCTACATGTTGAGGTAGCACTTTATTCACTGGACGAGTTAGGTTGAGCTTCCTTTGATAGCTTTCGACTCCCAACTGAAGATCTTCAACTCGTGTCTTGATCACAACGCTTCGTGTGAACATACGAAGTGCTGTATTCAAAGCAATGAGGTCTTCACGAGGAATATGTGTGAGTTGATCTCTGGTCATCAGAAGCAGCATATCTTCGATATCCTCAAGGCGAATGATGGAAAAATCTCCCTGCTGGATTTTGTATTCCCTGTCATCCTCCCTTTTCAAACGAATCTCCGTCACATGATAATAGCCATTCTTGGCTTCAGTTTTCATTCCTAAGATGCTGGAGATGCGGATGTCGGATCTAACATTGCTTCCAGAATTGACCAAGCAGCAACCCCTGTACGCCCTTCGGACTCGTTCGTCCCAATGAGATGCACCTATGACAGCATACATATCATAATTACGATTTATCTTAGGGACCCAGAGTCGGTTTACCTTTTCCTCGATAAAGGGTATTGTCCCCCAGTTGGCAGCTTTCAGCAAGGTCAAGGAGGTTGCGTACTTTGATGACCCCTTCAGTAGATACACCAGATCATTGGTGACGAAGAAGTCAAGAGCAATCTGATTATCTTGAGTATGATCCATTGGAGGTGGAGCTCTTTCTGATTCATGAAGACCTAGCCGTTGAACGGTATTCAGAGCCTTCAGGATCTCCTCGGCATAATATTCGAACTCCATTTGGGTCAACCGGGTTTTGGCGCGAAGTCTTTTATCCTTCAGTACTTTCTTCACCAAAGATGGAGTAACCGAAGTCTTATACTCATGAGCAAGAAATGCACATAAGTCAATCGGACTTCGGATACGAAGATACAAGACATCTTTGTCGGCATCGGTGATCGGATCATACTGCGCCGCTGCCGTGATCCCAGCCTGTGGTGGAGCAGTCTCGTCGATCTCCAACGTGTCCTCCCAGTTCCTTGTGCTTGGTTCAGGAATAGTAGATTGTGGGTTTTGTTGCTGAGGAGTGGAGACGTGAACATCTGCTTGTTCTGATTCAGCCATTTCAGCAGTGTCATGGACGGGTGAATGTTGTGCAGCTTCAGGTTCGGTTACCGATTCTGCAATCACAGGAGCAACAACAATAGAACTAACAGGGTTAGTGGTAACAGGTATTGATGCATGGATAAATGTACCAGGAATAGATGACCCTGTAGTGGCATTCACATCATGGCGCCACTTCGATCGTCTGGATTCCGTGGATGTAGACTTTTCCTTTGGTGTTGCATCTTTCTTGGATTTGGTGCCAGACTTAACAGGTTTCTTTGAGCTGGCACCCTTATCCCCTTTCTCAGGCTGTTCACCTTTATCCGCATTGCTCCCCTTAACACTCTCCTGGTGACCATCACCACCATCATTACCATCATTATCATCATCATCCTCATCCTCATCATCATCATCCTCATCCTCATCATGATCATCATCTTCATCATCATTATCATCATCCTTATCATTATCATCCTCATCATCCTCATCTTTCTCATCCTCATCATCCTCATCATCATCCTCATTCTTATCTTCTTCTTCTTCTTCTTCCTCTTCTCCACCAGTACCCTCTTCTTCGTCGCTTTCTTCCCTTTCTTCTTCAGGGAGAATGTGGTAGGGTACCACACTTCCAAACGTCTTGAACAACCTATCATCCTCCATGATAGCGTCATTCAGGGATTTGAAGAGAGCCCGTTGATTCCTTGATTTATCAAACGATCCAAGTTCCTTCATTCGAGCTTTGAGGATCTTCTTAAGTTCAAAATCCGTTAAGTCATAAGCAATCTTGTAGGCGGCTTCTGAAGGATTGGATGATTTGATCATTAAGTTGTCAGCAGCAAGCGTCTTCAAATCATCACGCAGTTTAGGCATTAGGGATTCAATGGAGTCTTTCACTCTCTGCTCAATAGAAGCTTCAAGAGCTGCTTTTTGCTCTTTGAGGTCATCCTTAATAGCTTTAAGTCTCGTAATTCGTGCTTTATGCCTATCAGCTTCAGCCTTTTTAACCCGAGCAAGTTCTTCTGCATGAGTTTTACGTGTAAATTCCATGTCTGCAGCGAACTTGGCAATCAACTCTTCTTGAGCTTTCCTTGATGCTTCTTCACTTTGAGCTCTTCTATTTAACTCTTGACGAATTTCATCCATTTCTCTCTTGTTAGTATCCACATGTTTATCCAACATCTCGGCCATTACCAATGCGGCCATTACAGACGTTGCAGAGCTGCTTTGGGTTGATGGAATAGGCTCGGTTGTAACTGCGGTACTGAGGATGGGCTTTATTGGTGGTGGAGGAAAAGGTGTTGAAACCGGTTTGGTTGGTAAGGGTTGAGTTGGTTGAAGTTGAGTTGCTAAAGGTTGGGTTGACATCGTGATCGTAGGAGCAACAGACTCCTTTTCCATACTTGCTGACATAGGGATTGATGGCTCCTTCGAAGTGGAATAATGTTCAGGTGACCCAAACTCATCAACATCATCGGGTTCCATGTACTCATCCTCAACGTCTACCCTTACACCTGAACCACTACCGCCAGTATCTTTCCTGCTCCTTTGAATAGCTATCTTCATCATTTGTTTCTCAGTTTTATCAAGAGCAGGATCAACAATGTTTTCTTCGTCACGTAGACGCATCTCATCAGCCTTACCCTTTCCTTTCTTACCCTCTGTCTTCTTCTTCTTGGTTTTGGGTTCAGGTAAATCTGTTTGCTTCCTTTTACCTTTGCTCTTAACCGTGGTAGATGAGTCTTCACCTGCTAGAATACTTGCTCGTTGATTCTCAATTTCTATTAGCAAGTTCTTATAAGCTTCAGATGCTATAATCTCATCGGTTAGAAGATGACTGGGAATGGGACCAGGAATAACCGTATTCGAATGAGTCTCCTGCCTTAAGTCTACCAAATCATCATCATCAATCGAGTGGTGACGACTACCTGCACGCTTGTTAATGGATGCATCATTTTCCATAAAGTAATGTATGATCAACTTAATAAACCTAGGGTACTGGTAGCTTTTAACCTTACCCTTTGTGTTTGTGAAGAGTTGAAAAGTAAACTCCTCCCACAGCAGTGATGCATAATCAATACCCATACCTTTAAACATACCATAAAACATCTTGCTGATTGGTGGACGAACAGCATCATACCCAGTTGTTTTCGGTGTTAAACATCGGCTTAGAATCCCAAAAATGGCTTTCCATGGTTGACCAACTTTGGCAGTAGTAAACTCAGACGGGGTTCGTATGTCAAGACATCCAATGGCGGTGAACATCTCCATGATCTGGTCCTTAGTCGGGTTGGCTGAGTATGATAAGTCTTTGAGTGTCGGCCGAAATCCAAAAATCTTCCTAAAGTCTGACACAGTAAGCGTCTGCTGCTTGTTGTCCAAGGAAAAAGTGATTTTGTTGGACGTCCTCTCTTTGGTAGCCCAGAACTCGTAAAGGTAGTCGTAGGGTACTGAAGCACTTCTCCTTAGCGCATGCTTGAAATGAGATTTATCAAGCATGGCTGTACCTACCTTAAATCCATTATGGGTAGAGTGAGATACCTCCTTCAAACAAAAGTTGTTCGGAATAAACTTTAGAGTCTTGGCTTCGGCAATGGCGGTGGCTATGGTGTGTTGTATTTGTTGTACGGTAGGATTAGTCATCGTCTCTGCTTAAGATAAAACACAAAGGTTGATACATACAAGTATGAATATCATTATGACTTTAAACCTAAGCATTGTACATATGACATAATCCCTTAAGTTTGTAAACCATTCAAACATCTTCTATTCGGAATAATCACTCAATTCGGAATAATAGGTCTATGCTGAATATTAATCCTATGCGGAACATAAGTCTATTCGGAACATATAGCCTATGCGGAAAAAATCCCTATTCGGAACCTTGGGCCTATGCGGAATAAATCTCTATTCGGAACAATGGATCTATGCGGAATAAATCACTATTCGGAACATTGGGCCTATGCGGAATATATACCCTATTCGGAACATTTGACCTATGCGGAATAAAGTCCTTATTCGGAACATTTGGCCTATGCGGAATAAAGTCCTTATTCGGAACATTTGGCCTATGCGGAATAAAGTCTTTATTCGGAACATTTGGCCGATGCGGAATAAAATCTTTATTCGGAACATTTGGCCATGCGGAATAAAATCCTATTCGGAAAAAGTTTCTCTATGCGGAAAGATTTGGCCTATGCGGAAAACTTTTGTCTATGCGGAAAAACATTTCTATTCGGAAAAACAGCTTCTATGCGGAAAGTTCTTTCTATTCGGAATGAAACCGTTATTCGGAAAGTCCTTCTTACGCGGAAAGTTTTCAACACTTATATTTTCTAATTAAGCATGCAATCGTTTGATTCAAGTGTTCTAAAGGACAAATCTGGGCAAATAGATCTATTCCGAATACAACCCAGGCAAAACCCCCAAATTAATTAACCCTAATTAAGCAGTAATTTGATTTTGATTGTTTTCAATTTAAACAGTTAATTAACTTGTTGTGTATGAAAGATTAATCCAAATTGATACCTTATGAAGATCTTGAACTGAATGAATTAATGATTTTGAGATGAATTGTTTTGATTTCGTGTGAGTGTTTGTGTGTTGTTTGTCAATGGCGGCAAAGGATAGAGTAAACAGTGAAGGAATAGACGAAACGGGGGGGGGGGGGGGGGGGGTTTGACCTAGTCAAATTTTCCACAAGTTAGACATATTGTCAACTTTACCCCCTCAATTTTTCGTTTTGCTTCATTCAACATTCTTTTGTTTACCAAGTTATAATACTAGCCATTTTGAACCTATCTTATGTTAACTTATCCTAGCCTTTGTGATTATCCTATTTTAACACAAGCACACAACTATTCATGACAAGCTTATAAGTAACAACAAGACAAATGCCAAAGCAATCCAACCATTAACCAGCAAGCTTTGTGAGTTTCCTTGAAAACTTTTGAAGATCTTTTTGATGTGAAAGATGATGAAACATTTTCTCCCCCTTAAACGATGACCCATTTTCTATTTAAAGAGCTGTAGTCATTGTTTAACGAGGCACATGATGATGAAAAACATTTCCCAATTGATATCTTGAAAAAGTTTGATTCGTGGTGTCAATAAGATTTCTCTTATTTTAACAAATTAATGCACTGAGACGTACACTAATTTGTGTTAGATCAAGTTGTAAAGTAAACTTGATCCCTTTGCGTGATTTGGCTTGTAAATCACGCCCGAGAAAATTAATTCCCGTTCTGAGCCAACGTTTTCCAAGGAAATACGTGACTTTAATATGAAAAGCGGGTTGCAGTCAGAAATAACTACAAGCCATGATGGGCATGTTTTAAAAATGTACAACTTTTATACGGACTCTATTTATGGCACCGTGTCAATATTAATCGACATTTCTAAGGCCGTAAATATTACCGTACTAAAAGACATGCCCGTTTTAAACGAAAAATATTTTTGGTTTTTCTTGATTTTATAATTTTTATGATTTTTCTAGGTTTTATATTTTTTATGGTTTTTCTTGGTTTTATATTTTTGTATTTTCTTTTGTGGTTTATATATTTACTATAATATACATGATCACGAACAAAGGATACTCTGAATAGTTTACCACGACTATTCAGCTGATTCTTCTGCCAACTCTTTGAGAGTCGCTGGAGTGAAGGATTTCATGCCAAGCTTGTCGATCAAAAACTCAATTCGTCCTCGATCTAGTGCTTTGGTGAACATATCCGCCAGCTGGTACTCAGTAGTGACAAAATACAGCTCGATCACTCCGTTCTCCACCTGCTCCTTAATGAAATGGTAGCGAATGTCTATGTGCTTGGCCCGGGAGTGTTGAACATAGTTGCAGCAAAGGGCAATGGCGCTCTTGTTGTCACAATACATCGGGATTTTGTTAAATCCAAGACCGTAGTCAGTTAATTGTGATCTCATCCAAAGGACTTGAGCACAACAACCGGACATGGCGATGTATTCAGCCTCCGTGCTAGATATTGCAGCGCTTTTCTGCCTTTTGGAAGACCAACTGATCAATCTATCTCCTAGGAGTTGCACAGATCCAGAAGTGCTACGCCTCGTATCTTGACATCCAGCATGATCGGCATCTGCGTATGATATTAAAGCAATCGAGGAATCTTTCGGATACCATAGACCACGATGAAGTGTTCCTTTTAGATACCGAAAGATCCTTTTCACAACATGTAGGTGCTTTTCGGTAGGCCGAGCCTGATACCGGGCACACATGCATACAGCAAATTGCAAATCAGGCCTGCTAGCAGTCAGATATAGAAGGGTGCCGATCATCCCACGGTAAAGTTTTGGATCGACAATAGTCCCATTCCTATCTTCATCTAACTTGGATTTCTCCACCATTGGAGTGTCTACGGGGTCACAATTTTCAAAATTATATTTCTTAAGAGATTCTAGAGAATATTTGGATTGATTAATGAAGATGCCTCTGGGATTCTGAGAAATCTGTAATCCTAAGAAAAATGAAATTTTTCCCATCATCGACATCTGAAAGCGTGTGGACATTATCTTCTCAAATCGGTTTGACAATTCTATGTTAGTGGCAGCAAAAATTATATCATCAACATAAATTTGTACCAGAAGCATGTCGTTGCCTTCCTTGAGAGTGAATAGAGTGGGGTCCACTTTGCCTTTGGAGAAGCCTTCTGACATGAGATATGTTGACAAGAGATCATACCACGCGCGTGGAGCTTGTTTCAACCCATAGAGAGCCTTCTTAAGCTTGTACACATGATTTGGAGACTCCGTACTGACGAACCCATCCGGTTGACTAACATAAACTTCTTCCCTTAGTTCACCGTTCAAAAATGCCGTCTTCACATCCATTTGATAGACGATCATGTTCATATGAGCACTAAACGCAAGGAATAGTCTAATCGCCTCCAATCTAGCCACAGGAGCAAAAGATTCTTCAAAGTCTATACCCAAGGCTTGTTTATATCCTCTAGCGACCAATCTAGCCTTATTCTTCAATACCGCACCCATCTCATCAAGTTTAACCTTATAAACCCATAACAAAGTAAGGATGTTAACCTTGTCAGGGCGAGGAACCAATTCCCATACTTCAAGTCGTTGGAATTCGTTTAGTTCCTCCTGCATAGCTTCAATCCAAGATGATTGGGTCATAGCCTGTTGCCAATTTTTGGGTTCAACTTCAGAGAGAAATGCATCAAAGTAACAATATAGTGCACTCTCTTGTAATTGATGGCGTGTAGAGACTGGTCGATCTAGATCTCCAATAACATTCCTAATCGGGTGATCTTTTGTCCATTTAGTGCTATGGTTTTCAATCCTAGGTGGTCTGGAGTGAACAATAGAAGGAGCTTCTTCTGAGGTAGACGCGGCTGAAGGGTTTTCAGGGATCGCTACACCAAAGAAAGGAAGCTCTTGCAAGTGAGCATATTCCAAGTCGTGATCAGTAGAATCCTCTTCCACATCATTAGGCACAAGTAGGGGTGATGATTCAGGTGTAGTTTGAGAATCACTTGGTGAAGGTGCATCCGGTTCAATGTGAATTGTAGATGCATTAGATAAAGGTTCATTAACTTAAGCAACCACTTCAGGTATTGGAGCAATTACTACAGGTGCTGGAACTTCATCAGTCGGGGGATCGAAGAATTCATCAAACAACGGTTGAAACAGTTTATCCCACTCGGGCCTTGAAGGTGGTAAAAATGATGTAGAAGTAGGATTATTGGGAATTAATCCGGAACTAATAGCACCGGTTCCCATCTCATGAAGCGCGGGTTCAGAGCTGTGTTGCTCAGAAGCCATCGCTGTCAGCTCGTCGAAATCTGCGTCCATAGTTTCTACAATCTTGCCAAGACGACGGTTATAGATTCGGTATGCTCTTTTGGACGGTGAGTAACCAATGAAAATACCTATATCGGCTTTCGGTTGAAGCTTACCCAAGTTCTCACTATTGATGTTTGGATAACACAGAGCACCAAACACATGGAAAAATGAAACATCGGGTTTACGGTCATGTAAAAGCTCATAAGGTGTTTTTCTATGGCGTTTCCGAAGGATAGAACGGTTTTGGGTGAAACATGCAGTAGAAATAGCCTCTGCCCATAAGAACAATGGAGCGTTCGCATAAATAACCATGGTCCTAGCAGCTTCCATAAGTGTACGATTCCGTCTTTCAACGACACCGTTTTGTTGTGGAGTGCGTGCAGCGGATGTTTCATGTGATATACCAACTCCTTCATAATAATCACGAAGAGTCTGGTTGACGAACTCTGTACCATTGTCTGTACGAATACGGCGGACAGTGGTATTCAAACGTACCTGAATGAACTTCAGAAAAGTGATGATAGCCTTCGGTGCTTCATCCTTTGTACGTAGAAATCTAACCCATGTAAACCTGGAAAAATCATCCACAATGACGAGAATGAATTTCTTACCGCTCACACTTTCAGTTCTCATCGGTCCACAAAGATCCATATGCAAAAGATGAAGTTTTTCTTGATTGGTGTCTTCAGCTTTGGGCTTGTAAGATTTCTTGGTGCTTTTCCCCCTTGAACACGCGGAACATAAATGGTCCTTGTGAAATTTAAGCTTTGGAAGACAACGAACTAATTCGTTTTTAGCCAGATGATTAATAGCATCAAAATTAAGATGAGATAATCTGCGATGCCATAACCATGACTTGGTCTTAGAAGCTTTAGAGAGAAGACATACTGGAGAAGCGGCCATCATGTCTTGTAAGGACAAAGTATAAAGATTTGCACCACGAGATCCCTTCAACAAATCTTTTCCTTCCAAGTTGCGGATGAAACAAGTGTGTTGTCGAAAAGCAACCTCAAGGTTGGAATCACAAAACTCTCCTACTGAGAATAAGTTATGACCAAGACCTTCCACATAGTATACCCTAGAAATCGTCACGTTTCCAATCTGATATTCACCATACCCCATAATCTTTGCTATATGATCATTCCCGAATTTAACCGTACCAAGAAACTTGCTGACGAAATTTCGGAGCATCGAGCGATTTCCGGTCATATGTTTTGAACAACCGGAGTCCAAATACCACAGGATGATTTGGACCACCTGAAAATATCACCACACAAAGACAATGTAGAGGTATCGGAATCTGAGTGTTCCTTGTTATTAGCAGGTACAGATTTAATAATCTTAGATTTGCTAACTCTAGGTTTCTTAGATTTCCTAGCCTTTTTCTTCTTAATTGGTGGTGTAGATTCTAGTTGGCTTAAATCCTGAGGTATTTCTTCACTGATAGGCACTATAGTGGGGGCTGACCTAATTAAAGGGCGCTGTTTCCATACTTGAGTGCGAGTGTTCCTAGCTAAAGGACGCTCAGACCTAACCTCAATGGATGCATTCCTAGTTAAAGGGCACATTTTTCCATCTAATGTAAAGGTCCTACCAGTGGGACGCCATTGCCAGCCAACTTGGGCACGAGTTCTACCCGTTGGCTTCCATTCAAGACCATTCTTAATAGCATTCATTTCATTAACGTGATCAATCAGACACAAATCATGACGCTGGGAAAACATACATTCATTACAATTCCAACAATTTAAATCAGAATTCACGAATGGTTTAGGCTGCTGCACAGGCGCAGAGCTTTTAGTCTTAACATGATTCTTTTTATTTAAAACTGAACTAGCATTCCTATTTTGGACTTCTACTTTCTTCTTTGTGGCACTACTAGTGGAGGGCTTGATCTTAGCTTTCTTGAGTGGCGATCCTTTAGCCTTAGTAGTCTCTTTTAATCCTGTAGAAGGCAAAGTGGGAACATTAGCAACAGATTTTAAAGGTGTCTTACTTGATTGTACCAATGACGGTTTCGCTCCTGGAGTCTTATTAAATGGAGTGACAGCAATGGGCCTATTATTAAGTAGTGCAGAACCTGGTGTACCTATGTATTGCAAATATGCTAGGCAATATTGAACTCGCTTAACATATTCATGAGCCGAATAATAGTCGCTACTTGAGGGATCTAAGGCATAAAGATCGTCTAAAATATCCCTAAGAAGATCGACATGCTTAATGGCATTCCTCATATAATCATCGTAGGTAACCGGGTTTCTCTTATGAAGCGGATTCTTATAAAGCACTACTGACTTGGTTGTTGGAGCACTAGTGGACGGTGCAGAGTCGGTAGCTAAGTTATCAACAACTTCTTGTCGGGTGAGAAGAAGTGTCTCCTTTAACTCAGCCAAAACCATATTTTTGTCTATGAGCAGGATGTTTAAATCAGAGATTTCCTCGCACTTTTGGTTCAGTTGTTCAACAAAATATTGTTGCTGTGCCGCATTAAAAGCGAAGCGTTCTTCTAGTGAACCATAAAGAGCGGATAATCCCTGTCTTGTCCGATCCATCTCCCCTAGAACAGATGAAAGTCTAATTTCTAAGACTTGGTTTTTAGACTCTGCAGCCTCTAGTTCCATTTTGAGTGTTTCATTTGATGACACATCTCTCTTCAATCTCATTATCTCTTCCTCTAATGTCTTAACAATTGCAATCATCTTGTCACTATTCTCAACACCGTTTTCACAAACATTTGATATCAAAAGATTCTCATTTTGAGTTTGTTGTTTTAATTCTAAAGATATACAATGTTGTTCTAGTTGATTAAAGCGTTTTGAAAGTAAATTGTAAGAATCTTGTAGCTTTAAAAACTCAGCGTTAGATTCGTGACAAGACTGATTTTCTACCTCATTTACAGTATCAGCAACATTTACAGAGATATCACAAACATCATCACAAATATCATTACAAATATTCACAGCATCACAATTAATCATAGCGGATGTAAGCTCATTCGAATAATTAACATTTACAGTAGTAAGCACATCACACGAGATTACTGCAGACAAGAATCGGTCATATTCGATTAAAATCTTTTCTTTTTCAACTAGTTGTAGTTCGTAAGCTGTGTCCATTTCATAAAACACTTTTTGAACTTCACCAATTTCAAAAACAAGATTTTCCTTAAGAGATGCAAAAATTCCTTTTAGACTTTCGACAAACGGATTGATCTCAGTTTTAAACACCTCGTTCATATGTTCGAAAGCCCATTCTCCGGCGTTTAAGCCATTTGAAGTCGTACGTTCCAAAATGACCTTGTCAAAATTAGTAAAGTATTGATTAATCTCTTGCAAGTTTAACCATACAGTGCTAACAGGTGGAAGATCCTTTGGAATTTCCTTAGGACCTTCCATATTGACAAGTGTAGGAAAAGTACTAGGGTTTTCTTCAGCTAATATGTAGGTTGGTGCTGTTATGAGATCTTTGTCCATATGGAATCGAATTCTAAAATCGGTTTTTGCAAGCTCCTTATTCAATTTAAAATAATCACACTCGGGATATTTTGCAGAATTGTATGACCGATCCTCATCAACTAGATCCTTACTTGTTTGATCATTGGGAAAAACAATCGGGTCTAAAGCCAATCCTAATTGAGTTGCATTATAAAGTCTAGGACTATGTCTTAAAGCTTGTTTTGCATACCGTGGATTAGGGGGAAGGCCTTTTAGACGTGATAAGTTAAATTCTCTAAATGAAGCATCAAATAAGTGAACTAGTTGCGAAGCAGAGTATTGTCTTAACAGCCAGTAATCTAGACTTCTAATCTTATTAGTGGCATTAATCTCCATTTCATTCTTCTTAGACTCTAGTGATTCAAAATCCGTTTGAAGTTTTTGAAAATTAGTGACCACTAACTCCTTTTCTTGAAGTTCATTAGACAGATTTACTCTTAAGTTTTCGATTTCTTGCAAGTGACCCATTTGTTTGTTTCTAAAGTGATCATATTCGAGATTAGTTAGAACACTAGACGAAGGCACTAGTTCCAAGGTTTGAACTTTCTCATTGCTTAAGGCAAGCTCATCAGACAAATTCTTATTCTTAGCTAAGGTTTCTAAGAGTGCAGCATTCATTTGGCTAAGTAATGTAGCAGGAACCATGACCAAATCTTGTTGAGCAGGAGTAGGCTTTTGCGAAATGGGTCCCGGTTGTGATTCACTCAAAGTCTGGGGACTCACATTGATATTGCTATCATTGTTTGTCTCCTCGTTTGAAGGACTCACCACCGAAGATTCATTCGAGTCAGCACTCTCTTGCACAACTTGATGTGGTTGAATACTAGCATCAGTGGTATTATCGGTGGTATTAATAAGTACCTCAGATCTCTTTTCTGGCCCTAAGCTGGAGATAGTTGCCATGAGAGCAGCCTTTGCAGATTGAAAGTCATCACAGTCGGAGTCATACGCATCAAGATCATCGGCTTGGTAAGCTGCATTCTGCGTAGTGACAACGTCTTGTTCAGCAATCCCGGGATCAGCAAGAAATGCAAGCTCCTCTTCATCAAGTTCCCTTCCCTGTGCCTGAGCATTTACCAGATATATCTTTTCTGCAAACCACTGTCCATCCCTTCTCCTCTTGGGTTTCTTACAATCCCTGGACATATGACCCTCTTCCTTGCAGTTGTAGCATGTAATCATTCTCAACTTGCCTGTATTAGCCCGTGGAGGATTGTTGACCATTGGAGCAGGAGCAGGATTGACCGTGCGAGCATTGGTTGATGTGGAAGATCTCCCCTGATATGGTTGAATTGGCTGAACCATTACCCTGCCATTCTCAATTGTAGCGTGTTGGCGAGAATTGGATGAATTCCTCAACTGATTGTTGGTAGGAGCTGATCCTCTGTATCCTCGTTTGCTTAAAGTTCTTGTGAGATAAGCAGACATAGTAGTTAGCACTTCAACTGGGTCAGCTCCTTGTTGGAATACAGGAACGGGGACTTCCTCATCATCACAATATAGTGCTTGATCTGGATGAGCTGCATAATCAGTAGAAGGAATACTCATTTGATCAGGGTAGCTTGTTGGATATGCTGCATTCTCTTGATAAGAAGAATATGAAGGCTGAGCATAAGGTGCAACATTTGCTGGATGAAGTTGTGAAGCATACTGTGGTGAAGGTGCATTGAACCGATATTGTTGCTGATGTGAGGTGGGTGGTTGCGGTAGAATCGAGTATTGTGGGAAGGTTGGTGTCATGTAAGGTGATGGATGATAGGCTTGATGTCCCAAGATATAAGGTGTGTTGTTGTGTGACAAGCTTGGTTGATTCGCCATCAAAGCTAAGGAATCTGGGTACATACCGCGAGGAGAACGGTGCATAATCACATGCTTCTCATGCTGCTGAAGAAAAGCATAGATTTGATCTAAGTTGCACTTATGCAAATCCCCGGTTAACTTCACATCGGTAATATACTCACCCCATTCAGCTTGAGGTAAAGTATTCAAGAACTTGGTGTTAACCTGGAATGGAGCAATCACAAGATTGTATACATTCAGATCATTCATTAGAGTGGTGAATCTGAAGTAATAATCGTGTAGTGTTTCCCCTGGGCTGTACGTGAATCTATCAAACAGATCATACAGCTGACACTCCCTTTCCTGTTTGGTGAGAGACGTGCCTTGTAACAACACCTTAAGACGTTCCCACAAATCTTTGGCAACCGTATATTGACTAACCATACGATAAATATCATGCGGAAGAGCTTGGAGAAGTGTCTGTAGAGCCTTTTCATCAGCATCAGCAATGAGTTGTTGTGCCGGTGTGAGTTCTTCATATTCTCTTGGTCGAGACACGTTATTTGCCACAATGGTACCATAGTCGAGTGGACCATTCAAAATCGATTTGACCATAAGCCTTCCGTATGTTGGTTTGCCCTTCAAGTATTGCATCATACGGCCCTGCCATGCTTCAAACACCTCTTTAATAAGCATCGGTGGACGACTATCAGTCCCCGTTATGATCGAGATATCCATAAGATATGTCATCTGAGGCATTAATGAACTTGGATTCATTGTGATCACTTAACAGACTCAAAGATTATCGGTTGATCGAGCAGTGAAGAAAGGTTGAGAATTTGTGTTGTGTTGGTTGAACTCAAGATTAAATCCACTAAAGATCGTCGAAAAAACTCAAATACCCCTTGAACTTGCTTATACGGAATAACCCAAACTCAGAATAAACCCTATTCGGAATAATACCTATTCGGAATAATCCTATGCTGAAAATACCCTATTCGGAATAAACTCTATGCTGAATAACCTTTATGCGGAAAACCTCCTATTCGGAATATTTCTTCAATTCGGAATATCTGGCAATTTGGCTTATTCGGAAAAAATCTCCTATTCGGAATGATGGGCAATTCGGAAAGATATTCGGAATATTTCTCCTATGCGGAAAAATTTTGGCTATTCGGAAAAATCTGGCTATTCGGAAAATTATAGGCTATTCGGAAAGTTTTTTGCTATTCGGAAAGATTTCTGCTATTCGGAAAGATTTCTGCTATTCGGAAAGATTTCTTCTATTCGGAAAGTCTATGCGGAAACTTCTTCTATTCTGAATATTCTCCTATTCGGAATCCCTATTCGGAATAAACCTTCTATACTGAAAATACTTCTATTCGGAATCCCTATTCGGAAAATTCTGGAAAAAATGTTTCCGAGACTTAAAAAGCAGCTTTTAACCCCGATTTTTGATCCAAAACCACAAAAAGTTTTATGATTTTTACCAAAATAAGCTAAACCCAATCCTTATCAATCAATCCCAATAACAAAAACACCAAAAACAACAAGATTCAAGATTGATTTTTTCTAAAGATCACTAATTGATTCAAAAACTAAAAAAGCAACACAATCCTTACCTTAAATCACCCCATAGCTCTTGATACCAAATGTAGAATATTGATAACCTATGAATCTATGAAGTGGGTTGATGTTTTCTAGTGAGAGAAACTAGAGAGAGAAAGTGAGAGAAAATGTGTATGATTTTATTAATATGAAATGCAAAATGAAACAACAACCAACCCCTTTCCTTAGTGGAAAGGGGTATTTATATTCCAAGCCTAACATTGGGCTTGGGCCGGTCCATGACAAGCCCATGGACCGGTTCTTACTTAAGTTAATAAGCAACTAATAACTAATTACTAACTACGAGCTATTACAACATAAATCATATTGTGGAGTGACCGATACTTCTAATATACGTTAAAACGTATTTCTAACAGGAAAGATTAGCTTTTAATGATTCTATTTCTTTCAAGTGTTCAATCTTTTCAAAACGAAATTGGTCAAATTCAGAACATGTTATTTTCTCTTCTTGAGGGACCATTTCAAAAGTTTTGACCTTTTCTTTATGCAACGCAAGCTCAGCAGTTAGGGTGGAATTCGTATCTACGGATTGTTTGAGGGCCATATGCATTTGATCAATTATATGTTTAGGCACCATGACCAAATCATGTTGAGCATGAGATACCATACCCGTCATAGCATTTGGTTGAGGTTCACTCAAATGTGTAGGATTGGGTACCACATCATTTGAGTTATTAGTTCCCGAATGCTGTTCGAGGTTGTCATTTTCATGCCCAACTTGATGTTGGTTATCATCAATATTATTAGATGTGGTTGGTACCTCACTGATGACATCAGAACCGTAGTGAGAGAGATTAGCAACAAGAGCAGCTTGGGCAGAGTGAATGTCATCACAATCAGAATCATATGCGTCAAGGTCATCTGCTTGATAAGCTGCATTAGAAGTAGAAACGACTGCAATGCCTTCAGTATCTGCTGCCCCTGGGTCTGCAAGAAATGCTAACTCCTCTGAATCCAAAATCTTCCCCTTAGACTGAGCATCAACCAAATACATCTTTTCACGAAACCATGCATCATCCCTTCTCCTTTTTGGCTGAGTGCATTCCCTAGCCATATGACCTTGTCCTCGGCAATTGTAGCAAGTCACAACCTTCTTAGGACCAATAGGACTCCCATTTCCACTGGCTTGAGCATTCACAGCTTGATTGTTCCCAATCCTTGTAGGAGGTCCATATGAATTTTGCCTTCCCTGAATAGGTTGCACCGTCACTTGACCATCTTGAACAGTGGCTTGTTGTCGAGGATTTGATGAGGTGCGGAGCTGATTGTTTGTTGGTGGAAATCCTCTAGTTGCAACAAGTTTTGACAAGTAGGCGGTGAGATGGTTTAAAACATCAGCTGGCGTATCATTTGGAGTAAAGACCGGTGCTTGGATTGGTGGAAGTTCATTAGAGTAGAAAGCTTGTGCTGGTTGTGCTTCAATTGGAAAATATCCTTGCTGAGGAGTATAGACCAATGGAGAAGTGTTGGCTTGTGATGGTGATGTTTGATATGGTGGTTGTTGTTGAAAAGATTGTTGATGAACACTTTGTTGATATTCTTGCTGTGGCATCATTGGTGGTTGATAAGATGGTTGCTGTGGTTGCTGATAGATGTGTGGTGGTGGCTGCTGCAAGTATGATGGTTGTTGATAAGTATAAGCCATGTTTTGTTGAGAAGCATACATTGCAAGTGGATCATGAACTTGAGGTGTAGACAACCGAGCCTCGATCACATGGCATTCGTGTTGTTGAAGAAAAGCTTGAAGTTGATCCACATTGGTGTTATGCAAGTCCTTAGCCAATTTAACATCCGTCACGTATTTTTTCCATTCTGGAGGAAGATTGTTCAAATACTTGGTGTTCAATTGAAAGGTAGGAATTGCCATGCCATAGATGTTAAGCTCATTCAACAATAGGGTAAATCTCAGATAGTAATCATTGAGAGTTTCCCCTGGCACATAGGCAAACTTATCAAAAGTATCATAAAGCTTACACTCTCGTTCTTGTTTAGTTAACGAGGTGCCTTGCATTAGAACACGAATTCTATCCCATAACTCTTTGGCAACTTTATGTTTGCTGACGAGTTTGTAGACATCTGGAGGAAGAGCTTGGAGAATGATATTTGTAGCATACTTATCACATTTATCTTGAATCTTCATATCTCCAGTCAACTCACCCGTTGTGCGAGGACGAGTGGTCGTACCTTCCGTCACAGTACCATAATCTAATGGTCCATTGAGCACCGATGCCCAAATTAGATGTCCATTCTCCTTGTTCAACATATAAAGTTCCATTCGGGAAGCCCATTCCTCATACATAGTCTTCACCAACATTGGTGGACGATTATCCGTACCCGAGAGGATGGACTTATCCGTAAGAGATGTATACTCCATTTCAATAAGTTAAGATTTACAAAGTTGATCGAACAATGAAATAAGGTTAAATATTTTTGTGTTGTTGTGAGTTAAAATCGAGAAACAATGTTAAAATCCTCTAAAATATGTTCTCGATAAACCAAAAATATGTTCGAAATTTTTTAAGGAATAATTTTTGGTTTGTCGGAATGTCTAGATCGGAATACCAGATCGGAATGTCAGATTGTAATACCAGATCGGAATGTCAGATCGTAATACCAGATCGGAATATAGAACTGTCGAAATGTTGTTGGTATCGAAATGCCTAGATCGCAATGCAAAGTTGTCGCAATAATTCAGATCACAAAGTCCTATCGCAAAGTTTCAGATCGCAATGAACTATCGGAATACTCAGATCGCAATACCCAGATCGCAAAGTAGCTGACAAAATTCGAGCAGAGTAACGACTTAAAATACTTCCTTATACCCGTCGGAATCTCAGATCGCAATAGCTATCGGAATGATTCAGATCGGAATAAGTGATAAAAATCCCACGATCGCAATGTAGAAACCAAACCCTTTCCGATGGTAAGGTTATTGCGATGGAAGCCCAAGTACAATCTGTACTTTCCGATGGATGTTTCTGCTTAAATTTCGGAATGAAGAACACCAACTTTTTGCACTTTTGATCCAAGAAAGATTGTGTTTTAACCAAAATCAAGACACCAAAAAACACTACAATCCTACTGAATACGTTATGCTTCTTGAAATCACGAACAAACACAAATTTTTTTTTTGATGATTCGGCAAAATGAACTCAAAGAGCCACGAAATGCTTATAAGAACATACGAATCACACAAACAAACCTATATTTCATCCCAAGCTCTTGATACCATTTGTAGATTTGTAAATCTATGCTTATGTTTTTAGAGAGGGAAAGAGATAGAAAGATGGTGGATTTCACACTTCTAGAGAGAGAAAGTTAAGAACAACTATGTGTAAATTATGAAAAACCACACCCTCTCCATCAAAGGAGAGGGTTTATATACCCAAGCCTTGTGATGGGCTTGGGCTTACACTTTTGGGCCGGCCTACACATGTTGTAGGCTAGGCTTGGTCTTGTTTGATAAGTAATGAAAGATTAACTAAACTAGGAGCTATAACATGGACTATTGTTGGAGTGACCGATCCTTCTTAATACGTAAAACGTATTTCCAACAAACCATTTTAGAGGTTGGTTCATGTATTGATTTATGTGTTTTTGGATTATTAGCTTGGGGCTAGAGCAAGGACTTTGGAGAAGCAATCAGGTGAGTTCATAGTCCCATTTTACTATGTTTTTAAATGTTTTTTTCCAGTATGGGATGGAGATGACACTTGAAATGTTCTTTAACATGATTTAGTACTATGTTATAAAATGTGTGGACATAAATGTGTTATTGTGTGACTTGCGTGCTTATGTGTTCTCATATGTGCTTTGGTACGTGTTCTGCTATGTGAATCTTGTTTGGATTGTGATTGGCTTTGGTACATAGATGTATGGGCGTCTATGGGACCAGTTGTGATGTGTGTGGATCGTGGGGCACGATCCGTCCTGAGTACTTGTGCATCGTCTCTTCGGAGGCAATATATCTCGACGGGGATATAGTTCATCTTCCACAGGTGGTGTGGGAAAGATCCGGATAGTGTGGTGTGTGTTCTTGTGCGTGTGACGAGATACTTCTTGATTGTTATAATGTGCTTTGTGAATTGTAGATGTGATTGGTACTTGGCTTGAGTTTTGTTGTGGATGCATGTAGCATGATTATCACATTATGGTCCATTACTATAAATTTGTTTTTCTTCAACTTATTTACAGCGGATGTCAAGGTTTCTTATGATGTTCTAGATAACTTAAACCTATGTTCTCACCAACTTTATGTTGACAGATTTTAGTGTCATTTTCAGGTGAGGTAGTTGTGCAAGATGATGTTAGAAGTGGCTAGAGTATAGAGGCTGCTAGGATTGCATTCGGAGGAATCCCTTTCCTCTTAGATTTTATTTTGTGTTTTGATTAAGTGAACTTTGTGGTACCTATATGTTTGATGTTTGTTTATTTGTATGTCTTTGGTAAGAGGTAGGCCTGTTACCTACTTACCTAGACGCCTGCATTGTTGAGATATTGTCACGACATTTGTGTCGCCATCTATGATATTTCAATTTCATTTAGTTCTCTCTATAGACACGCTGTTGTTGTGATGATATCCATACGCCGCGCCCCATATTCCGCCATGGTGGGGTGTGACAGAATGGTATCAGAGCCAATGGTTATAGAGAATTAGGTTGCCTAGTCGTGTAGCCTAGTCTATAGCTTAAGGGTCCCTGCATATAGGCGTCATAGGAGTATGTGTGCATTTTATAGTAATTGATGTGTTAGAATATTATTTTTGCAGTATTTGTTAGGTTATGAACTACTATGGTTCATACTTAACTACATGTTATTTTCTTTACGAGTTTTGATTAGTGCGGGTGAAACCATGGTCGTATACGCTAGTCATTGTTGGATTTCGCTTAATTATGTTTTCATGTTCTTTATACATTTTGAATTTTGTCTACGCTGGTTCAGCTGGACTACGAGTTTATGTGTTTCGTGCATTGGCTATGTTATTTTAATACATGGTATTTTAATACATGGGGTTTTGGATCTTATCTTGTGTGGTTATGTGCTTGTGAGTTGTTGGATTATGTGTTATGTGTAGTATTAATTTCTTATAAGTGTCATCATAGGAGGGAGTACATTGGTGAAATGGAACATGTATAATTATGGAGGCCTACATAATTATATATGTGCCACAACACCACTGGACTTTCAAGTATGATTGCATGAAAGAGAGTTAATACATGTTTGTATAGTATATGTTGGATGGATTTGAGTGTATGTACGCTTATGCCTATGTATGTAAAATTATTTTCTACTTACCGGTTGTATTCTTGGGATGGTTGCTAGCTCGTTTCTCTTTGAGATGTTCAACTTCTGTAGTAGCGCATTTCTCGGGTCCTCATTTCACATGTTTGTTTGTACGGTACTTTTTGCGTGAAGGATTTTGAGATGGTGGAGATTTCTTTTTGGGGTAACGATGTCTTTTGTTTCGAGTTATACATGGTAAAAAAAATATAGAACTTGCAAATTGAAAAAAAAAATAGTTGTTGGTAGTCGATGAAATAAGGAAGTGTCGAAAACGTGTTTGAAATAAGGTGGAATATAATTTTTTTTTCATATAAGCATGGCCTTTTTATTCTAAAATATTTTGGTTTTGATCACCTAAAGTTATTGTTCTTTAGTTAGAATTCTTGTTCTTATTAACTTAAATATGTTAAATCATGTATTAATCATATGATGGGTGAGAGTTTAAATTTTCTAGAATTAAAATAAATTAGACCTTGAATTTTGTAATTAATAACGGGTTTTTTTTAGGGTTTAAAAATCATTTTTTTTGTATAAATCGGAGTAGGCAGAAACTGTCGCTAAACTGTCAAAATATGTCGCTAACTGTCAGAAACTGTCGCTAATGCCTAGGCAGATTTTGAGAAAAATCGTTTTGGTCATAACTTATTCGTTTTTAAAGGTTTTTGGGTGATTCAAAAGCCTAAAATTATGTACTCGGAACATACTTTTCAAATATTCAGAAAGTTTCGTAATTGGAAGTCAGTAGCTTGGTTGAATTAATTGTACAAGTGTTGAGTTCAAGGTTAATTTTCGGACAACATGGTTTAAACTCGTGTTTTGGGTATATTTCGGTAATGAACACTTGGAGGGTTAACATAGAAATGAGTTGGGAAGGAATTTAAGAGTTCTTTACACCTTATTATATATGGTTATATTTTGATGAGTTTTGATTTATGGTATTTATGAGTAAGACTGAAATCGGGGTGACAGTTTTAAACCCGTTGAGTTATGTGACGGCTCCTAACTTGATTTCAAGACAGTTCTTGTTTGATGAGTTGCGAGATTTAGTTAGGTTGGTTACATAACTTTATGGTTTTGATAAGTTTCCTCGCGGACGGTTAAGGCTCATGTGTTGTTGGTTGAGATTATTTTCATGTAAACTGAGTTCACGTTTGAACGTGAAGGTTTTATCAGGGATATGCATCATCGTTTGTTTGCTGAGAATAAGTTTGAGTTTGGGAGTGAATCTCGGGACGAGATTTCTATTAGGAGGGAGTGATGTGACAACCCTAGGTTTTGGATTTGTCACTTGGTCTTACTTTTAGGTTATTTTATGTGTGCTTACTTGAATTGTGTGTTTACGTGTTTATTTTGTGTGAACGAGGTTGGTGTGGTTATCGTTTATGAGTATAGAGTACTCATAAGTAAATCGAGAAACGGTTATTTCATGTTCATGAGCTCACAAGTGGTGACTATGAAATGAAAATGGTGATATTATGGTGTTTACGTATACGTATAAGTATTATAGTAATAGTATTTTTTTTAGGATTTACGGTTTAACATTTAGAGGTCTCGGGTGAGGTAATTATCCAAAAGAATATTTTTCGGGATGGTTTTAAGTCATTTAGGACTTAGTTATAAAGTTTATTTAAGAATTTGAGATTTTTTTCAAAAGTGTATATTTTACGTCTTTTACGGTAAAACGCGTAAATTTGACTAGTTTTACGGTTTTGAGGTTTTGGGAGTTTTAGGAGCTGAAATAAATTAAGGTAAATTAAGGTAATATTAATAAGATATTAATTAACAATAAAAAGAAAAAAAAATAAAGAAAAAAAACGAAATTAGGGGTGTTTGGGTCGGTTTAGAAGAGAAAAAAAAGGAAAAAGGAAAAGATTTATGGTAAGTGGTAATTGGGTTGGACAAGGATTGTTTTGGCTATATAAGGAACCCCCAACACTTAATCAAACGCATTTTTTTCTTTCCCTGGAGTTATAGTCGACTAAAAGAAGAGGAAAATTAGGGTTCTTCATAAAATTAGGTTTTCTTCATCTTCCATTAAATAAAAGGTAAAATCTTCATAACCCTTTTCATATTAATTGTTTTTATGTTTAATTAATCATTCTTATGATGGATTAAGGGTTAGGGTTTATATATAAACAGTAAATTAATGTTGTAATAATCATAATATAATGATTACATGGGTTAGGGCTTGTAATTAGAGGAATTAGGGTTAATTAATGTGGTTGATTTTGTTAAACCCGTTTTTAAAAACTGGGCAGATTTTTGAGTCAATTGTTTTGATCATATTGGGAGTTCTACAAACTCTTATCTTACGATCCACATACCCCTGAAAAGGTATTTGAAGTGGCTTTCCAATTCAAGAAACTAGAACTAAATTGGTGGTTGGGAAGGGGGTCAAAAATAGGTTACAACAGTCGGAGGTCAAAACAGTTTTAAATTCAGCCTGTTTTCTTTTTAAGTTTTGGGTTGTTTGGGGTACTTAGGGTTGCATTGGGATCTTCTCACGAACATGAGAGATGGTTTATATATTTTAATAAGGATCTGCACTTGGGCTAAGATTGTGGTTTAGGTTAAGACCCTCTAATGGTAATGAACTTTTCATACGTTTAAAATCAGGAAAACTGGAATGACAAAAGTATATATATATATATATATCAGGGCCTTAACAGTAGCTTTAAGGTTAGGGCAAGTGGGAGGTGTTAGCCAACATACGTAAGTGTATGAATATTCCTTTTACAGAAACCATGGGTATGTTTAAGTGGACGTTTGACTTAAAGTTTTGAGACCTAAAAACTGGGACTGTTTTGGGTAAAATGTGAACGGGATAGCTATTAAACTTAACCAAGTTAAGGACTTGTTAGGGAAGGGTAATGGGGTGTTTAGAGTTATAAATGGGGTATTTATATGAGAGGAGGTTAGATGTCCATCATAGGTTGATGAACCATTTTAGAGGTTGGTTCATGTATTGATTTATGTGTTTTTGGATTATTAGCTTGGGGCTAGAGCAAGGACTTTGGAGAAGCAATCAGGTGAGTTCATAGTCCCATTTTACTACGTTTTTAAATGTTTTTTTTTCCAGTATGGGATGGAGATGACACTTGAAATGTTCTTTAACATGATTTAGTACTATGTTATAAAATCTGTGGACATAAATGTGTTATTGTGTGACTTGCGTGCTTATGTGTTCTCATATGTGCTTTGGTACGTGTTCTGCTATGTGAATCTTGTTTGGATTGTGATTGGCTTTGGTACATAGATGTATGGGCGTCTATGGGACCAGTTGTGATGTGTGTGGAGCGTGGGGCACGATCCGTCCTGAGTACTTGTGCATCGTCTCTTCGGAGGCAAGATATCTCGACGGGAATATAGTTCATCTTCCACAGGTGGTGTAGGAAAGATCCGGATAGTGTGGTGTGTGTTCTT
Source organism: Glebionis coronaria (assembly GCA_025667525.1). Classification (NCBI taxonomy): domain Eukaryota; kingdom Viridiplantae; phylum Streptophyta; class Magnoliopsida; order Asterales; family Asteraceae; genus Glebionis; species Glebionis coronaria. The sequence continues at coordinate 187,377,102 of CM046882.1, read as the reverse complement.
GTGCGTGTGACGGGATACTTCTTGATTGTTATAATGTGCTTTGTGAATTGTAGATGTGATTGGTACTTGGCTTGAGTTTTGTTGTGGATGCATGTAGCATGATTATCACATTATGGTCCATTACTATAAATTTGTTTTTCTTCAACTTATTTACAGCGGATGTCAAGGTTTCTTATGATGTTCTAGATAACTTAAACCTATGTTCTCACCAACTTTATGTTGACAGATTTTAGTGTCATTTTCAGGTGAGGTAGTTGTGCAAGATGATGTTAGAAGTGGCTAGAGTATAGAGGCTGCTAGGATTGCATTCGGAGGAATCCCTTTCCTCTTAGATTTTATTTTGTGTTTTGATTAAGTGAACTTTGTGGTACCTATATGTTTGATGTTTGTTTATTTGTATGTCTTTGGTAAGAGGTAGGCCTGTTACCTACTTACCTAGACGCCTGCATTGTTGAGATATTGTCACGACATTTGTGTCGCCATCTATGATATTTCAATTTCATTTAGTTCTCTCTATAGACACGCTGTTGTTGTGATGATATCCATACGCCGCGCCCCATATTCCGCCATGGTGGGGTGTGACATGCACCAACAGAAGTACTTTTACGTGTATCAAGACACCCTGCATGATCAGAATCTGAATAGGCCGTTAGAAAGAAACCGGTTTCCCTCGGATACCAGAGTCCCATGTGAATGGTATTCTTAAGGTACCTAAAGATACGTTTAACCTCCTTGAGGTGTTTTTTAGTGGATCGTGCTTGATATCGTGCACAATAGCATGTAGCATGATGAATATCAGGTCTGCTTGCTGTCAAGTACATGAGGGACCCGATCATGGAACGATATCTGGTTTGATCTATGGGTAATCCCTCCAAGTCAGCATCTAGGTATGTGGTTGATAATGGTGTCCCAACGGGGTCACATGAGGTCATACCATGTTTTTTTATTATCTCTTGACAATACTTAGCTTGGTTAATGAAGATACCACTTGGGGATTGGTGAACTTGAATTCCTAGAAAGAATTTTAGTTTGCCCATCATAGACATTTCAAATCTGCCGTGCATTACTTTTTCAAACCATTTTGAAAGTTTTGGGTTTGTAGACCCGAAAATAATGTCATCAACATAAATCTGCACAAGCAAAATGTCATCCCCATATTTATAAGTGAACAAAGTTAAATCAATGGAACCTTTTGAGAAACCTTTGGAGACCAGGAATTTCGAGAGCTCGTCGTACCACGCCCTTGGAGCTTGCTTGAGTCCATAAAGTGATTTGTGGAGACGATACACCTTGTCAGGATAATGAGGATTGATGAATCCTTCCAGCTGTGTGACATATACTTCTTCTTTCAAATGACCGTTAAGAAACGCCGTCTTTACATCCATTTGATAGACAATGAATCCCTTATGTGCATCATAAGCAAGAAAAATCCTGACCGCTTCCATTCGAGCTACTGGTGCAAATGATTCTTCAAAATCAATACCCTCTTTCTGTCCATACCCTTTAGCCACTAGCCTAGATTTATTCTTGATGATCGTGTTCTCTTCATCCATCTTGTTTTTCCAGATCCATCAAAGATTTAATGGTATTGCATCGTATGGTCTGTCAACAAGTTCCCAGACTTTAAGTCTTTCAAATTGTTGAAGTTCATCCGTCATCGATTCATTCCAAGCATGATCAGCCATGGCTTCTTTGATGTTTTTCGATTCAGCTGAACTCACAGCGAGTGCGAACATACAAACATCGCCATCGGTGTTAAGCTGTCGTCTTGTGCGAACGGGCTGTGAAGGGTTTCCAATTACGTGAACCAAAGGATGATCTCGGTTCTAATGATGTGTTGAAGGATGTCGTTGGTAGAACGTATGCATATTTGACGGATCAACATGGAGAGTAGAAGACTCTCCAGTTTCGTGTACCGGTGTACCGAATGGTTTGATAAATTCGTCTTCGTCAGATAATGCATTGTCTGCTTGATTTGTGTTCTCTGGAGCAATGACAATAGTTGTGGATGTTGTAGGATCGATAGTTGAAGTGATATGCTGAGGAAGTAACTCTGCATCAACCGGTGTTGAAGTAGATGAAATTGTATCCTTTTGTTGACGATGATCGGTATCATCATTCTTATCATGAGTGACAACGGAAGACTTTGATACAACTGGTTTCTCCCTCATGAAATATTCATCATACATTGGTCCATATAACATTTCCAACTCTTCAATTATCGTGTAGACTGTCATATCAGCTCTAGGAACATTTTCTGGAACCAGCGTTGAACTTGACGGTTCATTGCTGTGGTCTTGAGTTCCGAGTTCCGTGCGGTTGTGAACGCAAGTCGTTTTTCGTTGTGGATCGGGACTTAAAATGTTTTGTTCAAGTGCCATTTCTTGTAATTCATCAAATCGGATGTGAATAGTCTCGACTATCAATTTTGTTCTCTTGTTGTACACTCTATATCCCTTAGACTGAGTTGCATATCCCACAAGAATACATGCATCACCTTTCTCTTTCATCTTATCCAAAATTTCACAATCTCGAATAATGTAACAAGTACATCCAAAAACATGAAGGTGTTTGAGTGAAGGTTTTCGATCATGAATTATGTGATATGGTGTCTTTTCGTGTCTTGGGATAATTAAGGAACGGTTTTGTGTGTAGCATGCGGTTGACACGGCTTCGGCCCAAAAGTATAGTAGAAGTTTGGAAGCGGATAGTAATGTTCGAGCAGCCTCAACTAACGTACGGTTTCGTCTTTCAACAACGCTGTTTTGTTCGGGTGTTCGAGCAATAGATGTTTCATGTTCAAATCCTTCGGCTTCAAAATAGTTTCTCAGATTTGAATTCAAAAATTCTGTACCTCTGTCAGTACGAACCACTTTAACTTGAGCTTGAAGACCACGTTGTATCAGTTTAAGAAAGCTGATGAGAACTTCGGGTGTTTCATCCTTGGACCTCAAGAAGTGAGTCCATGTGTACCTTGAGTAATCATCGACAATTACCAGAATATATTTCTTTCCCATGATACTCTGAACACGCATGGGACCACACAGATCCATGTGAATAAGATCTAACCGTCCTTTAGAGCTTGGTGTGGTCTTTGTTTTGAAGCTACTTCGTTTAGCTTTACAAAGTTCACAAGAAGAACAAAGATGATCTTTGATGAATTTCAAACTTGGAAGGCCTCTCACAATATCTTTCTTGGAAAGCAGGTTGATGGTATCAAAGTTGAGATGAGAAAGACGTTGATGCCATAACCATGCCTGAGTCGTTGAAGCTTTAGCCATGAAGCAAGTTGGAGTTGATGAAGTTGTGTCTTGTAGTGAAATTGTGTAGAGATCAGTACTCCGTGTACCGGTAAGTAAGTCATTCCCATCATAATCACGAACAAAACATGTCTTCTTTCTGAAAGCAACCTCCAAATCCGCATCACAGAATTGACCAACCGAGAAAAGATTGTGATTGAGCCATTCGACGTAGTATACCCTTTTGATCGTGATATTTCCTTGAACCAAATCTCCATATCCTAGAATCGGTGCAAATTGATCATTTCCGAATCGGACCGTAGCCAGGAACTTCTCCACGAAGTTAATTAGAAGCTTGAGATTCCCCGTCATGTGCTTCGTGCATCCGGAGTCCAGTATGAAAAGAATTATTTGTATCACCTGCAGAAGAGTTAGAACACGATGGAGCATTTTCTAAATTGGATACCATAGTAGTTGTGATTATAGAATTGATGAGATGGCTTTTATACATGATCTCATCGTTCTTTTCGGGCTTTAAATGCATTAAAATGTCATAAAATACCATATATATGCTTGTATTTGTTTACTTGTGTGTTTTAGGTATGGATATCGTGAAAAAGACAAAAGATCACAAGAAACAAGGAAAAACGGACACGAGAAACGAAGCCGTACAAAGAACCGGGCCCTAGTTCATGAATTATCTAAGAAAAACCCTTGAAGACTTGAAGATGTACAAGATTGATCCTCAAAATATGAAGAAATGACACTTAAAACCCTTGTATATTCATAATTACAAGTTTGGTCCCTTAAGTTTGTCAAAATTACAAAATGGTCCTTCAACTTTGAAGAATTGGCAAGTTTAGTCCCTCCACAATTCTAAATTGTCAACTATGGTCCCTCATGAAGTCAAAGATACAATGAAGACCTTTGAAGATCAAGAATGTCCAAAATCAGTCCTTCAACTATGCAAAAATGGCAAAAACAACCCTTGAAACCCTTTTACCAAAGTTTTATGGCAAAACTATAAACTTTGAAAGTTCATTAACAAAGGAAATGAAGTTTATGACTGAATAAACACGTTTTACCACCTTTCCCAAAACACAAGGACTTATTGTGCCATTTCTTAAAGTTCAAACTAGCACAAACACACGCCAAACACATTAACCCACCTTTTTCGGATCAAAAGTTACCACTGTTCATGTTCTTCACCCCAGAATTTACCCTACTTAAAACAAAGGGTAAATTGCAATTACCTTAACACACACTTGATTCACACAAGCAGAAACCCATCCCACACAAAAAACCCTCAATCCCACTACCCAAGTGACCCCACACTCAACCTCGTCCACCTATCACATCACAACTTACTCTCCAAGGAATCTGACGTGGCCAAATCAACAGCTTAGACTCTTAGCTTAACCCCAAAGCTAAAATGAACGGTTTTGATCAAAATGGACAGCTCAACAACAACAAGCACTCAAGGGCATTCCTGGAAATTTATAGCTAGGGTTTCTTTGTATTTTTCGTTCTAGAATCGTCTACTAGTGCCAATTTAAGGAGACCTCAACTTGTGAGAGTCCCTTGTTCCAGATTTTAGCTATTACTTTGTAATTCCTTTTTATTGAAACAAAATTAAGTTTTCTGAAAATTGTGATTTTCTCTCTTGTTATTTATAAAAGTTTGGTGATTGAATAGCTGAAATCTGAGTTCCATATTCATGTTTTGTGGTTTTTGAGGCAAGGTTTTAAGTAATAAAGCTTGTGTTTCAAAAATCAGGTTTTCATATTTTGTGTTCATCCTTTTGGTTTGTTGATCTTAGCAGGTACAAGGAAGCTGGTGCTTGTTTTGCTAGCACCTCAGCTCAAACATTCCAAGGCTTGAATGTAAGTCTTGGAGGTTTGCATCCCTTTCCCTTTTTATTTTTCTGATTTTCATTGAATTTTTGGTGACTATGCATGTTCTATTGTGAATCTGTGTTTTAATGTTTGATTTGAGTTTCTGAGGTTGTATAAGAGTTGTTAGGGTGGATTAGATCTTGTTTGATAGGTTAAATCACAGCAATCCTTTGGAAGATTGCAAAATCAGATTCCAAAAGGGTGTTTAGGTTAACTGATTCAAAGGGATTTAAGGCCTCCTTTTGTGGTGGTACTTGGTTCTATTGAGTTGTACATGCTTATCTGTTCTTAAGTGTTGGTTATCTGCAAGTTTTGTATCTATTAACACCTAGATCCAACAATAGGCTATAAAATCTTAAATACTTGGTAATATTGGCTGAAATTTAGAGGACATCTAGATCTAATCATAGACTAGGGTTAAAAAGCGTTAAATCTAAGTTAATACAACCAGGGAAGTAGGATTTGAGTGCTGAATTTGGATTTGTGGTCATCTATATCAGAAAAAGCATTTGTGTTCTTGAGTTTCATAATCAGTAACCTGCATATGCTTTGATCTACTTGTAATCTTTGATTCAGTGATTGGAATAAGTTTGTTTGTGCTTATTAACAGTTATTATAGCTTGTGTATGCTTTTGGTTCATTCTGGTTTGCTTATTCATGCTAAATCTGCTTAAGAGTGCATGACTGCTTATTTGCTAAGTCTGTGTCATATCTGGGCATTGTTGGCTTATTCTGTGCTTATTGGCTTATTGGAAGTGTGATTTTCTGCTTGATTGTGACTCCTTACAACTCACTGGTTGTAAGGGTGCCCTTGTTTTCCAACAAATCATAGTAAATCTCTCACAAATCACAAGTCAAAAAGTCAAAGCAGTGGGAACCAGTTCCTACTGAAAGTTCCCCCTGTTAGTGTAATTTGGTGTTCAGCTTATCAATAAGCTATTCCAGCTTATTCAAACGTGCAACAACTTTAATTTTGTAATAGGTGCTCCTTATTTGACCCATTTGTTCATAATGGAGCATTTGGAGGGTTGACTTTAGGGTTTGACTAGAAAACCAACTCATTTGACTTTTTCATAAGTGCTTATTGGATTATCCAGCTTATCTGGCTTTGCTTTTTGAACTTTTCTTGATTGATTTAGCTTAATTAAGTTGTTTAGAGTCTTTTGCAAGTTGAATCAAGTCCTGAGGTGGTCTAGAACTCCAAGTCGACTATTTTGTCCTTTTGTGAAATTTTTCTTTGCTTATTTCTGACTTATTAATGTAATGGATTTTACTAGGTTGAAAAGTTCGTTTCTCGGAATCTTCTCGAATTGATTTCCGGTTAAGTGTGCGACTCAGTTGTTCTTGGTGGAATAAAAAAAGGGATGATCGTTGTCTAAAACTATTGGAAAATAAAGACTTGAAACAAATAAAAATAAAATAAAGACGGTAAAAAGAAATACTGAAAGATAAAAACTTGGCGAAAAGTAAATGACGAGAAATTAAAAGGGAAACAGGTAAATAACTCAAACTAAAGCTTAAACTAAAAAGGAAGGCAAGTAAAAGTGCAAATAAAGAAAAAGGCGGGAAAAGTAAAGCTTAAGAATAAACTAGGAAAAACTCATTCGAAATATCACCCTTATCCGGAATAACAAAGCTCATCCGGAATATGTCACTTATCCAGAATAAACCAGTTGATCCGGAATAAAGTTCTTGATCCGGAATAAAAATAAAAGAATAAGAAAAACAGGTTGATTCGGAATAAAGACCTTGATCCGGAATATTATTCCGGATGAAAGACTTGATCCGGAATAACCAATATTCCGGATGAAACACTTGATCCGGAATAATCAATATTCCGGATGAAAGACTTGATCCGGAATACAAAGTATTCCGAATGAAGTGATTGATCCGGAATAACAAATATTCCGAATAAAGAGGCTTGATCCGGAATAATCAAGTATTCCGAATAGAAGACTTGATCCGGAATATTATATATTCCGCATGAAGAGACTGATCCGGAATAACAAATTTTGATTCGGAACAAAATGCTGATTCGGAATATCTGGGGAAAGAAACAGAACGAAGAACAGGGAAGAACATGAAGGCACGAATTTAACCAAAACTAATCAAGATTATCCAAAAGATTAAACCAAAACAACCACAAATGATCTACTAACAATAACCAATCAATCCAAATCAATAACACCAACAATCATAACCAAAATAATCAAAACCCACTTAATCAAAACTATAAAACTCAAGAACATGAACACAAAGATTAAGAACAAATCAAACAAGAAAGGTAGATGAGAGATTGAACAATAAAAGTAAAGATTCAATAAAACTTACTTGGAATTAAAAGGTGCAATACAAGAAAAATTAAAGTGCAAGAAATTAAATTGCGCAAAATGAAAATGGTGGAAGTGGTGGTTTGTCAAGCCACCCAACAACAATGAAATGAAAACATAATGAACTATTTATAGGGGAGATTAGGGAGGTGCTTAGGAAGCTTCATCTCTTCTTTCTTCTTTCCTTAATTGCACATTTAAGTCCTTAATCTTCTTAATCTTTTGACTTTAATGACTCTGTCTCGGGATTTCTTCAAACCCGTCTTGTAATTCTTCAATAAATTAGACTTGAGTCATTCGGCTTTGAGTAAACTTCCGTCTTTTGACTTTTTCTTCGATAAATCTTCAGAATTAGTCTTGGACTTCCGTTCTTTTTGCACTCTTGATTTCTTGACTTCGTCTTTCGTCTTTTTCTTCGATAAAAGCCCGTGAAATCCCGTGTTTTCTCCACTTTTCACCTTTTCGTCCTAAATCACAACAAAAACACAAACCACGCATAATTCCGACATAAATGACATAAAATACACGTTTTGGCTCGGTTATTATTGTAATTAAGTGGTAAAAAGGATGGGTGTTTACACACCTATCAAATCCCCTACACTTGACCATTGCAATGTCCTCATGCAATGCATTAGTTACAAAGCACGTTTACATTTTTCATCATAATCAATCCACGTTGGCCTTTATTAAAAGAGATAGAAAATTATAAACATTCAAAGTAGGAAAGAAATCAAAAACATACCTTAGGGTTTTGGAAATGTCATGAATGATCATCATCCTCAAGTTTTCACTTTCTCCAAACCAAGCTTAAAAACGAGATCATTGTTATTATAAGTTAGCAAACTAACACGAACTCATGTGGGCCAATTATTCACTTAGACTCCCTTATTCCTAGGTGTATCTCTTATATTTTATTTTTGTATTGAATGATCACGAGGATGCTTTGTTTGACTTATTTTGATAGTTATTTAGGCAGAAAATAAGGTGGACGATTTAATCAATAGTTAGCTAAAGGACAAAATCTTTTAAAACTGCTTCTCGGGACCTCATAAAGTTCATATCTTGGCATAACTCGCTTCACGATTTGAGACCTTTCTCGGACCGATATTTGGCAGCGACTTCATACTTCAAATCTTGAGAGACGTTCTTGAAATTATGGTCTTCTCTTCATAATAGGAATTTTCTTCACTTGAAGCTTTGAGAGATTCTTCATATTTGGATCACGACTTATTCATTTTTCTCCAATCTTTATTTGGGATTTTGATATACAACGATCCGCATCCTTTTAGGACTTGGATCTATTTATCCTCATACCTTGTTAGGGCCTTTTTGGATAGACTTCTCCATGATCTTTCGGGAGTCTTTGCTTTTCGTCGTGTGTCTCGATCCTTCATATTGATTTTTGATAAATGATTCTTCACATCACTTGGGATCTTTAGCAACAAAATATAGCCCTCATGCCTTGTTAGGATCTTTTTGGACTCGCCAATCTTCGCATCCCGCTTCAATAAGTTATGCCTTGGCTATGAACTCTAATCCATACCGAGCAAATTTTAAATGATCTTGGGCTAGAAGCTAAGTAACTTTTCAAATCATACAACCTTATTTATTGCAGATAAATTTATTAGCAAGCGATGGGAGAATAAGCTTATAATTAACTCACATAAATTCACGAAAGAATACCGAACTTATAATTGGCTCTATCATCTCTCGTTCTCCACAGTTTAAAATCTCAAGGAATGAGACTCGTGGATGCTTAGCCTATTAAATCAAAGTTTTGGGTTTTCGAGTCGCCTATAGGATCTTGCAAATTCTTAGACTTTTTCAAGTTTAGAAATCGCATTTCAAAGTTCCCTTGATAAACGACTCTCTAGGATCAATTATAGGAACTTGCGAAAAGTTCTTGTTCTTAACCCGTGAGAGTTAAGACTTTCGCGTTTTATAGCTCCCTGTATAAAAGCCTAGCAAAACTTGACTTAAACACGTTAAGGATACTAGCTAGAGTAAACTTAGATAAGTAAACTCGGGTTGAGTCAAAAGATTCACAACGTTTGAAAATTAAAACCACTTTATTAAAAATTTATTCTAATAAGGAAATAAAATAACTATACAAAGGGAAAAACTAATAGGCCAAAATAGATCAAAAATTTTGAAAAATGTTGAAAAATTGATTTTCCGGTTAAAATGAGGACAAATACAAGGAAAAGGCCACTGAACTTCGATAGAAGTCCCCCTACACTTAATATAAACATTGTCCTCAATGTTTAAGCATGTGGGAGTAAACTCCCCTACACTTAGGACATTGTGCACTTTGTTTAAATCTCGCTAAGAAAGAGACAACTAAAGAGATTCCTATTTTAATATTGAGAAATATAAAATAGTGAATCAAAAAGAGTTTAGGATAGAACCGGGAAGAAGGGAACACGGAATCACGGTCGTCAAAAGTCATCAAGAGTGTTTCTTTGAAGCTCTAATCCCTGCACATGATAAGAAAGCAAGAAACACCAACGAGGCTCCCCTACACTTATGGTGAAAACAGGAAAAATAGATAGATAATTGGGTTGCCTCCCAAAAAGCGCTTGTTTATATTAACCGAGTCACAAGCCTGACTCGTCCCCGAATTAAATAGTCCATGGGGAAGCCTCGAATGTAATACCGGGATCAAAGACCTTGTCCTCGTTCCCAGTTGACATCAACAAAGGAGAGGCGGGGGGATAAGTCTTAAATGGGAGAAAAGTTCTTTCAACATACGAAAAGTATGTGAAATCAAGATCTACGGGAGGTGGGGTGGGTAAAGTAAGAACATTGTCATCCCCCAAAGACAATGGAGGCTGAGCATTCGGCAAAGCGTAATATTATCAATAATGACATATTGAATGTCACCTCCCGGGTCAAAGCACTCATCCTCCGTAATAGTGGCTAAACGGGAGGATGAAAGGTGCTCAGGAGGGGGACTTGGGACAATACCTTCCTGCAACAAATTATCAAAAATAATATCCCCCTCCGTGTCATCATCATCAATACCTGGAGGGATGGAGTGAATATCGATTTCTTCCAGCAATGGGTCATTATCTTCAACGGGAGGAATAGATGGAGGCAAAGACTCAGAGAGAGGAGGAGAAGTCAACTCTTCGATTTGAGCAATAAGAAGATGCACTTTCCGTAATCTGTCGCGGAGAATCACGTCTTCCACCTCATCTTAAAGAGAAAGTTCATCGGTGAACTTCTCGTAAGCCGGAGAGAATAAATCGTCATCGCCCGCATCTCCCGGTGGAGATTGAGAAATTTCAAAAGTGAAATTCTCATAGCGGAGAGAAGAATCACCATCATTTGGATCGACCGCTTGCGTGAAAGCAACGTCGTCCTCAAACTCCATAGCAGGTAAGTCACAAACCTCATCATCCAATAATTTGTCGAGACCAACATCACTAAGCTCATTCAACGAATCTAGATCCTTAGATGCAGTAGGAACATCGAGAGTAGGAGCAGCAACTTCAGAAGATTGGTTGAAAGTGTAGACATCATCGTCTTCGTCATCATCATAATAGATCGGACGAGTCCAGTTAGGAGTGACGTAGTCGGCTAACTCTTCCTTGATAACCTCCACATCTTTAAGAAGCTCATGCAGCAACGTTTGTTGTTCATCGCCCCGAGTATGTTCAATTTCACCAAGTCTATCCCACGCTGTAATTAAACATTTTGGTGTAGAAAAGAAGGGAAAACGACTAAATTGGCTCAAAAAGGTGTCGGTGGTTTTCAAGATTTCTTCACTATCAAGCAAAGGTTGCTTTTCCTGATGCAAGTCAGCTCGGAGTTGAGCTATACTTTCTAGAATATGGTTCAAAGAAGTGAGTTGTTGGTCAAGATTAATTTGCTGAGAGGATTGATGATTGAGGGTGTGATGTGGGGGCTCAAAGTTATAGACACTGGGATGATAGCACGGAACTCTCTCAAAGACCATCGACGGATCACAAGAAGAAGCATCGTGAGGGCCCCCACAAATATAGCACCATGGGTATGGAGAGAAACTGGGTGCGTCATGTGGATAGCTATTGCCATTTTCATAATTGTAACCCGGTTCTTGCTCGTGACCATACGGGTATCGAACCGGGCACGAAATATGCCAATGAGAATCGCTTCCACAATAGATGCACGGGGAAACAGGAGGTGGATTCAAAAAGGACGAATTAGTCGAGTTGCACAAGGGACAAAATCTGAATTGTGTGTTGTCGATATCGTTTCCGCACCGCTCACATGTACACCATCGACATGAGTCGTTCCCGTATAATCGTCTCCCACACCCGACGTAATGGACATAAGAATCCATAAAGAAAAATAGATAAGCAAGAAGAATATTTTTGTTGCAAAACTTTGAAAAAGAAATGCTTTTTATGATTTTTCAAATGTTTTTGGATTTTTGAAAATTTTGGACACGAAAAATAACGTTCACAAGTGAACGGATCCTAAAAGCCAACGCATCTCTCACAAAAAACCGTTAATCCTCACGAAAAGAGCCGGCAGCGGCGCCATTTTAATGTAATGGATTTTACTAGGTTGAAAAGTTCGTTTCTCGGAATCTTCTCGAATTGATTTCCGGTTAAGTGTGCGACTCAGTTGTTCTTGGTGGAATAAAAAAAGGGATGGTCGTTGTCTAAAACTATTGGAAAATAAAGACTTGAAACAAATAAAAATAAAATAAAGACGGTAAAAAGAAATACTGAAAGATAAAAACTTGGCGAAAAGTAAATGACGAGAAATTAAAAGGGAAACAGGTAAATAACTCAAACTAAAGCTAAAACTAAAAAGGAAGGCAAGTAAAAGTGCAAATAAAGAAAAAGGCGGGAAAAGTAAAGCTTAAGAATAAACTAGGAAAAAATCATTCGGAATATCACCCTTATCCGGAATAACAAAGCTCATCCGGAATATGTCACTTATCCGGAATAAACCAGTTGATCTGGAATAAAGTTCTTGATCCGGAATAAAAATAAAAGAATAAGAAAAACAGGTTGATTCGGAATAAAGACCTTGATCCGGAATATTATTCCGGATGAAAGACTTGATCCGGAATAACAAATATTCCGGATGAAACACTTGATCCGGAATAATCAATATTCCGGATGAAAGACTTGATCCGGAATACAAAGTATTCCGAATGAAGTGATTGATCCGGAATAACAAATATTCCGAATAAAGAGGCTTGATCCGGAATAATCAAGTATTCCGAATAGAAGACTTGATCCGGAATATTATATATTCCGCATGAAGAGACTGATCCGGAATAACAAATTTTGATTCGGAACAAAATGCTGATTCGGAATATCTGGGGAAAGAAACAGAACGAAGAACAGGGAAGAACATGAAGGCACGAATTTAACCAAAACTAATCAAGATTATCCAAAAGATTAAACCAAAACAACCACAAATGATCTACTAACAATAACCAATCAATCCAAATCAATAACACCAACAATCATAACCAAAATAATCAAAACCCACTTAATCAAAACTATAAAACTCAAGAACATGAACACAAAGATTAAGAACAAATCAAACAAGAAAGGTAGATGAGAGATTGAACAAGAAAAGTAAAGATTCAAAAAAACTTACTTGGAATTAAAAGGTGCAATACAAGAAAAATTAAAGTGCAAGAAATTAAATTGTGCAAAATGAAAATGGTGGAAGTGGTGGTTTGTCAAGCCACCCAACAACAATGAAATGAAAACATAATGAACTATTTATAGGGGATATTAGGGAGGTGCTTAGGAAGCTTCCTCCCTTCTTTCTTCTTTCCTTAATTGCACATTTAAGTCCTTAATCTTCTTAATCTTTTGACTTTAATGACTTTGTCTCGGGATTTCTTCAAACTCGTCTTGTAATTCTTCAATAAATTAGACTTGAGTCATTCGGATTTGAGTAAACTTCCGTCTTTTGACTTTTTCTTCGATAAATCTTCAGAATTGGTCTTGGACTTCCGTTCTTTTTGCACTCTTGATTTCTTGACTTCGTCTTTCGTCTTTTTCTTCGATAAAAGCCCGTGAAATCCCGTGTTTTCTCCACTTTTCACCTTTTTGTCCTAAATCACAACAAAAACACAAACCACACATAATTCCGACATAAATGACATAAAATACACGTTTTTGGCTCGGTTATTATTGTAATTAAGTGGTAAAAAGGATGGGTGTTTACACACTTATCACTTATTGAGTGTGCTTTTTCAAAATTTCTTTTCACAGATCTCTTAGGCATCTCAAAAGAAGGTTGTGTGTTTAAGCAGAGCTTATGGCATTATCTTATTGCGTAATGGGCTTATTTGCCCAATAAGAATAAGCTGTTGACTATTTAAGCTGTGATAAGCTTAGAATCAGCTTTTAGGCCTTCAGACTTTTGTGCTTAGAATTAAATTTTTTAGTCGGATAGGGCTTTTTTAGGTCATTTGGGCCTAGTTTGACTTTTTGGCCCAAAAGCCCATTAAGGTTGACTGTTTCTGGTTTTAGCCCATTTGGGGGCCCATCAGGGGTATTTTGGTAATTTCACTTTCATTTTCTGATTATTTAGGTTAAAATAAACTAGTTTGCAAGTTTTTAGAATTTTTTAGAATTTTTGGATTTTTAATATTATCTTAATATTATTTTATTATTAAATTTCAATTTTCACATTTTTGAGCTTTTTTATATTTTTTTTAGGTTTAATACATTAAAATAGGATTTTTGCAACTCTTAGATTAATTTTATCATCATTAGGTTAATTTTTATAATTATTTTAAGTTTTAATAGTTTTTAAATCACTTTAAATAGTTTTTCTTAGTTTAAAAATTTATAAAAAACTAATTTTTAATCTTTTTAGGATTTTAGAGGTTTACCAATTGAAAAATCTTTAATTGGGCTTTTTGATAATTAATTTGATTTTTAGGGCTTTAATTAGCATTTAAAAATTAATATTTAATTATTTAAAAGGTTTGAAAAAGTTTTGATCATTGGTAAACTCTTAGTTTATTTAATTTAATTTTTGGTAAATTTTTGGGAATTTTTAGAATTAATTTTTATTTTTGCTCTTTTTACGATTTTACGTTTAGTCGTCGTAGTAATTAATTTCACATCTTCGTCATTCTATTTTCTCATCCCCTTCTTGCTAATATTAATCTCAAACAAATTACGAATTATTCACACACATATACCTCCTTAGGAAACGAACTTCATTGGGTCATTAACACTTGATTTTTCCTAAAATCATTTGTTTAATACTTACCGCTTTTACGCCTTTTTCCTAAAAGGTGTATTTTACCACAATCATTTTGGCGCCGCTGCCGGGGAGGTGTGTCGTGATTAATTTGTCTTGTTGTTTTTATATTAACCAAAAATAGTATTTGTATTAGTAGAAATCTACTAATACGTATTATCGGTTTTTTCGTTTTTCTTGTGGAATTATTATTACTATATTGTATTAAGTATCACAACAAATTCAAAATATCTCCAAAAGTGTGAAAACACAACCTTAATTGGGATTTGATCTCCTAATTATTGTATTCGAATCTCAAACAAAAAGAAAAAGGCAAAAATAGATAAATACTTTCGTGAAGCTCGATTTTAAAAAAATACAAACTATAAGGTGGGTATAAGTCGGGTATTATAAAATATACCCTAAGGAAAAAGGCTCTTAAGTGCTTCGCGCCGCCTCGTTTCCCCGCTTGCTTGTGAGTATTTTGAAATTGAAGGCTAATCGAGGGTTTTGCCGCCCAAAGTATTATTACTTATCATATATATTTGCTTGGTTTTCTTTGTGATTAAACCCTCTTGAACAATTTGGTTTTCACCAAAGTTCTAAAGTCATTCGAAGGCGTTCACTCCACGTGATCGATTTCATTCTTTTGAGGCTTCTTTAATCAAGAGTTTGATTCGAGGAGAGATTTGGTAGATTGTTGTCTACGAAGGTACACAAAATCCAAAAAAATTAAAAACAATAAAAAACACAAAAAATTGAAAATTCACAAAACACCCAAAAAAATCTTCTTTGCTCACCTTCCATTCTACGTGAAGTTTATGCAAACTCGTAGTCAAGCAAAACGAGCTCGTAAACGTCGTCAAAGTCAAGGAAATCAAGAGACGTTGATTGAAGAACAAACTCCAATTGTTGAACCTATTGTAGAACAAGAAGTCGTCATGGCCAATCGTACTATGATGGAGTTGCTTCAAGCACCCACCGAGGGTTTGGAGAAGCCATTGTGATTCCCGCCATCCTTGCGGAGAATTTCGAGATTAAGACGGGTTTAATGTCTATGTTGCAAGCAAATAAGTTTAGAGGTCATGATAAAGATAACCCGCATTACCACATAAGGAATTTTAATCGTCTCACCGCAACTAGCAAGTTTAAGGATGTTCCACATGACGCCATTAAGATGATGTTGTTTCCATACTCGTTAGATGGACCCGCTAAAATTTGGCTCTAGAAAGAACCGCCAAATTCGATTTTGACATGGAATGATCTCGTTTCTAAGTTTGTGAACCAATTTTTTCCACCATCTACTAAAACAACACATTTGAAAAATGAGATTTCAAGGTTTACACAACGTAATAATGAGAGTTTTTCAATGGCATGGGAACGATTTAAGGAAATGTTACATGAATGTCCACACCATGACTTTTCAGAATTGCATCAAATAGATACTTTTTATAATGGGCTTAATGATCATGAACGAGATTATTTGAATGCCGTCGCGGGTGGTAATTTTTTGTACAAAACGACCGATGAAGCTTTAAAGATTATCGAGAATAGATCTAAGGTTTACAACCTTCGTAACACACCTAGTGTTGCCAATATGGGTTCGTCATCGTCATCATCATCTCGTAGCATTAATGCCTTACATGATGAAGCTAATGAGGAAAATCGGTTTTTCGATAGGTTTTCAAATCTTATGACTCATTGGAAAGCACAAGATGCTTTGAACTCCGCATCGGTTAAAGCGGTTGAAAAGAGTTGTTTGTCTTGTGGTGGAGCTCATGATCTTTCCGAGTGCATTACCGCCGGTGGTAACACTTCGAGTGCTTACGTAGCAACGTGAACTTACAACCAAAACGGCCAAGGTTCCCGCCTAAATCAAGCTCCACCAAATCAAAATGTTAATAACTATCGAAACAACAACCAAAATGGTGGTTATCAAGGCAATTCACGTAACTACAACAAAGGGAATTATCAAAGTGGGAATGGACAAGTTGCAAATCAAAACCAAAACCGTGATTTTCAAAACACTACACAAGGTGTTCAAAATCCTCACACTAAAAATCTTCAAGGAGAATTTTTGGATTATGCTAAAGCAAATGATGCTAAATTTGATAACATGCAACGTGAGATGATTAGCTTAAGATCCGAGTTGAAAAACGAGCTTAAAAACGAACTTGCCAACGAACTTAATACTCATGCAAATAAAATGGAAGGAAACGTTCAATGTCTTCAACAAAATCAACAAAAGATGGAACTAGGACAACATGAGATTAAGCAAGAATTGTTAAAAGCGGATTTAAGGCAATCAAAATTTGAAGACCGAATGGAAAAAATGTTTGAACCAATCATGTGTAAACCCTCTTCCTCGGGAGGTCTTCCTAGTGATACCATTGCAAACCCGAAGGGAGAAATGAAGGTTATTACTACACGAAGTGGTAAAACTTTCAAGGAACCTATCTCTCGTCCAAGTACTTCTACGAAGAAGGAAATCGAGAAAGAGCCCGAGGTGATGGTCGAAAAGGAGCACATTACAAGCCCACGAAGTACCGCTCATACCACACCTACGGTTGAACCAATACCAATCATGGAACCCGAGATTCCAATGCTGTTGCCTAATGTCCAACCCACACCACCCTTACCTTAGCCTTTGAGACGAAACACAGAGAAATTGCAAGAACGTAACAAACAACAAATCTAGATTTTTATAAAAATGTTTCAACAAGTTCATTTTGATGTAAGTTTAGCCGACGCGTTGTTATATATGCCTCGTTTCGCTTCCACTTTTAAAAGTATGATGAGCGATAAGGAAAAGCTTTCAAAGCTTGCTAATTGTTCTTCGGTTTATCTTAACCGCATACCGGAAAAAGTTGGTGACCCCGGAAAGTTTCTCATAACTTATGATATACAAGATATGAAAGAATGCCTCGCCTTGGCCAATCTTGGTGCGAACATTAATTTGATGCCATTTTCCATTTGGAAATCGCTTTCGCTTCCAGCTCTTACTCCTTCGAACATGTCTATCAAGATGACCGATCATTCTACGATTTTAGCATATGGAGTAGCCGAGGATGTTTTCGTGAAAGTGGGGAAGTTCTACTATCCCGTTGATTTTATAGTAGTTGACATCCCCGCGGATCCTCAAGTTCCTCTAATTTTAGGTCGTCCATTTTTAGACACCTCGAGATCGCTTATCGACGTTCATGCAAGAATTAATACTTTGAGATTCAACGAAGAGGAACTTGTTATAAACACTACTCAAAACTCAAAACCTTCTCATGTTTAGGCAATCGCTACCATCAATCACATTGACTTAGTTGATGTGGTTTGCGATGAGTTTTCACAAGAAGTGTTAGGTTTTTCCGATAGCTCGTCAAGTGGCAATCCCACTATTTTGGATCCAATTCTTGCTAATTCTACACCAAATCTCACTCCATTCCAAGGAGGCAATTTTACTTCAAATGAAATCGACAATGAAGATGAGGTGATTATTAGTGATGATACCTCTATTCTACCATTTCTTCCGCCGATGGAAGTTATGAGTGTTGAGCAAAAATCTTCAATCGAGGAAGCACCTATCCTTGAATTGAAAGATCTTCCATCTCACCTTGAATAGCATTCTTGGAAGTTGATGACAAGTTGCCGGTTATTATTGCAAGAGGTCTTGCTAATGATGAAAAAACCGCGCTCTTAAAAGTTCTTAAAGCTCATAAAGGGGCAATTGCGTGGAAAATTTCCGACATTAAGGGTATTGACCCAAAATTTTGTACTCACATGATTTTAATGGAGGAGGACTACAAATCCGCAATTTAAAGTCAAAGAAGGGTAAACCCCAAAATTCACGATGTCATAAAAAAGGAAGTTCTAAAACTCCCTGACACGGGAATGATTTATCCTATCTCTGATAGCCCATGGGTGAGCCCAATCCATTGTGTCCCTAAAAAGGGAGGAATGACCATTGTGCCTAATGAAAACAACGAGTTAATTGCCACTCGTGTTGTGACCGGTTGGAGGGTGTGTATTGACTACCGAATGTTAAATGACGCCACTCGTAAAGACCACTTTCCTTTGCCCTTCATGGATCAAATGTTGGAGCGACTCACGGGAAATGAATTCTATTGCTTTTTAGATTGTTTTTCCGGTTACTTTCAAATCCATATCGACCCTCGTGATCAAGAGAAGACTACGTTTACGTGTCCTTATGGAACGTTTGCTTATCGTAGGATGCCTTTCGGACTTTGTGATGCACCGGGTACGTTTCAACGGTGTATGATGGCTATTTTTCACGATATGATCGAGAAGTCGATGGAAGTGTTTATGGATGACTTTTCGGTGTTTGGAAATTCGTTCACGTCGTGTTTATCTAATCTCGAGCAAATGTTAAAACGTTGTGAAGAAACCAATCTTGTGCTTAATTGGGAAAAATGTCATTTTATGTGTAAACAAGGAATCGTCTTAGGACATAAGGTCTCGAAAGCGGGGATTGAGGTCGATAAAGCTAAGGTAGACGTCATCGCCAAGTTACCTCATCCCAAAACTGTTAAGGGAGTTAGGAGTTTCCTAGGCCACGCGGGCTTTTATCGTCGTTTCATCAAAGACTTTTCAAAAATCTCTCGACCTATAACACACCTTCTCGAGAAGGATGCTCCTTTTAACTTCAATGAGGATTGTGTTAGAGCTTTCGAAACTCTCAAAAGGAAACTTACCGAAGATCCCATTCTTGTTGCTCCTAATTCGGAATTACCCTTTGAAATCATGTGCGATGCAAGTGATTATGCTATAGGGGCCGTCTTAGGGCAATGTTATGAAAAGCATTTCCGTCCTATCTATTATGCTAGTAAGACGATGACCGAGGCTCAATTAAAGTACACCACAACGGAAAAGGAATTCCTTGCCGTGGTCTATGCTTTTGAGAAATTCCGACCTTATCTCGTCTTGACTAAAAGCATCGTGTATACCGACCATTCGGCTATCAAGTATTTCTTAGCTAAGCATGATGCTAAGCCAAGATTGCTTCGTTGGATGCTCCTCCTACAAGAATTTGATGTCACCGTGCTTGACAAAAAAGGAGCCGAGAATCTAGCGGCCGATCATCTCTCTCGTCTAGAAGATCCTCACAAAGAAGTTTTCGAGAACAAGGAAATCACCGAAACATTTCCTCTCGAGACTCTCGGTGTAGTGAATTCTAAAGACACCACCCCATGGTTTGCCGACATTGCAAATTACCATGCGGGCAATTTCATAATCAAGGGTATGACGACACAACAAAAGCGAATTTCGTGACGTCAAGTTCTATTTTTGGGACGACCCTTATCTCTTTCGGGTTTGTGCGGATCAACTCGTTCGACATTGTGTTTTTGGTGCCGAAGCTTCTAACATCCTTAGAGCTTGTCACGAGGGACCCACGGGTGGTCACCATGGTGCTAATCTCACGGCTAAGAAAGTGTTCGATTCCAGCTTCTTTTGGCCTTCTATATATCGTGATGCACACGCACTTGTAAAGTCGTGTGATTCGTTCCAACGTCAAGGAAAATCGTCTCAACGTGATGAAATGCCCCAAAACATAATTCAAGTGTGTGAGATTTTGGACATTTGGGGCATAGACTTTATGGGGTCGTTCCCATCGTCTCATGGTAACAAATATATCGTCGTCGCGGTCGACTACCTTTCTAAGTGGGTGGAAGCTAAGGCTTTACCTACTAATGATGCTCGTGTGGTAGTGAAGTTTTTGAAGCAACTATTCACTCAGTTCGGAACCCCTCGTGCTATTATAAGCGATCGTGGAACCCATTTTTGTAATGACCAATTCGAGAAGGTCTTAAAAAAATATGGAGTTACTCATTGTCTTTCTACGACTTATCACCCGCAAACGAGTGGGCAAGTTGAGGTTTCGAACCAAGCTTTGAAGAGGATTTTAGAGAGGTCAATTGGAGAAAACCGTGCTTCATGGTCCGACAAACTCGATGACTCTTTATGGGCCTTTAGGACCGCTTATAAGACACCTATCGGTTGTACTCCTTATAAGTTAGTCTATGGGAAGAATTGTCATTTGCCCATTGATATGGGGTATAAGGCATATTGGGCCCTTAAGCATGCAAACTTTGACTTGAAGACCGCGGGAGATCACCGGAAAATACAACTGAATGAATTGGATGAACTAAGAGACAATGCTTATGAAAATTAATTGATTTTCAAAGAAAAGACTAAAAAGTTTCATGATGCAAAGATTAAAAACCGGGGTTTTTAACGTTGGTGATCAAGTGTTACTTTTTAACTCTAGACTAAAGATATTTTCTGGGAAATTAAAATCTCGTTGGTCGGGTCCTTTCACCATTACACAAATGTTTCCTTATGGGACCATCGAGCTAGCTCAAAATGATGGTCCTAACTTCAAGGTAAATGGACATAGGCTTAAGCACTACTTTGGTGGGGAAATTCCTTCATTAGATGACCTCGACCAAGTCACCTTCCCCAATGATAATTAGCATTGAGGGGATCGAGTCGAGCTCATGACTCGGTAATCAAAAACGAGGTGCCTCGTGGGGGAGATCCCATGCTTATCCTTTTATGCTTTCTAATAAATAATGAGAGGGGATTTGTGCCCTTCCAACTCGTTGTCTCGTGGTTGTTTGTGATTGTTAGATCATCATCATCATCATCATCTACGATTGAAGACTCTCGTGTTCGTTTACGTGAGCCTCCATCGTTTGCTTGAAGAAGTTTTTCACGAATCCATGACATATCCTTTATTGTTCTAACAATTATCTTTTAGCATAATTCATAAACGGCTTTAGATATATTGTTGATCACCCTTTCCATGCTAGATCCTAAGCATTCGACTCTTCGTCTCTAGTATGGGGGTGCTCCATCTTTAGACTCGAAACATTGAGGACAATGTTTACTTTTAGTATGGGGGGTGAATAGGTACTTGCTTTGCTACGCCCTCACGTTTTCCAACTTTCAATGTTTTGTTTTATTTTGTTGCTAATAAGGCTAAAAATGGCCAAATTTTAAATTTTTTCTTAGTTTTAATAAGTGTTTTTAAGACACGAATGTATATTTTCCGATGGGTAGAATAAGAGCTAATTTTTGACTTGATGGGCATTTGGAGCCGTTTACATTCCTTAACCCGCTCAATTCAAGTTTTGCTAGACTTTTATATAGCGAACTTTAAAACGCGAAAGTCTTAGCTCATTCGGGTTAAGAACAAGAACTTTTCGCAAGTTCCTATAATTGATCCTAGAAAGTCACCTATCAAGGGAACTATAAAATGCATTCTCTAAACTTGAAAAAGTCCAAGAAAGTGAAAGATCCTATAGGTGGCTTAAAAACCTAAAAATTTGATTTGATATAGTCTTAATGAAAGCTAATCCAAATTTGTCTTAATTTTGACTTGCATGGCTAAGTATTCACGAGTCTCTTTAATTAGAGGTCTTTAAATAGTGAAGAACGAGAGATGATAGAGTTAGACAAGTATCATGCTAAACGTAGAACATGAAAATGTTCTTTCAAAAACTCATATGTTTTTAATTGTGGCTTTTTCTCCCATAAGATCAATGCATTAGGAATAAAAATAATTGTAATAAGTAAGGTCGCACGATTTGAAAGGTTACTTAGCTTCTAGCAGAAGATCGTTTAAAAGTTGCTCGGGGTTGAATAGAGTTCATAGCCAAGGCATAACTTATTGAAGCGGGATGCGAAGATTGGTGAAGATCCAAAAAGTCCCTAACAAGGCATGAGGAGCTCTATTTTGTTGCTAAAGATCCAAGATGATGTGAAGTATCATTATTCCTAATCAATATGAAGGATCGAGACACACGACAAAAAGCAATTACTCCCCTAAAGATCATGGAGAAAGTCTATCCAAAAAGACCCTAACAAGGTATGAGGATAAATATATCCAAGTCCGAAAAGGAGGCGGATCGTTGTATATCAAAGTCCAAAATAAAGATTGAAGAAAAATGATGAAGTCGTGGTCCAAGTATGAAGAATCTCTCAAAAACGTCAAGTGAAGAAATTCCAAAATATGAAGAGAAGATCATAATTTCAAGAATGTCTTCCCAAGATTTGAAGTATGAAGTACATGCCAAATATCAGTCCGAGAAAGGTCTCAAATCGTGAAACGAGTTATGCCAAGATATGAACTTAAGGAGGTACACGAGAAACCGTTTTAAAAGATTTTGTCCTTCGGCTAACTATCGATTAAATCATGCTACTTTACTTTCGGACTAATAAATACTCAAATAAGTCAATATGAATCACTTGTGATCCATGACAAATAGTAAAAAATTATAGTAACACATTTCCTTTTATAATAACTAGGATTGCGGGGAGAAAAAGTATTACACAATTTGGACGCATGAGTAGTGTTAGCATTGTGACTTGTACCAACAATGATCTCATTTTTTCACTTAGCATGGAATGTATGACAATCAAGGATGACGAAATTTACTCTAAGGGACATTTACTTGTTTCTATTCATTGACCCTAAAAGTCACATTCGTGATGAAAATCATACATTATGTCTTTACACATCTTCGTAGTATTGTTGCAAGTCTTTTACTTTTCAATAAAGGTTAAAAAATTGAAGTTTGGTGATGCTTAGATACTTTATTCTAGCATTGCGTGAGGGTACGGAAATGGTTTAGTATGGGGAGTGATGAGATGGCTTTTATACATGATCTCATCGTTCTTTTCGGGCTTTAAATGCATTAAAATGTCATAAAATACCATATATATGCTTGTATTTGTTTACTTGTGTGTTTTAGGTATGGATATCGTGAAAAAGACAAAAGATCACAAGAAACAAGGAAAAACGGACACGAGAAACGAAGCCGTACAAAGAACCGGGCCCTTGGATGTAAGTCTTGGAGGTTTGCATCCCTTTCCCTTTTCATTTTTCTGATTTTCATTGAATTTTTGGTGACTATGCATGTTCTATTGTGAATCTGTGTTTTAATGCTTGATTTGTGTTTTTGAGGTTGTATAAGAGTTGTTAGGGTGGATTAGATCTTGTTTGATAGGTTAAATCACAACAATCCTTTGGAAGATTGCAAAATCAGATTCCAAAGGGGTGTTTGGGTTAACTGATTCAAAGGGATTTAATACATGCTTATCTGTTCTTAAGTGTTGGTTATCTGCATGTTTTGTGGCTATTAACACCTAGATCCAATAATAGGCTATAAAATCTTAAATACTTGGTAATATTGGCTGAAATTTAGAGGACACCTAGATCTAATCATAGACTAGGGTTAACAAGTGTTAAATCTAAGTTAATACAACCAGGGAAGTAGGATTTAAGTGCTGAATTTGGATTTGTGGTCATCTATATCAGAAAAAGCATTTGTGTTCTTGAGTTTCATAATCAGTAACCTGCATATGCTTTGATCTACTTGTAATCTTTGATTCAGTGATTGGAATAAGTTTGTTTATGCTTATTAACAGTTATTATAGCCTGTGTATGCTTTTGGTTCATTTTGGTTTGCTTATTCATGTTAAATCTGCTTAAGAGTGCATAACTGCTAATTTGCTAAGTCTGTGTCATATCTGGGCATTGTTGGCTTATTTTGTGCTTATTGGCTTATTGGAAGTGTGATTTTCTGCTTGATTGTGACTCCTTACAACTCACTGGTTGTAAGAGTGCCCTTGTTTTCCAACAAATCATAGTAAATCTCTCACAAATCACAAGTCAAAAAGTCAAAGCAGTGGGAACCAGTTCCTACTGAAAGTTCCCCCTGCTAGTGTAATTTGGTGTTCAGCTTATCAATAAGCTATTCCAGCTTATTCAAACGTGCAACAACTTTATTTTTGTAACAGGTGCTCCTTATTTGACCCATTTGCTCATACTGGAGCATTTGGAGGGTTGACTTTAGGGTTTGACTAGAAAACCAACTCATTTGACTTTTTCATAAGTGCTTATTGGCTTATCCAGCTTATCTGGCTTTGCTTTTTGAACTTTTCTTGATTGATTTAGCTTAATTAAGTTGTTTAGAGTCTTTTGCAAGTTGAATCAAGTCCTGAGGTGGTCTAGAACTCCAAGTCGACTATTTTATCCTTTTGTGAAATTTTTCTTTGCTTATTTCTGGCTTATTGAGTGTGCTTTTTCAAAATTTCTTTTCACAGATCTCTTAGGCATCTCAAAAGAAGGTTGTGTGTTTAAGCAGAGCTTATGGCATTGGCTTATTGCTTAATGGGCTTATTGGCCCAATAAGAATAAGCTGTTGACTATTTAAGCTGTGATAAGCTCAGAATCAGCTTTTGGGCCTTCAGACTTTTGTGCTTAGAATTAAATTTTGAGTCAGATACGGCTTTTTCAGTTCATTTGGGCCTAGTTTAACTTTTTGGGCCCAAAAGCCCATTAGGTTGACTGTTTTTGGTTTTAGCCCATTTGGGGGCCCATTAGGGGTATTTTGGTAATTTCACTTTCATTTTCTGATTATTTAGGTTAAAATAAACTAGTTTGCAAGTTTTTAGAATTTTTTAGAATTTTTGGATTTTTAATATTATTTTAATATTATTTTATTAAATTTCAATTTTCACATTGAGCTTTTTATATTTTTCTTAGGTTTAATACATTAAAATAGGATTTTTGCAACTCTTAAATTAATTTTATCATCATTAGATTAATTTTTATAATTATTTTAATTTTTAATAGTTTTTAAATCATTTTAAATAGTTTTTCTTAGTTTAAAAATTTATAAAAAATAATTTTTAATCTTTTTAGGTAATTTAGAGGTTTACCAATTGAAAAATCTTTAATTGGGCTTTTTGAAAATTAATTTGATTTTTAGGGATTTAATTAGCATTTAAAAATTAATATTTAATTAATTAAAAGGTTTGAAAAAGTTTTGATCATTGGTAAACTCTTAGTTTATTTAATTTGATTTTTGGTAAATTTTTGGGAATTTTTAGAATTAATTTTTATTTTTGCTCTTTTTACGGTTTTACGTTTAGTCGTCATAGTAATTAATTTCACGTCTTCGTCATTCTATTTTCTCATCCCCTTCTTGCTAATATTAATCTCAAACCAATTGCGAATTATTCGCACACATATACCTCCTTGGGAAACGAACTTCATTGGGTCATTAACACTTGATTTTTCCTAAAATCATTTGTTTAATACTTACCGCTTTTACGCCTTTTTCCTAAAAGGTGTATTTTACCACAATCAAGAATCATTAGTGTCCTTCGCAACATTTAAAGGCATACTAATACTCGTTTTCACATTTTCTGTCCTAGCTATAGGCATCCATTTATATCCTGGAGGACATTGATTAGCAAACCACCATTTCCAAGACTTACTGGCAGACTCATATAATTCCTTAATTCTGCTTCTAGGGTTCTTAATGGTGGAGTCTGATGCATTACTTTTCTTAGTGGGGGTAGCACCAGAATGGTTCACTTTGCGTTTGGGTTTACTAGCTCTAATTGGCATTGCAACTTGCTTCTTAGTTCTAGTATCTACGCCTTTGACTTTATTCATAGCACACATAGAATGAATAACATTAGCACACTTTCTACATTTTACACAAAAATTTTTGACATTCATAGCATTCAAATCATTCAAAACATTCAAATCATCATTACATGCGATTACAGACTTTTTATTCTTAAAAACATTCAAATTCCTAGGGTGTGATTCTACTTCCTTCATCTTCCCTTGATTCTTATGTTTCCAGACCTTATCATTCACTTGAGTGCTCTTAAGCTGAGGCCGGCTAACACTAGTAGTGGAGCCTATTCCTGTAGTATAAGACACACGAATATTAGTGTTTCTGAAAGTCTGAGGCGATTGAGTAACTTTGTTTGTGGGCTTAGTGGTCATCCTATACATCCCTGGTTTAATCATATTATTGTGCTTAATGCTTGGTGCTATAGTATTCCTTATGGGTTGATCTTGTGGTAACCTTTCCTTTCCATCCATCTTGGGGGCAAACATAGGTTTTGCAAATGAGGAATTTGATAAAGCAGATGGTTTTCCCAAGATAGAGGATCTATTCTCTTTAGAGGCATTGGGTTGTCTAACAACATGTTTCTTAATGCTAGGTTCCACAACTTTCCCACCCATTTTAGCAACGAGTTTCTACAACTCGGCTATCGCTCTGTCCCTATCTTGTAACTGAGCTTTCAACCCTTTAATTTCCAAATTCTGTCCATTCATTTCTCGAAACGTTTTGGAAAGTTTTTCTTGCAAGTTATTATCATGTGGAAAACTACCAACGTCTTTTTGCAAAGCAAGTTCAAGAGAATGACAATGTTTTTGAAGGAAATCAGTTTTGTGTTGAAGTAACTCAAAAGCCTTTTTATCAACATTTACTTTACGTTTCAAAAGCTCAATTTCAAGACACTCACATTCTTTAATCTTATCAAGATATTTGCATGCAACATCAGAATATTCGTCAATATCAGCACAAGATGTAAAATAAGCACACATAACATCTTTAGAAACGCATTCTTGCAAGAGTAAATCATATTCATCTGAAAAATCAGACTTCTCCATTTGAATATCATCAATGTGTTTCTCAAGAGATTCAACATATTTTAAATCATCATACATTTCAGTCCGAATGAACTCCTCAAACTGAAGAACAATTTCTTTAATTAATGTCGTATTT
Source organism: Glebionis coronaria (assembly GCA_025667525.1). NCBI lineage: Eukaryota > Viridiplantae > Streptophyta > Magnoliopsida > Asterales > Asteraceae > Glebionis > Glebionis coronaria. Next base: position 187,349,812 of record CM046882.1, on the reverse strand, counting down.
GGGATTAATAGTTCTTTCAAAAGCAAGGTAATATCTTGAGAAATCGGGCGTTTCCACTCATCATTTTCACGTTTTGCCCAATCTCTTTCAACAATAGATTTACCATTATCTATGTGGTGTTTAAGAATACCTAATGTTTTCCTACTCTTGCTTTTAGATTCATCTATAGGGAGGTAGTTAATGTATTTGTAAACATTAGATTTCTTAGGGGCAAATGCTTTCTTCCATTGAATTCTCTTTTGTTTGCATTCTAAAAACACTTTCTTACGGGTTTTCTGAGTTTGTTTGTTGAAAAGTCCATAAAGACTATTCATGTAAGCATAATTATATGGTTTCACAAACTCCTTATTGACAAGTGGTCGACTATCATCATCCCAAAGGGCAGTCTCATCACTATCGGCACTAACAGGCATGCAATCAAGATCGGTCCTTTCAGTCTCATCAAGATAAAGACACGGGTTCGCAGCTTGAGCTTTGGCAAGGTACTCAGGACTTGCAAAGCTAGCTTGACCCTTAAACATCGACGGAGGTGCTAGCATTCTTACGGTTTGAATAGAATCATGCGTTTTATAAACAACTTTCTTCAAAAATTCGACTTTTTCTTCTAGTTTCGTTACTTTTTCGGTTTCTTTATCATATCTACTTTTGAAGTCTTGTTTTAACGCATCTACCTCTTGTTTCTGAACCTCAAGAATTTTAGCAGAATCGGTAGTGGTCATAGAGAGCTTTTGTCCAAGTTCATTAACTTTGGTATTAGCAAGGTACATTTTTTGACGTTCGTCCATTAAGAAAACATTATATTGACGCTTCTCTTTGGCTAATAACTCAAGAGTTGTATTATATTTGTTTTCTAAATCGTCCTTTTGACTTTTTAACGCATTGCCCTTGTACCCCTCAAGCTCTTTGGTTTTTTGAAGGAGCTCATCTCTATAGCTTTCAGTCATCTCACTTGATTTGATAAGAGCAGCTTTGCATTCTTCAAAATTTTGAGTGAGCGTAGCGTTTTGCCTTCTTTAATTGCATTTGGCTCTTTTTATTTCCAGTGACATCTTTTTGGTAAGTAGAAATTAAATTAGCAAGCGCAATACATTCCTCTTCATCATACTCATTTGCATGTTGATCATCCTCAGACTCATTATTGCACATGTCTGATGAATCGGGTGTGGTATTGATATCAACCGTTTCCATCATACACGTGTCATTAATGACATTGGGTAGATCACTATGCTCATGAATATCACCAAACACATTATATTCATCTGTAGTGTGTACCTTATCGATTGGTTCAGTGTCAAAGATAGGCCATTGTCATCTTCAGTGACTTTGAGAACTTTTTCAACATTTGCCATGTACAAGTAATGTGCATCGAGTTCTTGATCAGAATCTTCATCATCAGTGTCATCAAGCATTGCTCCTTCCTCAGCTGACAATTTAACCCATGCTTCCATCTTCTTGCATAGCAGCATCTTTTCCTTGTGATAGCTGGAGTCTCTAACCCTTTTCGGCTTCCTGCATTCCTTTGCCATATGCCCATAACCTTGGAAATTAAAACATTGAATCCCACTCTGTTGAACTACTTGACTTCCAACAGTTTCCCTATTCCTAGTAGCAGCAGCAATCCTCTGAGTATCCTACTTGGCAGTTTGTCGATCATACCTTGCAGAACCCTCAACATGTGTTGGATTATGTCGATCATACCTAGAAGGACTTTCACCACGTCGACGTGTGTCATACCTTGGAGGACTCTCAACATATTGGTTCTTTGTGTTAGATGATGTTCGAAGATTGTTGTTGGTGGGTTTGTAGATTTTCTTGTAAGTCTTCATTATGAAAGCAATTTGTTGTTTCATCTCTCGATTCTTTTGAGCTTGGTCTTCATCACTATCTTCTTCAGATGATGATTCAGATGGTGGTGATGGTGCTCTTGGCACTTTACCTCGTGATCTTGTGGATGATGAAGACTTAGATGATGTGGAATATCGTGGTGAAGATGATGTAGTGGAATATGGCTTAGGAGAACAAGAGTGATGATCTTGAACATGTTGAGTGGTAGTCACTAAAGCAAGTGGATTAGCCGTCTTGGCAACACGTTCAACTTGAATCTCATTTGCTTCATTCTGAAATTGCTTCAAGATATCAAAGAGTCGATGATATGAGACCTCGTCTAACTTTTCTTGTTGTTTCACTAAAGTGACGAACTGTGTCCACTCGGGTTGAAGTTGTTGAAGAAATTGAACATTGACTTGAATGGTGGAGACTTGCAGATTATTTCTTGTCATGTCATTCATCATTTTATAAAACCTAGAGTAGTAAGATTCAAGTGATTCTCCATCTCTTGAAGTAAACTTGCCAAAATTCCAAAACAAGTTTGTTTGACATCTTGTTTGTTAAGTGATTCTCCTTGTTGCAAGCGTTCTATAGCAGTCCACATTTCATGTGCTGTAGGGCATGCATCAACCATGGAATAAATCATCTCCAATTCCACTTAAAACCATATAGATGGCTTCCTTCTCCGCATCATGCCAAGCACAATTTTCAGGTGTGAGATCGGATCTTTTTTCATCACGTTCACTTACGGGTATTCATCAGTAGTATCAGTGGCTGGTCTTGGAGGAATTGAGATCTTCTTGAAAACATATGGTCCATTAGTAATACATTTCCTCAAGGCATCACCATTAGGTCTTGTATCAAGGTATCATATGAAATGTGATTGCCATTGAGCATACCGACTAGAGACAAGCATTGGTGGTCTCTCTTTGTTACCTGCGACCATGATGTTGTTGTTTGTGACACGATATTCTTGAGTAGAATCCATCTCAAAAATGATGTGAAGTGAATAGGATCTTAAGTAGATTAGGTTGTGAGAAGATTGTGGTTGAAACTTCAAGAAATTATGGAAACCTTTATCCGGAATAACAAGCACTACTAAATTCGGAATGTTAAATTGATGACAAATCCGAAATCTCTAAAAGTTGCTAATCTGGAAAAATACCCTATCCGGAATTAGTTAGAATGGATATTCGGAATATGTGATTTGTTTAGTATCCGGAATGTGACAATACGTAGCTTATCCGGAATGTTTCAGCATTCTCTTATCCGGAATACTCCTTAGATTTATCCGGAATATTGTTGGTGAGGTTATCCGGAATCTCAATATTGAAGCTTATCCGGAATCCTTGTGTTTCCTTTTATTCGGAATTCTTGATCTTCGTCTTATCCGGAATACTTGTAGTCTTCCTTGGCTTATCCGGAATTAGTCTTCCGTGGCTTATCCGGAATACTCGATTGTGCTCTTATCCGGAATGCGTGTTTTTCCCTTTATCCGGAATACGTGAACTTACCCTTATCCTGGATGTATACAAGTAACTCCTTATCCGGAATATGACACAAGCTTCTTATCGGGAATTCACTGCAACACCTCCTTATCCGGAATCAACCTTTCCACCACTTATCCGGAATCTGCTTACTTTTGCTAATCCGGAATATGTGTCAAACTGCTTATCCGGAATAATGAAACCCCTAAATTCCGGATAACAAACCAAACTTGCTATTCGGAATATCACCAGTAGCTCCTTATCCGGAATCAATCTTTGACAACGAATCCAGAATAATTAAACCCTCTAATTCCGGATAGTATAACCCTTAACCCGGATCACTAAAACAACAAAAACAAAATTCCGAACTTAGTAAATTTACCCAAAGATCAAGCCAAAATTACCAACTTTTTCATGAATATCAAGAGAATGATAAACACAAATTCCCACCACAACTTTGTAGGCAATTTATATACAAATTTTGAGTTTGAAAAAACAAAACTTTTTGATACAAGATGATTTTTAAGATGAAAATCACACGAAATCAAAAATGATAACCACAAACTAACCACAAATCTACCCCATGGCGATTGATACCAATTTTTGTCCCAAGTAATATGATTATAGATTAAAGAAATGAGATGGAAAAGATATGAATTTAGAGAGAGAAAGTAGTGAGAGAAAGTAGAGAGAGAGATGATTAACTTGGTGAATATTAGATTAGAGAAAAATTAGAGTTACAAAATGATCATCCACCCTTCCCAACATGCTAGGAAGGGCGTTATTTAGCCGGGCTTACAAGTAACCATAATGGGCTATATTGTTTGGACCGGGCTTGTCTTTTGGGCTTTAAGTAGCTTAAATCCAAGCCCGTGAACCACGACTATTTAACTATCTATTACAACGTTCTAATAAATATTACAGTAGAAACCTATGACCGAACATTCTTGTTTGACTCAATATTTTGAGGCTAACAACATAATCTTTAGTAACATCTCCAAGATATGAGCAGCATCAATAATTTGTAGAACATCAACAAATGGAATACGCATGAGATGATTTAGAATCGACTAGTGAATACTCATGGAGTATTGCAAGTGAAATACACATGGATTATGGTACGTGTAATACACATGGAATACTGTACGTGGAGTACACGTGGGATGCACATGAAATGATCGATATGGGACGATCTTTTGACATTATTTTACATGGTTTGAAGACCAAACTGGGCTGATCATCATGATAGCCTAGCAATATTAGCATAGACATCATTCTAGTTGTATAGAGAAACGTTAAAGTGTGGTTACACAAAATTCAACGATGATTTTCCTGAAAGCATGATCAATGAAAACCAACCATGACTATCATGAAAGCAGGATACAATGAAATCCAACAATGTCTTGCATGAAAGCATAAATAACACAAGAGGCGTAAGACGTAATCAGCATGAAGTCGGAATTATCGTGAAGGAACATGAAACAATTTAACATGAAGGAGTGTATAACATAATCAGCATGAAACTGAAGTTAAGCATGATAGTATGGAAGCATACTTGACATAAAAGACATCGTAACCTATGGGGGGACATGAGAAAAAAACTTTATGCTTATAAATCATTAGAAAAATTTTATGCATGTAAAACAGTGCATGAATACATGATGCAGTTTATAAAAACCTTTATATGCGCGAGGGACGCCTATGGGTCGGTCCCAAAACAAAAGACATGGCGAGGGGACGCCTATGGGTCGGTCCCAAAGTTAAAAGTTTCGATAAAAGCACATGCGACTAAATAGGGCCAGTCCTGTACCAACCATTACTTAGTCATAATTCCTGCGACAATGATACATGAAACGTAAGTAAATGTGTTAACATCATAAGATTCAAGCTAACAAGAGGTGATCCGGAGGTCAGGGAGGATAAAAGAAATGTTTAGACATTTTTTGAGAGAGAGAGTAAAGCTTGAATGTAGTGTGTGTATTTAGAGAGAGAAAGGGAAATACACAAGTAAGAAGAATCCTCACCCCTCCATGAAAGTATGGAGGGGTATATATAGGCTAGACAAGAGGTCACTTTGACAACATGTCAATAGTAGTCCCTCTACGTTTTGCCTATCTGAATAAAATGTAATTCCGTAAATGGCGCTCACATTTTAGGGCTAACAATCTTCCCCTAATGTGGAGACATACGGAATTACTTACAATGTTCCTAACAAGTAAAAATACAACAAAATAAAGTCTTCCAAGGCGCTTCCAATGCTGAGGATGTCTTTTAATTCTTCTGGTCTTCATAACTTGTACCTCAGCTTGAATCCTCTTTGTCTTTGTTTGTTGAGAAACAATTGTAATATGCATGATTTGGATTAACTTCCCCCCAATTCATGCAGCATGTATTTAAAAAACTTTCTTCATAGACTTCTTTTTGACGAAGTTTTTGAATCAGCTTCCCCCCAAACCAATATCTGTATCTTAAGCAGATTCTGACACTCTGATGTAGTCTGAACAATCTTCTAGCTCATCGGTTTAAGTGCACAGCGGAAATTTGTAGAAGAACCACACCAAATAACACTGCTTCTATACTGTTTGATGTCGTTTAGGTTTTGGTGATAATCCGTTTGGGGTAACATGCAGGAAATCAGCAACAATTCTTCTCACGCCTGTAGAATACTTCATAAAAATCATATAAGGCAAGTAGATACCATTCCATGTACACTACTTCCCCTTGTAAGTTGATCCGATTACTTCAAAGTACACGATCTTCCCCCTTGATGATTTCAAACTCTCAGAAGCATCATTATCGTGGACGTCCATATACTCGAGAAGTTCTTAGTCTTAAGCAAATGTCTTGAAAAGTTTTGAAAGTCATTTAGAAACTTTGAAATATTTTTGCTTAGACTGTGAAATACCATTGTCGTTATGAGGCTCATGAATATCCCGTGAGAATTGATTGCTGATTCCATCTCTCTCTGTCTAACTAACCAACCTCGAATTCATTCGGCTATTTGTTGTGACCACATGTGAAGTAAACCCGATATTCCAAACTTGAAACTGAAGTACAATCCCCCAAATTTGTTACTTAAGCTTGCACTTATGTCGATTAAAGAACGGTGCAGAAACAAGTCTCTTATACCTATTGAAGTTATCCACACGAGCAACTGCGTGTGACACCCAAAAATGATAGTAATCCATGTCGTCGACCATCCACCCCTTGACAGTGGAAACTAGATAATTCAAGTCTCAATCATAAGTTTTATCGCCCAAGCAAGTCATCAATCGATAGACTGGGTTTGAAGAAAAGGGGTAGAAAAATAGAAGGAAGGCTCGATGATGAAATAAGTAGACTCCTTCATGAAATCCCACTTCAACTTCAAATAAATAATACCAAATCCAATTCGTGATCACTTGTCTTTGTAGAATCAAAACTAGCCTTGTCGTTAAAGTGAATCTTATATCAGATCGTTTTAGCGTTAAGTGTTTTGTTTGCTTTGGTGTTGTGTGTTGTGAATGTCGTTAACTAGAACAAATTATGTAATGAATTGTCATTAAAGGGCAAAATTTGTCTAGATAACTTGTCATTTAAGCCCCAACGTCAGTCATATACCCCACTGGTGCGCGGATCGACCTCCGTGGTGAGGTAGTCGAAAATTTTTCAAAAATATTAGGTTTAAAACCTAGAATTTTCTTTGTCGTTGAAGCACTTTCGATCGAAATATATCCAATACCCGGCATAGAAAATAGTGTCATCATAGCTAATTTACCAAAAGCCCAATAATTTCGAGTGATAAAGGTTTTGGCCCAACTTTTGGCTAATTAGCAATACCCGATGCATTTCGTATTAGTGGCACAACTCATTGGCCCAACATCCATATGCACGACTTGCCAAGCCCATTATCATTTTCAAAACCCGGTCCAGCCTTGCCAAATATCTATCACATCCCCTTATTATTAGGGTATCCTAACCCTAATCCCTCACACAGTTAAGTCCGCCCCCATCTCTTCCATCACCCACCAAACTTATCTCAGACCCATCAAAACTACCAGATAATCTTCATGTCATAAATCACCTACTAAATCACATCGTAAATCTCATCAATCTCACACGAATCCTTAAATCAAAACCAATCTTTTTATAACCTGTTATCACTAACCCATCAAGAATCAAAACCTTCGAAATCAAGATCATTAATTTGATCTCAGGTAGGTTCATTTGTTATGCATGTGTAAGATTTGTCTTGTTTGAAAAACGAAACTAAGATTGATTCTAACAATCTTGTTATGAATCTTTCTTAACTTTCGTATATAAATTAATGGTATTAACCATCACAACAGATCGGTGAAGAGATTGTTTCGGGGTTGATAGATCTTTTAAAAGATTTGATGTACACCCGAAAGATAATCTGAGATCTTTGTTATCGAAATTGTTCGAGTTTTGATGTATAGAGGGAAATAGGAGACGATGGGATTAAGTAGATCGAGTCGGTGTTGTGGAGTTATAAGGATGATGGTTTGCTGATATTGGTTCGGTCAAGGCTTGGTCTCGGTCAAGACAGACGGGCATGGGTTTGTATTTGTTAAACTGTCACACAAAAGTCTTTTGTTATAATGGGCAAAATCTTTCTTCATCGCAATATTAAGAAATAGAAGCCATCGCAGTCTAACTTTTTAACCATCGCAGTCTAAAAAAATTGTCAAGATGGAAACCATCGCAATGTCATTCAAAAGAAAACCCATCGCAGTCAACAAAATTCCATCCCAACATGATGGTATCCATCGCAGCGTGACATCGCAGCGTGTCATCGCAGCGAGACATCGCAGCGAGTCATCGCAGCGAGTCATCGCAGCGAGTCATCGCAGCGAGTCATCGCAGGCGAGTCATCGTATTCCTCCATCGCACTCAATGCGATTAAAATGGCCATCGTAGTCTCCCATCGTAACTCACCATCGTGAAAGGTTTTTGACCAGCTTTTGTAACCCCGAAAAAAATGGATCAGATCCATATTTGTCCTTTTCCCCAAAAAAACGATCTTAGCAGATTTGAAGGGACAAAAACAGTAAAAACGGGTACCAAGAAGCTTTCTGATAAGACTATCAAACACAGATCTAGACAATAAATTTGATATAACGAGACTTTTGGACGGTTCGAATGAAAGATATGGACTTTTTTTGGACAATAGATTAGCAACTTTGAGACCAATTGGACGGAAACCAAATAAACAACACCAAAAAAAAAAAATCGTGACTTTTAACAGCTTAAAAAGTAAGCCGAAAAAGCTACAAATCAGCAAACACGAAACACAAAACACCCCCGGTTAGCTCTGATACGAATTGTTAACATCATAAGATTCAAGCTAACAAGAGGTGATCCGGAGGTCGTGGAGGATAAAAGAAATGTTTAGACATTTTTGAGAGAGAGAGTAAAGCTTGAATGTAGTGTGTGTATTTAGAGAGAGAAAGGGAAATACACAAGTAAGAAGAATCCTCACCCCTCCATGGAAGTATGGAGGGGTATATATAGGCTAGACAAGAGGTCACTTTGACAACATGTCAATAGTAGTCCCTCTACGTTTTGCCTATCTGAATAAAATGTAATTCCGTAAATGGCGCTCACATTTTAGGGCTAACAAAATGAAACTCATTTGTCAAAACTTATCAGAAAATTTTTTATGTAACTAATTATGAACTATTGAGGTTCAGTCCACATAGTCATAGTTCACGAGGAACGTCATGCATGAAACAATGACACATAACTAAATATGAATGACGGAGATCCATCCATATTAGTAAAACAATATCGATGAAAAACATCAAGGTTAAAACCTCAAGGTGCTGAAAACATCATGGTTAAAACAACAATGTGTTGAAAACATCAATTCGTGGAATAACAAGCATTGTCTTAGGAAGCTCCTGGTGACTACCCACTAGTCACAGGTCGAGTTTTAGAGCCTACTGGTCGAAACCAGTCTCTGATACCATAATTGTAAAACCCCATTTTGATAAATGGAATGTCACGCGTGATTATGGCGTGTCATCAAAGCATGCAAGGTAATATGTAGTAAAACATACATGACCATAGGGAAAACCGGAATCAAACATCGGTTCCCAAACATAAGCCCAAAACATAAATAAAGTAAATGAAAAGAACAAAGACTACACAAGCATAAATATATGAAGGCAAAAGGAAAAGAAGTCTATGGCTGCTTCCATCCTATGCACGTCCTCCAAATGCTCAAGTCTGTCCTTGGGTACCTGCCGTTTTGGGACATGGAAAGGAAAGTAACGGCTTAGCATAACGCTCAGTGCACGGATATACAAACATAGCATGAATGACTGAAACATAATAAAGACTTAATAGCAGCGGAAATGTATAAGTCCTGGAAAACCTGGAACATGTTCATAAAACTGGTTTTATAGTTTGAAAAGCCTTATGTTTATCTTATGAAAACTGTTTAACATGTTAACCATTAGCCAATATAGGTCATGAAATATCAACGTGCATGAATACTTGGAGGGGTGACCTCGTCATACAAATCAGAGGGGCTGCCTCTAATTTAATATACTAGTTTTTGGGTAGGAGGGATCAGCTCCTTGTGAAGGATGCAAGGCACACACCACATTCACACTAAGTAATCTGCTGAAAACATTTAAACTAGGATGCACCGATACGTCCCACCTGATAATATAATAAATGGCCAAAAGCTGAAAGGGACGCCACGAGCTATCACTCCGTCATGGTGAAGTCATAACACCGGTGCCTCCAGTGTTATGGTTATGGTACCTCCATAACTAGGTGAAACTGGTCATGCATGTATATGACTTTAGGTACTCTAATTAAACATAAGCAATTGAAAAACATGTAAAACATATACTGGGGAAAATAGTTGGCTGCATATGGGAAATCCTAATAAGGAAAGAATGTCCATACAGAAAGGACGAAGTGTAAAACCCGAATGCTTTTACCATGAATAGTACCCTTAAGATCGTACGTACTAGATTAAAACCTTCCTATTATTGCATGATTACGATTACGTGTTAGGATTTTACGTATTACGTACGTGTTAAAACACGATAAGTATTTACTACGCACGAGCACGTAATAATTATTTGACAATAATTAATCACGAACATGCGATCATGAAATCATGAACGTAATTAAATCACGAACTATTATTAATTACGTATATATATTTATTACGAGCGTAAATAAATATATTAGGTCACGGTAATTGTTTAACGAGAACACCTTAAACGCGAACACAAATAATCACGAACGAGTAACTAAACATCGAGACACGGAAAAAGTTACGGGTACCCCATGTGGGGCCCCCTACCCGCGGCTACAAGGAGCAAATGGGCCAAGCCCATTTGTAATTTTTACTAAAGGGGGTTAAAGGATTTTTACACTACTCAAAATCACTTTACAGAAGATTTTAGCAAAAACCTAAAACCCTCCTCTCTTCTACTTTTTTGGCCGCCACCCTCAAAACACCACAAGGGGGTGTTTGTTGATCTTGGATCTTGGAATTCTAGTTGGTGATCGTGTTTGTTCTTCGTCCTTTTGATCCACGAATTCGGTAAATCCTTTTTAAACCTTTTTCTTTTGATTTGATCTTTTATAAATCAAGAACATGTTATGTTCTTACAAAAACCTAATTAAAATATGGATCTAACATGAATTGGGGTTTAATAAAATCAAAAGTATTGTTTTAAGGGGTGTTTGTTTTGGCCGCAACCTACAGTGAACCCAAGGGGGGTTTCGGTTTGGCCATCCGACCACCACCGAGACCATATGGTCCCAGTTGGTTGGTGTGGGTCCCACGGCAGCATCAAGACAAGGGGTACCCCGATTTGGTTCGGGGTACGGTGTTGATTTCATGTCCGGTTCATGGTTTTTAGTCTAGATCTGGTTCATGGTGTATGTTTAGTTTTATTTTTTTTATGATCTGTTGGAAATATGTTTTTACGTATTTAAAAAGGATCGGTCACTCCAATGATATTGGGCTCGTGATCCAATATAGCCCATATAGCCCACATGTAGGGTGGGCTATATAAACCCCCTCCTAGCATGTTAGGAGGGGTTAGTTGTTGAACATTTCACAAATAATCACATTTCATCTTTTTTCTCAACTCTCTCCTTTCTCTCTCTTCTTTCTCTCTCTAAGTTCTTCCATCCATCCATCTCAATAGGTGATATATGGATTTCACAATGGGTTCTAATTTGTTCTCGATATCCTCTCGAATTGATCTCGGCTTTAAGTGGAATGATTTGTTTTTGGTTGCTAAAAAAGGGGGTTTAGTTATCTAATCTACTAAAAAGTTTAAATGTACTAAGATGAAAACTTGAATAAAAACTTGAATTAAAATTAAAATTAAAATTGAAAGTAAAGTATGAAATAAAAAATGAAGAAACAGTAACAATTAATATTGCTCAAAAGAAGACTGATTCGGAACTTTGACCTTGATCCGGAACTTTTCACCCGGAAGTCTTCATTCGGAACTTTTGGACAAATCCTTCATTCGGAAATTTCTTCGGAAGTTGATCCGGAACTTTCTTCGGAACTTTGAGTCGGAACTTTACTCGGAAGATTGGTTCGGAAGTTGGGTCGGAACTTTCATTCGGAAGATTTGAAAATGAAACTCATTCGGAATTTTCTACTCATCCGGAACTTTTGGCTTATTCGGAACTTTCTACTGACTCGGAACTTTTTGAAAGAAAACTCATGCGGAACTTTTTGAAAAGGCATTCATCCGGAACTTTTTAGTTCATTTGGAAGTTTTTGGTTCATCCGGAACTTTTGAGTTCGTTCGGAAGTTTTCAACTGATTCGGAACTTTAAAAGGAAAATTCAATCGGGACTTTTAAATAACATATTCATTCGGAACTTTGATGTTCATCTGGAAGTTTTCTGTTCATCCGGAACTTTTGAGTTCATCCGGAAGTCTGGAAACACAGATACAGTAGCAGAACCCCGAAGAACAAGGAAGACAAATTTGATCAAAAATCAAACTAAATACTCAAAAAGGTTTTACCAAATTAACCACAAATCATCTAATAACCATAAGTAACAAATCCCATCAATAAAAACATAAAACCCAACAACTTTTGAAGATCAAATCAATCAAATAAAAACTTGAAAACTTGAAATAAAAGATGATGATGAACAAGATGAAATGGAAAGATTAAACAAGAACTTGTATTGAATGATTAATGTTTTAACAAGATCAAACAAAGATGAAAATTACAAGATTAAAAATCAAAGATCAAGATCACCAAACACCCTATTGGTGTTGGTGATGATCCGAACTAAAAAGGGAGAAAAAAGGGGAGAGAAAAATTAAAAACTAACTGGCTAAAATGTGTGAGGGGTGGTCTATTTATAGGCTTGTCTTTTGGTTGGTGAGTGGGCTTTCTCCCGTTCTTCTTTTCTTCTCGTCTTTTCAGAAAAGTTGACGTTTTTGATTATGATTCGGGATTTGTCGTCGATTAAATTCAACTCGTCTTTTAATTTCTTCGTTTAATAGACTTGAGTTTCTTCGACTTGTGTAAATCTTCCATCTTTGGTCCTTTTCTTCGATAAATCTTCGAATAGGCCCAGTGACTTCAAATCTTTTGCATCTCTTGGACAATAGACTTTATCTTGAGTCCTTTTATTCCGTAAAACCCGTGCAATCCCATGTTTTCTTCAATATTCATCCGGTTGGCTCTGAAAAGACAATAAACACAAAAACCACGCATAATTCCAAACAAATGATATTAATTACGTGTTTTGGTCTCGTTTTAGCCAGAATTAAGTGGTAAAAGGATGGGTGTTTACACACCTATAAAATCCCCTACACATAACCATTGCCATGCCCTCATGCAATGCTTAGTGATAAAGCAATTTTACACTTTTCTCATAATTAATCAACCTTGGCCTTATTCAAATACTACTAAACAAAAATTAAAGTACTAAAAGAAATTAAGAATTTTAAAGTAAACAAAAGGATGGAAATAACTTGCAAAGAAATCAAGGACTTACATTAGGGTTTTGGTGCTGCGAAGATTTATCACCCTCAAGTTTCACGTTCCCCAAGCTAAGCTTAAAAACGAGATCATTGTTATTATAAGTTAGCAATTCAAACACGTACACACATGGCTTAATTGTATGCTTAAACTCCCTTATTCCTAGGTGTATCTCTTATATTTTATTTTTGTCTTAGAATGATCATGACGATGCATTTTTGGACTTATTTCGATAGTTTATTTAGGTTGAAAGTAAAGTAGGACGATTTGATCAATAGTTAGCTAAAGGACAAAATCTCTTAAAACTGCTTCCCGGGATATCAAAAAGTTCATATCTTGGCATAACTTGGTTCACGATTTGAGACCTTTCTCGGGCCGATATTTGGCATGTACTTCATACTTCATATCTTTGAGAGACGTTCTTGAGATAATGGTCTTCTCATCGTAATAGAGTTTCTTCACTTGGAGACTTTTGAGGGGTACTCCAACTTTGTTGACCACGACTTCATGATTATTTCTTCAATCTCTATTTGGGATTTTGAGATACAACGATCCGCCTCCTTTTCGGACTTGGATCTATTTATCCTCATACCTTGTTAGGGTCTTTTCGGATAGACTTCTCCATCATCTTTATGGGAGTTGATTGCTTTTCGTCGTGAGTCTTGATCCTTCATATTGACTTTGGGAATAATGCTTTTCACATCACTTTTGGATCTTCAGCAATAAAATGGAATCCTCATGCCTTGTTAGGGCCTTTTCGGACTCGCCAATCTTCACGCCCCACTTCATAAGTTATGCCTTGGCTATGAACTCTTATCATTACCGAGCAACTTTTAAACGATCTTGGGCTAGAAGCTAAGTAACTTTTCAAATCGTACGACCAGCAAGTGATGGGAGAATAGGCAAATAATTACACCAAGTGAGCTTGTGCAAGAATACCGACTTATAATTGACTCTATCATTTCTCGTCCTCCACAATTTAAAATCTCAAGTAATGAGAATCGTGGATACTTAGCCTAATAAACCAATTAAGGTCTACATGGTAAAGGATACTGGCTAGAATAAACTTGGATAAGTCTATTCGGGTTGAGTCAAAATAAACGCAGCGGGCCTAATATGTCAAAGACTTCTAAACTAGCTACACCACTTTATTAAAAATTTTGACTTTATTGCGGGATATATACATATGAAAGCAACGATAAAAATTTAAAAATTTCGACTAAATGGCCAAAGTTAATAAAAAATTTGAAAAATGTTAAAAAATATGATTTTCCGGTTAAATGAAGGCATTTTCATGGAAAAGTCCACTTAAAACTTCGATAGAAGTCCCCCCTACACTTAAGATAAACATTGTCCTCAATGTTTAAGCATGTGGGAAAAATCTCCCCTACACTTAGGACATTGTGCACGTTGGTTAACTCAAGTTAAGGAAGAGACGACTAAAGTGATCAATTTCAAATGTGAGTATGAAGAAAATTGAATCACGATAGTTGAGAGATAGAACCGGATTTTGGATAATACGGGAGCACGGTTCTTCAAAGTTTCCAAGAGTGCACTAATCCCTGTAATCACATCACCACACAAAGACAAAGAACCTATAGAGGTCCCCCACACTTAAGAGGTTAAAACATAAAAGGATAGATACTCGGGCTGCCTCCCGAGGAGCGCTTGTTTTTGTTAACCGAGTCACGAGCCTGACTCGACCCAAATTTAGTTCATGGGGAACGTGGTGAGGGAAGGAATCACCTCCTGAGAGGTGTCCTCACCAAAGTACAACTTTACTCGTTGGCCATTCACCTTAAAATTCGGTCCATCAGGTTGAGCGATCTCGAGAGTACCATATAGAAAAATTTGGGCAATGGTGAATGGGCCGGACCAACGAGATTTAAGCTTGCCCGAAAAGATTTTCAACCGAGAGTTAAAAAGTAAGACTTTGTCTCCAACATGGAACTCTCGGTTCTTAATCTTAGAGTCGTGAATGAGCTTAGTCCTTTCCTTATAGATTAAAGAATTTTCATAAGCCTCATTACGGAGTTCATTGAGCTCATTGAGTTGGATCTTGCGTAGGTCACCGGCTTTGTTGATATCAAAATTAGCCCACTTCAAGGCCCAGTAAGCCTTGTGCTCCAACTCAATGGGGAGGTGGCATGCTTTCCCGTACATGAGACGATATGGTGTACAACCAATCGGAGTCTTGTATGCCGTACGAAAAGCCCACAAAGCATCATCAAGTTTATCAGCCCATGAGGCACGATGCTCTCCCACGGTTCTTTCCAGAATTCGCTTTAGTCCTCGGTTGGATATTTCAGCCTGGCCATTAGTTTGTGGGTGGTAGGCTGTGGAAAGACGATGGTTTACACCGTACTTAGCCATGACTCTAGCAAATTGGTCATTGCAAAAATGAGTCCCACGATCACTAATAATGGCGCGAGGCACACCGAATCTAGCGAAAAGAGCTTTCAAAAAGTTACAAACCACCCTTGCGTCATTAGTGGGTAAAGCTTTGGCTTCAACCCACTTTGAAACGTAGTCAACAGCTACAAGGATGTATTTGTTTCCTTTAGAAGATGGGAATGGCCCCATAAAGTCGATACCCCAAACATCAAAAATTTCACATTCTTGAATAAAATTATGAGGCATCTCGTCTTTATGTGTGATCGTGCCTTGTTTTTGGCAAGAATCACAGTGCTTAACCATCTCGTGAGCATCACGGTAGATGGTGGGCCAATAGAATCCCGAGTCAAACACTTTTTTGGCGGTGTAGTTGGGACCAAAGTGACCACCGGTGGGTCCTTTGTGGCAAGCATCAAGGATTTCTGAAGCTGTCGGTCCGTCAACACATCGGCGGATAATCAGGTCGGCACATTGTTTGAATAGGCAAGGGTCGTCCCAAAATTAAGTCTTAATGTCGGTGAAGAACTTTTTCTTTTGTTGAGACGTCAACCCTTCCTTGAGAATTCCACCCGCCAAGTAGTTTGCAAAGTCCGCAAACCACGGGGTTTCATCAGAATTCGAATTTATAGACATTAAAGTCTCCAAGGGAAAAGAATCATTGATTTCTTTGTTCGGATGATCCCCTTGGTAAGGATCCTCAAGTCTGCTGAGATGATCCGCGGCTAGGTTTTCTGCTCCTTTTTTATCGCGAATTTCGATTTTAAATTCCTGGAGCAGCAAAACCCAGCGAAGAAGTCTTGGTTTGGAATCTTGCTTTGTCAACAAGTACTTCAACGCGGAATGGTCGGTGTAAACAATTGTGGTGGAGAGGACAAGATAGGGGCGGAATTTTTCAAAAGCATAGACAACAACTAAAAGCTCTTTTTCTGTTGTCGTATAATGCAATTGTGCCCCCGTCATTGTCTTGCTAGCGTAATGGATCGGTTGGAAGTGTTTGTTCACTCTTTGTCCCAGAACCGCTCCAATAGCTAAATCACTAGCATCGCACATCAACTCAAAGGGCAGCTCCCAGTTAGGGGTAACTAAGACGGGTGCCTTAGTAAGCTTATCTTTAAGCGAGTTGAAGGCCTCAAGGCACTCTTTGGAAAAGATAAAAGGAGTATCTTTTTCCAAGAGGTGGGTCATCGGGCGAGCGATTTGAGAAAAATCTTTGATGAATCGACGGTAGAAGCCCGCATGACCCAGAAAACTTCTCACACCCTTCACGGTTGAAGGTGGAGGCAACTTTGCGATAACATCGACTTTAGCACGGTCTACTTCAAGACCGGCTTTGGAAATCTTGTGTCCCAGCACGATGCCTTCTTTTACCATAAAATGGCATTTTTCCCAATTTAGAACAAGGCGAGTGTCTTCGCACCTCTTTAGCATACGTTCCAAATTGGCAAGGCAAGAAGAGAAGGAATCCCCGAAGACCGAGAAATCATCCATGAAGACTTCCATGGTTTGTTCAACCATGTCATGGAAGATAGCTAACATGCACCTTTGGAAAGTCCCGGGCGCATTACATAAGCCAAAAGGCATTCTTTTGTAAGCAAATGTGCCATAGGGACAAGTGAATGTTGTCTTCTCTTGATCTTGGGGATCGATGGGTATTTGGAAATAACCCGAGAAACCATCAAGAAAGCAGTAATATTCATTACCCGCTAATCGTTCAAGCATTTGGTCCATAAAAGGTAGAGGGAAATGATCCTTTCTCGTGGCATCATTGAGTTTGCGGTTGTCTATACAAACTCTCCACCCAGTAACGAGACGAGTGGAAATCAACTCGTTGTGTTCATTGGGAACAACGGTTATTCCGCCCTTCTTGGGCACACAATGGATTGGACTAACCCATGGTGAATCCGAAATAGGGTAAATCATACCCACATCAAGAAGTTTGATAACCTCTGTTTTGATGACTTCATGTATTTTTGGATTCACCCTTCGTTGGCTTTGAATTGTGGGCTTAAAGTCGTCCTCCATGAGAATTTTGTGTGTGCAGAAGTGAGGATCAATTCCACGAATGTCGGAGATTTTCCAAGCGATAGCCTTCTTGTGATCTTTCAACACGGTGATAAGTCGGGCTTTTTCTTCTTCCTTTAGGTCCTTAGCAATGATGACTGGCAACTTCTTCTCTTCTTCAAGGAACACGTACTCCAGATGAGGCGGCAACTCCTTAAGTTCCAAATCCGGAGGATTTTCGACGGGAGGCGTATTCGAAGTCGGAGTATCGATAGCAATAACCGTGAGAGATGGATGAGAAGGATTGTCTTCGTTGAGAAGGTTGTCAAAGAAATGCATGTCTTCATCCCCATCGGTGGGAGAATCATTAGCAGCTAAGTTCACATCTCCCATGGTGTCTTCAAGATTGTTCCAAAACAAATCAGTATCTCCAAATAGAGACAATGATGAATCAATAGAGGACACGGTCTCAACATTTAGAAGAGAGGTAGGAATACTTTTGCAAGCATCATTAAAGTGTTCTTCACAAGCCTCATCAAGAACGTCAATACAATTAACACTCTCATATGAATAAGGCTGTTTAGACAACTTTCCCATGTTGAAGACTACTTTATCGTCACCCACTCTCATGATAAGCTCACCGGCTTCAACATCAATGAGAGTGCGACCGGTCCTTAAGAATGGACGACCAACAATTAATGGCACACGGGGGTCCATCTCGTAGTCGACGACAACGAAATCAGCAGGAAAGGTGAATTTGTCGACTCCTACAATGACGTCTTCGGCTATCCCCACTGGATAAGCAACCGTACGGTTAGCTAATTCCAAAGTCATTTTGGTGAGGACTAGCTCTGGGAGAGATAATTGCTTCCAAACGCTTAGAGGCATAAGATTAATACTGGCACCTAGATCGGCTAGGGCCATGCAATTCTCTACTCCCGGGAAATTGCAAGGGATAAGAAAACGACCCGGATCACCAAGCTTGGTTGGCAATTTCCTTAAGAGCACTGCGGAGCAGTTCTCATTAAGTTGGGTGTTGGAAATATCGAGGAGCTTTTCCTTGTCGCTCAGAAGATCTTTAAACATTTTCGCGTACTTTGGCATGTGAGCGAGAGCCTCAGCGAAGGAGATATTGAAATTCAGTTGTTTGAACATCTTAAGAAAGTTCGAAACCTGAATATCGTCCTTGCTCTTTTGCTTCTCTTTCCTCAACCTAGATGGATAAGGTATATTGGAAGAAGAGGAAGGCATTGGGAGAATAGGATCACTCACATCCTTGGGTGGAGGAGGGGTAGAAGGAATCGGTGGAGAAATTGGGGAAGGAGAAGGATGAGGAATAGGAGCAGGTGACTCGTTTTCCTTAGTCACAATCACCGGTGGAGGTATAGGAAGCTCGGGTTCCTTGGTACCTTTGCCACTTGGAGTGGTGATTGCTTTCATCTCCCCTCTTGGATTCGCAACGGTGTTACTCGGAAGAGTACCCGAAGAAGAGGGTTGACTACCTTGGAAGAAACTAGCCATCATGTTCCACAAGTCATTAGTTTGGCTATCCAAAGTGTTTCGCATATCGGCTCTCAAATCGTTCCCTTGTTTGACCAAGTCTGCTTTCAGGTTGAGCACTTCTCTCTGAAGATTTCCCACTATCACATCGTTAGTCCTCATATAAGTTTCCACTTCTTGGTGAAGAGCGGTGGGTTGGTGGGAGGAGCATTGTATGCAGGTGGTTGGTAAGCAAGTTGTTGGTAGACTTGGTTGTTTCGTTGAGGTGGTTGTTGCTGCTTGTGAGGAGGTATGTATGGTTGTCGAGGTTGTTGTTGTTGTTGAGGAGGGCGGTTTAGGTTTTGTTGTTGGTTTGGGTTGGTAGGAGGAAAACCGGGTGGTGAGAGGTAGTTGTTGGAGCGGTAGCTAAGCAATTTACGGTCACCTTGAGGTCTAGCTTGATAGGCGGGTTGAGGATAGGTGCCATATGCTGCATTCACATTCTCAGCAGGGTAGTCTTGGGTGGCGGTACAAGAGGTGTAAGAGTGAGGACCACCGCATATCTCACAAGGTTGGTTGACAGCGTTAACTTGGGCGTTTTTAGCGTTGTTGCTGTTGTTGTTGCTGACGGTGTGGGTGACAAGCGATTCAAGAAGCACAGTGATTTTGTCCAGTCGCTTGTCGCTGTCACTAGTGCTAGCACTAGCGACATTGGTCCGAACACTCTTGGTTTGCACACGAGATTTATTCTCAATGATATCCCAAGCAGCATTGGAAGTCTTAGCCAAAAGATTACCCCCCGAGGCACTGTTCAGTGAATCTTGGTCACTCATGTTTAAACCATTGTAAAAAGTATTAATTTGATGTACTTTGGTAAAACCATGTTGTGGGCATTTTCTTAAAAGATCTTTAAAACGATCCCAAGATTCACTGAACGACTCATCGTACTTTTGTTCAAAATTTATGATTTCATTCCGCAAAGCGGTAGTACGAGAGGGTGGGAAAAAGTAATTGATAAACTTTGTTTCCAAATCCGTCCACGAGAGAATACTCTGTGGCGGTTCCTTAGCAAGCCAATGCCGGGCTTGTCCCTCTAAAGAAAAGGGAAAAAGTTGTAACCTTATAACCTCTTGTGGAACACCATTGAACTTGACCGTGTTAGTGAGTTGCAAGAATCTCTTGATATGGTCATGTGGATCATCAATGGTACGTCCCAAGAATGGTTGAGCGGAGACCATCTGGATAAAGCCTGATTTTAGCTCAAAGTTGTTGGCGGCAATTGGAGGTATGACAATTGGGTCAGTGTAGCCATCTACATGAGCTTGCAGCAATTCAATCATCGGGCGATTATCCGGTTGAGGCTCATTGTTGTTGTTATTCATGTTGTTGAAAGGTGGTATGTTGTTGTTGTTTTGTACACCAGCCATGTCTAAGTTATCGAGACGCTCGGGCTCTTGATAAGACGTGGATCGAGTGCGCATACACCTGCAAAAGAACGAACAAAGAAAAACAAAACAAAAATATATTTGGTTTTTTATGTTTTTTACTTTTTAGGATTTTTTTTTTTTTTTGAAAATTTTATATTTTTTAGTGTTTTTGAAGATTTTTAAGAAAAAGTAACGTTCACGGGGAACGGATCCCAAAATCCAAGTTCTCACAAAAAACTTTTGATCTTAACGAGAAGAGCCGGCAGCGGCGCCATTTGATATATGGATTTCACAATGGGTTCTAATTTGTTCTCGATATCCTCTCGAATATATCTCGGCCTTAAGTGGAATGATTTGTTTTTGGTTGCTAAAAAAGGGGGTTTAGTTATCTAATCTACTAAAAAGTTTAAATGTACTAAGATGAAAACTTGAATAAAAACTTGAATTAAAATTAAAATTAAAATTGAAAGTAAAGTATGAAATAAAAAATGAAGAAACAGTAACAATTAATATTGCTCAAAAGAAGACTGATTCGGAACTTTGACCTTGATCCAGAACTTTTCACCCGGAAGTCTTCATTCGGAACTTTTGGACAAATCCTTCATTCGGAAGTTGATCCGGAACTTTCTTCGGAACTTTGAGTCGGAACTTTACTCGGAAGATTGGTTCGGAAGTTGGGTCGGAACTTTCATTCGGAAGATTTGAAAATGAAACTCATTCGGAACTTTCTACTCATTCGGAACTTTTGGCTTATTCGGCACTTTCTACTGACTCGGAACTTTTTGAAAGAAAACTCATGCGGAACTTTTTGAAAAGGCATTCATCCGGAACTTTTTAGTTCATTCGGAAGTTTTTGGTTCATCCGGAACTTTTGAGTTCGTTCGGAAGTTTTCAACTGATTCGGAACTTTAAAAGGAAAATTCAATCGGAACTTTTAAATAACATATTCATTCGGAACTTTGATGTTCATCCGGAAGTTTTGTGTTCATCCGGAACTTTTGAGTTCACCCGGAAGTCTGGAAACACAGATACAGTAGCAGAACCCCGAAGAACAAGGAAGACAAATTTGATCAAAAATCAAACTAAATACTCAAAAAGGTTTTACCAAATTAACCACAAATCATCTAATAACCATAAGTAACAAATCCCATCAACAAAAACATAAAACCCAACAACTTTTGAAGATCAAATCAATCAAATAAAAACTTGAAAACTTGAAATAAAAGATGATGATGAACAAGATGAAATGGAAAGATTAAACAAGAACTTGTATTGAATGATTAATGTTTTAACAAGATCAAACAAAGATGAAAATTACAAGATTAAAAATCAAAGATCAAGATCACCAAACACCCTATTGGTGTTGGTGATGATCCGAACTAAAAAGGGAGGAAAAAGGGGAGAGAAAAATTAAAAACTAACTGGCTAAAATGTGTGAGGGGTGGTCTATTTATAGGCTTGTCTTTTGGTTGGTGAGTGGGATTTCTCCCGTTTTTCTTGTCTTCTCGTCTTTTCAGAAAAGTTGACGTTTTTTATTCTGATTCGGGATTTGTCGTCGATTAAATTCAACTCGTCTTTTAATTTCTTCGTTTAATAGACTTGAGTTTCTTCGACTTGTGTAAATCTTCCATCTTTGGTCCTTTTCTTCGATAAATCTTCGAATAGGCCCAGTGACTTTAAATCTTTTGCATCTCTTGGACAATAGACTTTATCTTGAGTCCTTTTCTTCCGTAAAACCCGTGCAATCCCATGTTTTCTTCAATATTCATCCGGTTGGCTCTGAAAACACAATAAACACAAAAACCACGCATAATTCCAAACAAATGATATTAATTACGTGTTTTGGTCTCGTTTTAGCCAGAATTAAGTGGTAAAAGGATGGGTGTTTACACACCTATCAATAGGTTAATCCATAACTTGTCTAATCCTTAGAAAACATCGATCTTACAATTGGTATCAAGATCATGGGATGAGATATAGGTTTGTTTTTGTGTTGCGTATTGTTTTCTAAACAATTCGTATAGTATAGGTGTGTTTTTGCCGAAATCTTCAAATTTTTTTGTGTTTGATTGTAGTTTAAAGTAGTGTAACATAGAGATTCGTGTTTAAAAGTGTTCTTGGTATCTTGGTGTTCGTTAAAACATCATCTTTCTTGGATCAAAAGTGCAAAAAACTTCCATCGGAAAGTACAAGTATAACGTGGGCTTCCATCGCAATAACCATCTCCATCGGAAAGGGTTTGGTTCTACATTGCGATAGTTTGATTTCATTCCTTATTCCGATCTGGCATTCCGATCGTACTTTGCGATCTAGGATTCCGACGGGTATAAGGAAGGTTTTTAAGTCGTTACTCTGCTTAAATTTTGTCAACTACTTTGCGATCTGCACATTCCGATCTGAATCATTCCGATAGTCTTTGCGATCTGAGCATTCCGATAGTCTTTGCGATCTGAGCATTTCGACAACTTTGCATTGCGATCTAGGCATTCCGATACCATCATCATTCTGACAAGGTTACATTGCGATCTGAGCATACGATCTGAATCATTCTGACAGTACTTTGCGATTTGAATCATTTCGATAGCTTGCATTACGATCTAAGCATTCCGATAGTAAGATTTTCCGATCTGGGTATTCCGACAGAAGGAACATTGCGACAGAACTTGTTTTAGATACTTAGTGGATTTTCTTCTATTTGGCATTTAATTTGGTAATTTGAAAAATTCAAAAGCAAACACTACAACAATATAACCATATCTTTTAGTTAACAACACAAAAAACTCATAACCTTATTTCATTGTTCGATCATCTTTGATAATCTTTTTTCAAGGGATCACAAAATGAATTCACATTCATTTATGCCAACTATGACTTCACTCACTGATATATCGATCATTTCGGGTACCGATACTCGCCCGCCTTTGCTCATCAAAGATCTATTTGAATGCACAAGGTCAAGGCAAGAGAACATGCTCAAGACTAAAGTTAAAGATCTCATCAGCATATTCACAAGGACAAGATCGAAGACTCAAGCATAGTATGCTAGGTTTAAGATGTTGTAAAATGGCGTGACCTCCCTTTTGGGGAGATTGTTGGAAATACGTTTTTCCAAGGAAAGTCTCGGTCACATCATTATTAGCATAGATAACGAGCTATAGACTATTTAGGACATTCTAAATTGGAGTGACCTCCCTTTGGGGGAGATTGTTGGAATTACGTTTTTATGTATTTAGAAAGGATCGGTCACTCCAATGATATTGGGCTCGTGATCCAATATAGCCCATATAGCCCACATGTAGGGTGGGCTATATAAACCCCCTCCTAGCATGTTAGGAGGGGTTACATTTCACAAATAATCACATTTCATCTTTCTTCTCAAGTCTCTCCTTTCTCTCTCTTCTTTCTCTCTCTAAGTTCTTCCATCCATCCATCTCAATAGGTTAATCCATAACTTGTCTAATCCTTAGAAAACATCGATCTTACAATTGGTATCAAGAGCATGGTTGATTCTTCGGATTAGCACGTTTTATCTTTTGATTTGGTGGTAAATTTTTCTCTTTTTTACAAGTTTCTTTCTTTCGTCTATTTTCTTTTTCTTTCTTTAAGCTTATCTTCATATAATATTTGCTAAAAGTCTTATAAAAATTTTCTACTAAAATTTTCTACTAAAAGTTCTTATACTTTTCTCCAATTTCAAAATCTCTATAAAAAGTTTTTCTGTTTTTATCAATTCATCTATTTTTATCAATTTTCGATAAAAAGTTTTTCTGTTTTGTCTTTTTTTATCCAGTTTTTCATCTTTTTTCTGTTATGTCTTTTTTATCAATGTTTTGTGTCTAAAAAGGGTTCTACATTTCGATGCTTTTTTTCATTTTGTTTTTCTCATATTCCGATAGCTTGTTGCACTATTCCGATAACTGTCCACATCGATCGCAATAACCCTCGGGTTCTACTTTACGATCAAGTTATTCAGATTCCCTTATTCCGACGTGGGTTGCGATTGCCTTTTGCGATCGTGATTGCGACGGATTTAAGGACTATAGAGACGAAACTCTGCCCAAATTTTTTCAGTCACATTGCGATGGCAAGTTTTTGATATTGCGATGAAAATGATCAATATTGCGATGGTGGGTATTATGTATATTGCGATGGAATGACAAACATTGCGATGGAATGACAAACATTCAAATACTTTTAATATTGCGATGGACTTAAACCTCGACTAGTTTTGACCAAAGACCTGAATCATTTTTAGACCACAACACTCTCGACTCGTATTGTCACACCAAAATCAAGACTCAAAGACCTCGACTGACCCTCGAACACTCTCAAAAACTCTCTCGTCTAAAACAAACAAAACCCACACCACTCTCGACGACTCATCTGTCGTATCAACCAACCCATCCTCGACTCTCGGACTCACACTCTAATTCACAATCAATACCCAACTCACCCCTCGTATAACCCAACCCTCGAACCAAACCACACCCTCACCCACACCTCTCGTCTAACCACTGACACTCGAACCAACATCAGACTCCCTCAACACCCTCGACTTAAAACTCTCATCAGACCCACAATACTCTCATCAGACACACAAACCCTCTCGTCTCAAACCCACCCTCGACTCGACCCACAAAACTGACCCTCGAACCCCTCACACTCTCGACTTCCTCACCACAACTCACCCTCGTAACCAAAACACCCTCGTCTCACCATTTTTGATCAGAACCAAACCCAAACAAAAAGGACTCGACTCACAACACCCGACTCGACTCTCGACAGACACACAAACCCACACCTCTCGAACAACCCAAACATTCTCGACTCACACTCTCACCTTCTCAATCAACACTCGACTCGAAAACCTTTAACAAAGTTTGACACAAAATCAACACCATCGTTTCACAAAACCAATCAACACTCTCGTCTCACCGTAGCACTCGACTCAACCAAACAGACTCACGATCTCACTTTTATTAAAAAGATTCATTGATCCAAGACTCAAACAGCAAACCAAAATTAAAATAAAGGAACGTGAAAACCTACCCGAGACCACATAGAATGATCTTGAAGCCAAACCCGTTCTTTACATTTCTCGGTTTGATATAAACGTGGGACTGTATTTGGGTTGTCTTTTTCGTTGAAAACAAGGGTGTATTCATTCTTGATGAGGAATTTAAGGTTTATGCTGAACGTTGGATTTAGGTTCGTAGCTTTGATTGTTTTGTTTGAGAAGAGAGAGTAAATAACTGGGGGGCGGAGGAAACTAGGGGAAGAGTTAACAACGAGTGAGTTTAGGGTTGATTAAACTTTAGGGTTGACTTATATAGTATTTAGGGCGGAGAATACTAGGAGTTTTATTAGGAGTGTTTCTGCCACGTACGGTGTTTTCTAGGCCACGTTTTGGTTTGTGACACACGTCTTTTTTTGAATCACATTTTAGGAAGGTTTGGTTTGTGTAGGATTATTTTTTCTTTGGGATAAATTGTTTTTGTCACTCTTTATAGATTTTATAAAATTTATATCCAAATTTTTTTTTTATCACTTTAATTTTTATTCAAATCTTTTTTTATTTTATTTTTATTTTGAAGATTATTATTTTGAATATTTTTTTAGTTACACTTTTTTCCTTTATTCTTTTTAAAAAATGAAAAATTCTCACTATTAATTTTTAGTTACACTTTTTGAATATTAATTTTTATTTTGATAATCTATTGTTATTTTTATTTTTATTCAAATTTTTATTTTGAAAATTTGTGATATTAAGTTATAGACGTGTTAAAGTGACAAGAATTAGTTGCGGGAGTTACTTTTGGAGTGAGCCGACTTCTTTCTCATCGACCTCCCATGGACTCGTTGAATTTCAAATCACACGAGGGAGAATCGCATCAAATGAAATTTAAAGCTAGAGAAACTAGAATGACTTTATTTCGACCACTTCGGTCCCATCTGTCGAACATTTCTCTACTTAAAGAAGGAAGCGGTTTTGTGACACTCTTCGGTCAAGATCGTACCATTTTCGTTCACCAAATGCTCATCAAATTTAACCAACTACGAGAGCAGATCAACAAAGAAGACATTAATCAAATTGAATCCTCACATTTACTTCAAGTTCTAGAGAAACATTTTTCGAGTTTCTTTCATTTTGATCCTGCCAAGGTTGAAGCTTCAACGATCTGCCAGTCGTTCTTTGAAGACACACAAATCGAGGTTAAAGACTTCAGTGATAGATTGCTCAATTTCATGAAATCTATTGCACTTTTGATTTATGAAAGTTCACAACTTCAACTAGAGCATGATAGTGGAATACAAGAAAATCTGATGCAGATGCCAGAGAAAACAAATGGTCTTACGAATGACTCAAAGGAGACCACCTCGGTTAACACTGATAGCAGCGTCATTGCATCACGCCAACATGATTCAAGCATGCATGACGAAGAGCCAATAGTTGGGGTATAAGTGAATCCTGTATCTAACAATGATTTACAACATGTTGAGCATTCCGACTCTATTTATGCCGAACATGGGATGGAAAAGAGTGATAGAAATACCACTTCTGATTCATCCGATGTGAATCATAATGAGGGAGAAAATGATCAGAATGCTAAAGATCATGATATGTGCTTTATGACTGCTACGTTAACAAGTTCTGCTTTTAGGATTAAAGAGCTTGAAACGATTTTAGTTCAGCAATCCAAAGAGCTTGAGGATGCCAAAATTGAATTTTCAAAGAAAACGAAGAAATTTGAAACTTATTTTGAAAAACTTGAAAAGTCAAACGTTGTTCTTGAACGAAAATTGGATCAAACTGTTCTAGATTCTAAAGCTGAAAAGGATAATCTTTTGAAACAAATTAAGTTGCTTGAATCTAAGTTGGCATCCCAAGATGAATTGTTCAAAGAAAATGAGACCTTAAAGGCTCAGGTAAAGGAAAAGGTCTTTGCTATAGCTGCATTGAAAAATGATTTGCGGAAAACTAAAGGACCTAGTGTGGACACTAAGCTTGAAAAACCATCAATCTTGGGGAAACCGCCTACAAATCAGTTCGTCAGACAACCGACTGTCAGACAACCTACTGCATTTAGATCCGAGCAATCACAATCCTCGAGACCGCGGTTTGCCTCCCAAGTTGATATGGTTCATCTTTCTAGAACAGTCACTCTACTATCTAGGCCCAATGTGACTAAAACAGCTTTTGCAAGACCTAATCACATGATTGCCCCTAATTTCCCTAGACATAGTCCAAAGAATACGTCTGGAACAAGTTCAAATGACGTTCACCATACTTTTGGTCTAAGGGAAGCTAAGCAAAAGACACAAGTAAGAGATAGGAATTTCAAACCTAGTCAGATGCTTCTAGTTTATCCAACACTGCTAACCGTAGCATGTCACATCCTAGGAGCATCAATCAATCATCTAGGAATTCTAGATCTTACTCGGACATTAATTATGCTACTTGTAAAACATGTAGAAAATGTGTCTTTACGGCAAATCATGATTCTTGTATTAAGAAACTACTTAATGAGTTGAACTCCCGTGCTAGACTTAAATCCCAGTGGGTTGCCAAAATCAAACCCTTTGGTAAAATGTGGCGCCCCACTGGTAGAACTTTCACCCTTGTAGAAAACGAGTGCCCTTTAACTAGGATAGTCTCCGATTCTATTAAGACTACTAGGGTGGAAATTGAAAAGGAGGATGCATCACCTAAGCCTGAACTTAAGGTTTTCTAAGGAAACGTTTACCAGCTAAGACAAGTGAATCATCTCCTCAGAACACCTCTGGCACAAGTAAGGCCAACTGTGAACCCCCACTTGCTTCTAAGATAGATATCGCTAACCCATATCCAAGCATGCAAATTCCTAATGAAAATACAGGTACCAAAGAGGATGTTCCAAAAGAACGAAGCGGTCCAATCATTGTATACCATTCAATTAAGGACACTCTCAGAGTTTGGTTGCTAAAGAATCTGATATCTAAGAAACAAGTGTCTCAAGGGATTTCCAGTTAAGCTTATAGTGCATAAAGGACTTATAGTCACATCACAGACTATAACTCGATCTTCAGAGAAAGGGAAGTTTATCTACGCAACGATAACTTACCCTCTTAACGAGAAATTAAGTTTTCTCGGACACGAGCTTATATTAAAATTATTCAACGGTTTTAAGCTCGTGTAAATGGATCCTCGTTAAATGACAGACGATGACCCGGACTTTAGAGACAGGGAAGTTTATCTTCGCAACGATAACTTACCCTCAAAACGAGAAATTAATTTTTTTCTCGGACACGAGCTTACATTAAAAACCATTCAAAGGTTTCTAGCTCGTGTATATGGCTTGTCGTTAAATATCAGACGATAACCCGTGCATCAAAGAAAGGAAAGTTTATCGCCGATGATAAAATTATCCTTACAACGAGAAATTAATTTTTCTCGGGCATGAGCTAATATTAAAAACATTCGAAGTTTTTAAGCTCATGCACAATGACTTACAGTTAAATATCAGACTGTAACTCGGACTTCAATTTTAGGAAAGCTTATCTTTAAAGATAGCTTATCCTCGTAACGGGAAATTAAATTTTCTCGGTCATGAGCTTGTATTAAAACATTCCAGGTTTTAAGCTCAGAAAGAAAAGTGAATCTTTTAAATAAGAGAACTTTTCCTCATAACGAGAAATTCACCTTTCTCGGTCATGAGCTTTTCGTTAAAACATTCAAAGTGTTTCAAGCTCATGAAAACGACTTCTAAGTAAATGTCAACTTAGGACTTGTTCTTCAGTTAAAAGGAAAGTTTATCGCCGATGATAAACTTATCCTTCACAACGGGAAGCTTACAACTTCTCGGACTTGAGCTCGTTTTGTAAGATATTCAACATCTTAAGCTCAAGTAATTGGTTTTCAAAACATTGAACACAATTTTTCGAGAATTTCTCAAAAAGGTTTTCTAAATCTTTCAAAATTGTGTGTTCAAAAAATGTTTTGATAAAAAGAGCATGTCTTTTGGAATCGATAATATTTACTATACTAGAAATGTCATTCAATAATGACACGGGGTTGTAAATAAAGTTCGAGCAGAAGTTCAAATGTTTTAAAACATGTTCAAAATGGTTTGCTATTATTTCAGATAGTAACCCGCTTTTCATACTCAAGTCAAGCATTTCACCGGAAAGCTTTGACTCAACAACGGGAATTAATTTTCTCGGGCATGGTTTACTTTATAACCATGTAAGGGATTGTGTTTACGTTATAACACAATCTAACACGAATATATGTACGATTCAGTGCATTCATTTGTTAAAACAAGAGAAGTCTTGTTTTTATGAAGTTATCATCTCCACCAACCGTAGCAACTTACAATTGATATCTACATACTCGACGATGCGACTACTCAAACGGTGACTACAGCTCTTTCACTAGAACACGGGTCAACAATTGAGGGGGAGCAATTATCCAGCATTCAGAATCCTTGATGCCGAGAGTGCCGTTCACATATTGGTGTCAAGACAACGATATCAATCATACACATGGAGTCAAGAGATAACTTCAGACGTGACGAGGTGACCAACATTCGTGAACAAGAACCATGTGAATCTTTCATATGATGTTCTACATCATTCAGGTCCTACCTCGTAAATTGCTAATCTTGTGAATTCATTATCATATATGATCTTTGCACGTGATAAATACCTTACACTTGTGTTTAAAAGGTATTTAATTTACGTTTCAGCACACCCTCATTAATTTGAGGGGGAGCTTGTGTAATTCATGAAGATAATTGGATTTGCATTTTTCTTCCCAAATTTTCTTAAAATGCTATTAAATCAATTGATATTAAAAACATCGATTGGGTTAATATTTTTAATATGGGGGAGAAAATGTGATTTAATATGGGAAATGATTAATCACAAATGGTTTGACTTAACGTGCTAGCTCATCCCGACATGTGCGAAATGTTTTCGGATATCGTGGCATATGTTAAGGGGGAGCAAAATGGATTTGCACTTCAAAATGGATTTCATGGTGACATACACTCACCCAAAACATCTCTATTCACGACGGTGAAGATTGTGGTGACATAAGGATGGTAGGATAGGTTAAAGTCCAATGATTCCTCTAGAACCGGAGAAATCTTCCCAAGGACATTCCATAGCTAGAAATAGTAGTCCTTAGGAAAGATGGAGAAAGATTGTGAACGTAGCTGAATGCCGACCATGTACTTAAGTTAGCACTGGAATAATCACAACAAGGTGCTAGTTATGACGTATTGGTAAGCATTGAAGGGGTTGAAGAATGAAAAAGAATTGTAAAGATAAAGGGTGTAAAGAAAGAAGCCCTCCTTACAACCTTAGGCAGAAACCGGGTCAATACATATGCTATTAAGATCATTGTTTAATGATTCTTGATATTAAAGACAGACATCATGGACCCAGTGATGCAAGGCACAACCCATCCCAGCTAACTCAAATATCTCTCAAAAGGTATTTGTTTTAATCACACGGAGACAACACATTATCTATTGATTTATTCACTCCGAATAAATTGGTATTGAAATGGTGGCACTCCTCTCCAGCCTCCGATCACCAAAAAATCCAAAATGCACGATCGAATTTAGAGCCATTTGAGATCATTAAATATCTCATTAGGACACACTTTCATAATTCCTTGCTTCTTCATACACTGTGAAAAGTAAGAAAGATCTTAAGAGTCCTACGCAAAATATTCATGATCTTGCCTGAACATCCGAGTAATACGAAAGTATTTACAATGAAGATGGAAATCCTTCTTGAGCGAATATCAAAAAGCTCATGGTAGGTGACTTGTGCGATTCTTTATGAATCAAACTTGTGATAACTGGAAAGCAACAGCTGTTTAATTCTTAACTGAATTTAAACACGTTCCAGGGCTCTACGCAATATCTCAGTGATCTTGCCAGAACACTCAGAGTGATACCTTTGTGTTCACGGTGATGAGTGGAAATCCTTCTAGTGTTAACCTCAAACAGCACTTGGTAGGTAACTTGCAAGATTCTATACGAATCAAGCTCGTGACAACTGGAAAGCAACGATGGTGCGGTTCTTAATTGAATTTCACTTGTTCCAGGAACATGAATTGACGGCTTCAAATCATGCGGATATTATTATCCAAATGATTCACTCTTTATGTTCGCAGTCAGCTTTAGACGGTCGAATAAAGAGAACGGGTTTACCCGCAAAATCCTGTCAGGAAGTTACTTAATTGAAACTATCCGTCACGGGTACGATATCTAATATCGTCCAACGGTCTTCACCGACCGGAGGTAAAATGCTACCGATTTAGAATGAAATGTTCAAAGCCATTTCTTTCGTGTCTACTTATGTTGCAGCATTTGAAGACGGTGGCGTTGCGGAATCCAAGAAGGAGTCGTCCCCACATGCTTATACTGCATACACTCAATACTTCAACGAATTCAAGAAAGTCTGAAGGTCAAGTCTTCCGCTGTATCAAACTCTGAAGCTTTCAAGAATTATAAAGGTATAAGTATATGGAACATGAAGTCACGAAGAGGCGAATATCACAAGTGATGAATGCACAAGGTCAAGGCAAGAGAACATGCTCAAGACTAAAGTCAAAGATCTCATCAGCATATTCACAAGAACAAGATCGAAGACTCAAGCATAGTATGCTAGGTTTAAGATTTTGTAAAATGGTGTGACCTCCCTTTGGGGGAGATTGTTGGAAATACGTTTTTCCAAGGAAAGTCTCGGTCACATCATTATTAGCATAGATCACGAGCTATATACTATTTAGGACATTGTAAATTGGAGTGACCTCCCTTTGGGGGAGATTGTTGGAAATACATTTTTACGTATTTAGAAAGGATCGGTCACTCCAATGATATTGGGCTCGTGATCCAATATAGCCCATATAGCCCACATGTAGGATGGGCTATATTAACCCCCTCCTAGCATGTTAGGAGGGGTTAGTTGTTGAACATTTCACAAATAATCACATTTCATCTTTCTTCTCAACTCTCTCCTTTCTCTCTCTTCTTTCTCTCTCTAAGTTCTTCCATCCATCCATCTCAATAGGTTAATCCATAACTTGTCTAATCCTTAGAAAACATCGATCTTACATGATCTTATGTTAAAAATTAAATTAATAAAATGACATGATTAATTTAATAACATGACTTAGGTTATTTTAATTATTAATAATCATGAAATTAATTAACCTAAATATTTTTATATTTTAGACTTATAATTAATTAATTATTTAAAAACCATGATTATAATTAATTAATTAACATGACTTAGGTTATATGATTAATAAATAATAATACATGTTTTAACCTAAGTATTTAACTTTATTTAATTAAAAACATGTTATACTTTAATTAAATATTTTAACCTATAGTTTAATTTAATTACATGAAATAATTATTAAACTATACATTATATCATATGACTTAGAAAATAATCATGAAAACACTTAGGCTTATATGCTTAGCTTATTTAACCAGCTTATTTCTAATTATGGAAACTTTCTATTTTTGGTAACTTTCTATTTTTGGAAACTTTCTATTTTTGGTAACTTTCTATTTTTGGAAACTTTCTATTTTTGGAAACTTTCTATTTTTGGAAACTTTCTATTTTTGGAAACGTTCTATTTTAGGAAACCTGCTATTTTTGGAAAGTTACTTATTATTACACAGTAAGTATAATAATACATGAAATACCAGTAATACTTAATCAGATTAAACAGAATATAAGATAAACACAGTTTAAGGCTTTAAAACAGTAAAACATGGTAAGAACACATAAAATAAGCTAAGACATGACATAAAACCAGCTACGTATTTAGTAAGCATATACTTATTCATGTATGTATTTATGTAGCACTAGTGATACGGAAGTAGGATTCCTCTTAATTCATCTTCTTCGTTCACTGGACATAAGGTACGGATTCCCGGCCTTTCAGTATGGACATTCTTTCCTTATTAGGATTCCCCGTATGCAGCCAACTGTTTTCCCGTTGTATAAGTTACGTGTTTGATTGCTAATGTTTAATTAAGAATACCTATAGCCATATACATGCATGACCAGTTTCACCTAGTTATGGAGGTACCATAACCATAACATTAGAGGCACTGATGTTATGACTTCACCACGGCGGAGTGATTACTCGTGGCGTCCCTTCAGCTTTTGGCCATTTATATTATATTTATCATGTGGGGCGTATGGGTGCATCCTAGTTACATGTTTTCAGTCAGGATTTCATGGTGAATGTGGTGTGTGCCTTGCATCCTTCACAAGGAGCTGATCCCTCCTACCCAAAAACCAGTATATTAATTTAGAGGCAGCCCCTCTAATTTGCATGATGAGGTCACCCCTCCAAGTATTCATGCACGGTGTATTTTCATGACCTATATTGGCTAATGGTAAAATATGACAAACAGTTTTTACAAGATAAACATAAGACTTTTCAAACTATAAAACAAGTTTTATCAAGACTTAACCAGGTTACTCGGGACTTAGTTTTCTTCCGCTGTTATATGTTATATGCTTATCCTATTCATGCTTTATTGTACATCCGTGCACTGAGCGTATTTGCTCAGCCGTTTTCCTTTTCTATGTTCTCAAAACGGTAGGTAATCAGGGACGCTCGTAGGCACTAAGAGTACGTGCATATGGACTGGAAGCTGTCTAGCCTTCTTTACTTTATGCATTTCCTTTCTTATGATACATTTGCTATGGACATTGTTTATTCCTTTCCTTTATTATACTATGTTTGTGTGTGATGAGCTTTACATTTGGACTACCGATGTTTGATTCCGGTATTTTCCTTTTATGGTCAAGTAATGCTTAGACATTTTTCCTTGTATGCTTTGATGACACGCCATAATTGCATGTGACATTTCCATTATCAAAATGGGGTGTTACAATTATGGTATCAGAGCCAAGGCTTCGACCTGTAGGCTCTCAAATATGACCTGTGATTAGTGGGTAGTCACTACGGTCTTCCTAGAACTGACAGTTGTTTTCATGCATTCATCATTTTTAAGCATACATATACATGTCATTGTCGCAGATTTTTGACTAAGTAATGGTTGGTACAGGACTGGCCCTATTTAGTCGCATGTGTTTTATCGAAACTTTTAAATTTGGGACCGACCCATAGGCGTCCCCTCGCTATGTCTTTTGTTTTGAGTGAACTGACCAGAGGCGTTCACTCTCGAGCATACAAAAGTTTCCATAATACTGCATCATGCATTCATACACAAAATTTTCTTGCATAAAATTTTCTCGTGAAATTTTAGTATAAATTTTTTTCATGTATATATATATATTTTATGTTTTGATCTGTTTAATCATATGTTTTATGTTAAACTGTCAGATGGTTCTCACACGCGAACATGAGCAACTCAATGCTGCAATTCAAGCTGCTATGCAAGCTTTGCTTCCTCAACTGAGGAATGACATTAGGGCTGAAGTTCAAGCTGCCAACAATCAGCAGCATAATCAGGCACCTCCTCCTCCTCCTCCAGTGACATTAGCAGTATGGCTGGAGAGATTCAACAAGCTCCGCCCTCGAGCTTTTGAGAAGACAGATAGCCCCAGCGATGCTGAAAGTTGGTTGTCTCACATCGAGAAGATTTTCAATGCTATGGGTTGTGACCCCGCATACAAGGCGAGGTTGGCATGCTATCGGTTCAAAGGCGATGTACTTAATTGGTGGTTAGCATTGATGTAGTTTGAAGGTGGTGACGAGTGGGTTGCTGGTTTGACTTGGGCTCAGTTCAAGGACAGGGTGATGGAGCAGTTCTTTCCCAAGGCTGAGCAGGACAAGCTCAAGAGAGAGTACCATGGGATCCGACAGAGAGCTGGGGAGAATAGCAACGAGTTTATGCAGCGCTTTCTTCGCTTAGCTGGTTTCCTTGGTGCGACAGCAGGTACTCCTGAAGAGCAGGCACATCACTTTAGATGGGCTCTTCTCACATCGGTCGCAAACAATCTGGTGTGTGCTACGTTCAACACTATAGCACAAGTGGCCGATGCAGCACGTAAACTGGAGATGCTGCAGGAGAGAGATGAGTTCGGGGAAGCTGAAAGACCCGACAAGAGGTAAACATTCGTATTTAAGCGGTGATCAATCCGTATACTTTCCATATATGTCAATTATTCATCTCTTTAAATATATCTTCCAGGCAGAAAACTGGGGACCGGTCTCAGCCGGCTACTCAGCAGCAGCCTCATCAGCCCAAGGGAAACGGTCAGACTAACGACCGTTCTACTACGAATAGGCGTGGCGGTAATGATAATTACCGTAACAACGCTGGGCACTCCAACAGCAGCAGGTCCTAATACTTAAGCATTTCCTTATGATTTCATGTTATAACTCATATTCTGACACTTTAGCAAAACTTCTACCAGGAACCATGGAAATGGTAGGGACCAGAACCAGAGAGGTTCGCAGCCTAGCCGTCCAGCTATCACTGGTATTCAATCTTACGATTATCCGCTTTGTCCTTTGTACCCAATTATCATGTCTTATGTAAAATGTTTTATCAGGTTCCCAGCCAGCCAGAGCACCTGTTGGAGGATTCACTCATCCTCTTTGCTCTACTTGCCACCGTAGGCACCCAGGACCATGTCGCCGTAATACTGATGCGTGCTTCAAGTGTGGTCTTCCTGGCCATATTATGAAGGATTGCCGTAAGGGAGAGATGGAGGGTACATCAGGACATGCTGATACCAAGCCGCCTCCTACTACCGGGCGTGTCTACACGACATCTCGAGACCAGGCCAACAAGTCTACAGGTACCATTACTGGAATCTTGTATATGTATGGTCAAGCTTCATGTGTTCTTTTTGATACGGGTGCTACTCACTCGGTTATTTCTACTGCTTATGCTAAGAACATTAGGATGCTCCCCATGCCACTAGAAAATAGGCTTACTATTTCCACGCCTTTGAGGGACTCTGTATTAATCACCCATGTATACAAGAGTCTTCCCCTAGAATTTGATGATAAGGTTCGACCTATCGACGCACTTCCGTTGGACATGAATGACTTCGACATGATTTTGGGCATGGATTGGCTATCCAAGCATCATGCTACCATAGACTGCCATTCATATCGAGTTATCTTCGGTGATGTTAATGCACCAGAGTACATTCATAACGGGTTCATACCCGGACGGTTTGTACAAGTCATATCTACCCGGCAAGTGCGTGCACTACTGTCACATGGCTGCGAGGGTTATCTAGCTACGGTTCACGACATGGATGTTGAATCCCCATCAATTCAGGATCAACCTATAGTGTCGGAATTCTAAGGTGGTTTTCGAGCAGAACTTCCGGGCATACCACCTGCACGAGAAGTGGAATTCAGTATCGAGCTTATTCCAGGAGCTGAACCAATCTCCAAAGCTCCTTATCGCATGGCTCCCATAGAGCTGAAGGAGCTGAAGGATCAACTGCAAGAACTTCTTGAACGAGGTTTCATTCGATCGAGCGCATCTCCATGGGGCGCACCGGTCTTGTTTGTTAAGAAGAAGGACGGCAG
Organism: Glebionis coronaria; assembly: GCA_025667525.1. NCBI lineage: Eukaryota > Viridiplantae > Streptophyta > Magnoliopsida > Asterales > Asteraceae > Glebionis > Glebionis coronaria. The sequence continues at coordinate 187,312,656 of CM046882.1, read as the reverse complement.
TATGCGTCTTTGTATAGACTATCGCGAGCTCAACAAGATTACCATTCGGAATAGATATCTACTGCCACGCATTGACGATCTGTTTGACCAACTCCAAGGGGCCAAATACTTCTCCAAGATTGATCTTAGGTCAGGCTATCATCAGCTACGGTTCAAGGAGCAGGACATCGCTAAGACTGCCTTTCGTATCCGCTATGGCCACTACGAGTTTGTAGTTATGCCATTTGGCCTGACAAATGCTCCAGCAGTGTTCATGGACTTGATGAACAGAATCTTCCATGAATTTCTGGACAAGTTCGTCATTGTCTTCATCGATGACATCCTGATTTTCTCAAAGTCCAAGGAGGAACACGAAGACCATCTTCGTACAGTACTACAGATTCTTCGCCAGAAGCAGTTGTATGCTAAATTCTCCAAGCGTGAGTTCTGGCTAGACAAGGTGGCAGTCTTAGGTCACATTGTATCAGCAGAAGGAATCACTATGGATCCAGCGAAGGTTGAGGCCATTACCAAGTGGCCAAGGCTGACATCAGCGACGGAAGTCTGCAGTTTCTTAGGCTTAGCTGGCTATTACCGTAGGTTCGTGGAGAACTTTTCCCGCCTAGCACTGCCATTGACCAAACTGATGCAGAAAGGGTAGAAATCCGTCTGGACTGAAGATCCAGAGAAGAGCTTTGAAGACCTGAAGCAGAAGCTAGTATCTGCACCTATTCTTACTCTACCATCTGGTACGGGTGGATTTCAAATCTACAGCGATGCATCGGGGAAGGGACTTGGCTGTGTTCTCATGCAACATGGGAAAGTGATCGCGTATGCTTCACGGATGCTTAAGTCTTATGAGGAAAATTACCCCACGCATGACCTGGAACTTGCAGCTGTGGTGTTTGCATTGAAGATATGGCGGCACTACTTATATGGAGAATCATGTGACATTTTTACGGACCACGAGAGCTTGAAGTATATCTTCACTCAACGTGAATTGAACTGAGGCAGAGGAGATGGTTAGAGCTGTTGAAAGATTATGACATTAATCTACAGTATCATCCCGAAAAGGCAAATGTAGTAGCAGATGCTCTTAGCAGGAAGTCCGGAATGATTAACGGCATTAAAATCGAAGAGGAAATCATAAGAGACTTGGAGCGACTAGACATCAAGATCATGGTACGTGGACAGCACGGTTACTGGGCTAATCTTAGAGTAGAACCCGAGTTACTCTCTAAGATCAAGGAAGCTCAGAAGGATGACGGAGAAATCTGGGCGATAGTACAGAATTTGGAGAAACAGACAGAATTCAGAGTAGATGCAGATGGTATCGTATGGCAGGGCACGAGACTTTGTGTTCCTGATGACCAAGAACTCCGGGAAGCTTTGTTAGCTGAAGCTCATAGCTCCCCATTCTCTATACATCCTGGTTCGACTAAGATGTACCATGACATCAAGCAGTACTTTTGGTGGAGTGATATGAAACAGGATGTGGCCACTTACGTCTCTAAATGTCTTACCTGCCAGCAGGTTAAGATCGAGCATCAGCGATTTGGCGGTCTCCTTCAACCGTTAGATATTCCAGAGTGGAAGTGGGACAAAATCACCATGGATTTTGTTACGGGTCTTCCGCCTACCAAGAGGAAGCACGATGCGATTTGGGTTATCGTAGATCGACTTACCAAATCAGCTCATTTTTTACCGATCCGCAAGGAAGATCCGGTAAGTAAACTCACAGATACGTACAGAAGAGAGATCATGAGACTCCACGGTGCACCATCCAGCATCGTCTCAGACAGAGATCCTCGATTCACTTCGCGCTTTTGGAAAAGTCTGCAGAAAGCTTGGGGTACACAACTTAAGCTTAGCACGGCTTTTCATCCTCAAACGGACGGACAGTCGGAGCGAACCATTCAGACATTGGAAGATATGTTGAGGTCATGTGCGTTGGAATGGACGGGTGATTGGGACGATTACATCTGTTTGGTGGAGTTTGCATACAACAACAGTTGGCACGCAAGTATCAAGTGTGCTCCATTTGAGATGTTGTATGGCAGGAAGTGTCGCGCCCCAATCTGTTTGGATCAGGTTGGCGAGCGAACACTTGAAGGACCAGAAATCATAGAGATGACCAATGAGAAGATCGCAGTAGCTAAGCAGAAAATTCAAGAAGCACGGTCACGTTAGAAGAGTTACGCCGATAAGCATCGTAGGGACCTACACTTTAACGTAGGAGATCACGTCTTCCTTAAGGTTTCACCGGCACGTGGTGTTAGACGCTTCAGGATTAAAGGGAAGCTCAGTCCTCGTTTCATCGGACCGTTTGATATCATTGAACGAGTCGGTGAAGTATCTTACCGATTGGCGTTACCTCCGTAGATTTCGCATGTGCACAATGTGTTTCATGTGTCCTTACTCAGAGGGTACCAGTATCATCCCCTTCACATGGTTCAATATCCACTGGAACAGATACGTGAAGATCTCATTTTCATAGAAGAACCCGAACGAGTTCTTGACTGACAAGAACGAGTCATGAGAAGGAAGACGATTCCATTCGTCAAAATCCTATGGAGGGATCATACCGAGCGGGAAGCCACTTGGGAAACAGAGGAGTCTATCCGGGCTTCTTACCCTCATTTCATATTTTGAATTCGGGTGTGTTCTTCTTTTCCAGTTTACTTTATCTATTATTCGGGGACGAATTATTCTTTTTAGGGGGGAAGAGTTGTAAAACCCGCATGCTTTTACCATGAATAGTACCCTTAAGATCATACGTACTAGATTAAAACCTTCCTATATAGCATGATTACGATTACGTGTTAGGATTTTACGTATTACGTACGTGTTAAAACACGATAAGTATTTACTACGCACGAGCACGTAATAATTATTTGACAATAATTAATCACGAACATGCGATCATGAAATCATGAACGTAATTAAATCACGAACTATTATTAATTACGTATATATATTTATTACGAGCGTAAATAAATATATTAGGTCACGGTAATTGTTTAACGAGAACACCTTAAACGCGAACACAAATAATCACGAACGAGTAACTAAACATCGAGACACGGAAAAAGGTACGTGTACCCCATGTAGGGCCCCCTACCCGCGGCTACAAGGAGCAAATGGGCCAAGCCCATTTGTAATTTTTACTAAAGGGGGTTAAAGGATTTTTACACTACTCAAAATCACTTTACAGAAGATTTTAGCAAAAACCTAAAACCTTCCTCTCTTCTTCTTTTTTGGCCGCCACCCTCAAAACACCACAAGGAGGTGTTTGTTGATCTTGGATCTTGGAATTCTAGTTGGTGATCGTGTTTGTTCTTCGTCCTTTTGATCCACGAATTCGGTAAATCCTTTTTAAACCTTTTTCTTTTGATTTGATATTTTATAAATCAAGAACATGTTATGTTTTTACAAAAACCTAATTAAAATCATGGATCTAACATGAATTGGGGTTTAATAAAATCAAAAGTATTGTTTTAAGGGGTGTTTGTTTTGGCCGCAGCCTACACCGAACCCAAGGGGGGTTCGATTTGGCCATCCGACCACCACCGGACCATATGGTCCCGGTTGGTTGGTGTGGGTCCCATGGCAGCATCAAGACAAGGGGTACCCCGATTTGGTTCAGGGTACAGTGTCGATTTCATGTCCGGTTCATGGTTTTTAGTCTAGATCCGGTTCATGGTGTATGTTTAGTTTTATTTTTTTATATGATCTTATGTTAAAAATTAAATTAATAAAATGACATGATTAATTTAATAACATGACTTAGGTTATTTTAATTATTAATAATCATGAAATTAATTAACCTAAGTATTTTTATATTTTAGACTTATAATTAATTAATTATTTAAAAACCATGATTATAATTAATTAATTAACATGACTTAGGTTATATTATTAATAAATAATAATACATGTTTTAACCTAAGTATTTAACTTAATTTAATTAAAAACATGTTATACTTTAATTAAATATTTTAACCTATAGTTTAATTTAATTACATGAAATAATTATTAAACTATACATTATATCATATGACTTAGAAAATAATCATGAAAACACTTAGGCTTATATACTTAGCTTATTTAACCAGCTTATTTCTAATTATGGAAACTTTCTACTTTTGGTAACTTTCTATTTTTGGAAACTTTCTATTTTTGGTAACTTTCTATTTTTGGAAACTTTCTATTTTTGGAAACTTTCTATTTTTGGAAACTTTCTATTTTAGGAAACCTGCTATTTTTGGGAAGTTACTTATTATTACACAGTAAGTATAATAATACATGAAATACCAGAAATACTTAATCAGATTAAACAGAATATAAGATAAACACGGTTTAAGGCTTTAAAACAGTAAAACATGGTAAGAACACATAAAATAAGCTAAGACATGACATAAAACAAGCTACGTATTTAGTAAGCAGATACTTATTCATGTATGTATTTATGTAGCACTAGTGATACGGAAGTAGGATTCCTCTCAGTTCATCTTCTTCGTTCACTGGACATAAGGTACGGATTCCCGTCCTTTCAGTATGGACATTCTTTCCTTATTAGAATTCCCCGTATGCAGCCAACTGTTTTCCCGTAGTATAAGTTACGTGTTTTATTGCTTATGTTTAATTAAGAATACCTATAGCCATATACATGCATGACCAGTTTCACCTAGTTATGGAGGTACCATAACCATAACATTAGAGGCACTGATGTTATGACTTCACCACGGCGGAGTGATTGCTCGTGGCGTCCCTTCAGCTTTTGGCCATTTATATTATATTTATCATGTGGGGCGTATGGGTGCATCCTAGTTACATGTTTTCAGTCAGGATTTCATGGTGAATGTGGTGTGTGCCTTGCATCCTTCACAAGGAGCTGATCCCTCCTACCCAAAAACCAGTATATTAAATTAGAGGCAGCCCCTCTAATTTGCATGATGAGGTCACCCCTCCAAGTATTCATGCACGGTGGATTTTCATGACCTATATTGGCTTATGGTAAAATATGACAAACAGTTTTTACAAGATAAACATAAGACTTTTCAAACTATAAAACCAGTTTTATCAAGACTTAACCAGGTTACTCGGGACTTAGTTTTCTTCCGCTGTTATATGTTATATGCTTATCCTATTCATGCTTTATTTTACATCCGTGCACTGAGCGTATTTGCTAAGCCATTTTCCTTTTCTATGTTCCCAAAACGGCAGGTACTCAGGGACGCTCGTAGACACTAAGAGTGCGTGCATATGGACTGGAAGCTGTCTAGCCTTCTTTACGTTATGCATTTCCTTTCTTATGATACATTTGCTATGGACATTGTTTAGTCCTTTCCTTTATTATACTATGTTTGTGTGTGATGAGCTTTACATTTGGACTACCGATGTTTGATTCCGGTATTTTCCTTTTATGGTCAAGTAATGCTTAGACATTTTTCCTTGTATGCTTTGATGACACGCCATAATTGCATGTGACATTTCCATTATCAAAATGGGGTGTTACACGAAGAATCCGTACCTTATGTCTAGTGAACGAAGAAGACGAACGGAAGAGAGTCCTACTTCGGTATCACTAATGCTACATAAATACATACGTGTATAAGTATCTGATTACTGAGTACGTAACTAGTTTTATATCATGTCTTAGCTTGTTTCATATGTTCATGTCATGTTTTACTGATTTAATCTTTATATTGTGTTTATCATGTATTTTGTCTATTCCGATTAAATATTACTTGTATTTCATGTATTATTATACTTGTTGTGTAATAATAAGTAACTTTCTAAAAATAGAGGTTTCCTAAAAATAGAAAGTTTCCAAAAATAGAAAGTTACCAAAAATAGAAAGTTTCCAAAAATAGAAAGTTTCCAAAAATAGAAAGTTTCCAAAAATAGAATTACTGCTTAAAATAGATAAGTTTCTAAAAATAGAAAGTTTCCATAAATAGATTAGTTGCCTTAATAAATAAGTTTCTAAAAAAAGAAAGTTTCCATAATTAGATATAAGCTGGATAATTAAGCTAATTATATAAGCTTAAGTGTTTACTGATTAATATTCTAAGTCATGTTATTATATAGTATAGTTTATTAATTATTTCATGTAAATTAAATAAACTATAGGTTAAAGTATTTAATTAAATATAACATGATTTAATTAAATAAAGGTAATTAAAACATGTGTTATTATCTATAAATAATATAACCTAAGTCATGTAAATTAATTAATTATAAGTCATGGTTTTAATAATTAATTAATTATATAGTCTAATTAAAAGATGAAATACTTAGGTTAAAATTCATGTGTTAATAATAAAATTAATAACCTAAGTCATGTAAATTAAATTAATCATGTTCATGCTTTTAATTAATTTAATTTAAATCTTGCAAAAATAATATAACTTGTAAAAATATTAAACCTTGAAAAAATATAACTCATGAACCGGACCTTGTTTTATTCAAAACATGTGTGAACCGAACCCGTGTTTTAAACCCATGAACCGGACCCGTAAACACCACCATACCCCGACCTAAGTCGGGGTTTCCCTTGTCCTTGTTGCTGCCGTGACACCACCACCACCACCACCAAACCGAGACCTTAAGGTCTCGGTGGTGTGAGTTTAAGCCAAGCCGAGACCCCTCTTGGGGCTTGGTTAGGCGTCGGCCACAAACAAAACACCCCTTAACCCTAAATTGATTTAAACCCCATGATTCAATAGCATGTTATATCTTGTTTTTAATTAGTTTATTAAAAACATTCATGATTTTATGTGATAAATAATCAAAACATAAAAGAAAAGAGGTTCGGGTTTATACCGATCACGTGAATCAAAGAAGGATGATAACACAAACGACTATCTCTTGAATTGAATCACCAAAAATCAACAAACAACCACCCTTGGTGGTGTTATACCCGGCGGCCAAAGAGGGAGAGAAAAAGAGGCTAGGGTTTTTAATATTTTGTGAAATCTTGTAAAATGAAACTATGTTTCTCTTTTTCCTTATTTTAGTTAAATCAAAAGTGGGCTTGGCCCCTTCCTTTTCCTAATTTCGTGGTATGTGGTCCCCCAAAGGGGAAACCCGTTGTTTTTCCCGTGTTCTAATTATTTACGTGTTCTCGTGTCGTGTTTACGTGATTAAAATAGTTATCGTTCGTGTCTTATTATATTTATTTGTGATCGTAATAAATATACATACATACGTAATATTAGCTCGTGATTAATTTACGTTCATGATTTCATGTTCGTATGTTCGGGATTATAATTATTATTGAAATAATTATCGTGTGTTAATAAGTAATAAATACTTATCGTGTTATAACGCGTACGTAATACTTGTAATTCTTGTTCGTGAAACGTAAACGTGCTATAAAAGGAAAGTTCTAATCATGTACGTACGATCGTAAGGGTACTATTCATGGTAAAAGCATGCGGGTTTTACAGAAACCGTTCTTACTTTATTTTGTGTGAGTATAGACGTATGGATATGTTTTAGGAAGCCAGGACGAACCTCGACTCCCGCAAAATTTCAAAACGAACTAGTGAGTCGATTCCCGCCTTTGAAACTTGTCGTTTAAATGTGAGGCCAAAAGAAAACCAAGTTGGCAAGAGAGGTCCCTCAAGGTTTACAAAAGGGGAGGAAAGAAAAACACACAACACAAAATCATTTCAATTTTTTTCCCTTCCTTCTCCTCTCTCTTGAGCGTCGGCCTCCACCAGCCCATCACCATACCACCATTTTTTTTAGTTTTTGTAGAAACTAAGCTTAGACCACATCTTCTAAACCCTTTGTAAGTGTTTTGATTCACTCAATTACAACATGCATTCATTTGATTTTTCAAAAATTTAAAGATTTTTCAAAAATGGGGTTTGATTCCATTAAACCATATGCATGTTTAATTTATATGTTAGTAATGGTAATTCATCAATAAAATGAGATGGGAACAAAATTTTTTTGGGTGTTTTGGTTACCTACACCCCACGGCCAAAAGGGGGTGTTTGGTTGATTTTGGTGTTTGATGATTTTAGTTATGGGTTTGTGTTTGTGATGATGTTTTGAATGTTTTTGAGTGGTTTAATCACAATGCATGTATGATTTATCAAATGGGTTTTTATGAATGTTTGATTTTACAAGTGATATAGGATGTTTAGCATGTTTAGGATTGTTCATATGAGGTTATTATAGGTCTAAGAGTTATCGGAATGGATTGAAATGATGATTTGATGCAAGTTTTAAAACATCTTTTTCAAACAGATTGTTTAAGGCCATTTTTAGTAGTCTTATGTCTAAGTCCAGGTTATAAGGATTAGATGTAGTCGTATACTTTTCCCAGGCTTCATTTTGATATAAGATAGAGCTTTTAACTCCTAACGAGTCAAAAGTTACGCTACTTTGAAATTTTGTGTACCGGGAGATGAAAGTCGACATAATCCGAAATTGTGTTCGATTTTAGGTCAAATCTCGGGGACTATAAGTAGAGTTTTAAAAAGAGTTGAAAGTTGTTCTTTATCTAGAAACCTGTATTTTTGAGTCTATTTTTAGACTTAGGAGTCAAATTAGTAAGTGTTACATTTTAAATGTGTCAAAGAGGTCTTACAACGTAAAGGTACAAAACTGTCCGAAAATTTAAGTTTAGAAATGTGTCGAGCAGAAAATCTTAAAAGTGAAAACTTTTTATGAAATTTAATATGGGTTATCTACAGGTTATAAGTGAACTTTACAAATTTTCTCATAATTTATGGTGATGTCTAAGTATAGGAATACAGCCCGTACTTTTGGTAAGTACCGGCAGAATCATAAAATGAGCAATGTTCTTAGTTACGTAGATAAATGGTACGAGTCTAGTAACTATCACTTGTTTGCATTTGGCGTGAGTTTGTAATTATGACAATTGACTAATATGTAAGTATTATACATTACCTAATGGTATATAAATGAGTTGATTCATTTTGCATTTATTTGTTAGGTGTTGTGATTAAATTTCCCGGGCATCCTCATCGTCGGTGATCGTCATCCGTTACTTAGACATATACTTCTACATAAGGTGAGAGTCTATAGCCTCGCTCTTTACTTATTTCAAATGATTTTTACCCGCGAGGGGGGATACATGCTATTTAAATGAAAATGAGCATAAGTCATGAATGATTGTTGGACCCGAATGATACCTTGAATTGTGTTGAGTACCTAGTTGCAAAAAGTTCCTAATTTCATGAACCGTTAGTTATTGTCTAATTCTTGTGTGAACTGGAAATAGCCGCTTATACAATTGATAGTACTATGGGGTTGACGACCCTATCCGGGACGAGAGCTAGTATGTTGAGTACCCTCTGCGGACGAATAACCTGTGATAAGAGATAAGGATTAATTGCAACTATTGCCTTTAGAGGGGCAATGGTTTCATATAAGTTACGCCGACATTTGGCGCGTGTGACTAATTAGTTAACGTCTCGGTGTCATGATCTCAAACACAATTATTAGCTTTTGCTAAATATAACAACCTTGAATAATAGATTGTTTGATCGACAATTCTATAAATGATCGTGAATGAGTTTTATACTCTTATGTTCAAAATGTGAATGTAAAACCTATAGATCTCGCTCAACATTATTTGTTGACTCTTTTAAGCATGTGTTTCAGGTAATCAAGGCTAGGATGTGGCGGAGCATGCAATGGAAATTTGGTGTGGCTTTTGTGGTCTATTATGTTTTCCTCCCTATTATTTAAACAATCTAAATTTTATTTTGTTTAATGTGTAAAAATTTGGATATTTGGTTGAGATTCGATGGGGACCTAAACGCACTCTGTTGTAACTTTTGGGTTGGAATAACATTTAGACTTTGTTGTTGTACATTTTTATAAATGTAAATTTCTAAAACGTCTCTTTTGAGTCGTTATGTATGACTAGTGTGTGATGATAACTGCCTAGCACCCAAATTATGTATTTCCGCTGCGCATGTAATTTGGGGGTGTTAGAGACATGATCTTTAGACGGATTTTTGTTATATTGAATAGATGTTGCATGTGCGACTAGTAATCCACATGTTGTCTTACATTGTTTATGTGCTTATATTCATCTTTGCTATCTATATTTTCAATGTTCTAGCCTTAACCAAACGCACCTTTAAATCATTGTTAGAAGCATAAATCTTTAGAACTTGTGACACTCTAGAGATCATTGTTTTAACTTGTTAACAACAATCCCGTGGATCGACCTGCACTTTACCTTAAGACTATACTATACATGAAAGGGTATACTTGCCCGTGTTGTGTTTTTTGTCCATTGTTTGGTAATCATCTAGTAATATAAATTTAAAACTCGATTTCGCAACATCAAGTTTTTGGCCCTTTGTTAGGACTTGCGAAACACACATCATGCCTCCAATTATATTAGTCTGAGTGGAGGGATCAGCTCCATGTAACGGATGTAGAGCACACACCACAGTTACCGTGTAATATGATAAACATGTACTTAGATGCACCCATTCGCCCCACATGATAATAATAATAATACTGGCCAAAACGTGAAAGGGATGCCGCGAGCAATCACTCTCACCGTGAAAGAGTCATAACACCGGTGCCTCAAGTGTTATAGTTATGGTACCTCCATAACTAGGTGAAACATGGCATGCGTGTATATAGCTTAGGCAATTTAAATTATGGCATGGTAATTACTGAAAAGCTTATAACATGTACACTACTGGGGAACACAGATGGCTGCAGACGGGAAATCCTAATCAACATAGAAAAAGAGTGTCCTTACTGAAGGACGGAATATTCGTACCTTATGTCCAGTAACGAAGAAGATGAAAGGCGGAAGGAATCAACTCCGACTTCACGAGTGCTACATAATAAAGGACGTGAATAAGTCGTGTGTTCATTTATAGATGACTGATATTTAGTTTACTTGTTCTTGTCTTGTATTACTTGTCCTTGACTTGTTTTACTTGTTCTTGACTTGTTTTACCGTTTCATGTGTTATCATGTATTTCTTAGTGTTTTTTATGTGTTATTGATTAATGTAATTCATGTTTCATTTGTTATTATACTTGATGTTTCACAATGAGCAACTTTCTAAAAATAGCAGGTTTCTATATATAGTAACTTTCCAAAAATAGCAGGTTTTCATATATAGCAACTTTCTAAAAATATTAAGCTTCCGTAAATGGTATGTTTCCAAAAATAGAAGGTTTCCATAATTAGTAAGTTTCCAAAAATAGAAAGTTTCCATAAATAGTATGTTTCCATAAATAGCATGTTTCCATAATAGTATGTTTCCATAAAGAACATGTTTCCATAAATAGTAATAAGCTTGTTTAATAAGATGGTGATATAAGCTAAAGCTTAATTATTAGTCATGATTAATTATTATATAGTAAAGTTTATTAGTTGATAAATACTTTAGTTTATCATGATAATTATTAGTTAATATTATAATACATAGTTTATTAATAATTATTAATTAATTATATAACTTGACTTATATTAATAATACTTTACTATAACTTGATATTGTATAATTAAATTAAAGTATGATAACTTTAATTTAATTAATCCATGGTTAACATGTAATTAAATACTTATGCTACGTTATTTATTAAATAAACATAACATATAGTTTATCATGAATAATTATTTGTTTAATTATTATAAGGTATAGTTTAATTTAATTAAACCAACATGTGTCAAGTAATGTGTCATGAATAATTATTTAAAATAATTATTATAGTCTAAGTTAATTTATTAATTAGACCATGTTAATATTCATGAATGATTAGTCATTTAATTATATCCTAAGTTTAATTAGTTAAACTAACATGAGATGAGTAATTTAATATAACATTTATTAAATTAACATTTATGAATTTTAGCAAAACCAATCCAAACTCACCCTTGTGGTAATTTTCGTGTATACCCGAACCCGAGCCGAGCCCACACTAAGACACCATTGTCTCGGTTTGGCCTCGAACCAAGAACCCCACCGCAGACGCAAGGGTTGTGGTCTTGCTTCCGGTTAGCCGGGCTAGCCAACGTCGTTCCCACCGTCGCCCCAAAACCACCCACCGAGAGCTATGGGGCCCTCGGTTCCCATTGCTGGACCAAACGCAGCCCCTGTTGGGCGTTTGTGGGTTGCGACCGACAAGAGGAAACAGACACCGCTCCATAGTATGGTGCGGCTGGCTTGTATAAGTAATACATGACTTTTTGCTTAGCATGTGTGTACTCGATATCGTTCTCGGTATCTAATCGAATTGATCACGGTTAATGGTGGAATAGTCGGTAATGGTCACTAAAAGGGGGAGCTGATTTTCTATTCTATTAGAAGGTGATAGGTGTGAAAACACACATCCTTTTACCACTTATTTCTTGCTAAAACGAGACCAAAACGCGTATTTAATGTCATTTGTTTGGAATTATGCGTGGTTTGTGTGTTTGTTGTGTTTTCAGAGCCAATCGGATAAATATTGAAGAAAACATGGGATTGCACGGGTTTTATCGAAGAAAAAGATGAAAAGACGAAGTCTATATTCCAAGAGATGCAAAAGATTTGAAGTCAATGGGCCTATTTGAAGATTTATCGAAGAAAAGGACCAAAGATGGAAGATTTACATATGTCGAAGAACTCAAGTCTATTAAATGAAGAAATTAAAAGACGAGTTGAATTTATTCGTCGACAAATCCCGAATCGAAATCGAAAACGTCAACTTTTCTGAAAAGACGAGAAGACAAAAAGAAAGGGAGAAAGCCCACTCACCAACCAAAGACAAGGCCTATAAATAGACCTTCCCTTCACATTTTTTCAACTAGTTTGTGTCCTTTCTGTTATTTCTTTCCTAGTTCGTAGGAACCAAATCCCTTAAGGAGATTGGTGGTTTTCATTTTCTTTGATTCTTCCACAATCTTGTAAGTTTAATCTCTCCATTTTGTTTGTTTGAATCTTAATCCTTAATACAAGTTTCCATTTAATCTTTCTTTCTTCTCTTGTTGATTCAAAGTTCTAAGTTTCATTTTATTGAGTTTGATCTTCAAAAGTAAGTGGGTTTTATGTTTTTTTTGATTGGGATTGATGTTTATCATTAGTAGATAATTAGTGGTTAAATTGGTTTAAGTTTTGGTTAAAAACTTGGTGGATTTTGGTTAAATTCGTGGTGTTTGTTATTCCCATGTTCTTCGTTTCTCGTTACTGTTTCACATCCCCAGATTCCGAATGAATTAATTGTTCCGAATCAAGGTTTTGAACATATTATTCCGAACCAGCAGTTCATCTGGAATAATCAATATTCCGGATGAGTAGGTAAGTTCCGAATCAAAGTTTTGTCAAAAATATTCCGAGTCAGTTTTCTTAAAAGTTCCGAATCAAGCTTTTTTTTGTTTGAAATGTTCCGAATAAAGAAATGTTCCGAATGAAGCTTTTTGCCAAATATTCCGAATGAGCACTTTTGTAATTTTTATTTCGAACCAAATCAACTTTCCGAATGAAGCTATTGTTCCGAATCAGTAAACATTCCGAATCAAGCCTTTTTATTAATTGTTCCGAATGAAGCAAATGTTCCGAGTCAAGTGATATATTCCGAATAAACAATTTATTTCGGGTCAGTTGATATTCCGAATCAGTGTCCTATTAATTGTTCCGAATGAAGCAATATTCCGAGTGAAGCTAATATATTCCGGATCGACATATTTATTCCGAATCAAGCACATTCCGAATGAAGGAAGTTTGGTTGAACATTCCGAATGAAGCAATTTCAAGATATTCCGGATGAAGGTTTTTGTCTAATATATTCCGAATAAAGGTTACATTCCGAATCAGTGATTTTTCTGAGTTAAGGTATTTTACTGTTTAATTTTAAATTCAAGTTTTATTTTCAGTATTGCTTTTAGTTTAATTTTATTACTTCTTGCATTTATCACTTAAGTAGATATAGATCAAAAGCTCCCCCTTTTAGTTACCAAGTACAACAATTCCACTTTGAACCGTGTTCAATTCGAGAAGATACCGAGAACGAAACAACGACAAATATAATTAGGTATGAGCAACACAAAGAAATATCTTGCAACAAACCTTTTTATTAACTAACTAAAAATCAGTTATTAAAATGGCGCCGCTGCCGGCTCTTTTCATAAGGATCAACGGTTTCTTGTGAGCAATATTGGATTTTGGGATCCGTTCTTTCAGGAACGTTATTTTCAAGTACAAAAATTTTCAAAAACCCATAAAAATATAAAATTTTCAAAACTACAAAAAAATTAAAAAACCTATAAAAACCAAAAATATTTTCTCTTGCATTTTCTTTTTAGTGTATGCGTACTCGATCAACGTCTTATTTAGAGCCCGAGACTCTCGAAGATTTAGACATGGCCGGTGTACACAACAACAACAATAATAATCCACCTCACCCCAACATGAATAATCCACCCCTACCCGATCTACGAACCATGGAGGAGCTATGCCAACCTACGATGAATGGACGTGGTGGCCCGATTACACAGATGCAAACAACAGCTCAGGAGTTTTCGTTGAAACATCACATGATCCAACAAGTGCAAACTAATCCATTTCGCGGAATTCCGGATGATGATGCCAACAAACACCTCGACAAATTCATTACCATCACCCAAAGCATGAAGTCACCCGGTGTTTCTATGGATGAACTTCGCCTTCAACTATTTCCTCACTCGTTTTCTCACCATGCCGAAAAATGGTTTGACCGTCTCCCAAAGAATTCTATTCATACTTGGGACGACATGACTCAACGCTTTTTGTCGCACTACTTCCCACCATCCATGGTCACGAGCCTTCGTAACCAAATTAGTGGATTCATGCAAGACAATGATGAATCGCTCTTTGATGCTTGGGAATGATACAATGATTTGATCGACCGTTGTCCAAATCACAACATGCTCCCCGTCACTCTCATTGATACTTTCTACAATTGTCTCACTTTTCGTGATCGTGACACGATCAACGCCGCCGCCGGTGTTACCTTTATGAAAAGGAGACCGGAGGAGTGTAGAGAGTTGATTGAAAACATGACTACTCACCACAAGAATTGGGATCCTCAAGATCTAATCAGAGAGTCAATGTTTCATCTACTTCTTCCACCACCGGCATGTCCGCCATGGAACGTGCTATTCTTGAAATTAATAAAAGTATGAACATTTTGGCTAATAACCATCCTCAACAAGCTAAATCCGTTGCTATTTCTTGTGACACATGTGGTGGTCCTCATTCATACAATGATTGTCCTTCTACTCAAGCAATTTTTGTGAAAACGTTAACGCGGCATACGGTACTTATTCCACGGGAGGCTATCAAGCTCGTCCTCCAGGAGACCGTAGCTTGCTAAGTTATCGTTCAAACAACTATCTTGCACCACCCGGTTTTACTCCTCCAAACCAAAACCAACAACAAAGCTATAACCGAAATAACCAATCCCAACCTCGTGCTAACAATCAATATCAATCCCAAAGAAACCCATACCCAACTCAAAGAAATTCTCAAGCTTACCAAGCTCTACCTCTCAATCAAACGATGGCATTGAATCAAGACGTCGAGACGTTCATGAGGACTAATAGAGAGATGGTGACGAATCTTCAGAGTCAATTCATCAACTTGAAGGGAGAAATGGCGAAACAAGGGAGCGATATTCGAGCCGAGCTAAGGAATGACATGGTGAAACAAAGCAATGATATTCGTGCCGACATGAGAGACTCTTTCAGCACTCAAGCGGATAATATACGTGATATGCTCGATTCGCTCTTCCAAGTTAATCAACCCTCTTCTTCGGGTACTCTTCCGAGTAACACCGTGGCTAATCCAAGAGGGGAGATGAAAGCAATCACCACTCGTAGTGGAAAAGGTTATACGGAACCCGAGCTTCCTACTCCTCCACCCGTGATTGTGAACAAGGAAAAAGAGCAACTTTCCTCACCTCCTTTGCCTTCTACCCCCATTTCCCCACCACCCGTGGTTGTGAGTGATCCTACTCCCCTAAAGCCTTCCTCTTCATCCGATATACCTTATCCTTCAAGGTTGAGGAAAGAGAAGCAAAAGAGCAAGGATGATATTCAAGTTTCAAACTTTCTCAAAATGTTTAAACAATTGAATTTTAACATCTCCTTTGCCGAGGCTCTCGATCACATGCCTAAATACGCGAAGATGTTTAAAGATCTTCTTAGTGACAAGGAGAAGCTTCTTGACATTGCTCAGACCCAACTTAATGAGAATTTCTCCGCCGTTCTCTTAAGGAAATTGCCCACCAAACTTGGTGATCCGGGTCGCTTCTTGATTCCTTACAACTTCCCGGGAGTAGAGAATTGCATGGCCCTAGCCGATCTAGGTGCCAGTATAAACTTAATGCCTTTAAGTGTTTGGAAGAAATTATCTCTCCCTGAGCTAGTCCCCACCAAAATGACTTTGGAATTAGCTAACCGTACGGTTGCTTATCCAATGGGGATAGCCAAAGACGTCTTCGTTGGCGTTGAAAAATTCACCTTTCCGGCGGATTTTGTTGTCGTTGACTACGAGATGGATCCTCGTGTTCCATTAATCGTTGGACGTCCCTTCTTGAGGACCGGTCGCACTCTCATTGATGTAGCCGCGGGCGAAATAATCATGAGAGTTGGTGACGATAAAATTGTCTTCAACATGGTTAAGATTTCTAAGCAACCTTATTCATATGAGAGTTTTAATGCTATTGATGTTCTCGATGAGGCTTGTGAAGAACACTTTCATGATGCTTGCAAAAGTACTCTCTCTTCTCTACCCAATGTTTTGACCGTTGCCTCAATTGCTCCGTCATTGACTCCTTTTGGAGAAAGTGACTTGGATGATTTTGAAGCTAGCTTGGGTCCTCTCGATCTTAAGTATGATGATTCTCCCACCGATTGGGATGAAGACATTCGTACAATTGAGAAACTTCTCAATGAAGACCCGTTTTCTCCTCCTTCTCCTAAAGAGGTGACTAATGATGATCCATCGTTAGTTACACCATCTATTGAGGATCCTCCTACTCTTGAGCTTAAGGACCTACCTCCTCATCTCGAGTATGTTTTCTTAGAAGGCATTGATCAACTTCCCGTTATCATTGCTAAGGACTTAAAAGCCAATGAGAAAACTCGTCTCATTGAAGTTCTCAAGAAACATAAAAGAGCTATCGCTTGGAAAATCTCCGATATTCGCGGAATTGATCCTCACTTTTGCACACATAAAATTCTCATGGAGGACGACTTTAAGCCCACAATTCAAAGCCAACGAAGGGTGAATCCTAAAATCCACGACGTTATCAAAAAAGAGGTTATCAAACTTCTTGATGCGGGCATGATTTATCCTATCTCGGATTCACCATGGGTTAGTCCAGTCCATTGTGTGCCTAAGAAAGGCGGAATCACCGTTGTGCCCAATGCAAACAACGAGTTGATTCCTACACGTCTCGTTACTGGGTGGAGAGTTTGTATAGACTATCGCAAACTCAATGATGCCACGAGAAAGGATCATTTCCTTCTTCCTTTTATGGACCAAATGCTTAAACGTTTAGCGGGTAATGAATATTACTGCTTTCTAGATGGTTTCTCGGGTTATTTCCAAATACCCATCGATCCCCAAGATCAAGAGAAGACAACATTCACTTGTCCCTATGGCACATTTGCTTACAAAAGAATGCCTTTTGGCTTATGCAATGCCCCCGGGACTTTCCAAAGGTGCATGTTGGCTATCTTCCATGACATGGTTGAGCAAACCATGGAAGTCTTCATGGATGATTTCTCGGTCTTTGGGGATTCTTTCTCTTCTTGCCTTGCCAATTTAGAACATATGCTTAAGCGGTGCGAAGACACTCGCCTTGTTCTGAATTGGGAAAAATGCCATTTTATGGTAAAAGAAGCCATTGTGCTAGGACACAAAATCTCAAAAGCCGGTCTTGAAGTCGACCGTGCTAAAGTGGATGTCATAGCCAAATTACCTCCACCTTCAACCGTGAAGGGTGTGAGAAGTTTTCTGGGTCATGCGGGCTTCTATCGTCGATTCATTCAGGATTTCTCTAAAATCGCTCGCCCGATGACCCACCTCTTGGAAAAAGATACTCCTTTTATCTTTTCTAAAGAGTGTACTGAAGCCTTCAATCTTCTTAAGGATAAGCTAACTAAGGCACCGGTCTTGGTTACCCCTAATTGGGAGCTACCCTTTGAGTTGATGTGTGATGCTAGCGACTTTGCTATTGGAGCGGTTTTGGGCCAAAGAGTGAATAAACACTTCCAACCAATCCATTATGCTAGCAAGACAATGACGGGGGCTCAATTGCATTATACGACAACCGAAAAAGAGCTTTTAGCTGTTGTCTATGCTTTTGAAAAATTTCGCCCCTATCTTGTTTTATCCACCACAATCGTATACACGGACCATTTCGCGTTGAAGTACTTGATGACTAAGCACGACTCTAAGCCAAGACTTCTTAGCTGGGTTTTACTCCTTCAAGAATTCAACATTGAAATTCGTGACAAGAAGGGAGCTGAAAACCTAGCCGCGGATCATCTAAGTAGACTTGAGGATCCATATCAAGGGGATCATCCGAACAAAGAGATCAGTGATTCTTTTCCCCTTGAGACCTTAATGTCTATAAATCTCAATCTGAATGACACCCCGTGGTTTGCCGACATTGCAAACTACTTAGCGGGTGGTGTTCTCATCAAAGGGTTAACATCCCAACAGAAGAAAAAGTTCTTGAATGATGTTAAGACTTACTTTTGGGATGGCCCTTTTGTCTTCAAACAATGCGCTGATTTGATTATTCGCTGATGTGTTGACGGACCGGCAGCTTTAGACATTCTCGAGGCTTGCCACAAAGGACCCATCGGTGGTCACTTTGGTCCCAACTACACCGCCAAAAAAGTGTTTGACTCGGGATTTTATTGGCCCACCATTTATCGTGATGCTCACGAGATGGTTAAACATTGTGATGCTTGCCAAAAACAAGGCAAGATCACACATAAAGATGAGATGCCTCAAAATTTCATACAAGAATGTGAAATCTTTGATGTATGGGGCATCGACTTTATGGGGCCATTCCCTTCTTCTAAAGGAAACAAATACATCCTTGTCGCCGTTGACTACGTTTCTAAATGGGTTGAAGCCAAAGCTTTACCCACTAACGACGCAAGGGTGGTTTGTAATTTCTTGAAACAACTGTTTGCTCGATTCGGTGTTCCTCGTGCTATAATCAGTGACCGCGGGACTCATTTTTGCAATGATCAATTTGTAAGAGTCATGGCTAAGTATGGTGTCAATCACCGTCTTTCCACCGCTTATCATCCTCAAACCAACGGTCAAGTCGAGATATCCAACCGTGGATTGAAGCGAATTTTGGAACGTACTGTGGGAGAGCATCGTGCCTCATGGGCCGATAAACTTGATGATGCTCTGTGGGCTTTCCGTACCGCCTATAAGACACCGATTGGTTGTACACCTTATCATCTTGTGTACGGGAAAGCATGCCACCTCCCTATCGAGCTGGAACATAAGGCATACTGGGCCTTGAAGTGGGCTAACTTCGACATCAACAAAGCCGGTGATCTTCACAAGATTCAACTCAACGAGCTACATGAACTGAGGAATGAAGCTTACGAGAACTCACTGATCTACAAGGAGAAGACCAAGATTATCTACGATGCTAAAATTAAGAACCGCGAGTTCCACGTTGGTGATCAAGTCTTACTTTTTAACTCTCGGTCGAAGATCTTCTCGGGCAAGTTGAAGAGCCGCTGGTCTGGTCCATTCACCATCGCCAATGTCTTTCCATATGGCACCATTGAGCTTTCTCAGCCAAATGGGCCCAATTTTAAGGTGAATGGCCAACGTTTGAAATTGTACTTTGGTGAGGACATCTCTCATGAGATGATTCCATCCCTCACCACGTTTCCCATGATTTAGTTCGGGACCGAGTCAGGCTCGTGACTCGGTTAACAAAAACAAGCGCTCCTCGGGAGGCAACCCGAGTATCTATCCCCCTTTCCTGTTTTTCATCCTAAGTGTAGGGGGAGCTATCTAGGTTGCTTGTGTTTGTATGGTGATGTGATTACAAGGATAAGTGCACTCTTGGAATCTTTGAAGAACCGTGCTCCCATGTTATCCGCAAATCCGGTTCTATCTCTCAACTATCGTGATTCAATCTTCTTCATACTCACATTTGAAATTGATCACTTTAGTTGTCTCCTCCTTAACTTGATTTAACCAACGTGCACAATGTCATAAGTGTAGGGGAGACTTTTCCCACATGCTTAAACATTGAGGACAATTTTTATATTAAGTGTAGGGGAGACTTCTATCGAAGTTTTAAGTGGACTTTTCCATTAAAGTGCCTTCATTTAACCGGAAAATTCAATTTTTCGACATTTTTCAAAATTTTTAATCTATTTTGGCCTAGTTGTATAGTTGTATTTTCCTTTATTATGATTATTTTCTTTCCTTGCTAGAATAAAATTTCAATAAAGTGGTTGTAAATTTTTCAAAGTCTGAATATTTTGACTCAACCCGAGTTTACTTATCTAACTTTACTCTAGCTAGTATCCTTAACGTGTTTAAGTCAAGTTTTGCTAGGCTTTTATATAGGGAGCTTTAAAACGCGAAAGTCTTAACTCTCACGGGTTAAGAACAAGAACTTTTCGCAAGTTCCTATAATTGGTCCTAGAGAGTCGTTTATCAAGGGAACTTTAAAACGCAAATTCTAAACTTGAAAAAGTCTAAGAGTTTGCAAGATCCTATAGATGACTCGAAAACCCAAAGCTGTGATTTAATTGGCTAAGCATCCACGAGTCTCATTCCTTGAGATTTTAAATTGTGGAGAACGAGAGATGATAGAGTCAATTATAAGTTTGGTATTCTTTCGTGAATTTATGTGAGTTGATTATAAGCCTATTCTCCCATCGCTTGCTAATAAATTTATCTGCAATAAATAAGGTTGTACGATTTGAAAAGTTACTTAGCTTCTAGCCCAAGATCGTTTAAAAGTTGCTCGCTATTAATTAGAGTTCATAGCCAAGGCATAACTTATTGAAGCGGGATGCGAAGATTGGCGAGTCCGAAAAGGTCCTAACAAGACATGAGGGCTACATTTTGTTGCTAAAGATCCAAAAGTGATGTGAAGAATAATTTATCAAAAATCAATATGAAGGATCGAGACACACGACAAAAAGCAAGAACTCCCCAAAAGATCATGGAGAAATCTATCCGAAAAGACCCTAGCAAGGTATGAGGATAAATAGATCCAAGTCCTAAAAGGAGGCGGATCGTTGTATATCGAAGTCCAAAATAAAGATTGGAGAAAAATGAAAGAAGTCGTGGTCCAAAGATGAAGAATCTCAAAAAACTTCAAGTGAAGAAATTCCTATTATGAAGAGAAGACCATAATTTCAAGAACGTCTCTCAAAGATTCGAAGTATGAAGTCGCTGCCAAATATCGGTCCGAGAAAGGTCTCAAATCATGAAGCGAGTTATGCCAAGATATGAACTTTATGAGGTCCCAAGAAGCAGTTTTAAAAGATTTTGTCCTTTAGCTAACAATTGATTAAATCGTCCCACTTTGTTTTTAGCCTAAATAACTATCAAAATAAGTCAAACAATGCATCCTCGTGATCATTCAAGACAAAAATAAAATATAAGAGATACACCTAGGAATAAGGGAGTCTAAGTGAATAATTGGCCCACATGAATTCGTGTTAGTTTGCTAACTTATAATAACAATGATCTCGTTTTTAAGCTTGGTGTGGGGAACGTGAAACTTGAGGATGCGAAACGTTCATGGCAGCCTAAAACCAATGTAAGTCTCTGATTTCTTTACTCGTTTTCTATCTTCTTATTGTGCTTAAATGCTTAGTATTTAATAAAGGCCAAGATAGGTTATTTATTTTGAGAAATGTAAACCGTGCTTTAAAGTTATGGCATTGCATGAGGGCATGGCAATGGTTAAGTGTAGGGGATTTGATAGGTTTGAAAACACCCATCCTTTTACCACTTATTTCTTGCTAAAACGAGACCAAAACGCGTATTTAATGTCATTTGTTTGGAATTATGCGTGGTTTGTGTGTTTGTTGTGTTTTCAGAGCCAACCGGATAAATATTGAAGAAAACATAGGATTGCACGGGTTTTATCGAAGAAAAATACGAAAAGACGAAGTCTATATTCCAAGAGATGCAAAAGATTTGAAGTCAATGGGCCTATTTGAAGATTTATCGAAGAAAAGGACCAAAGATGGAAGATTTACATATGTCGAAGAACTCAAGTCTATTAAATGAAGAAAATAAAAGACGAGTTGAATTTATTCGTCGACAAATCCCGAATCGAAATCGAAAACGTCAACTTTTCTGAAAAGACGAGAAGACAAAAAGAAAGGGAGAAAGCTCACTCACCAACCAAAGACAAGGCCTATAAATAGACCTTCCCTTCACATTTTTTCAACTAGTTTTTTTCCTTTCTGTTATTTCTTTCCTAGTTCGTAGGAACTAACTCCCTTAAGGAGATTGGTGGTTTTCATTTTCTTTGATTCTTCCACAATCTTGTAAGTTTAATCTTTCCATTTTGTTTGTTTGAATCTTAATCCTTAATACAAGTTTCCATTTAATCTTTCTTTCTTCTCTTGTTGATTCAAAGTTCTAAGTTTCATTTTATTGAGTTTGATCTTCAAAAGTAAGTGGGTT
Source organism: Glebionis coronaria (assembly GCA_025667525.1). Classification (NCBI taxonomy): domain Eukaryota; kingdom Viridiplantae; phylum Streptophyta; class Magnoliopsida; order Asterales; family Asteraceae; genus Glebionis; species Glebionis coronaria. Next base: position 187,289,981 of record CM046882.1, on the reverse strand, counting down.
TTATGTTTTTTTTGATTGGGATTGATGTTTATCATTAGTAGATAATTAGTGGTTAAATTGGTTTAAGTTTTGGTTAAAAACTTGGTGGATTTTGGTTAAATTCTTGGTGTTTGTTATTCCCCTGTTCTTCGTTTCTCGTTACTGTTTCACATCCCCAGATTCCGAATGAATTAATTGTTCCGAATCAAGGTTTTGAACATATTATTCCGAACCAGCAGTTCATCCGGAATAATCAATATTCCGGATGAGTAGGTAAGTTCCAAATCAAAGTTTTGTCAAAAATATTACGAGTCAGTTTTCTTAAAAGTTCCAAATCAAGCTTTTTTTGTTTGAAATGTTCCGAATAAAGAAATGTTCCGAATGAAGCTTTTTGCCAAACATTCCGAATGAGCACTTTTGTAATTTTTATTCCGAACCAAATCAACTTTCCGAATGAAGCTATTGTTCCGAATCAGTAAACATTCCAAATCAAGCCTTTTTATTAATTGTTCCGAATGAAGCAAATGTTCTGAGTCAAGTGATATATTCCGAATAAACAATTTATTCCGGGTCAGTTGATATTCCGAATCAGTGTCCTATGAATTGTTCCGAATGAAGCAATATTCCGAGTGAAGCTAATATATTCCGGATCGACATATTTATTCCGAATCAAGCACATTCCGAATGAAGGAAGTTTGGTTGAACATTCCGAATGAAGCAATTTCAAGATATTCCGGATGAAGGTTTTTGTCTAATATATTCCGAATAAAGGTTACATTCCGAATCAGTGATTTTTCTGAGTTAAGGTATTTTACTGTTTAATTTTAAATTCAAGTTTTATTTTCAGTATTGCTTTTAGTTTAATTTTATTACTTCTTGCATTTATCTCTTAAGTAGATATAGATCAAAAGCTCCCTCTTTTAGTTACCAAGTACAACAATTCCACTTTGAACCGTGTTCGATTCGAGAAGATACCGAGAACGAAACAACGACAAATATAATTGGGTATGAGCAACACAAAGAAAGTTCTTGGAACAAACCTTTTTATTAACTAACTAAAAATCAGTTATTAGAAGGGTAAGTGTAAAACGTAATTAAAATAAGCTAAAAGCAAATCTAGAAAAACTAAATTAAAGCTTTAAAAATTAAACTAAAATTTACTAGAAAAACACTTGGTAAAAATAGAGATTTCGGGAAGCGTGCAAATTTTGGAAATTAAAACTTTGTAAAACAAAAAATGACCCCATCGGAATGTTGTAATCGGAATCCCATCGGAATGCCTTTGTCGGAAAGTGATCGGAATATTGCAAAAGGAAAGCTGTCGGAATAAACAGGCACAATCGGAATGTTAAATAATACCCCCGTCGGAATGTGGGTCGGAATGTCTAATCGGAATACATAAAATGAAGTGATCGAAATCCAAAATAGGAATCCTAATCGGAAAGCAAAACCCTTTTCCGATCAAGATAATCGGAATAAAGGAAGCAAATCGGAATACTATAAACCCTTTTCTGATCCTGTTGATCGGAATAAGGAGCCCAAATCGGAATGATTAATCGGAAAGGGGTTTACCCTTTCCGATGGTATGTATTCGAAAATAAGCTAAGTTTTAAGCTATTTTGAATAAGCTCAAACCAAAACTTGATCGAATTAATAATAAGCCGAACTAATAAGCATAAATTAAGAAGCTTTTTAAACTTTAAATAATCAACTTTTCAAAACAAACTTTAAAAACACTAAACTTTAAGAAAACTTAAAATGTAAATAAGCTAAACACAAACTAAGTCAATAAGCATGAAAAGCTCAAAACTTAATCCGTATTAAAACTTAGATATGATCAAAAAGATAAACTTTTTAATCACATAAGCATCAAGATGAAAACAAAATCAAAGATTATCAATAATCAAGATCAAAATAAAGAAAGGTAGAAGAAGATTAAAGATCAAAACAAGATTAAACTCTCAAAAGTAAAGATTTGAGTCAAACAAGAAAGGAATAAAAGATGAAGTTTTCCTAGTGAGAGAAAGTTAAACACTTTCTCTCTCTAAAAACTAAAAACTACTAAAATTGATAATGAACTAATTAATTAACACCCTCCTAATGTGTCATTAGGAGGTTATTTATAGGAGGTGGGAAGGTGCATGTGTTGCTTCCTTCTTTCTTTCTTCTCAACTCGATTTAAATGCTTTATCTTTCTCGACGTCGTCTCGGGATTTGTCGATACGAATTGAACTTGTCTTATAATTTTCTTTTTCTATTAGACTTGAGTTCTTCGACTTCATTAAACTTCCGTCTTTAGACTTTTTCTTCGATAAATCTTCAGAATAGGCCTTGGACTTCCGTTCTTTTTGCACTCTTGATCTTTTGACTTCGTCTTTTGTCGTTTTCTTCGATAAAAGCCCGTGAAAGCCCGTGTTTTCTTCCTTTTTCATCTTTTGGTCCTAAAACACAATAAAAACACAAACCACGCATAATTCCGACTTTTACGACATAAAATATACGTTTTGGTCTTGTTATTATTGGAAATAAGTGGTAAAAGGATAAGTGTTTTCACACTTATTAAATCCCCTACACTTGACCATTGCAATGCCCTCATGCAATGCATTAATTTCAAAGCACATATTACATTTCTCATCATAAATAACCCACCTTGGCCTTTATTAAATACTAAATACTAAGGAAACTAAAAGAACAAAACAAGTAAAGAAATCAAAGACTTACATTGGGGTTTTGGCAGTCATGAATGTTCATCATCCTCAAGTTTCACGTTCTCCATACCAAGCCTAAAAACGAGATCATTGTTAGTATAAGTTAGCAAGCTAACACGAACTCATGTGGCCTAATTATTTACTTAGAATCCCTTATAATCAGTTTGACTTATTTCGAATCTTGAGAGACGTATCTCTTATAGGTGTATCTCTTATATTTTATTGTTCTCTTAAATGATCACGAGGATACATTGTTTGACTTATTTCGATAGTTTATTAGGCTGAAAATAAAGTGGGACGATTTAATCAATAGTTAGCTAAAGGACAAATCTTTTAAAACTGCTTCTCGGGACCTCTTAAAGTTCATATCTTGGAATAACTCGCTTCACGATTTGAGACCTTTCTCGGACCGATATTTGGCAGCGACTTCATACTTCGAATCTTGAGAGACGTTCATCAAATTATGGTCTTCTCTTCGTATTAGGAATTTCTTCACTTGAACTTTTTGAGAGATTCTTCATATTTGGACCACGACTTCTTCATTTTTCTCCAATCTTTATTTTGGACTTTGATATACAACTATCCGCCTCCTTTTAGGACTTGGATCTATTTATCCTCATACCTTGTTAGGGCCTTTTTGGATAGACTTCTCCATGATCTTTTAGGGGAGTATTTGCTTTTCGTCGTGTGTCTCGATCCTTCATATAGATTTTTGATAAATGATTCTTCACATCACTTGGGATCTTTAGCAACAAAATGTAGCCCTCATGCCTTGTTAGGGCCTTTTAGGACTCGCCAATCTTCGCATCCCGCTTCAATAAGTTATGCCTTGGCTATGGACTCTAATTAATACCGAGCAACTTTTAAACGATATTGTGCTAGAAGCTAAGTAACTTTTTAAATCGTACAACCTTATTTATTGCAGTTAAATTTATTAGCAAGCGATGGGAGAATAGGCTTATAATCAACTCACATAAATTCACGAAAGAATACCAAACTTATAATTGACTCTATTATCTCTCGTTCTCCACAATTTAAAATCTCAAGGAATGAGACTCGTGGATGCTTAGCCAATTAAATCAAAGTTTTGGGTTTTCGAGTCATCTATAGGATCTTGCAACTTCTTAGACTTTTTCAAGTTTAGGATTTGCATTTTAAAGTTCCCTTGATAAACGACTCTCTAGGATCAATTATAGGAACTTGCGAAAAGTTCTTGTTCTTAACCCGTGAGAGTTAAGACTTTCGCGTTTTAAAGTTCCCTATATAAAAGCCTAGCAAAACTTGACTTAAACACGTTAAGGATACTAGCTAGAGTAAACTTAGATAAGTAAACTCGAGTTGAGTCAAAATATTCACGACTTTGAAATATTTAGAACCACTTTATTGAAAATTTATTTTAGCAAGGAAAGAAAATAACCATAACAAAGGAAAATACTACTAAACTACTAGGCCAAAATAGATTAAAAATTTTGAAAAATTTTTAGCCCTATATTTTATATAGTCGAACAAGAATGTAATAGGTCATCTTAGTCGTTAAAAGGTCTTGTATTGTAATAGGTTAGTCGGGAAAACCGGGCTTGGACTTTAAGCTAATATTGTATAAGTTAGGGGCGTAAGCCCAAAACAAAGCCAAGCCCGGCCCATGTCTCTTAAACCCACGGCCCAAAAGCCAAGGGTATATATACCCTCTTCCATGTGTGGAAGAGGGTGTTGGTTACCATTTTGTTTCTCTATCTAAAGTGTTTAACCTTCCAAATTCTCTCTTGTTTCTCTCTCTACTTTCTTCTCTTTCTCTCTCTAAATATCTCTTCTAAATCTTGTGTTATAGATTGAATGGGATCAACATTTGGTATCAGAGCCTATAGTGGATAGGTGATTGAAGATTCGTGTGGTGTGTTCTTGATTTTTCGTGGTCATTTTGATCTTTATATCACGTCCCAAAAAAATTTTCTTGTGTTTTTTATGGTTTTTTCTTCATACAAATCTTCTACATAGTTGTGGTAGAGATTTGGTATTGTTACTTTGGCTAAAAACACAAAATTTTTGGGTGTTTTGATCATTTTTTGGCTTAAAATCACGAATTGGTTGAGTTTTGTCCGAGAAAAGTGGGAATTATTCCGATCAGGTCATCAGAAAAGGGCTTACAGTTATTCCGATCAGTGTAATCGGAATAGGGTTTATACATTCCGATTGGTCATTCCAATTTGGACATTCCGATTTGTCATTCCGATTTGACATTCCGATTTGAGTGTTCCAATTTGGACATTCCGATTGGTCATTCCGATTTGACATTCCGATTTGGCATTCCGACAAGGACATTCCTATTAGGGTATTCCGATTTGACATTCCGATTTGGCATTCCGACAAGGACATTCCGATTAGGGTATTCCGATTTGACATTCCGATTTGGCATTCCGACAAGGACATTCCGATTAGGGTATTCCGATCAAGGTCATTCCGACAAGGGTATTCCGATCAAGGTCATTCCGACAAGGTTATTCCGATGGACATTCCGATGGATATTTTGTTTGAGTAATTTTCAGAGTTAGCCACTATCTAGACTATTTAGGAACATCGTTTACACGAAGATTAAAAAAAAAAGAAAAAAAAAGAGTTAAAATTTTTAGGTCAAGTAAAATCAAATTTTTTCCCTATTAGTTTTTGGCTATTTCTAACTCAAATTCAAAATTTGACGATACAAAATATTTCGGCTTACCGTTTTGTCAGACTGAGGAATTTATTGTCGGACAGAGAAATTTTTTTTTTGGAATTTTCGGAATTTCAATTTTAACCACACCTCATCACAACAAATCCACTAAGATCTGCAATTCATTCACAAGTATTCACCATGTCTAACAACAACATCAACATTGCAACTGCTAATCAAATTCGTTTGGAACAAGGTTGCAACGATAATCCACCTGTGCTCACTGTCGGTTGCTACGTTCAATGGAGATCTCGTTTTCTCAGATTTCTCGACGGAAAAGATAACCAAACTGCTCTTCGTCACTGCCTTGAGAATCCACCTCCAGTTTTTGAATTCAGACCAATTACCACACAGGCAGAGGATGGTACTTCATCAACTATACGCGCTATGGAGGATTTTGACACATGTCCTGCTGAGAAAAAGAAACTCCTCCAAGCCGAAGCTGATGCTGTAAACTTCATACTCACTGGAATTGATAACGATATCTATTCCACAGTTGATGCATGTCCCAATGCTATGGAAATGTGGAATGCAATTCATCGATTGAAGCAAGGTGAGTCGATAAATGTTCAAGATCTCGAGACTAATCTACTTTGGGAGTTTGGAAAATTCACATATGAAGATGGTGAATCCATTGACTCATATTACTCAAGATTCTACAAAATGATGAATGAGCTTGTCAGAAATCAGTGCACCATCTCCAACCATCATGCCAATGTTCAGTTTCTACTTCAACTCAAACCAGAATGGCAAAGGTTTGTGACTTTGGTTAAACAAAGGGAAGATATCAAGACCATCTCCTATCACAAACTTTATGATATCTTGAAACAACATCAGAATGAAGTGAATGAACTAAGGGCTGAAAAGGCAGAACGGTCTGCTAATTCTATTGCTTTTGTGGCTGCTACTTCAACAAAACCCGTTCCTCGTCAACAACCACCTACTCATTCCTCGAAGTCATCAAGCTCATCCACCAAACCTCTAGCTGCTACTAAACACAAAGCAAAAGCAATTGTCCTCACTCCACCTCCAAAGTATGACACCGAGTCAGATGGAGACAGTGATGATGAATAAACTTCAAGGGACAAGAAGATTGAAGAACTCATTTCTTTACTCACCACAACTTATAAGAAGATCTACAAACCTACCAACAACAACCTCAGATCATCATCCAATACAAGATATAAGGAAGTTGATCATGCACCTAGGTATGATCGTGATGCTAGGTATGATAATCAGAGGATGCCGAATCAAGTTGGGGCTAGAGACACTGTAGGCACTCCGGTTGTGCAAAAGACTGGGATTCAATGCTTCAACTGTAAGGGATTTGGGCACATGGCTAGGGAATGCAAGAAGCCAAAACGGGTTAAGGACTCAGGGTATCACAAGGAAAAGATGCTGCTGTGTAAGAAAGAAGAAGCAGGAATTACACTCACAGTAGATGAAGTTGACTGGCGTGATGACACTGATGATGAAGCCGATGATCAAGAGTTAGAGGCACATTATGTGTACATGGCAAAGATTCACGAAGTGATCCCAGAGACTGATGATACTTCTGGACCCATCTATGATTCTGAGCCACTTGAAAAGGTACCATCACATGATAACTATAATGTGTTTGCTAATGAACGACGGCATCCTGAGCAACCCGAAAGCATCAATGACACATATGTAATGGACACGGAGGATAGCAATATCTCTACGGATTCACAGCATATGTGTAATGATGACGGAAAAGTTGTTCAGGATACTGACTCGGATGAGGACCGTGATTTGCTTGCGTCTATTATTGATTCTTTAAAACATGAAATTGAGGAAAACAAAGAGGCTAATAAACGTTTGAAGCAAGCAAACACATCCTTAGTCGAGGAGATAGACAGGCTTAAAGAGTGTGATTATGTAAAAGAAGCTGATCGACGGGTTGCGATAGCTAATGGTTTGGTATATGAACGTAAGGTGCTCAACGAACAATATTGTTCTGAAGTAACACACGAAATTCATATGTCAAAACAGAAGATATCGGAACTTGAAGAACAACTGCTGCTACATAAACTCCAAAGTACTGAATTAGAGTCGGTTAACAAAGAACAAACTGAGCTTTATAAAACTCGTGAAGAAAAGGATATTGAAAAACTTCTTGCTTTGGAAAAGAGAGTCGACACGTTAAACAACATTGTTTACAAAACGGGTCAGTCTATTCAAACTATGAATATGCTCAATAGAAATATGAAAACGAGTTTTGTCAAGCCTGAATATCTCAAGAAAGCTCAAAGCACCAAGCCTGCTCTTTATGATATCGGTTGTTATGTTGATAATCTTGCTCTTATGCTTTCCCCTGACTGCGACGAAATCATTCATCAACAAGAAGAAAGTCGATCAAACTTAAGTGATTTAATAAACCTTTCTGATTCTAACAATCATATTAAGTTTGTCCCTCAAAAAGAACTTTCAAAAGAACAAAAGATGTATAATAGTGTTCCACCACCAAGTGATGAACCACAAAAGAAATTTTCTTTAAAAAGGAGTTTCAAAAAGCAATCAATTTTATTAGAAAAGCGAATTTTGGATGAAAAACGTAAATGGGGTGAGAAAAGCAAAAGTGTTCAGCAATTTGAGTTTATAAAACAAGGGGTTTTAAATTTGTACAAAGGTGTCGTCGACTATGAAAAAGTTTCTAGGGATACCATTTGGAATATTAAACCTAACCCACAAGTAGAAGTCGTCATTCAACAATGTATTGTTCCAACCATTGATGATCTTTCAAAAAATGTGGAAATGTTTTATACAGCTCTCACTGAGGAAATGTTAACTGATTTAAGTTATGTTAAATCTCTTGAAGATGAAGTTGATTTTCTTCAAACTAAATTAAAGACACAAGAACACCAACTTTCTAACGAAATTGATCGACTTTCTAAGGAATACTTTTATGCTGGCCATATGAATGTTATACTTGGTGTGTATACCGATCTTGACCAATATTGTCATGTAGCATGTCTAGTGTCAAAATCGGACGCGAAATGTCGCAATCTTGAAGTAGAGCTTTCGAAACAAATTCAGTCATATAACAAACTTTCGAAAAGTTTTTCTCAACTTGAGAAACACTCCATTTCTCTTGAACTTGCTTTACAAAAAGGTGAAAAATCTCATAATCATAAAAAGTGTCAAGAAATGTCAGCTTCCTCGTTTCGTCTACTAAATGAAAAAGATTTCGAAATAAATGATTTGAAAGCTCAGCTAAAAGAAAGGGACATAGCCATAAGTGAGTTACAGAAACTCATTGAGAAAATCAAAGGAAAGTCTATTTTAGGTAAACCATCCGCCGTTCGTCAACCGAATGCGGTTAAATGCCCTAAATCATCTATTTTGGGCCAATCCCCACAGACTTTGCCTAAGATAGGAAATGATAAGAGTACAAATGTGATAGCACCAGGAATGTATAAGATGAACTCTAAGCCCACTCAAACTGGAACATCGCGGTTACCTGAGAATATTAGGAAAACTAATCAACGTGTGTCTTCTTCTACAGGAGTAATCCCCACTACTAGCGTTAGCGGACCACAGCTTAAGAGCAATAGAATGCAATATAAGGTCATGCCTAACAATAGTCAAGGAAAGAAGTTGGAAGTAGAAGACCACCGTAGGAATTTTAAGTTTTCTAAAAATAAAACGTCTGTAACTGCATGTAATGACAGTTTAAATGCTAAGACCTCGAATGTTGCATTTGTTTGTGTTGAATGTGGCAAATGTGTTCGTACTTTCAATGATGATGCTTGTGCTCTTAATTATAATGGCGTGAATACTAGAACTAGGAAGCCTATTCGTATGCCCACTAGTACTAGTGAACCCACAAGAACTTTGAACCAATCCAATGAGCAACCACTTAAGAAACTAAGTGAGTTAGAATCCACTACTCTACGTAAACAAAGCAGGTTAAAGAAGCTTTATGAGAACATGATTTGGACATGTACACGGGGGTATTCAAGATTTACACCACCCGGATACAAATGGGTACCTAAGACAACGCCCATTCTAATTGGGTCTATGAATGTTAGCTTGCCTTTAGAATCTAGGTCCACTACTATTTTGGAACCCGTTTCTATCAAGGGCTCCCATTTGTCAAATGCTACATTGTCTTCTAATTCTTCTGCATCTCGTCGAAATCATCCTATTCATAATGGACTCCGGGTGCACAAAGCACATGACGGGCAATCTCAAGCTTCTCATTAACCTCGTGGAGAAGTTTCTGGGTACGGTACGGTTTGGAAATGATCAGTTTGCACCGATACTCGGATATGGAGACTTGGTTCAAGGGAATATCACTATAAAACGGGTTTATTACGTCGAGGGACTGAATCACAATTTATTCTCGGTTGGTCAATTTTGTGATGCGGATTTGGAAGTGGCTTTTCGGAAATCTACTTGCTATGTTAGAGACTACGATGGGAATGACCTTCTTACAGGTTCTCGTGGTTCTGATCTCTACACAGTAACTCTTCAAGACACATCTTCAACAAATCCAATTTGCTTAATGGCTAAAGCGTCATCATCTCAAGCATGGTTATGGCATCAACGATTGTCACATCTCAACTTTGACACCATCAACTTGCTTTCGAAGAATGATATTGTGAACGGTCTTCCTAAGTTGAAATTCGTCAAAGACCATCTTTGTTCTTCTTGTGAGTTGGGAAAAGCAAAACGGAAGTCTTTCAAAACAAAGACTACCCCAAGCTCAAAAGGACGATTGGAACTTCTACACATGGATTTATGTGGTCCCATGCGTGTAGAGAGTATTAACGGGAAAAAGTATATTCTCGTGATTGTTGATAATTACTCTAGATACACATGGACTTTCTTCTTAAGGTCCAAAGATGAAACACCAGAGGTTCTCAAAAACTTTCTCAAGATGATACAACGCAATCTTCAAGCTCAAGTCTTAACCGTAAGAACGGATAGGGGTACTGAATTTTTGAACAAGAACTTGCAATCTTACTTTCAAGAAGAAGGCATCGAACATCAAACGTCTATTGCTTGAACTCCTGAACAAAACGGCGTTGTCGAAAGACGGAACCGTACTTTGGTTGAGGCTGCTCGAACAATGCTTTCTGCTTCAAAATTACCGCTATTCTTCTGGGCTGAAGCAATTGCAACTGCCTGTTATACTCAGAATCGTTCTCTCGTCATCCCTAGACATGAAAAGACACCTTACCACATCATCAATGGCAGGAAACCTACTGTCAAATTCTTTCACGTATTTGGATCTTTATGCTACATCCTTAAAGATGGTGTAAATCTCGACAAGATGAAAGAAAAAGGTGATGCATGTATTTTTGTGGGGTATGCTACATTGTCGGAAGGATATCGAGTCTATGACAAGAGAACAAAGATTATTGTCGAAACAATTCATGTGAACTTTGACGAATTGCCACAAATGGTACTTGATCACAACAGCTCAAGTCCCGCACCTCAATGTCCAGCAATGGCACCTACACACAACAGTGTACGTCCCGTGCAAGAATGTCAACAAAGTACTCCCACAGCAGAATCGACGGATACGACACATATGAATGAGTTGGTTGATTTATATGATCCAATGTTTGAAGAATATTACTATGGAAACAATCAAGTTGTGTCAAAGCCTTCCGCTGTCAATACTGCTGATGAACCCGAACCAAGTTCACAAGACACAACTGCCTCTACTTCAGCAACCGTTGCTCAAGAGAATATTCCATTGGATACTCAACAAACTCCAGAAACTATCATACAACCAACATCACCAACCGTCAATATTGAAGAAGGTAACAACAATCAAGCAGTCGATGCACAACCTGACGAAGAAGAATTTATCAATCCGTTCGGTACACCGGTACACGAAGACGGAGAGTCTTCTACTCAACATGTTGATTCTTCCAACATGTATACATTCTACCAACCATATCCATCCACTCACCATTGGACACGTGATCATCCATTGGAGCAAGTCATTGGAAATCCTTCACAACCGGTTCGAACACGCAGACAACTCGAAACCGATGGCGATGTGTGTATGTATGCACTCATCGTGAGTTCAACTGTACCTACAAACATCAAACAAGCCATGACTGATCATGCGTGGATTGAATCAATGCAAGACGAAATTCATCAGTTTGAACGCCTAAATGTTTGGGAACTTGTTGACCGACCCTATGGAATGTCAATTTTAGATTTCAAATGGATCTGGAAAAACAAACTGGATGAAGAACAAACCATCATCAAAAACAAATCTCGTCTTGTGGTTAAGGGATACCGTCAACAAGAATGCATAGACTACGATGAATCATTCGCTCTAGTCGCTCGTTTGGAAGCAGTCAGGATATTCCTTGCTTATGCTGCACATAAGGGCTTCACGGTTTTTCAGATGGACGTTAAAACTGCTTTTCTCAACGGTCATTTGAAGGAAGACGTGTATGTGAATCAGCCGGAAGGATTCATCGATCCTCATCATCCTGACAAAGTCTATCGTCTCAAGAAGGCTGTATATGGACTTAAGCAAGCTCCAAGGGCATGGTACGAAGAACTTTCAAACTTCTTGGTATCCAAAGGATTCTCCAAAGGTTCTATTGATCCTACTCTCTTTACGAATAAATATGGGGATGACATAATGTTGGTGCAAGTTTATGTTGATGACATTATTTTTGGTTCTACGAACCCAAAACTTTCAAAACGTTTTGAAAAATTAATGCACAGCAGATTTGAAATGTCAATGATGGGGGAGCTAAAATTCTTTTTAGGCCTCCAGATTCATCAATCCCCACGTGGTATCTTCATAAACCAAGCTAAGTATGCTCAAGAGATACTTAAAAAGCATGGTATGACCTCATGTGCTCGCGTTGGTACACCATTGTCGACCACATCCCTAGACGCTGACTTATACTCATATCCCGTAGATCAAACGCGATATCGCAGTATGATCGGGTCACTTATGTACCTTACAGCCAGCAGGCCTGATATTCATCATGCCACATGCTATTGTGCACGATATCAAGCCAGACCTACTCAAAAGCACCTCAAAGAGGTTAAACGGATCTTTCGGTACCTTAAGAATACCATTCACATGGGACTCTGGTATCCGAGGGAAACCGGTTTTCATCTAACAGCTTTTTCAGATTCTGATCACGCAGGTTGTCTTGATAGTCGAAAAAGCACTTCTGGTAGCATACAATTTCTAGGGGAAGACAAGCTTGTCAGCTGGTCGTCAAAGAAGCAGGATTGCACTTCGCTCTCATCAGCTGAAGCAGAATATGTGGCTCTATCCGTGTGCTGTGCTCAAGTCCTTTGGATGAGAACTCAACTCACGGATTATGGCTTCCACTTTGATAAAATACCTATGTATTGTGACTCAAAGTCGGCCATAGCTATATCTTGCAATCCGGTTCAGCACTCCCGCACCAAGCACATCGATGTCAGATGTCACTTCATCAAGGAACAAGTGGAACGCGGCATCGTGGAATTATACTTTGTCAGAACAGAGTACCAGCTGGCAGACTTGTTTACAAAAGCTCTACCGAAAGATAGGTTTGCGTATCTCGTTGGCCGTCATGGTATGAAGTATATGACTCCAGAAGACTTGGAGGTTTTGGAAAATGAAGCTGCTTGATATTCTCTCACAATGACTTCTAAGCACATCACAGCTTAGGACTCGGACCTCAAATAAGGAAAGTTTATCACGGACGATAACTTATCCTTCTCAACGAGAAATTAATATTTCTCGGTCATGAGCTTCCAATAAAAACATTCAAAGTTTTTAAGCTCATGAAAAACAATTTCTAAGTAAATATCAACTTAGAACTCGAACTTCAACTTAAGGAAAGTTTTCACGGATGATAACTTATCCTTCACAACGGGAAATTTATTTTTCTCGGTCATGAGCTAGTCACAAAACAATCAAAGTTTTGAGCTCATGAAAAACGGACCCGAAAGGAGAGTGTACGTTTCAGTGCGCTTTCCCTAATCAATAGAAGAGAAGTCTTCTATCCTGATTATTTTAAAACCGTTGAACACAATTTTTCAAGAATTTTTCAAAAGGTTTTTCTAAATCTTTCAAAATTGTGTGTTCAACACTCCCTTCCTCATATGTGGTTTTCATATCTCAAACTTGTCATATTTTATTTTGATCTATTTTTGAGGGGGAGCGTTTTAAAATCAAGCCTTTTAATGTTGTTGGGTACATCTCTAAAATTGTCATATTTTATGTATCCAACACATTCCGAAAATGATATGAAATTGTCAAATGTAATATATTATATCAGAAAAGGCATCTCAACTCCGTACCTCAACATATTTTGTGGTGTCGTCTTTCTAAAATTTTGTCAAATTTTGTCTCAAGACACACATATATTGTTGAGGGGGAGCGACCCGACTGAAAATGTTCCATGATTCATGAGTGCACACATGTTTCTCTCCCGTCGATTTTTCGGAAAATGTCATATTTTAATCAATTGGTATCTCTAATATTATATTTTTATATTAGAGATAGGGGAGAAAATGTGATTAAAATGTAATATATCGCAACAAGTGATCTTAAAGACTCAAGTGCAACTCTTTCCTTCACATGCCAAACTATTTCGTATATCGATGCATGTGTGTAGGGGAGCTTTTCGGAAATGTAAAACTTTCAAGTGTTAAAAGTTTTGATTTTTATCAAACACTTTGAATGGTTTTCAATGGTTTATGGTTACGATCTATACCCAAAACAACCTACTATCCACGACGGAACGATGGAGTCAAAAGGTGGTTTAGGATAGGAAACTAAGTCCTATGATCCAACCAGAACCGGATGGATCTACCCAAGGACATTCCATAGCTAGAAATAGTTGTCCTTAGGAAAGATGGAGTGGAATGAAGCCGAATGCGGACCAAGTACTTAAGTTAGCACTGAAACAATCACAACAAGGTGCTAATGATGACGTATTGGTAAGCATTGAAGGAGTTGAATATTCTATGCAACTTAGGCAGAAACCGGGTCAATACATCTATTGAAGACAAGTCATCATGGACCCAGTGATGCAATGCACAACCCTTCCCAGCCATTCGAGTTTCTCTCAAAAGAAACTTGTCTCATTGTCACGGAGATCAACACGTATCTATTGACTTTCTCACTCCGAGTCAGTTAATATTGAAAAGGTGGCAGTCTGCTCCAGCCTCCGATTACCAAAATGCACTTATTGAGTCTAGAGCCAAACGAGATCAATTTATCATCTCATTAGGACACAATCGAGTCCTACGCATTATCCTTGTGATATTGCCAGAACATCTGAGTGATACGATTCACAATGAAGATGGAAATCCTGCTTGAGCCATCATCAAACAAGCTCATGGTAGGTAACTTGTGCGATTCTACACGAATCAAAATTGTGAGAACTGGAAAGCAACTAAGTTTGGATTCTTAATTGATTCAAACTTGATTCCAGGTTTCTTCGCAAAATCCATGTGATCTTGCCAGAACATTCAGAGTGACATTCATTAGTGTTCACAGTGATGAATGGAAATCCTTCCAGTGTCAACATCAAACAGCATTGCGGTAGGTAACTCGCAAGATTCTCTATGAATCAAGCTTGTGACAAACTGGAAAGCAACAATGGTGCGATTCTTTTAGAATCAAACTTGTTCCAGGAAATCTGAATTGGTGACTCTAATCAGACGGATAATTTATCCTTATGATTCACTCTTTACGTTCGCAGTCTGCTTTGAGACGGTCGAGTAAAGAGAACTGGCTACTACCGCCGGGAAACCCTGTCAAGGAGGTTCTTAATCGAATCTACCTGATCACAGGTACTGTATTTAATACCGTTTAACGGTCTTCACCGACCGGAGGTAAAACGCTACCGAGTTAGGATGAAATGTTCAAAGCCATTTTATCCGTGTCTGTATATGTTACTGCATATCAAGAAGGTGGGGTAGCTGTGTAACCAATGTCGATTCAGAAGTCACAAGAGCATAAGATGGCGATAATCAAGATACCTAAGAATGTAAGAATGTAATAGGTCATCTTAGTCACAAGGAGTACAGATGAAGATCTCAAGCACTCAAAGTCAAATGACAAAGGCTCAAGATAAAGATCACGAAAGCATGAAGGAACAAAGCTGTTACAAACAAGATCAAGACCAAGATACAAGAACAAAGCAGGAAGATCTCCTCTACAAGAATGTATTCACTCCATCATCTTATGCTTCTTAAGCTTTTTAAGATGACCGATACATTGGGGGAGATTGTTAGCCCTATATTTTATATAGTCGAACAAGAATGTAATAGGTCATCTTAGTCGTTAAAAGGTCTTGTATTGTAATAGGTTAGTCGGGAAAACCGGGCTTGGACTTTAAGCTAATATTGTATAAGTTAGGGGCGTAAGCCCAAAACAAAGCCAAGCCCGGCCCATGTCTCTTAAACCCACGGCCCAAAAGCCAAGGGTATATATACCCTCTTCCATGTGGGGAAGAGGGTGTTGGTTACCATTTTGTTTCTCTCTCTAAAAGTGTTTAACCTTCCAAATTCTCTCTTGTTTCTCTCTCTACTTTCTTCTCTTTCTCTCTCTAAATATCTCTTCTAAATCTTGTGTTATGGATTGAATGGGATCAACAAAAATATTGAAAAATCAAATTTTCCAGTAAAAATGAGGACAAATTCATGGAAAAGACCACTTACTTCGATAGAAGTCCCCCTACACTTGATATAAACATTGTCCTCAATGTTTAAGCATGTGGGAGTAAAATCCCATACACTTAGGACATTGTGAACTTTGTTTAAATCTTGCTAAGGGAAGGACAACAATAGTGATTTCAATGTGAACATATAAGATATGAAATATTGAATCACGACAGTTTAGGATAGAACCGGGAAGACGGGAACACGGAATCACGGGTCGTCAAAAGTCATCAAGAATGGATCTTTGAAAGCGCGAATCCCTGCACATGATTAGAAACAAGACAACAAACACATACGGGGCTCCCCTACACTTATTATGAAAACGGTAAAGGATAGATCAACGGGTTGCCTCCCGAGAAGCGCTTGTTTTTGTTAACCGATTCACGAGCCTGACTCGACCCAGAACTTAATTCAAGGGAAACGTGGTGAGGGATGGAATCATCTCATGAGAGATTTCCTCACCAAAGTACAACTTCACGCGCTGGCCATTCACCTTAAAGTTGGGCCCATTTGGCTGAGAAAGCTCAATGGTGCCATATGGGAAGACTTTGGCGACGGTGAATGGACCAGACCAGCGGCTCTTCAACTTACCCGAGAAGATCTTCAACCGAGAGTTAAAGAGTAAAACTTGATCACCAACATGGAACTCTCGGTTCTTAATCCTTGCATCATGGATGATCTTGGTTTTCTCCTTGTAGATCAATGAGTTCTCATAAGCTTCGTTCCTTAGTTCATTTAGCTCATTGAGTTGAATCTTCCGAAGATCGCCGGCTTTGTTGATGTCAAAATTCGCCCACTTCAAGGCCCAGTATGCCTTATGTTCCAGCTCGATAGGGAGGTGACATGCTTTCCCGTACAAAAGACGATATGGAGTGCAACCAATCGGAGTCTTATATGCGGTACGGAAAGCCCACAAAGCATCATCTAACTTATCGGCCCACGAGGCACGATGCTCTCCCACAGTACGTTCTAGAATTAGCTTCAATCCACGGTTGGATATCTCGGCTTGACCGTTGGTTTGAGGATGATAAGCGATGGAAAGATGGTGATTGACACCATACTTAGCCATGACTCTTGCAAATTGATCATTGCAAAAATGAGTCCCGCGGTCACTGATGATAGCACGAGGAACACCGAATCAAGCAAAAAGTTGCTTCAGAAAGTTCACAACCACCCTCGCATCGTTCGTAGGGAGAGCCTTAGCTTCAACCCATTTAGAGACGTAGTCAACGGCTACGAGGATGTACTTGTTCCCTTTAGATGATGGAAATGGCCCCATAAAGTCGATACCTCATACATCAAAGATTTCACATTCTTGTATGAAATTTTGAGGCATCTCATCTTTATGAGTGATCTTGCCTTGTCGTTGGCAAGCATCACAATTTTTAACCATCTCGTGAGCGTCACGATAAATGGTGGGCCAATAGAATCCCGAGTCAAACACTTTCTTCGCAGTGTAGTTGGGACCAAAATGACCACCGGTAGATCCTTTATGGCAAGCTTCAAGGATTAGTAACGCTGCCGGCCCATCAACACATTGATGAATAATCAGATCAGCACATTGTTTGAAGAGATACGGGTCATCCCAAAAGTAAGTCTTAACATCTTTAAAGAACTTCTTCTTTTGTTGGGATGTTAACGCTTGGATGAGAATACCACCCGCAAAGTAGTTTGCAATGTCTGCAAACCACGGGGTGTCATCAAGATTTGAGGTGATAGACATTAAGGCCTCAAGGGAAAAAAAAAAAGAGTCATTTATCTCTTGATTCGGGTGATCCCCTTGGTAAGGATCCTCAAGTCTACTTAGATGATCCGCGGCTAGGTTTTCCGCTCCCTTTTTGTCACGAATTTCGATTTTAAATTCTTGAAGGAGCAAAACCCAACGAAGAAGTCTTGGCTTGGAATCTTGTTTAGTCAACAAGTACTTCAACGCGGAATGGTCGGTGTACACGATAGTGGTGGAAAGGACAAGATAGGGGCGAAATTTTTCAAAAGCATACACTACAGCTAAAAGCTCTTTTTCGGTAGTGGTATAGTGAAATTGAGCCCCTGTCATTGTCTTGCTAGCGTAATGGATTGCTTGGAAGTAATTTTTCAATCTTTGGCCCAAAACCGCTCCAATAGCAAAGTTGCTAGCATCACACATCAATTCAAAAGGTAGCTCCCAATTAGGGGTAACCAAGACCGGTTCCTTAGTCAGCTTATCCTTAAGAAGATTGAAGGATTCAAGACACTCTTTGGAAAAGATGAAAGGAGTATCTTTTTCCAAGAGGTGGGTCATCGGGCGAGCGATTTTAGAAAAATCTTGAATGAAACGACGATAGAAGCCCGCATGACCAAGGAAACTTCTCACACCCTTCACGGTTGAAGGTGGAGGTAATTTTGCTATGACATCAACTTTAGCACGGTCCACTTCAAGACCGGCTTTTGAGATTTTATGTCCAAGCACAATACCTTCTTTTACCATGAAATGGCATGTTTCCCAGTTTAGAACAAGGCGAGTGTCTTCACACCACTTAAGCATGCGTTCCAAATTGGCAAGGCAAGTAGAGAAAGAATCACCATAGACCGAGAAATCATCCATGAAGACTTCCATAGTTTCTTCAACCATGTCATGGAAGATAGCCATCATACACCTTTGGAAAGTCCCAGGAGCATTGCATACGCCGAAAGGCATTCTTTTGTAAGCAAATGTTCCATAAGTACAAGTGAATGTGGTTTTCTCTTGGTCATTAGGATCGATGGGAATTTGAAAATACCCGGAGAAACCGTCTAAAAAGCAGTAATAGTCATTGCCCGCTAGACGTTCAAGCATTTGATCCATACAAGGAAGGGGAAAATGATCCTTTCTCGTAGCATCATTGAGTTTGTGATAGTCTATACAAACTCTCCACCCTGTAACGAGACGAGTAGGAATCAACTCGTTGTTTTCATTGGGCACAACGGTGGTTCCGCCTTTCTTAGGCACACAAAGGACCGGACTAACCCATGGTGAATCCGAGATAGGGTAGATCATTCCCGCATCAAGAAGTTTGATAACCTCTTTTTTGATAAAGTCATGGATCTTGGGATTCACCCTTCTTTGGCTTTGAATAGTGGGTTTAAAGTCGTCCTCCATGAGAATTTTATGTGTGCAAAAGTGAGGATCAATTCCACGAATATCAGAGATTTTCCAAGCAATCGCTTTCTTATGATTTTTCAGCACGTTGATAAGTCTAGATTTTTCTTCTTCTTTCAAGTCCTTTGCGATGATGACGGGTAGCTTCTTATTATCTTCAAGGAAAACGTACTCGAGATGAGACGGTAGGTCCTTAAGCTCTAAATCCGGAGGATTTTTGATAGAAGGCATAGTCAAATTCGGATCATCGATAGAGATATCCTTAGGAGATGGTGGAGAAATATGGTCCTCATTGAGAAGTTTCTCAATGGTACAAATGTCTTCATCCCAATCGGAGGGAGAATCGTCGTATTTTAGGTCCACATCTCCCAAAGTTGCTTCAAATTCTTTCAAAAGGAAATCACTTTCTCCAAATGGAGTTAGTGAGGGAGCAATAGAGGAAACAGTCTCAACAATGGGTAGAGAAGAAGAACCACTTTTACAAGCGTCTTTGAAATGTTCTTCATAAGCCTCATCAAGAACGTCAATGAAATTAACGCTCTCGTTTTCAGAAGGCTGATTAGAAAGTTTACCCATGTTGAAAACGATTTTATCGTCACCAACTCTCATAATTAATTCGCCCGCGGCTACATCAATGAGAGTGCGACCAGTCCTCAAGAATGGACGTCCAACGATTAATGGAACACGGGATCCATCTCGTAGTCGATGACAACAAAACTCGTCGGAAAGGTGAATTTGTCGACACCGACGAAGACATCTTCGGCTATCCCCACCGGATAAGCAACCGTACGGTTAGCTAATTCCAATATCATTCGTGTGGGGACTAGCTCGGGTAGAGACAATTGTTTCCAAACGCTTAGAGGCGTTAAGTTGATACTAGCACCTAGATCGGCTAGGGCCATACAGTTCTCTACCCCGGGGAAGTTGCAAGGAATGAGGAAACGACCCGGATCACCAAGTTTGGTTGGTAATTTCCTTAAGAGCACTGTAGAGAAATTCTCATTAAGTTGGGTCTGAGCGATATCAAGGAGTTTCTCCTTATCACTGAGAAGATCTTTAAATATTTTAGCATATTTCAGCATGTGAGCGAGAGCCTCGGCAAAGGAGATGTTGAAATTCAGTTGTTTAAACGTTTTAAGAAAGTTAGAAACCTGAATATCATCCTTGTTCTTCAACTTCTCTTTCCTCAACCTTGAGGGATAAGGTATATTGGGTTGAGATGAAGGCTTTGGTATGGAATTCTCATTCACATCCTTGGGTGGTGGAGGGGTGGAAGTAGAAGGTGGAGGAATTGGAGAAGGGGACTCGTTTTCCTTTGTCACAATTACCGGTGTAGGTGTAGGAATCTCGGGTTCCTTTAAACCTTTGCTACTTCGGGTGGTGATTGCTTTCATCTCCCCTCTTGGATTAGCGACGGTGTTACTCGAAAGAGAACCCGAACCAGAGGCTTGATTACTTGGGAAAAAACTAGCCATCATATCCCTTAAGTTATTCGTTTGATTGCTCATAGAGTTTCTCATATCGGCTTGAAGAGCATTCCCTTGTTTCGCCATGTCATTCCTTAGCTCGGATCGAATATCGTTCCCTTTTTTTGCCATGTCACCCTTCAAGTTAATGAATTGGCTTTGAAGATTCGTCACCATCTCTCTATTGGTCCTCATGTAAGCTTCGACGTCTTGGTTCAATGTCGTGGGTTGATTGAGAGGTGGGGCTTGGTAAGCTGAATTATTTCCTTGAGGTGGATATGGGTTTCTTTGGGATTGATATTGATAGGTAGCTCGAGGTTGGCTTTGATTGTTGCGGTTGAAATTGTTTTGGTTTTGGTTTTGAGGAGAAAAACCGGGCCGAGATAGATAGTTGTTGGAACGATAACTTAGCAAGTTACGGTCTCCTTGAGGACGTGCTTGGTAGCCTCCTGTAGAAAAGTTACCGTTAGTGGCATACACATTTTCCGGATTGTCAAGAGTAGAGGGACAATCGGTGTATGAATGAGAACCCCCGCAAATCTCACAAGAAGTTGCTATAGCTTTAGCTTGTTGAAATTGGTTTGTAGCCATGGTTAAGAAGTTTTTGTTCATCTCAGCTATTTGGCGAGTAAGTTCGGTTATCTCTGAGTTGGATGATGTAGAAGAAACATTGGCCCTCTGGTTATTCCTTGAAGATGCAGATGAATCCCAATTTTTATGGTGAGTGGTCATGTTCTCTATCAGCTCTCTACACTCCTCAGGTCTTCTCTTCATGAATGTACCACCGGCGGCAGCATTAATCGTATCACGATCATGAAAAGTTAGACCATTATAGAAAGTATCAATCAAAGTAACAGGGAGCATGTTATGGTTTGGAGTCAAGACATTATAGCGTTCCCAAGCATCGAAAAGCGACTCATCAGGTTCTTGTGTGAATCCACTGATTTGGTTGCGAAGACTAGTGACCATGGATGGTGGAAAGTAGCGCGACAAAAATTTTTGAGTCATGTCATTCCATGTTTGAATTGAATTTTTGGGAAGATGTAGAAATTGATAACCTATGAATCTATGAAGTGGGTTGATGTTTTTCTAGTGAGAGAAACTAGAGAGAGAAAGTGAGAGAAATATATGGAAGATTTTATTACTATGAAATTGTGAATCAAACAACAACCAACCCCTTTCCTTAGTGGAAAGGGGTATTTATAGTCCAAGCCAAACATTGGGCTTGGGCCGGTCCATGACAAGCCCATGGACCGGTTCTTACTTAAGTTAATAAGCAAATAACAACTATTATCTAACTACGAGCTATTACAACATGAATATTATTATGGAGTGACCGATACTTCTAATATACGTAAAAACGTATTTCTAACAATCTCCCCCTAAGGGAGGTCACTCCACGTTTACAAAGTTCTAAACCTAGCATACTATACTAAGTCTTCGTTCTTTAGCTCGTAGTCTTTTCTTCTTTTCTTTCTTTTGTTGTGAATATGTTGATTTGATCTTTTTGGCTTTGACTTGAGAGCATTGTTCTTTGGCCTTTCACGTGCGATCTTTGCCTTTCTTGTGAACTTTGCCTCCTCGTGACTTCATGTTCCACACACTTACGTCTTTTTGTTGAATTCTTGAAAGCTTCAGAGTTTGGTACAGCGGAAGACTTCATCTTGAACTTTCTCGAATGTTTGCTGAATTTTGTTGCAAAAGACATAAGCATGTGGGAACGACTTTTACAGGTACACCGCAACACCACCGTCTTCACTGGTACACAGCAACGCCACCGTCTTCAACAGGTACACAGCAACGCCACCGTCTTTAGCAGGTACACAGCAACGACACGAATAAAATGGCTTTGAACATTTTATTCTAATTCGGTAGCATTTTACCTCCGGTCGGTGAAGACCGTTGGACGATATTAGATATCGTACCCGTGACGGATAGTTTCAATTAAGTAACTTCCTGACAGGATTTCGCGGGTAAACCCGTTCTCTTTATTCGACCGTCCAAAGCTGACTGCGAACATAAAGAGTGAATCACTTGGATAAATTATCCTTGTGATTAAAAGCCGTCAATTCATGAAACCTGGAACAAGTGAATTTCAATTAAGATTTTCACCATCGTTGCTTTCCAGTTGTCACGAGCTCAATTCATAAAGAATCTTGCGCGTTACCTACCAAGTGCTGATTGATGTTGACACTAGAAGGATTTCCACTCGTCACTGTGGTCAATAAAGAGTCACTCTGAGTGTTCTGGCAAGATCATATGATAATGCGAAGAGGCCTGGAACGAGTTTAAGTTCAATTAAGAATTAAACCACTGTTACCTTCCAGTTTTTCACAAGATTGGTTCTAAAAGAACCGCACGTGTAACCTACCATGAGCTTGTTTGATGTTGGCTCAAGCAGGATTTCCATCTTCATTGTAGTACTTATGTATTACTCGGATGTTCTGGCAATATTACAGGAATATTGCGTAGGACTCATGAAAATCTCTTACTTTTCACAGTGTGTGAGAAAGCAAGGAATAAATGGAAAGTGTCCTAATGAGACTTTTGATGATCTCTTGGCTCTAGACTCGATTGTGCGTTTTGATTTAGTGAGCGATGGCTGGAGAGGAGTGCCACCTTTTCAATACCAGTTTATTCGGAGTGAATAAACCAATAGATAACGTGTTGATCTCCGTGTGATTAAAACAAATACCTTTTGAGAGATATTTGAGTTAGCTGGGGAAGGGTTGTGCATTGCATCACTGGGTCCATGATGTCTTTCTTCAATACCGAGAATCATTAACAAAAATGACCTCAATAGCATATGTATTGACCCGGTTTCTGCCTAAAGTTGTAAGGAGGGCTTCTTTCTTTACACCCTTTATCTTTACATTTCTTTTTCATTCTTCAACCCCTTCAATGCTTACCAATACGTCATCACTAGCACCTTGTTGTGATTGTTCCAGTGCTAGCTTAAGTACTTGGTCGGCATTCAGCTACGTTCACATTCTTTCTCCATCTTTCCTAGGACTTCTAATTCTAACTAGGGAATTGTCCTTGGGAAGATTCCATCGGCTCTGATGAATCATTGGACTAAACCTATTCCTACCACCCTTTTGTCACCACATCCGTCGTGAATTAAGCGTGTTTTGGGAAGGAATTGCCACCATGAAAAGTCATTGAAAATCACCTAAAGTACTTGTGATATTGAAATCAAAAGTTTTGTACCTTAGGTGTTTTGTTCATCAAAAACGCTCCCCCTTAACACGTGCTTAACACATATTAAGTTGGATAATCTTTAAGTCTTTTTCATCTTTTAGCCAAGTATCACTTACGTCTCCTTAATCCCATTTTTTCCCCTTATCCAAAATGTTAACCATTAATATTTGGGATATTGAATGGATTAACCGGTCTTTGGGTAAAAATGAAATTGTTGTTTGACCATAGAACAACTGATTGCCCCCCCTTAAGTTAATAAGGGGTAGTTGTAGTGCTTTAATATGATATATTTTGAAAGATTTAGAATCTCGTGAGAAATTCTTGAAAAATTATCATACTTTAACACTATAACAAGCCATTAACGCACATTATTCACAAATATACATATTCACAAATAATACTACCAATATAGAGTGACCTGAAATGTACGACCCTTCAGATGGATCGTTGCAGTGTCCTGTAGTGCACTCCATATGGTCTACCACCCACGAATCTTTCCAAACTCCTCATCAACCTACGTTCACGGAGCTTTTGATCGATCTTTTTGATCACGTACTTCGCCATCTGCCGGTAACCTTGATGCCAATCCTCCGTCATTTCTGGCAAAGTCTTACCCGAGTTCAGATGCTCCAACTTTCCTCTGACTTGTATAAGAGTTCCATCACTATACTTGTGGAGCTCCCCCATCCTCATAAACTTCATCAAACCCCGACTGTTTAAGTAGAAAATGCCGTAATTCGGGACCAAAATGCCGGTATAAGGACATCTTGCTACATGTTGAGGTAACACTTTGTTCACAGGACGGGTTAAATTGAGCTTCCTCTGATAGCTTTCGACTCCTAACTGAAGATCTTCAACTCGTGTTTTGATGACAACGCTTCGTGTGAACATACGAAGTGCTGTATTCAACGCAATCAGATCTTCACGAGGAATATGTGTCAGTTGATCTCTGGTCATCAGAAGCAGCATATCTTCGATATCCTCAAGGCGAATGATGGAAAAATCTCCCTGCTGGATTCTGTATTCCCTGTCATCCTCCTTTTTCAAGCGAATCTCCGTCACATGGTAATAGCCGTTCTTGGCTTCTGTTTTCATCCCTAAAATGTTGGAGATGCGGATATCGGACCTAACTGAGCTTCCAGAATTGACTAGGCAGCAACCCCTGTACGCCCTTTTTACTCGTTCGTCCCAATGAGATGCACCTATGACAGCATACATATCATAATTACGATTTATCTTAGGGACCCAGAGTCGGTTTACCTTTTCCTCGATGAAGGGTATTGTCCCCCAGTTGGCAGCTTTTAGCAAGGTCAGGGATGTTGCGTACTTCGATGACCCCTTCAGTAGATATACCAGATCATTGGTGACAAAGAAGTCAAGAGCAATCTGATTATCTTGATCCATTGGAGGTGGAGCTCTTTCTGATTCATGAAGACCTGGCCGTTGAACGGTATTCAGAGCCTTCAGGATCTCCTCGGCATAATATTCGAACTCCATTTGGGGCAACCGGGTTTTGGCGCGAAGTCTTTTATCTTTCAGTACTTTCTTCACCAATGATGGAGTAACCGAAGTCTTATACTCATGAGCAAGAAATGCACATAAGTCAATCGGACTTCGGATACGAAGGTACAAGACTTCTTTGTCGGCGTCGGTGATCGGATCATACTGCGCCGCTGCCATGATCCAAGCCTGTGGTGGAGCAGTCTCGTCGATTTCCAACGTGTCCTCCCAGTTCCTTGTGCTTGGTTCAACAATAGTAGATTGTGGGTTTTGTTGCAGAGGAGTCGAGATGTGAACATCTGCTTCAGATTCAGGCATTTCAGCAGTGTCATGGATGGGTGAGTGTTGAGCAGCTTCTGGTTCGGTAACCGATTCTGCAATCACAGGAGTAACAACACAAGAACTAACGGGGTTAGTGGTAACAGGTATTGATTTATGGATAAATGTACCAGGAATAGATGACCCTGTAGTGGCATTCACGTCATGGCGCCACTTCGATCGTCTGGATTCCGTGGATGTAGACTTCTCCTTTGGTGCTGCATCCTTCTTTGACTTGGTGCCAGACTTAACCACTTTCTTTGAGCTGGCGCCCTTATCCCCTTTCTCACGCTGTTCACCTTTATCAGCATTGCTCCCCTTAACACTCTCCTGGTGACCATCACCACCATCGTTACCATCATTATCATCATCATCCGCATCATCACCATCCTCATCCTCATCATCACCATCCTCATCATCATCCTCATCTTCATCATCACCATCCTCATCATCATCCTCATCTTCATCATCATTATCACTATCGTCCTCATCATCCTTATCATTCTCATCCTCATCCTCCTCCTCATTCTTATCTTCTTCTTCTTCTTCTTCCTCCTCTCCACCAGTACCCTCGTCTTCCTCACTCTCTTCCCGTTCTTCTTCAGGGAGAATGTGGTAGGGAACCACACTTCCAAATGTCTTAAACAACCTATCATCCTCCATGATAGCGTCATTCAGGGATTTGAAGAGAGCCCGTTGTTTCCTCGATTTATCAAACGATCCAAGTTCCTTCATTCGAGCCTTAAGGATCTTCTTCAGTTCAAAATCCGTCAAGTCATATGCGATCTTGTAGGCGGCTTCTGAAGGATTGGATGACTTGATCATCAAGTTATCAGCAGCAAGCGTTTTCAAGTCATCACGCAGTTTAGGCATTAAGGATTCAACGGAGTCTTTTACTTTCTGCTCAATAGTAGCTTCAAGAGCGTCTTTTTGTTCTTTAAGGTCATCCTTAATAGCCTTAAGTCGTGCAATTCGGGCTTTATGCCTATTAGCTTCATCCCTTTTAACCTGAGCAAGTTCCTCTGCATGAGCTTTACTTGTAGCTTCCATGTCTGCAGCGAACTTGGCAATCAACTCTTCTTGAGCTTTCCTTGATGCTTCTTCACTTTGAGCTCTTCTATTTAACTCTTGGCGAAGTTCATTCATTTCTTTCTTGTGAGCATCCACATGTTTATCCAACATCTCGCCCAACACTATTGCTGCCATTGCAGATGTTGCAGATGTTGCAGATGTTGATGGAATAGGCTCAGTTGTGACTGCGGTGCTAAGGATGGGTTTTGGTGGTGGTGGAGGAAGTGGTGTAGAAACCTGTTTGGTTGGTAATGGTTGAGTTGGTGGAGGTGGAGTTGTTAAAGGTTGAGTAGGTGGAGGAGGTGGTGTAGAAACAGGGATTGATGGCTCCTTCGAAGTGGAGTAATTTTCAGGTGACCCAAACTCATCAACATCTTCAGGTTCAATATACTCATCCTCAACGTCTACTCTTACACCTGAACCACTACCACCAGTATCTTTTCTGCTCCTTTTAATGGCTGTTTTCATCATTTGTTTCTCAGTTTTCTCAAGATCAGGATCAGCAATATCTGCTTCATCACGTAGACGCATCAAATCCTTACCCTTTCCCTTTTTACCCTCTGTCTTCTTCTTCTTGGTTTTGGGCTCAGGTAAATCTGCTTGCTTCCTTTTACCTTTGCTTTTAACCGTGGTAGATGAGTCTTCACCTGCTAGAAGGCTTGCTCGTTGTTTCTCAATTTCCGTGAGCAAGTTCGTGTAGTCATCGGATGCAATAATCTCATCGGTCAGAAGATGACTGGGAATGGGACCAGGAATAAACGTATTCGAATGAGTCTCCTGCCTTAAGTCTACCAAATCATCATCATCTATCATGTGGTGACGACTACCTGCAAGCTTGTTAATGGATGCATCGTTTTCCATAAAGTAATGTATGATCAACTTAATAAACCTAGGGTACTGGTAAGTTTTGATTTTACCCTTTGTGTTAGTGAAGAGTTGAAAAGTAAACTCCTCCCACAGCAGTGATGCATAATCAATACCCATACCTTTGAACATACCATAAAACATTTTGATGATCGGTGGACGAACAGCATCATACCCAGTTGTTTTGGGTGTCAAGCATCGGCTAAGAATCCCAAAAATAGCTTTCCATGGTTGGCCGACTTTGGCGGTAGTAAACTCAGACGGGGTTCGTATGTCAAGACATCCAATAGCGGTGAACATCTCCATGATCTGGTCCTTGGTTGGGTTGGGTGAGTATGATGGTAGTCCTTTGAGAATCGGACGAAAGCCAAAGATCTTCCTGAAATCTGACACTGTAAGCGTCTGCTGCTTGTTGTCCAAGGAAAAAGTGATCTTGTTCGACGTCCTCTCTTTGGTAGCCCAGAACTCGTAAAGGTAGTCATAGGGCACCGAAGCACTTCTCCTTAGCGCATACTTGAAGTGAGATTTATCAAGCATGGCTGTAGCTACCTTAAAGCCATTATGGGTAGAGTGAGATACCTCCTTCAGACGGTAGTTGTTTGGAACAAACTTTAGAGTCTTGGCTTCAGCAATGGCGGCGGCTCTGTTGTCTTGTAGTTGTTGTACGGTAGGGTTAGTCATCGTTTCTGCTTAAGATAAAACACAAAGGTTGATACAAACAAGTATAAATATCATTATGACTTTAAACCTAAGCATTGTACATATGACATAATCCCTTAAGCTTTGAAATCATTCAAACATCTTCTATTCGGAATAATTAGCCTATGTGGAATAAAATCCCTATTCTGAATAAAGGCCTATTCGGAACATTTGTCTATGCAGAATAACAGCTCTATTCGGAACATTAGGCGATGCGGAAAAAATTCCTTCATTCGGAACATTTGGGCTATGCGGAAAAATTCCTCCATTCGGAACATTTAGGCTTATGCGGAACTTTTCCTATTCGGAACATTTTCCTATTCGGAACATTTTCCTATTCGGAACATTTTCCTATTCGGAACATTTTCCTATTCGGAACATTTTCCTATTCGGAACATTTTCCTATTCGGAACATTTTCCTATTCGGAACATTTTCCTATTCGGAACATTTTCCTATTCGGAACATTTTCCTATTCGGAACATTTTCCTATTCGGAACATTTTCCTATTCGGAACATTTTCCTATTCGGAACATTTTCCTATTCGGAACATTTTCCTATTCGGAACATTTTCCTATTCGGAACATTCTTCCTTATGCGGAAAATTTACCCTATGCGGAACATTTTCCTATGCGGAACATTTTGCCCTATGCGGAAAAATTTACCCTATGCGGAACATTTTCCTATGCGGAACTTTTTCCCTTATGCGGAACTTTTGCCTTATGCGGAACATTTTGCCCTATGCGGAAAAATTTATCCTATGCGGAACATTTTCCCTTATGCGGAACTTTTGCCTTATGCGGAAAATTTTGCCCTATGCGGAAAAACCGTTCTATTCGGAAAAAACCGTTCTATTCGGAAAAAATGTCAACAGTTACAAGTTTTTCTAATTAGGCACTTAATCCGTTTGATTCATTTGATCTAAAGGCAAAAACAGTGTAATTAAGCCTATTCCGAATATAACCCAAGCAAAACCCCCAAATTTACTAACCCTAATTAGGCAGTAATTTGATTCGTTTAATTTTCAATTCAAAAGAGTTAATTAAAGTGTTATGCTTGAAGATTAAACCGATTTGAATACCTTTTGTGAAGATCTGATGAAGAAAATAACTGATTGAAGCAAGTTTGAATGATTATCGTGAGTTTTTGTGTGTGAGGTAATCAATGGCGGCAAAGGGATGTAAACAGTGAAGGGATAGATAACAAAACGGGGGGGATGAATTTGACAAAGTCAAATTTTTCACAAGTTTGACATAATGTCAACTTTTACCCCCTCAATTTTCCTCTTTTCAACAAACAAGAAAATTCTTTTGTGTTTCCAAGTTGATTCTTGTCATTTTGACCCTATCTTAAGTTCGTTGCCCTAGCCTGAGTAATTAACCTATCTTAACACAATCACAATCACAAAACTATTCAAAACACATTTATAAGCAATCAACAAGATAATTCCAAAGCAATCCAACCATTTACCATTAAGTTTTGTGAGTTTCCTTGAAAACTTTTGAAGATCTTTTTTTTTTTTTTGAAATGAAAGATGATGAATCATTTTCTCCCCCTTAAACGATGACCCGTTTTCTATTTAAAGAGCTGTAGTCATTGTTTAATGAGGCACATGATGATGAAAAAACATTTCCCAATTAATATCTTGAAAAAGTTTGATTCGTGGTGTTAATAAGATTTCTCTTATTTTAACAAATTAATGCACTGAGACGTACACAAATTCGTGTCAGACCAAGTTATAAAGTAAACTTGATCCCTTTGCATGATTTGGCTTGTAAATCACGCCCGAGAAAATTAATTCCCGTTCTGAGCCAACGTTTTCCAAGGAAATACGTGACTTTAATATGAAAACCGGGTTGCAGTCTGAAATAACTACAAGCCATAATGGGCATGTTTTAAAAATGTACAACTTTTATACGGACTCTATTTATGGCACCGTGTCAATATTGATCGACATTTCTAAGGCCGTAAATATTACCGTACTAAAAGACATGCCCGTTTTAAACGAAAAATATTTTTGGTTTTTCTTGATTTTATAATTTTTATGGTTTTTCTAGGTTTTATATTTTTTATGGTTTTTCTTGGTTTTATATTTTTTATGGTTTTTCTTGGTTTTATATTTTTTTATGGTTTTTCTTGGTTTTATATTTTTTATGTTTTTCTTTTGTGGTTTATATATTTACTATAATATACATGATCACAACCAAAGGATACTCTGAATAGTTTACCACGACTATTCAGCTGATTCTTCTGCCAACTCTTTGAGAGTCGCTGGAGTGAATGATTTCATGCCAAGCTTGTCGATCAAAAACTCGATTCGTCCTCGATCTAAGGCTTTGGTGAACATATCCGCCAGCTGGTACTCAGTAGTGACAAAATACAGCTCGATCACTCCGTTTTCCACCTGCTCCTTAATGAAATGGTAGCGAATGTCTATGTGCTTGGCCCGGGAGTGTTGAACATAGTTGCAGCAAAGGGCAATGGCGCTCTTGTTGTCACAATACATCGGGATTTTGTTAAATCCAAGACCGTAGTCAGTTAATTGTGATCTCATCCAAAGGACTTGAGCACAACAACCGGACATAGCGATGTATTCAGCCTCCGTGCTTGAAATTGCAGCGCTTTTCTGCCTTTTTGAAGACCAACTGATCAATCTATCTCCAAGGAGTTGCACAGATCCAGAAGTGCTACGCCTCGTATCTTGACATCCAGCATGATCGGCATCTGCGTATGATATTAAAGCAATCGAGGAATCTTTCGGATACCATAGACCACGATGAAGTGTTCCTTTTAGATACCGAAAGATCCTTTTCACAACATGTAAGTGCTTTTCGGTAGGCCGAGCCTGATACCGGGCACACATGCATACAGCAAATTGCAAATCAGGCCTGCTAGCAGTCAGATAGAGAAGGGTGCCAATCATTCCACGGTAAAGTTTCGGATCGACAATAATCCCATCCCTATCTTCATCTAACTTGGATTTCTCCACCATTGGAGTGTCTACGGGGTCACAATTCTCAAAGTTATATTTCTTAAGTGATTCTAGAGCATATTTGGATTGATTTATAAAGATGCCTCTGGGATTCTGAGAAATCTGTAATCCTAAGAAAAATGATATTTTTCCCATCATCGACATCTGAAAGCGTGTGGACATTATCTTCTCAAATTGTTTAGACAATTCTATGTTAGTAGCAGCAAAAATTATATCATCAACATAAATTTGTACCAGAAGCATGTCGTTGCCGTCTTTGAGAGTGAATAGAGTGGGGTCCACTTTGCCTTTGGAGAAGCCTTCCGACATGAGATATGTTGACAGGAGATCATACCACGCGCGTGGAGCTTGTTTCAACCCGTAGAGAGCCTTCTTAAGCTTGTACACATGGTTAGGAGACTCCGTACTCACGAACCCATCCGGTTGACTAACATAAACCTCTTCCCTTAGTTCACCGTTCAAAAATGCCGTCTTCACATCCATTTGATAGACGATCATGTTCATATGAGCAGCAAACGCAAGGAATAGTCTAATCGCCTCCAATCTAGCCACAGGAGCAAAAGATTCCTCAAAGTCTATACCCAAGGCTTGTTTATATCCTCTAGCGACCAATCTTGCTTTATTCTTCAATACCGAACCCATCTCATCAAGTTTAACCTTATAAACCCATAACAAAGTAAGGATGTTAACCTTATCAGGGCGAGGAACCAATTCCCATACTTCTAGTCGTTTGAATTCATTGAGTTCCTCCTGCATAGCTTCAATCCAAGATGATTGGGTCATAGCCTGCTGCCAATTTTTGGGTTCAACTTCAGAGAGAAATGCATCAAAGTAACAATATAGTGCACTCTCTTGTAGTTGATGGCGTGTGGAGACTGGTCGATCTAGATCTCCAATAACATTCCTAATTGGGTGATCTTTTGTCCATTTAGTGCTATGGTTTTCAATCCTAGGTGGTCTGGAGTGAACAATAGATGGAGCTTCTTCTGAGGTAGACGCGGCTGAAGGGTTTTCAGGGATCGCTACTCCAAAGAAAGGAAGCTCTTGCAAGTGAGCATATTCCAGGTCGTGATCAGTAGTATCCTCTTCTACATCATTAGGCACAAGTAGGGGTGATGATTCAGGTGTAGTTTGTGAATCACTTGGTGAAGGTGCATCAGGTTCAACTTGAATTGTAGATGCATTAGATAAAGGTTCATTGACTTGAGCAACCACTTCAGGTATTGGAGCAATTACTACAGGTACTGGAACTTCATCAGTCGGGGGATCGAAGAATTCATCAAACAACGGTTGAAACAGTTTATCCCACTCGGGCCTTGATGGTGGTAAAAATGATGTAGAAGTAGGATTGTTGGGAACTAATCCGGAACTTATAGCACCGGGTCCCATCTCATGAAGCGCGGGTTCAGAGCTGTGTTGCTCAGAAGCCATCGCTGTCAGCTCGTCGAAATCAGCGTCCATAGTTTCTACAATCTTGCCAAGACGACGGTTATAGATTCGGTATGCTCTTTTGGACGGTGAGTAACCAATGAAAATACCTATATCGGCTTTTGGTTGAAGCTTACCCAAGTTCTCACTATTGATGTTTGGATAACACAGAGCACCAAACACATGGAAAAATGAAACATCGGGTTTGCGGTCATGTAGAAGCTCATAAGGTGTTTTTCCATGGCGTTTCCGAATGATAGAACGGTTTTGGGTGAAACATGCAGTAGAAATAGCCTCTGCCCACAAGAACAATGGAGCGTTCGCATAAATAAGCATGGTCCTAGCAGCTTCCATAAGTGTGCGATTTCGTCTTTCAACGACACCGTTTTGTTGTGGAGTGCGTGCAGCGGATGTTTCATGTGATATACCAACTCCTTCATAATAATCACGAAGAGTCTGGTTGACGAACTCTGTACCATTGTCTGTACGAATACGGCGGACAGTGGTATTCAAACGTACCTGAATGAACTTCAGAAAAGTGATGATAGCCTTCGGTGCTTCATCCTTTGTACGTAGAAATCTAACCCATGTAAACCTGGAAAAATCATCCACAATGACGAGAATGAATTTCTTACCGCTCACACTTTCAGTTCTCATCGGCCCACAAAGATCCATATGCAAAAGATGAAGTTTTTCTTGATTAGTGTCTTCAGCTTTGGGTTTGTAAGATTTCTTGGTGCTTTTCCCCCTTGAACACGCGGAACATAAATGATCCTTGTGAAATTTAAGCTTTGGAAGACCACGAACTAACTCGTTTTTAGCCAGATGATTAATAGCATCAAAATTAAGATGAGATAATCTACGATGCCATAACCATGACTTGGTCTTAGAAGCTTTAGAGAGAAGACATACTGGAGAAGCGGCCATCATGTCTTGTAAGGACAAAGTGTAAAGATTTGCACCATGAGATCCCTTCAACAAATCTTTTCCTTCCAAGTTGCGGATGAAACAAGTGTGTTGTCGAAAAGCAACCTCAAGGTTGTAATCACAAAACTGTCCTACTGAGAATAAGTTATGACCAAGACCTTCAACATAGTATACCCTAGAAATCGTCACATTTCCAATCTGATATTCACCATACCCCATAATCTTTGCTATATGATCATTCCCAAATTTAACCGTACCAAGAAACTTGCTGACGAAATTTCGGAGCATCGAGCGATTTCCGGTCATATGTTTTAAACAACCGGAGTCCAAATACCACAGGATGATTTGGACCACCTGAAAATATCACCACACAACGACAATGTAGAGGTATCGGAATCTGAGTGTTCCTTGTTATTAGCAGGTACAGATTTAATAATCTTAGATTTGCTAATTCTAGGTTTCTTAGATTTCCTAGCCTTCTTCTTCTTAATTGGTGGTGTAGATTCTAATTGGCTCAAATCCTGAGGTATTTCTACACTGATAGGCACTATAGTGGGGGCTGACCTAATTAAAGGGCGCTGTTTTCTTACTTGAGTGCAAGTGTTCCTAACTAAAGGACGCTCAGACCTAACCTCAATGGATGCATTCCTAGTTAAAGGACACATTTTACCATCGAGAGTAAAGGTCCTACCAGTGGGACGCCATTGCCAGCCAACTTGGGCACGAGTACTACCCGTTGGCTTCCATTCAAGACCATTCTTAATAGCATTCATTTCATTAACGTGATCAATCAGACACAAATCATGACGCTGGGAAAACATACATTCATTACAATTCCAACAATTTAAATCAGAATTCACGAATGGTTTAGGCTGCTGCACAGGCGCAGAGCTTTTAGTCTTAACATGATTCGTTTTATTTAAAACTGAACTAGCATTCCTAGTGTGGACTTCTACTTTCTTCTTTGTGGCACTACTAGTGGCGGGCTTGATCTTATCTGTCTTGAGTGGCGATCCTTTAGCCTTAGTAGTTGCTTTTAATCCTGTAGAAGGCAAATTGGGAACATTAGCAGCAGATTTTAAAGATGTCTTACTTGATTGTGCCAATGACGGTTTCGCTCCTGGAGTCTTATTAAATGGAGTGACAGCAATGGGCCTATTATTAAGTAGTGCAGAACCTGGTGTACCTATGTATTGCAAATAAGCCAAGCAATATTGAACTCGCTTAACATATTCATGAGCCGAATAATAGTCGCTACTTGAGGGATCTAAGGCATAAAGATCGTCTAAAATATCCCTAAGAAGATCGACATGCTTAATGGCATTCCTCATATAATCATCGTATACAACCGGGTTTCTCTTATGAAGCGGATTCTTATAAAGCACTACTTTCTTGGTTGTTGGAGCACTAGTGGACGGTGCAGAGTCGGTAGCTAAGTTATCAACTACTTCTTGTCGGGTGAGAAGAAGTGTCTCCTTTAACTCAGCCAAAACCATATTTTTGTCTATGAGCAGGATGTTCAAGTCAGAGATTTCTTCGCACTTTTGGTTCAGTTGTTCAATATAATATTGTTGCTGTGTCGCATTAAAAGCGAATCGATCTTCTAGTGAACCATAAAGAGCGGATAGTCCCTGCCTTGTCCGATCCATC
This sequence comes from Glebionis coronaria, assembly GCA_025667525.1. Taxonomy (NCBI): domain Eukaryota; kingdom Viridiplantae; phylum Streptophyta; class Magnoliopsida; order Asterales; family Asteraceae; genus Glebionis; species Glebionis coronaria. The sequence goes on along the minus strand of CM046882.1, from coordinate 187,254,678 downwards.
TCCCCTAGAACAGTTGATAGTCTAATTTCTAAGACCTGGTTTTTAGACTCTGCGGCCTCTAGTTCCATTCTTAATGTTTCCTTTGATGATATCTCTCTCTTCAATCTCATGATTTCTTCCTCTAATGTCTTAACAATTGCAATCATCTTGTCACTTGTCTCAACACCGTTTTCACAAACAGTTGATATCAAAAGATTTTCATTTTGAGCTTGTTGTTTTAATTCTAAAGATATACAATGTTGTTCTAGTTGATTAAAGCGTTGAGAGAGTAAATTATAAGAATCTTGTAGCTTTAAAAACTCAGCGTTAGATTCGTGACAAGAATGATTATCTACCTCATTTACAGTTTCAGCAACATTTACAGAAATATCACAAACATCATCACAAATATCATTACAAATATTCACAGCATCACAATTCATCATAGCGGATGTAAGCTCATTCGAATATTTAACATTTACAATAGTAAGCACATCACACGAGATAACTTCGGACAAGAATCGGTCATATTCGGTTGAAATCTTTTCTTTTTCAATTAGTTGCAGTTCGTAAGCGGTGTCCATTTCATAAAATACTTTTTGAACTTCACCAATTTCAAATTGAAGATTTTCCTTAAGAGATGCAAAACTTCCTTTTAGACTTTCGACAAACGGATTGATCTTAGTTTTAAACACCTCGTTCATGTGTTCGAAAGCCCATTCTCCGGCATTTAAGCCATTTGAAGTCGTACATTCCAAGATGACCTTGTCAAAGTTAGTGAAGTATCGGTTAATCTCTTGCAAGTTTAACCATACAGTACTAACAGGTGGAAGATTCTTTGGAATTTCCTTAGGACCTTCCATGTTGACAAGTGTAGGAAATGTACTAGGGCTTTCTTCTTCTATCATGTAGGTTGGTGCTGTAATGAGATCTTTGTCCATATGGAAGCGAACTCTAAAATCAGTTTTAGCAAGCTCCTTATTCATTTTAAAATAATCACAATCGGGATATTTTGCTGAATTGTATGATCGATCCTCATCAACTAGATCCTTACTTGTTCGATCATTGGGAAAAACAATCGGGTCTAAAGCCAATCCTAATTGAGTTGCATTATAAAGTCTAGGACTATGTCTTAAAGCTTGTTTTGCATATCGTGGATTAGGGGGAAGGCCTTTTAGACGTGATAAGTTAAACTCTTTAAACGAAGCATCAAATAAGTGAACTAGTTGTGAAGCAGCGTATTGTCTTAATAGCAAGTAGTCTAGACTTCTAATCTTATTAGTAGCATTAATCTCCATTTCAGTCTTCTTAGATTCGAGTATTTCAAAATCAGTTTGAAGTTTTTGAAAATTAGTGACCACTAACTCTTTTTCTTTAAGTTCACTAGACAGATTTGCTCTTAAGTTTTCGATTTCTTGCAAGTGACTCATTTGTTTGTTTCTAAAATGATCATATTCGAGATTTGTGAGAACACTAGACGAAGGCACTAATTCCAAAGTTTGTACTTTCTCATTGCTTAAGGCAAGCTCATCAGACAAATTCTTGTTCTTAGCTAAGGTTTCTAAGAGTGCAGCATTCATTTGGCTAAGTAATGTAGCAGGAACCATGACCAAATCTTGTTGAGCAGGAGTAGGCGTATGCGAAATGGATCCCGGTTGTGATTCACTCAAAATCTGGGGACTCACATTGATATTGCTATCATTGTTTGTCTCCTCATTTGAAAGACTCACCACCGAAGATTCATTCGAATCAGCACTCTCTTGCCCAACTTGATGTGGTTGAATACTAGCATCAGTGGCATTATCGGTGTTATCAATAAGTACCTCAGATTTCTTATCTGGCCCTAAGCTGGAGAAAGTTTCCATGAAAGCAGCCTTTGCAGTTTGAAAGTCATCACAGTCGGAATCATACGCATCAAGATCATCGGCTTGGTAAGCTGCATTCTGCGTAGTGACAACGTCTTGTTCAGCAATCCCTGGGTCAGCAAGAAATGCAAGCTCCTCTTCATCGAGTTCCCTTCCTTGCGCCTGAGCATTTACCAGATAGATCTTTTCTGCGAACCACTGTCCATCCCTTCTCCTTTTGGGTTTCTTACAATCCCTGGACATATGACCCTCTTCCTTGCAGTTGTAGCATGTGATCATTCTCAACTTGCCTGTATTAGCCCGTGGAGGATTATTGACCATTGGAGCAGGAGCAGGATTGGCGGTGCGAACATTGGTTGATGTGGAAGTTCTCCCCTGATATGGTTGAATTGGCTGAACCATGACCCTGCCATTCTCAATTGTAGCTTGTTGGCGAGAATTGGATGAATTCCTCAACTGATTGTTGGTAGGAGCTGATCCTCTGAATCCTCGTTTGCTTAAAGTTCTTGTGAGATATGCAGACATAGTAGTTAGCACTTCAACTGGGTCAGCTCCTTGTTGGAAAACAGGAACAGGGACTTCTTCATCATCACAATACAATGCTTGATCTGGATGAGCTGCATAATCAGTAGAAGGAATACTCATTTGATCAGGATAGCTTGTTTGATATGCTGCATTCTCTTGATAAGACGAATATGAAGGCTGAGCATAAGGTGCAACATTTGCTGGATGAAGTTGTGAACCATACTGTGATGTGGGTGCACTGAACCGATATTGTTGCTGATGTGAGGTGGGGGGTTGTGGTAAGATCGAGTATTGGGGAAAAGTTGGTGTCATGTAAGGTGATGAATGATAGGCTTGATGTCCCAAGATATAGGGTGTGTTGTTGTGTGACAAACTTGGTTGATTCGCCATCAAAGCTAAGGAATCTGGATACATACCTCGAGGAGAACGATGCATAATCACATGCTTCTCATGCTGCTGAAGGAAGGCATATATTTGATCCAAATTGCACTTGTGCAGATCCCTGGTTAACTTGACATCGGTAATATACTCACCCCATTCAGCTTGAGGTAGAGTATTCAAGAATTTGGTGTTAACCTGGAATGGAGCAATCTCAAGATTGTATACATTCAGATCATTCATGAGTGTGGTGAATCTGAAGTAATAATCGTGAAGTGTTTCCCCTGGGTTGTAGGTGAATCTATCAAACAGGTCATACAACTGACATTCCCTTTCCTGTTTTGTGAGAGATGTACCTTGTAGCAACACCTTAAGACGTTCCCATAAGCCTTTTGCTACCGTATACTTGCTTACCATCCTATAAATATCATGGGGAAGAGCTTGAAGAATTGTTTGAAGAGCTTTTTCATCTGCATCTGCAACAAGTTGTTGAGCTGGAGTGAGTTCTTCAAATTCTCGTGGTCTTGTCACGTTGTCAACCGTAATGGTGCCATAGTCGAGTGGACCATTCAAAATCGATTTGACCATAAGCCTTCCGTATGTTGGTTTCCCCTTTAGATATTGCATCATTCGACCTTGCCATGCCTCAAACACCTCTTTAATAAGCATCGGTGGACGACTATCAGTCCCCGTTATGATCGAGATATCCGTAAGAGATGTCATCTGAGGCATTAATGAACTTGGATTCATTGTGATCACTTAACAGACTCAAAGATTATCGTTTGATCGAGCAGTGAAGAAAGGTTGAGAATTTGTGTTGTGTTGGTTGAACTCAAGATTAAATCCACTAAAGATCGTCGAAAAACTCAAATACCCCTTGAACTTGCTTATACGGAATAACCCAAACTCAGAATAAACCCTTATTCGGAATAATGCCTATTCGGAATAATCCTATGCTGAAAAATACCCTATTCGGAATAAACTCTATGCAGAATAACCCTTATGCGGAAAAACCCCTATTCGGAATGTTTTCTTCAATTCGGAATATTTTGGCAATTTGGCTTATTCGGAAAAACTGGTCTATTCGGAATATTTCCTAATTTTGGCTATTCGGAAAATTGGTGTCTATTCGGAAAAGTTGGCTATTCGGAAAATTGGTGTCTATTCGGAAAGATTGGCTATTCGGAAAAAATCTTCTATTCGGAAAGATCTTCTATTCGGAAAAAAAACTTCTCTATTCGGAAAAACCTTCTCTATTCGGAAAATTTTCTTCTATTCGGAAAAAATTCTCTATTCGAAAAATTTCTTCTATTCGGAAAAAATTCTCTATTCGGAAAATTTCTTCTATTCGGAAAAAATTCTCTATTCGGAACAATTTCTTCTATTCGGAAACTCCTCCTATTCGGAATCCTATTCGGAATAAACTGTCTATGCTGAAAATCCTCCTATTCGGAATCCTATTCGGAAAAAACTGGAAGAAATTGTTTCCGAGACTTAAAAAGAAGCTTTTTACCCCGATTTTTGATCCAAAACCACAAAAAGTTTTATGATTTTTACCAAAATAAGCTAAACCCAATCCTTATCAATCAATCCCAATAACAAAAACACCAAAAATAACAAGATTCAAGATTGATTTTTCCTAAAGATCACTAATAGATTCAAAAACTAAAAAATTAACACAATCCTTACCTTAAATCACCCCATAGCTCTTGATACCAAATGTAGAAATTGATAACCTATGAATCTATGAAGTGGGTTGATGTTTTTCTAGTGAGAGAAACTAGAGAGAGAAAGTGAGAGAAATATATGGAAGATTTTATTACTATGAAATTGTGAATCAAACAACAACCAACCCCTTTCCTTAGTGGAAAGGGGTATTTATAGTCCAAGCCAAACATTGGGCTTGGGCCGGTCCATGACAAGCCCATGGACCGGTTCTTACTTAAGTTAATAAGCAAATAACAACTATTATCTAACTACGAGCTATTACAACATGAATATTATTATGGAGTGACCGATACTTCTAATATACGTAAAAACGTATTTCTAATAGAAGACGATCAAACCATTTTTCGGCATGGTGGGATAAAGTGTGTGGAAAGAGCTGAAGGCGAAGAAAATCCATGGAAGCACCGGGTAGTTTCATGCTTTGAGTGACGATAATGAATTTGTCGAGATGTTTGTTGGCATCATCATCCGGTAATCCGCGAAACGAGCAAGCGTTTTGAACTTGCTGGATCATGTGATGCTTCAACAAAAACTCAGGAGCCGTGATTTGCATCGGCGCAATCGGTCCTTCGCGTCCGTTCATGGTTGGTTGACAAAGCTCCTCCATTGTTCGTAGGTCGGGTGGGGGAGCGTTGTTGTTGTTGTTTTTATTCAAATTGGGGTGGGGTGGGTTGTTATTATTGTTATGTACACCGGCCATATCTATGTCTCTAAGAGTCTCGGGCTCAGGATAAGACGTAGATCGAGTACGCATACACTAAAAGGAAATAAAATATTTTTGATTTTTATCTTTTATTATTGTTTTTGGATTTTTGAAAATTTTATATATTTTTTTAGATTTTTGAAAACTTTTGTGCTTGAAAATAACGTTCCTAAAAGAACGGATCCCAAAATCCAATTTCTCACTAAAAACCGTTAATCTTTACAAAAAGAGCCGGCAGCGGTGCCATTTAATACATGACTTTTTGCTTAGCATGTGTGTACTCGATATCGTTCTCGGTATCTAATCAAATTGATCACGGTTAATGGTGGAATAGTCGGTAATGGTCACTAAAAGGGGAGCTGATTTTCTATTCTATTAGAAGGGTAAGTGCAAAACGTAATTAAAATAAGCTAAAAGCAAATCTAGAAAAACTAAATTAAAGCTTTAAAAATTAAATTGAAAACTACTAGAAAAACACTTGGTAAAAATAGAAATTTCGGGAAGCGTGCAAATTTTGGAAATTAAAACTTTGTAAAACGAAAAATGACCCCATCGGAATGTTGTAATCGGAATCCCATCGGAATGCCTTTGTCGGAAAGTGATCGGAATATTGCAAAAGGAAAGCTGTCAGAATAAACAGGCACAATCGGAATGTTAAATAATACCCCAGTCGGAATGTGGGTCGGAATGTCTAATCGGAATACACAAAATGAAGTGATCGGAATCCAAAATAGGAATCCTAACCGGAAAGCAAAACCCTTTTCCGATCAAGATGATCGGAATAAAGGAAGCAGATCGGAATACTATAAACCCTTTTCCGATCCTGTTGATCGGAATAAGGATCCAAAATCGGAATGATTAATCGGAAAGGGGTTTACCCTTTCCGATGGTATGTATTCGAAAATATGCTAAGTTATAAGATATTTTGAATAAGCTCAAACCAAAACTTGATCGAATTAATAATAATCCGAACTAATAAGCATAAATTAAGAACCTTTTTATACTTTAAATAATCAACTTTTCAAAACAAACTTTAAAAACACTAAACTTTAAGAAAACTTAAAATGTAATAAGCTAAACGCAAACTAAGTCAATAAGCATGAAAAGCTCAAAACTTAATCCGTATTAAAACTTAGATATGATCAAAAAGATAAACTTTTTAATCACATAAGCATCAAGATGAAAACAAAATCAAAGATTATCACTAATCAAGATCAAAATAAAGAAAGGTAGAAGAAGATTAAAGATCAAAACAAGATTAAACTCTCAAAAGTAAAGATTTGATTCAAACAAGAAAGGAATAAAAGATGAAGTTTTCCTAGTGAGAGAAAGTTAAACACTTTCTCTCTCTAAAACCTAAAAACTACTAAAATTGAAAATGAACTAATTAATTAACACCCTCCTAATGTGTCATTAGGAGGGTATTTATAGGAGGTGGGAAGGTGCATGTGTTGCTTCCTTCTTTCTTTCTTCTCAACTCGATTTAAATACTTTGTCTTTCTCGACGTCGTCTCGGGATTTGTCGATACGAATTGAACTTGTCTTATAATTTTATTCTTCTATTAGACTTGAGTTTTTCGACTTCATTAAACTTCCGTCTTTAGACTTTTTCTTCGATAAATCTTCAGAATAGGCCTTGGACTTCCGTTCTTTTTGCACTCTTGATCTTTTGACATCGTCTTTTGTCGTTTTCTTCGATAAAAGCCCGTGAAAGCCCGTGTTTTCTTCCTCTTTCATCTTTTGGTCCTAAAACACATTAAAAACACAAACGACGCATAATTCCGACTTTTATGACATAAAATATATGTTTTGGTCTTGTTACTATTGGAAATAAGTGGTAAAAGGATAAGTGTTTTCACACTTATTAATAAACCCACACCGAGAGTCTTTAGACTCTTGGTTTCCGTGAACCCGAACAAAACCCCGACCAATCTTGATTAATTACTTGTTTTTAACATGTTTAACATCGTATGTTCATGGATCTCTCTTAGATGATCATAATTAAAGAAAAGAAAAATAAAAGATCAAGGTTTAGGGATACCGAATCGTGTATTGGTTTAGGAATGATGCACACAACAATTACCCGAACAATTAAAAGATCAAAAGCTTGTGGTCTCCCTTGTTTTGCTTGTGGTAGCCGGCGGCCAAAGGAAAGAGAAGGAGGGTAGGGTTTTTGTTATATTTCTAAAAATTGTAAAAGTGATTTTCCCGAAGAGTTTTTGGTTCATGTAAACTTGTTTATGGGCCCTTGTTTCCTTTCTCTTTTGCCGTCCAACGCCACCACTATATATATATTTTTCGTTTTTGATCTTTAATAAAATCACGTGCATTATTATTCGTAGCGTGAGTTCGTGTTTTACTTTCGTGTTTATTCTGACATGTATTATTTATTATACGTAATACTTGTAAATAATAAATAATATCATACCTAATACTTGGAATCAAACTTAATTATTCTTGGTTCATGTCGTGTATCAATTAAATGTAAAGTTTTAATTAATCCGTGATTTCATGTAATTAATGTATTCATGGATTTTTAACGGGTTTTACAAGTCTTCCCTTCTAAAAGAATAATTTATCCTCGAATTAGAGATACGATAAGCTGAAAAGGACATACCCGAATCATAGCTGAAAATGAGGGTAAGAAGTCCAGATAGACTCCTCCGTTTCCTAAGTGGCTTCCCGCTCGGGATGGTCCCTCCAAAGGATTTTAACAAAAGGAACCGTCTTTCTCCTCATGACCCGATCTTGACGATCGAGAACTGCCTCGGGTTCCTCAACATAGGATAGGTCCTCTCGAATATGTTCGAGTGGATACGTGATAATGTGCAGAGGATGATAGTTGTAACCTCTGAGTAAGGATACGTGGAACACATTATGAACATGAGATAGCTGAGGAGGTAACACCAACCGATACGATACCTCACTGATATGCTCGAGGATCTCGAACGGTCCAATGAAACGTGGATTGAGCTTGCCCTTGATACCAAAACGCTTGACCCCACGTGTTGGTGACAGTTTTAGGAAAACATGATCACCGACCTTAAATTCTAATGATTGGCGATGCTTGTCTGTATAGCTCTTCTGACGAGCACAAGCTTCCTGAAGTTTCGCCTTAGCGATGGCGAACTTCTCATTGGTCACCTCAATCATTTTTAGACCCTTAAAGATTCGTTCACCAACATGATCCCAACAGATTGGAGCACGACACTTTCTGCCATAAAGCATCTCGAAAAGTGCGCATTTGATACTTGCGTGCCAATTGTTGTTGTAAGCAAATTCTACCAAACAAATGTAGTCATCCCAATTCCCTGTCCATTCCAATGCATAAGCACGCAACATGTAAAACCCGTATTTAGTATCCTCAAATATTAAATACGCGTAGTCTAAGCTTTAACTTTAATTAAACGTTAACAGTAAATACGCAGTCTCAATTTTATTTAAATGTTACAAACAATTAATTTCTTAGAAAATAATTTATTTAATGTAAGAAAGATTACGTAAACATTATACGTAAGTATTTATTCAGAAATATAGATTACAAAATCTCGAGCACGAACGTTCAAATTATTAAACGAAACAAAAAAAATAAAACCATCTATATAATATATGTGGGCCGGCAGTTTAAAAGGAAAGAAGAAAGAAAAATGGGCCTTAGCCCGGCCTTGTTTGGAAAAAAAGAAAAACACGGGAGCTAACCATTGTGTCACAATCAGAAAACAAAAAAAAATATTAGGGTTTTAAGAACTTGGTGTGCCGCCGGTTTTAAGCAAAGAAAAAAAAAGAGAGAGTCGCTTTGTTGGTGATCTAATTCGTGTGAGATTGTTGTTCAATCCCAAATCTCACAAAGGTATTACCCTTCCTTATTGCTTCGTAAATGATCTCGATTTATACATGTCCTAATCTTGAATAACGTTTTTAAACAAAGGAATGATCATGAAATTAAATAAATTGGATTTGGTCTTGATGTCTTGCACGGAAACCGAGACATACTAAGTGTCTCAGTGTGTTTTGTTTCGACCAACAGTAAAAGAGGGCGTTTGGTTTAATCAGCCGCAACCAACAAACCCCAAACAGGGGGTAACGAACATAAGGGGTGTTTGATTTAAATGAACAGCGGGTAAAGAACTTAGATCAGGGGTTCTTTGGTTCTCAAAACAGTGAGGAATAAGAACAAACAGCGGGAACTAAATAGCTAGCAGTGAGTACATATTAAAACAGGAATTGGTGAGATTAAAATCCAGGATTAGAGATAGTTTAGCGACAGAAATTCTGTCGCAGTTTATATAGACAATTTTTATTAACAGTTTTAGTCACAGTTAGCGACGGTTTAGCGACAGAAAATTCTGTCGCTAATCCGCTATGAATTTATTTAGTATGGTTGATTTGTTTTCGTGCGACCGAGACTTTAGAAGTCTTGGTAGGCTTTTGTTTGACACGGGTTTTCGGGGTCACGGAAAATATCAAATACGAGGTTCATTTTATTTATGATTCAATCATATTTATAAATTAGTTTTAATAGATAAATTAATCAAGTGGTTTTATTTTAAATAATTTAATTAGTAAAATTAAATTGATTTTTTAATTATCCTTTTTAACCACTAAAAAACATGTGATTTTGTTATGATTTAATTTTCAATAAAAACTAATTTGGAAACCTTTCTAATTTGGGAAACTTTCTAATTATAGCAGGTTACTAATTATAGCAATGTTATAATATCAGAATACACGTTATACCGTAATCATCAGTACATGAACACATTAACCAGTAATATTATAGAACAGTCAGATATTATCAGATTATACCCAAACAGTACTACAAGAATAAAATAAGTTAAACTAAGAACAGTTAAGATCGAAAAAATTAAACAGATATCAGTCAACTCATTCACGTCCGTTATTCATGTAGCATTTGTGAAATCAGAGTAGGAGTCTCATCAGCTTTCCTTGCAATCAGTTAATGGACACAAGGTACGGATTTTACGTCCTTCGGTAAGGACTTCTTTTCTTATGCATGATTAGGATTTTCCGTCTGCAGACAAATGTTTTCCCCAGTATATGTTATAAAATTTACAGTAATTATCTTAATAAGTAAGTTAAATTGCCTGAGCTTTATATACAAGCATGACAAGTTATATACTAGTTACGAAGGTACCGTAACCATGACACTTGAGGCACCGGTGTCTTGACTTCTCTACGAGGGAGTGATTTATCGCAGCGTCCCATTTATTTCAGCTTGGCCATTTTATCAGTATTATCAGTGGGCTTATGGGTGCATCCTAGGCTACCAGTTTACAGCTTATCAGGTGAATATGGTGTGTGCTCTACATCCTTCACATTGGAGTTGATCCCTCCACACATCACATTATTTGGAGGTCACCCCTCTACAGCATGGCGAGGTCACCCCTCCATGTATTCATGCAGATGTTGTTACAGCACATGACCTATATAAGCTCTTGGCAATTAAAATACAGTAAATGCATGTTTTCAGATTTATCAGATAATAATTCAGCTTTACTATTTATAATCAGACTTTTCAGAAACATACACAGTTTTCCGCTACTCTTTATACATCAGTCTTTACAGCTTCAGTGTTTGTCATCTGTTTCATTTCAGTATTACTTATCATGCTCTTATATCCGTTTACTGAGCATTATGCTCAACCGTAGTTTCCTTTCATGTTCTAACGACAGGTACACCAGGACGCTCTTAGGATTCTGAGAGTACGTGCATTGGATGGAAGTCATTCAGACTTCTTTACTTTATGCACTTCATATATTTAATTTCCTACTTGGACATTGTTCAGTCCTTTCTTTCAGTATTTACTTTTCATGTTTTGAGCTTATGTTGGATTACCGATGTTTGATTTCGGTATTTCCTTTATGTGCAGTTAATGTTTTAGGACATTTACCTTATATGCTTTGATGACACGCCATAAATACGCGTAATTGTCCACTTCTCCATGTTTTACTATGATTTACTTTCGAGCTCCCAAATGTTTCAGCTATATTACGAAATTGATGAATCAAAATTTCCATGAATTCTCATACTAAATCGTTAGTATTTTATTGATAATATTCTGAGCTGCTAAATTTTAAAGAAGAACACGAGAATCATCTTCTCACGGCCATGGAGATTTTCGAATAGGAGAAAATTATATACGCAGCTTTCCAGATGTAGATTCCAGTTGAACAAGTGGCATTTCTGGGCCACACTATTTCAGTAGAAAGAAATTTTAAAAATACTGCAAAGGTTAAGGCTATCACCAGATGGTTAAGACCGATGCCTACGACTAATGTACGAAAATTTTCTAGAACTCAGTTGACTACTACCACGGAAATTGTTGACAATTCTCACGAGTAGCTTTCCATGGCTAAGCTTGCGCATAAAGGACAGGACATACACTAAAATTTTGTATTCCATAAGATCCTACTCTAAGAGAGATCTAATTTACCAAGACTCATAATTCTTTCATGACTATTCACCCAGATTCCACCAGAATGTACCATAATCCCAGACCTAATTTTGATATAAGCAGTGTAACAATAGATGCAGCTATGTTCATATCTAGATGCCTGACATACCACAGGTTCAAGATAGAATGTCGTCATGCTAGTGAGTTATTACAACCATTAGAAATTTTAGAACAGAAATGAGACAAGATTCCATGGAATTTGTTACCAGTTACCACAGACTCAATAGAAGCATGATACTATCTAAGTCATTGTCGACTATTTAATCAGCCTACACATTTTCTTTTATCCGAAATGATTACGCAGTAGCAGATCTGTAGGAAATTCAGCAAATGATCGTACAACTTCAAGGTATTCCCTTAACCATCATAACAGATAGAAATTTACGTTCACGAATCACGCCCACGTTCATGTTCACGATCACATGTACGTTTACGTTCACTTTCACGTTTACGTCTCACGTTCACATTATGTATTGTTTCAGTCCATATTTGGTACTAGTTCATGACTTAAGTTCACGTTCGCATTTATGACATCGATCACGTTCAGGTCCGTGTTCCACCTCAGTATATACGTTCCAGGTCTTGTATCAGAGTTGGTTACAGAAATCTTAACAAACCAGACGCAAGCTTAGCACAGCTTTTCCATACTCAGGCATACGTTTCTTGTCTCAGGCCGTATCGTTTGGCATTCCTTCCTCAGTCATCATACGTTCATGATATGTCCTAATACTACGTTCACGGTATGTTTCACGTATCACATTCACGATATACTTCATGCACAACGTTCCTCATATAATCACGAACCACGTTCACTATTGCTCACGTAGCACGTTCACAATTGTTCACGTAGTTTGTTCCTATATTTTTTCAGCAACTTGCTCAGAGATATAAATGTTATCTTTTCAAGATATTTGTACGTACCGTTCCATGTATCCTACATGCTATAGCTTATTCATTCTACCAGACTCAGAAAATCCATCTTAAGTATGGAACCAGAAACTATTCAGCATTCATCAGGACAGGGTCAATAGGACCAAGAATTTTTTCCATTATGTTTAGACCTTTGAAGGAATCGTTTTGAGCGGGAGGCCACTCGAAACGGAGGAGCCCATCCGGACCTCTCATCCTTTTCCTTCATAGATTCAGTTAAGTTCTTTCAGTCATGTTACGTTCCATGTCCTCTTCAGCCATGTCACGTTACATGTCCACTTCAGTCATGTCATGTTTATACCTTTCAGCAGCATTATGTCTTAATTCGAGGACGAATTATCTTTCAGCTTATATGTCCTTTCAGCTTTCTTATTCTTTAGCCTATGTGTCTTTCCCAGCTTTTATAACTTCACCAACTTAATTTACCTTTAATACGAGGACGAATTTTCTTTTTAGAGAGGGAGAATTGTAAAACCGCAACATAATCGCATCTTTAATTCGAGGACGAATTATTTTTTTTAGAGGGGAAGAATTGTAAAACCCGTATTTAAAATCCTCGAATATTAAATACGTGTACTCTCAGCTTTAACTTTAATTAAACGTTAATAGTAAATACGTAGTCTCAGTTTTATTTAAATGTCATAAAAAAGTTAATTGTTCAGAATATAATTTATTTAATGTCAGAAAGATTACGTAAACATTATACGTAAGTATTTATTTAGAAATATAGATTACAAAATCTCGAGCACGAACGTTCATATTAGTAAATGAAACAAAAAAATGAAACCATCTATATAATATATGTAGGACGGCGGTTTAAAAGGAAAGAAAAAAGAAAAATGGGCCTTAGCCCGGCCTTGTTTGGAAAAAAAGAAAAACACGGGAGTTAACCTTTGTGTCACAATCAGAAAACAAAAAAAAATATTAGGGTTTTTAAGAACTTGGTGTGCCACCGGTTTTAAGCAAAGAAAAAAAAAGAGTCGCTTTAATTCGTGTGGGATTTTTGTTCAACCCCAAATCTCACAAAGGTATTACCCTTCCTTCTTGCTTCGTAAATGAACTCGATTTATACATGTCCTAATCTTGAATAACCTTTTTAAACAAAGGAATGATCACGAAATTAAATAAATTGGATTTGGTCTTGATGTCTTGTATGGAAACCGAGACACACTAAGTGTCTCGGTGTGTTTTGTTTAAACCAACAGTGAAAGGGGCGTTTGGTTTAATCAGTCGCAGCCAAGAAACCCCAAACAGGGGGTAACGAACATAAGGGGTGTTTGATTTAAATGAACAGCGGGTAAAAAACTTAGATCAGGGGGTGTTTGGTTATCAAAACTGTGAGGAATAAGAACAAACAGCGGGAACTAAATAGCTAGCAATGAATACATATTAAAAAAGGAATTGGTAAATCTAGGATTAGCTACAGTTTAGCGACAGAAATTCTGTCGCAGTTTATATAGACAATTTTTATTAACAGTTTTAGTCATAGTTAGCGACGGTTTAGCGACAGAAAATTCTTTCGCTAATCCGTTGTGAATTTATTTAGTATGGTTGATTTGTTTTCGCGCGAACGAGACTTTAGAAGTCTCGGTAGGCTTTTGTTTGACTCAGGTTTTCGGGGTCATGAAAATGTTAAATATGAGGCTCATTTTATTTATGATTAAATCAAATTTATAAATTAGTTTTAATAGATAAATTAATCAAGTCGTTTTGTTTTAGATAATTGAAATAGTAAAATTAATTTGATTTTTTTTAATTATCCTTTTTAACCACTTAAAAACATGTGATTTATTATGATTTAATTTTCAAGAAAAACTAATTTGGAAACCTTTCTAATTTGGTAAACTTTCTAATTATAGCAGGTTACTAGTTATAGCAATGTTATAATATCAGAATACACATTATACCGTAATCATCAGTACATGAATACATTAACCAGTAATATTATAGAACAGTCAGATATTATCAGATTATACCTAAACAGTAATACAAGAATAAAATAAATTAAACTAAAAACAGTTAAGATCAGTAAAACTAAACATATATCAGTCAACTCATTCGCGTCCTTTATTCATGTAGCGTTTGTGAAATCATAGTAGGAGTCTCATCAGCTTTCCTTGCAATCAGTTAATGGACACAAGGTATGGATTTCCGTCCTTCAGTAAGGGCTTCTTTTCTTATGCATGATTAGGATTTCCCGTCTACAGCCAAATGTTTTCCCCAGTATATGTTATAAAATTTATAGTAATTATCTTAATATTTAAGTTAAATTGTCTGAGCTTCATATACAAGCATGACCAGTTATATACTAGTTATGGAGGTTCCGTAACCATGACACTTGAGGCACCGGTGTCATGACTCCTCTGCGAGGGAGTGATTTCTCGTAGCGTCCCATTTATTTTAGCTTGGCCATTTTATCAGTATTATCAGCGAAGCGTATGGGTGCATCATAGGCTATCAGTTTACTGCTTATCAGGTGAATGTGGTGTGTGCTCTACATCCTTCACATTGGAGTTGATCCCTCCACCCAGCACAATATTTAGAGGTCACCCCTCTACAGCATGACGAGGTCACCCCTCCATGTATTCATGCAGACGTTGTTACAAGACATGACCTATATAATATCTTGGCAATTAAAATATAGTAAATGCATGTTTTCAGATTTAACAGATAATAATTCAGCTTTACTATTTATAATCTGACTTTTCAGAGACATACACAGTTTTCTGCTGCTCTTTATACATCAGTCTTTACAGCTTTAGTGTTTGTCATCTGTTTTATTTCAGTATTATTTATCATGCTCTTATATCCGTTCACTCAACGTTATGCTCAGCCGTAGTTTCCTTTCATGTTCTAACGGCAGGTACACCAGGACGCTCTTAGGATTCTGAGAGTACGTGCATTGGATGAAAGCCATCCAGAATTCTTTACTTTATGCACTTCATATATTTAATTTCCTTCTTGGACATTGTTCAGTCCTTTCTTTCAGTATTTACTTTTCATGTTTTAAGCTTATGTTGGATTACCGATGTTTGATTCCGGTATTTCCTTTATGGTCAGTTAATGTTTTAGGACATTTATCTTATATGCTTTGATGACACGCCATAAATACACGTAACGGTACACTTATCCAAGTGGGGTGTTACACAACATGTCTTCTAGAGGCTGAATAGTACGTTTTGATTGACCGTCGGTCTGAGGATAAAAGGTTCTGCTAAGCTTAAGCCTGGTGCCCCAAGCTTTCTGCAACCCTCTTCATAAACGAGATGTAAAACGTGGATCTCTATAAAATATGATATATGATGGAGTACCATGCAATCGCATGATCTCCTGCTGGAATACGTTTTCCAATTTGCTAACTGGATAATCCTTGCGAATAGGAAGAAAATGAGCAGACTTGGTTAAACGATTGAAAACGACCCATATAGCATCATGCTTTCTAATAGTTTGCTATAGCCCGGTGACAAAATCCATGGAGATTTTGTCCCACTTCCATTCGGGAATTTATAATGGTTGTAGTAAACCACTAGCCCGCTGATGTTCTATCTTAACCTGCTGACAGGTCAGACATTTAGCAACAAAGGTAGCAACATCTTGCTTCATGCCGCTCCACCAGAAATGTTGCTTGATGTCATGGTACATTTTGGTAGAACTTGGATGAATCAAAAATGGGGAGTTGTGAGCCTTGGTCAATAAGGCTTCTCTAAGTGTAAGATCATCTAGAACACATAACTTGGTACCCTGCCAAAAAATGCCATCGTCGTCTATACGAAACTCTGTCTGCTGATTGATATTCTGAATAATCGCCCATATCTCACCATCGTCCTTCTGAGTTGCCTAGATCCGAGAGATTAAGTCTGGCTCAATTCTCAGATTAGCTTAGTAACCATGCTGCTCACGTACAAGGAACTCAATGTCTAAACGTTCTAGATCACGAAAAATCTCTTCTTTCACCTTAATGCCAACAATCATACCTGACTTCCTGCTGAGAGCATCGACCACCACATTCGCTTTACCAGGATGGTACTGAATGTTGGTGTCATAATCCTTGAGTAACTTTAACCACCTTCTCTGTCTCATGTTGAGTTCTCATTGAGTGAATATGTACGCGAGGCTCTTGTGATCGGTGAAGATGTCACATGATTTATAGTAAAGATAATGCCTCTAGATTTCGAGTGCAAAAACAACTGCTGCTACTTCCAGATCACGAGTAGGATAGTTTTCTTCATATGGCTTAAGTTGACGTGATGCGTAGGCAATCACCTTCCCATCTTGCATGAGTACACAAACAAGTCATTTTCCTGAAGCATCACTATAAATCTGAAATCCACCTGTGCGAGATGGGAGAGTAAGAATAGGTGCAGAAACCAATCGCTGCTTAAGTTCTTCAAAGCTCTTCTCCCTCTCATCATTCCAGACGAATTCCTCTCCGATACGCATCAACTTGGTCAAAGGAAAGGCTAACCGTTAAAAGTTCTCCATAAATCTGTGATAATATCCAGCTAAACCCAGAAAACTACGAACCTCTGTTGCAGATGTCGGTCTTAGCCATTTTGTGATAGCTTCAACCTTAGCATGATCCATGGTGATCCCTCCTGCGGAAACAATGTGGCCCAGAAACGCCACCTTACTTAACCAAAATTCACACTTGGAGTATTCTGCATACAGTTGTTTCTGGCGAAGAATCTGTAGTACCGTGCGAAGATGTTCCTCGTGTTCTTCCTTGGACTTTGAGAAGATTAAAATGTCATCTATAAATACAATGACGAACTTGTCAAGAAATTCATGAAAAACGCGGTTCATCAAGTCCATGAATACCGCTAGAGCGTTTGTGAGTCCGAAAGGAATGACTACGAACTCATAATGACCATATCGTATGCGAAAAGCAGTATTGGGAATTCCTTGCAAACCCCGCTTTAAAATACCTAAGAACATTAAATGCATAAAAAATACGGTTAAATTAAAACTTTATAGCTAATTAATATACGAAACGAATCATGAACAATTAATACGAATATTACGTATCTATATGCCCTATAAAGCATTTATCTAAAATGTACAAAATGTTGAAAGTTGAAAAACTTTCAATTTATGGAAATATTGAATTTTGTAAGTAACACGTACATAATCAAATAGCTGGAAAAATATTTATAGAAATGTTGTATATTTAATTTAATGAAAATTCGAAAGGTTCAAAGCTTACCAGGAAAGCATCTAAAAAATCGGTCCAAACCAGTTATAACTCGCCATCATCTTCTAAAAAACACAATATTTTCATCTTTATTATTAAAAGAATCATTATCAAAAAAATAATTTTGCTATTTCTTTGTTAATTGAATTGATCAAATATGAGATGATTGAGTTGTTAATGAATTGATTTTGTTTTTGAATTATTTTTTACAGAGAAAATATGCAACATATGATGATTCAGGCATGTTAACATTATTATGCTCGAGTAGGTTATCATTATATTGTTTCTGTATATTGCTTGTTTTATTTTTTTTATTGGTATAGACAATGATTATGTGGTAAAGATACTAGAGAATGATTAATTTGACATATCTAGGATCAAAAAGACATGACTAACGTATGCTTTCATTTTGTTTCCCAAACCAAAAAATTCTAATGCATCAATTGCTTCAACATATAGGGAAAGCTATATAAATCATCAACAATTATACAAAGACGCTTAAGGAAAGGTATGATTTGACATTCACTCATATGAGATATTGTGCAAAGCAAAGGTATGATACTTAATACTTCTTCTATGTATGTTTTTTACTAAAGTTACGATCTTCATGTTTTCGTATATCATCTCTTTATTGTCACCCTCTTGTCTTTCATCTAGGGGTGGGAAACGTTTGGTGGTCTGACACAAGACATGAGATCGCAGAGAGAAGAGAACGTTGCATTAAAGGTAAAATAAAATGAGTAAATAATGATAGATCTATATTTAAACATATCCATTATATTTGGATTTTATGGCTTTAGAATTAATCTTAAGTCGACAACATGAAGGAAGTTTTGGGATGTAAAAGAGGCACTTTTCCTTTTGATTATTTAGGGATTAAAGTGGGAGCTAATATGAATAGGATTAAAAACTGGAGTTCTGTGATTGATGTTATTAAGGCCAGACTTGGGTCGTGGAAGGCGAGAACTTTATCGATAGGAGGGCGATTAATTCTTATTAAATCGGTGTTGGAGAACTTACCGATTTATTACCTCTCTCTATATGAGGCTCCGGTTACTGTGATTGAGAATATTGAAGCCATTATGAGACGATTTTTATGGGCAGGAGCCTCGCTTCATAGGAAAATTGCTTGGGTTTCATGGGATGTGGTTACTAAGTCTAAAGCTGATGGTGGATTAGGCGTTAGTAGACTGAAAGTTATTAATGACGCCCTTCTGCTCAAGTGGACTTGGAGGTTTAAAAATGGCGGGTCTAGTATGTGGAGAAAGGTGATTGAGAGGTGTCACGGTTCGTATAAAGCATGGACTATGTTACCGTGTAATCCTAAGGCCAGTGGATGCTGGAAACAAATAGTGAAAGTAGGCGAGGCAAAGCTTCATAACGGTCGAGATCCTTATAGTTATTTTGTCGGTATGGTTGGGAATGGGTCTTCGATCAACTTTTGGGGTGATAATTGGATTGGAGATGGTCCATTACGTAAACAATATCCTAAGTTATTCAGTTTAGAAAAAAATAAGTGGGCTACGGTGGCTAGTCGTGTTCAGGTTATGGCTGGTGTTAAAACTTTATCTTGGGAATGGCGCCGGAACCCCGCTACTATCGAGGAAGTTAACGAGCTTTTCGCGCTGTTATCGGCCATATATGATCATAAATGGGAGATTGGTGACGATCGCTGGAAGTGGGAAGGTGACAAAGATGGTGTTTACAAAGTTCATAAAGCTAAGAAGCTACTTAATGAGAGTCATTTGACAGTTAATGCTTCGATGATGAAATGGGATGGATGGACTCCGCTTAAGTGCAGGGTTATGGTGTGGAGAGCGGAGATGAACAGGTTACCCACAAGGATGGAATTGGTTAGACGCGGGGTTCAGATTGACAACAAAGGGTGTCCTTTGTGTGATGCTGATTTGGAAACCTCGATTCATTTGTTCACAGGATGCATGTTTTCGTGTGAAATATGGTCTAGAGTGGGAGCTTGGTGTAGGCTAAGTCCGATATACGCGTTTGAGACTAGGGACCTGTTGATGTTGGCGGACACTCAGGCAAAGTCTAACAAAGAGGCTGTTATTCTTAGAGGTGTGATTTATACGGCTTTGTGGACTATTTGGAATGAACGAAATTACAGAATTTTCAACAATAAGTCTCGGAGAGCAGCTGAAGTAATGGAGAACATCAAGATGCTGTCATTTTTTGGGTTCGGCATAGATCTAGATTTAAAGCTATTGATTGGAACACGTGGTGTAAATATCCTTTAGGATTGATGTAATCTCGTTGTCCTGGAGGTCCTTGATTTGAGGACCGTCCACGGCGTTTTTTGTGTGAATGAAATTTATCTTCCAAAAAAAAAGGAAGAAATCAAGATGAGTGATGTATTACTCTATAAACGTTCTTTGTTATGTTTCTCTTTGGTTTATGGCTATGACATATTTTTTTTGCTTGGTTGTGATACACAGCCAGGTGTACATTCATCAAAGACATGGAAATTTTCATTAGGTGCTTCAACTATATGAATGTACGACTCTGTTGATTTGGATTCTATCTAAGAACCACACCTTCTGACTTATTCTTAAGAAACTTGGTGGCTATAGATACGAGTTGTAACAAGTTGGATGTATTTGAAAGCCTGTGATGGGGAATTTTATACTCTTTTTTTTACTTGTCCATTTAGTTTTGTGCAGATTTGAAGTGTTGAATAAATCTTTTTCCATTTGCATTACGTTTTTGAATGTCTACAGATACTAAACCTTAAATACCTCGTACTATTAACTCGAAATTGAGAATATTTTTAGCGCCTTAATCTTGACACTTTGATTGTATGGAACTGTCACAGTTTGGTTCATGTATGCGAAACCATTGGAGGCCTCAAAAGTCTTGTCAAAGTGAACTTGATACGGTGTTTAAATGTAATAAAATATTTCAGGGAGCATATAAATTCGTAAAACAGCTAAAATCATCAGTTCTTTGGTGAAGTAAGTTCACTAACAACTTCCCTTGTTTTTCCAAGTTCCTTAGAGTGGGGTTATTCCTCAAGGACTACAATATTGAGGTTTGTGATTAATTTCACTGATCAATCATCTTTAAAGTACTTGAATTTAGGCAATGGCCTTTTTAATTTGTAGTCGTCAAAAGATATTTAAATGTTTGTATGGTTGGTAACTTATTCAATTCAATGAGTCTTTGATGTCTTTAAGTTATGAATATATCATAGTTAACAATTTGTTCTTTTATTTAAAATGAGATTCATTTACATTACTTCATTCTAAATTACATGTTATTTTAACTTAATATGGCTCAGGCTGCATTACTTAGCTGCAAAGTTAACCTCTTGTAATCGGTAACCTCTTAAATATAATTGGAATGTATAATAAGTCGTCTTATAATTGCGATCTTTAGCAAGTTATTGTTAGAAAATTGAGTTTTGCAAACCAAAAAAATAGAAATAATAATAAATATGTTTTGATCATTCCTAAATATATATAGTGTTTTATTACATAAGTCAACTACATATTTTATGAATGAATGTGTATACCATAAATTCTTTGCTTGATTGGTAATCCAAAATAAATTATGTCAATACATGGTGCTTGAATTCTATATTTCTATCACTCAAGCATGGTCGATTTATAGGAGACCCAGTCTGCAAGAACAATAGCAGGTTATTGGTGGTTAAAATGATGCTTCAAGATTTATCTTATTTGGTTTTATTATTTGAACTCAGATTTTAGTATTTAGTACACATTGTATAATACAATTTGCATTACTAGAACTTTTAGCAATCGATTTAACGTTAAAATGTAAAAAGGTTGAATTAAAATAAATAAAATCATTAAAAATGAAAAAAAAACCAAAAAAGTTATAAATATATCAAAATGGATGTTGAATTAAAGAGAACAAAATTTTAAAAAATATAGTGAAACTAGATTATGAAAAAAATAAATAAGTTAAAAGATATTTCAATTTAAAAATAAAAATGAGTTTTTAATAAGTTGTTAGGAAGTTGTTACAAAAGTTTATTAAAAAAAATGGATGTTTAAGATTTGAAGTTAGGTTTGAATTAAAAATAATCTAATTGTTAAGTTATTAATATGTTTATTTTTTTGTTTGGAGTTAAATTTGAAGTTAGGATGTGTATATGCACCTTTATATATAGTATATAGATAATTATGTTTGTGAGGTTTTAGTTGGAATCTTGAAATGCTTCACTCGTCTTTTAACGTCTGACCAAAAATATCACAATCATAATTCCGTTGGAAGTTAAACACAAACATGCAAATAATACACATGAAACATTTTTTTGAATGAATTACTGGTCCGAATTTATTAAAAAAAGTGCAACTAAATTTACCCTTATTAAGGTAGAAAAAATGGATATAAATTGCCAAAATTTAAAGACATTAAGAAGATTAGAAGTAGAACTATTCTTCTAAAGTGTAGCCAAAAATGTAGAAAGAATCAAATGGCAGAATGAAGAACCAAAAATATGTCAATGACGTCGTTTAGGTTAGAAACCTATTTGTAATTATATAAAAATTTGATCGATAGACTCGTACTACTGAGTCTGAGTTGTTTGCTAAATTAATTCACGCCATTTCATCTTGCTTTTTGTATACCGTAACTTTATAAGATGGAATTGGATGAGTTCTCTTTATTATTTGAATCGATTTTTTTTAGATATGAAAGTTGTTGACTTTTACACAATTTACCTTTAATTAATTAATTTACGACTTATTTATTATTTGTAATAAAAGTGAGAAAAACTTAATCTACAATCTTTATCTATTTTTGGATGTGGAGTTTTAATTTGAAACCTCCGAAAATATTAATATGGACTATAATAGTGAGACGGATGGAGTATTATCTAATTTTTATGTAATGTTTTAGTTTCAGTTTCACTAAATGATTTTTATATGTTGTTTCAGACATGTTAATTATTTCTGCAAGAGCTGAAATATCGCATGTTACAACAATTAGCAATTACATTTTGATTTTTAAACTTGTATTTTGAACGTTACACAAACACTCACCATATTATTGCATATCGTGAATTATTGGTTGCTAGATACTTCCGCCGCTATGTGATGTTGAGTAAAATACGTCTTTTAGGAAAAAAGAGCGTAAAAGTGGAAAGTATTAAGTGTCGGTTTAGGAAAACCAAAGCACTTATGACCCAAAGTGAGGATCGTTCTCAAGGAGGCAAGTGCGTTGTGTTAAGAGATGATTAATGGTTTGTGATTATATTGATGAGAAATAAAAAGAAGAAAAGAGATTAGAAGAGAATGACGGTTACGATTATGGATTAAACTAAGACGAATAGTCGTACACGTAAAACCGTAAAAAGTGACAAAATTAAAATTTAACCTAAAAATTCCTAGTAAATTGCAATAAATCCTAAAAAATATAATTAGAGTTTACAAAAAATCAAAAATCACTCAAACCTTTTATTTAATTAAATAATAATTTTTTAATGCTAATTAAAGCCCAAAAAATTAATTTAATTAAAAAAAGCCCAAAATGAGATTTTTTCACTTGTAAACCTCTAAAATGACTTAACTAAATTTATAACTATTTTTGAAAATTTTAAAATTAATTAAAACTATTTAAAAACAATTAAAAACTATTAAAACTTAAAATAATTCTAAAAATTAATCTATTGACAATATAAATATTATAAAAATTTTAAAATTCCTAACTTAATGTATTTGAACTAAGAAAAATGAAAAAACTTGAAAAATCTAAATTTTAATTTTTTAAAAAAAATAATAATAAGATATTAATAAAAATCTAAAATTTATAAAAAATTCTAAAAAGTTGCAAACTAGTTTATTTTAACCTAAATAATACAAAAAATGAAGTTGAAATTACAAAATACCCCTATTGGGCCTAGAAATGGGCTAAAAGTCCAAACAGTCCCTTAATGGGCTCAAATTGGCCCAATAAGAAAACTGTTGTCCAAATGAGCCCAAAAGCTCCTATCTGACTTAAAATCTGATTTTAAGAACAAAACTCTGAAGGCCCAAAAGCTGAAAATGTGTTTAAGCTAGCTTATTTTAAAGCAGCTTATTCTTAATGGGCTTTTTGGCCCATTAAGCTATAAGCTGATGCCATAAGCTAAAATTTGACACACAAGCTTCTTTTGAGTTACTTAAGAGATCTGTAAAAAAAATTGGATAAAGCACAAGAAATAAGCCTAAAATAAGCCAAGACTCTCTTCACAAAATGACAAAATAGTCGTTTTTGAGTTCTAGACCACCTCAAGTGCTGATTCAACTTTCAAAAGCTTTTAAATGACTTAACGAAGCAAAATAATCAAAAAGTTTTCAAATAAGCATAAGCAATAAGCCAAAATAAGCAGATAAGCACTTGTTTAAAAGTCAACTTAATGAGTTTTCTAGTAAAAAGTCAAAGTCAAAGTCTAATAAGCTCCAGATCAAATAAATGGGTCAAATGAGGAAGATCTATCACAAAAAATAGGTTGTTGCAAGTCTGGATAAGCCAAATTGGCTTATGAATAAGCTGAATGATGTTTTACACTAGCAGGGGCTAGTTTTGGTGGTTGAGCAGTGGGAACTTTTCCCCTTGCTTGACCTTTTTGACTTTTTGTCTTATATGACTTTTTGTTGGATTCAAGTTACAAACAAGGCACCCTTGTGATCAGTGAATCACAAGGAGTCAAGAACAACAAAAATATCACACTTCCAATTAGCCAATCAGTGCAGTTAATTCAATTTATCACCAGATAAGCACCAGATATGAACATAAGCAGTTATGAACTCAATAAGCTATTTTAGCAAGATTCAGCCAACCAAATTACACCAAAAGCATACACAAGCTATAATTAATTCAAATGAACAAATTTAAACAGGTTTCATGCAATGGTTCAAGGTCTAGATCAAGATTCAAGCAGATAATAGTTACTGATGAACAAGAACAAGCAGACTTTTTACTTTGCTGAAATACTTGACCACAAGGCCAGATTCAAACACTCAAATCTTGTTAACAGGTTATAATGAGTATGTTCAATCACTTTTTATCCCTAAGCATGCATACAAACTAAGTGTTTCCAAATTCTTAGGTCAAAACAAGCAGATTTCCAACTTATATAGCACAATCAAGGATTTGATGTTTTAAGCCAACAACTTGCAGAAAATAGCATACAACCAAGTATATTGCAGATACAAACTCAAACAAACCACTTCCAATAACACAATAATAAACTATGATCTTAAACAGGTTAACCCAAACACCCCTTATCTTTTTTAAATCAAGATTAAACAAGTATAAGTGTGTTTCAATGTTACCCAAGCCCAATCAAACACAATAACAGATTTATTATGCAGTAACAAGCAAGATTAAGCCACAAATTCAACAAGAACATAAGCAGAACTACAAATCACAAATTTCAAGTACTTTGACAGATTTTTGAGAAAGAGGTTCAAACCTCATGGATGTACATCCACACCCACGAATGTTTGAGCTGATGTGCTAGCAAGAACAAGCACAAGCTTCCACAAACAAGCTGCTAAGATTGAACAAGGTTAGAAGCAATATTATCAAAAACAGAAAAAGGGAAAAATGGCAAAATAAATCTGATTAATGCAACCTTATTCCCACACTTGATTATCCCCAAACTATAAGCTCAGAACACCTTGATAAACTCCTTATCATGGTGTACAGATCACTTATAGCCCAAGAATTCCAAGGTTTAAACCAAGCTTTAGCAAAATATCATATTTTTAACTCTTGTACAATTTCTTGCACAAGGTTTGAAAACACCTTTTGAGATTCAAGTTTAGCAAACATTAAACATAAACAAGTAGATATAAAGATTGGCACTTGACTTTTCTTCACAATTTCAAACACAATTCATTAAACATGAAAATGGCTTTACAGAAAAGTGAACAAGGAAAAATTCAAGAGCCGGGCTCAATGTATGAGGCCCTATGCCTTTTATAGGCTACAATGCTTAACTAAGAACATAAAAAAACGTAAACCCTAAAGCTGTAGAAGTCCCATTTTTCCCTTGAGAATTTTGGCTTTATGCTTGATCATGTGAACTCTTTGGCTGTTTGTGAAGCTGTAAAGTGTGTAGGAATTGCATCAAGGGCTCAAAATAAGCTTAAGTTTCAAGCTTCAATCTTGGACGTTGGATGGCTGGCAGGTTTTGGCCTTTTCTCCCAAAACCGTGTACAAGGGTTTAACATGTGACCATGGTGATGATGTGGCATGGGTTTTGGGAGTTGGGTTATGTTTATGATTAGCTTAATCATAAATCTGGACACTTTAGTGGCTTAATTTCAAGTAGTTTAAAAAAACCCAATTTTGATTATGAATGTCAAGAACAAGTGTTTGATCTGATTTTGTTTTTGAATGAGGTGTTAAGTGCCTAATTAATATTTAATTATGGTTAGTTAAAAACCGGTTGTGAGTGGGGAGTGATGTGGAAGTTTGGTGGGTGGTGATTGGATAAAAAGGTTGAGTGGGGCACGTGGCAGGACAAGAGTGGTCTAGGTATCTTTCTTTGTCTGCCCCTTTTGGTCCTTCTTCTTTCATTTCCCTTTCACTTGTAATTTTAATAAGCCAAAACCGGATTCCTTTGTTATTAAAGTTTCCTTTTTCACACTTTTGCCCCAAATACTTTTCCAAAATATTTTCAGGGGTATTTCTTGCCAATTCTTGATACTTGAAAGGTTGTTTTGGCATTTTCTTCATAGATAATGGTCTTGACTTGTATGATTGTCTTCTTGGAGGACTAATATTGATAAGTCTTAATTGTTGAGGGACCATTCTTGCCAATTCTTTAAAGTGGAGGGCCCTTTTGGTAAATTTGACAAACTTTAAGGACCAAACTTGTAATTATGAATATACAAGGGTTTAAAGTGTCAATTATTCAATATTGGAGGACCCTTCTTGCATAATCTTCAAATCTTCAAGGGTTTTTCTTGGAAAATCTTCATTAGGGCTTGGTTCATTGTGCGGCTTCGTTTCCCGTGTTCGTTTCTGCATGTTTCTTGTGATCTTTTGTCATTTTCTCAATATCCGTACCTAAAATACACAAGTAACAAACACAAGCATATATTTGGCCATTTTCATGATATTTTATGCATTTAAAGCCCGTTTTGGACGATGAGACTATGTATAAAAGCAGTCTCATCACTCCCCCATACTAAACCATTGACGTGCCCTCACGCAGTGCTAGAATAAAGTATCGTAGCATCTCCAAAATTCATTTTTATTCACTTTTATTGAATGATAAACTAGCTACACTACTACTATTACTTCTAGTTGCTTTTAGACATAATGTATGATTTTCATCGTAAAATGGGACGTTTAGGTTCATAGAATAAGAACACGTGAATGCTTCGTTAGAAATAATTTCGTCGTCCTCGATTTTCACCCCAATTCCATGCTAAGCGTGCAACGAGATCATTGTCATTATAAGTTAGTAATGCTAACACTACTCATATGCCCTAATCACGTACTTATCCTCCCATTTTCCTAAGTTGTATCTCTTATATTTTATTTTGTCTTGAATGTTTCACGAGGATACATTTTTAACTTATGCGATAATAGAGATTTAGGTCTAAAAATAGAGTCCTAACGGTGTAACCAAGACCATCGAATTAATAACCCCTCCTAATAGACAACGATGTCAAAAAATTAAGTCAACAAGAAGGATCGATAAACACGGTTTTATAAAGGTTTTGAACATGAGACTTATTACCAAGACTTTTATACGCCCCCTAACGTAAGGGCCTTATTATCATAGGTTTACCTCCATCTTTTATTCAACTTCGCCATGAAGCTTTTATTATGACTTCGGTCTTGCCTTGCCTTTTATTATCCTCCTCATTGGTGGTTTTATTATGGCCAAAGACGGATATCCTCACGCTAAGGCGGATTTTGGATCTTTAAAGCTTCAAAGATTAAGGCTTGATTCACTTTCAATTTTGCATAGATTTTTCGGCGGCCTTGTGAGCTTCAAATTATTTGCTTGATTTAGGTGGGCACTTAAAATCTTATTATTGGGTGAAGTTTTCGATTGTTCGGGTTGCCAGTACATCAAAACCGTGACGCTGGCGATACCTTAATGTCTTCCCAATTTAATTACATGGAAGCTACTGGAAAAGACTAGAAACCAACAATCAAGACTAAACCGCTAAGTCAATACTTATTAAGCAACAAATATTTACAAGTGAGGGGAGAATAAGCAAACAACGAGAACACATGAGTTTTTGAAAGAATACGAGTATTCTACGTTTAGAATAGTAACTTATAATCAACTCTATCATTTCTCGTCCCCATTTAAGAGACTTAGCCTAATATAAAGTTAAGGAATCGAAGCTAAGTGCTCAACACGCACGGTCGAGTCAAAAATTACTCTTATTCTCGCCATCGGAAAATCTACATTCGTGTCTTCAAACACTTATAAAACATGAGAAAAGTTTTAAAATTTGGCCATTTTTAGCCTTATTTTGCAACAAAACGATAAACAAAAAGATAAACTTCGGAAAGCGTGAAGGTTTGGCAAGGACAAAACGATAAACAAAAAGATAAACTTCGGAAAGCGTGAAGGTTTGGCAAGGCAAGTATCTATTCACCCCCCAATACTAAAGTTAAACATTTTCCTCAATGTTTTGAGTCTAAGGGTTGGAAACCCCCATACTAGAGACGTAGTCGGATGCTTAATCTAGCATGGAAAAGGTGTAACCGTTAAATTTAAAGCCGTTTATGAAGTGTGCTAAAAACCTAAGGTTAGAACATCAAAGGATATATCATGGATATTGAGAAATTCTTCAAAGCAAACGATCGAGTGCTCCCATAAAACGAACACGAGAGGCTCGAATCGTGAAGATAATGATCATCTAAAATCCACAATTCACAAACAATCACGAAACAAAGGTTGGAAGGGCAAAAATCCCCACACGTTACTACATTAGAAAGCGATAATATGTACATAGGATAAGCATGGGACTCCCCCACGAGGCACCTCGTTTTTTATTACCGAGTCATGAGCTCGACTCGATCCCCTCAATACTAATTATCATTGGGGAAGGTGATTTAGTCGAGGTAGTTCAAGGATGGAACTTCCCTGCCAAAGTAGTGCTTCAACCTATGTCCATTCACCTTGAAATTGGGGCCATCATTTTGAGCTAGCTCGATGGTCCCTGATAGGTGTGAAAACACCCATCCTTTTTACCACTTAATTACAATAATAACCGAGCCAAAACGTGTATTTTATGTCATTTATGTCAGAATTATGCGTGGTTTGTGTTTTTGTTGTGATTTAGGACGAAAAGGTGAAAAGTGGAGAAAACACGGGATTTCACGGGCTTTTATCAAAGAAAAAGACGAAAGATGAAGTCGAAAGATCAAGAGCGGAAAAAGAACGAAAGTCCAAGACCAATTCTGAAGATTTATCGAAGAAAAAGTCAAAAGACGGAAGTTTACTAAAAGCCGAAGAACTCGAGTCTTATTTATGAAGAAAATTCAAGACGAGTTCAAAGAAATCCCGAGACAAAGTCATTTAAGTCCAAGTATTAAGAAGATTAACAAAGGATTAAGAAGATCAAGGACCTAAGCTTGCAATTAAGGAAAAGAAGAAAGAGGGAGGAAGCTTCCTAAGCTCCTCCCTAATCTCCCTATATATAGATAATCATGTATTCATTTTCAAGGGTTGGTGGCTTGACAATCCATCCTTCCCCCATTTTCATTTCCTGTACTTTAATTTTGATGCACCTTAATTTGATGTTATGCACCTTTAAATTCCAAGTAAGTTTACATTTAATTATTGTTGAATCTTTACTTTTCTTGTTCAATCTCTCATCTACCTTTCTTGTTTGATTTGTTCTTAATATTTGTGTTCATGTTCTTGAGTTTTTATGGTTTTGATCAAGTGGGTTTTGATTGATTTGGCTTTGTTTGTTAGTTTTGTTGATTTGTTTTGATTGATTATTGTTAGTTGATGCTTTGTGGTTGTTTTGGTTTAATATTTTGGTTTGTTTTGGTTAGATTTGATCAAATTCGTGCTTTGTTCTTCATCCCCTGTTTCCTATTCATGTTTACTGTATCTTGCCCAGATATTCCGGATCATCTGTTTTCTTTGTTCCTTATGCGGAATATCTAAATATTCCGGATAGAGTTCCTTATTCGGAATCCTAGGTTATTCCGAATAGATTCCCTTATGCGGAATATCTAAATATTCCGGATAGAGTTCCTTATTCGGAATCCTAGGTTATTCCGAATAGAGTCCCTTATTCGTAATATCTGAATATTCCGAATAGAGTCCCTTATTCGGAATATCTGAATATTCCGAATAGAGTCCCTTATTCGGAATCCTAGGTTATTCCGAATAGCACCTTTATTCCGGATAGCTTAATTATTCCGAGTAGAGGCTTTATTCCGAATGAGTTTTTTAGTTTTTAGTTTTAAACTTTATTTTTCCCGCCTTTTTCTTTATTTTCACTTTTACTTGCTTTCCTTTTAGTTTAAGTTTCAGTTTGAGTTATTTACCTTTATTGCTTTTAATTTCTCGTCATTTACTCTTCGTCAAGTTTTTATCTTTCAGCATTTCTTTTTACCGTCTTTACTTTATTCTTATTTGTTTCAAGTCTTTATTTTTAATTAGTTTTAGGCAACGACAACTCTTTTATTTGATTCACCAAGAACAACTGAGTCGCACAATTAACCAGAGATCAATTCGAAGAGATTCCGAGAAACGAACTTTTTCATACATACAAAAAGCATGTATTAAAATGGCGCCGCTGCCGGCTCTTTTCGTGAGGATTAAAGGTTTTTTGTGAGAGACGCGTTGGCTTTTGGGATCCGTTCACTTGTGAACGTTATTTTTCGTGTCAAAAATTTTCAAAAATCCCAAAAACATTTGAAAAATCATAAAAAGCATTTCTTTTTCAAAAGTTTTGCACCAAAAATATTCTTCTTGCTTATCTATCTTTCTTTATGGATTTTTATGTCCATTGCGTCGGGTGTGGGAGACGATTGTATGGGAACAACTCTTGTCAATGGTGTACATGTGAGCGGTGCAGAAACGATATCGACAACACACAATTCGGATTTTGTCCTTTGTGCAACTCGACTAATTCGTCCTTTTTGAACCCACCTCCTGTTCCCCCGTGCATCTATTGTGGAAACGATTCTCATTGGCATGTTTCGTGCCCGGTTCAATACCCGTATGGTCACGGGAAAGAACCGGGGTACAATTATGACAATGATAATAACTATCTACAAGACGCACCCAGTCTTTCTCCTTACCCGTTTTGCAACAACTGTGGGGGTCCTCACGATACCTCTTATTGTCAACCAATGAATTATTATGAGCCAGATCCGTGTCCTCAATTTTCTTCACCGATGGATTATTATGAACCAAATCCGTGTTATAATTCTTCTCAACCGATGACTGACTATGAGCCACATCCGTGCTATAATTCTGGTTTTCATAACTATGAGCCCCCACATCACACCCTCAATCATCAATCCTCTCAGGGAATTCGTATTGATCAACAACTCACTACTCTGAATGAAGAAAGGCACGCCATTATTTTGGAAATTCAAGAAGCCTTTGTTCAGTTTAAAGAAGCATGGGCGGAGGAAAAGCGACTGCAACAAGAGCAAGTATCTAATCTTAGTGATTATACCCCTCCTCTTGTGCATCAATACTATTATGATGATGATGACGACGATGCTGTATGCACTTTCAACACATCTTCTGAAGTTGCTGCTCCTACTCTCGATGTTCCTACTACGTCTAAGGATCTTGATTCGTTGAATGAGCTTAGTGATGTTGGTCTCGACAAAGTATTGGATGATGAGGTTTGTGACTTACCTACTATGGAGCTTCAGGACGACATTGCTCTTACGGAAGAGGTCGATCCTAGTGATGACGATTCTTCTCTCCGCTATGAGAATTTCACTTTTGAAATTTCTCAATCTCCACCGGGAGATGCGGGCGATGACGATTTATTCTCTCCGGCTTACGAGAAGTTCACCGATGAACATGATCTTGTGGATGAGGTGGAAGACGTGCTTCTTCGCGATATATTACGGAAAGTTCATCTTCTTATTGCTCAAATCGAAGAATTGACTTCTCCTCCTCTCTCCGAGTCTTTGCCTCCATCTATTCCTCCCGTTGAAGATAATGACCTATTGCTGGAAGAAATCGACATTCACTCCATGCCTCCAGGTATTGATGATAATGATACGGAGGGGGATAATATTTTTGATAATTTGCTGCAGGAAGGTATTGTCCCAACTCCCCCTCCCGAGCACCTTTCATCCTACCCTTTAGCCACTCTTACGGAGGATGAGTGCTTTGACCCGGGAGGTGACATTGATTATGCTATCATTGATAACATCACGGCTTTGCCGAATGCTCAGCCTCCATTGTCTTTGGGGGATGACAATGTGCTTACTTTACCCACCCCACCTCCCGTGGATCTTGAATTCACATACTTCTCGTATGTTGAAAGGGTTTTTCTCCCATTCAAGACTTATCCCCACACCTCTCCTTTGTTGATGTCAACCGGGAACGAGGACAAGGTCTTTGATCCCGGTAGTGCATTCGAGGCTCCCCCATGGACTATTTAATTCGGGGACGAGTTAGGCTCGTGACTCGGTTAATATAAACAAGCGCTTTTTGGGAGGCAACCCAATTATCTATCTATCTTTCCTTGTTTTCACCATAAGTGTAGGGGGAGCCCCGTTGGTTTCTTGTTTTCTTTCTTATCATGTGCAGGGATTAGAGCTTCAAAGACACACTCTTGAAGACTTTTGACGAACCGTAATTCCGTGTTCCCTTCTTCCCGGTTCTATCCTAAACTCTTTTCGATTCACTATTTTATGTTTTCCAATATTAAAATAGGAATCTCTTTAGTTGTCTTTTCCTTAGCGAGATTTAAACAAAGTGCACAATGGCTTAAGTGTAGGGGAGTTTACTCCCACATGCTTAAACATTGAGGACAATGTTTATGTTAAGTGTAGGGGGGACTTCTATCGAAGTTAAGTGGCCTTTTCCTTGTATTTGTCCTCATTTTAACCGGAAAATCAATTTTTCGACATTTTTCAAAATTTTTGATCTATTTTGGCCTAGTTGTATAGTTGTTTTTACCTTTGTATAGTTATTTTCTTTCCTTATTAGAATAAATTTTTAATAAAGTGGTTTTAATTTTCAAACGTTGTGAATCTTTTGACTCAACCCGAGTTTACTTGTCTAAGTTTACTCTAGCTAGTATCCTTAACGTGTTTAAGTCAAGTTTTGCTAGGATTTTATATAGGGAGCTTTGAAACGCGAAAGTCTTAACTCTCACGGGTTAAGAACAAGAACTTTTCGCAAGTTCCTATAATTGATCATAGAGAGTTGTTTATCAAGGGAACTTTAAAATGCGATTTCTAAACTTGAAAAAGTCTAAGAATTCGCAAGATCCTATAGGCGACTCGAAAACCCAAAACTTTGACTTAATAGGCTAAGCATCCACGAGTCTCATTCCTTGAGATTTTAAACTGTGGAGAATGAGAGATGATAGAGTCAATTATAAGTTTGGTATTCTTTCGTGAATTTATGTGAGTTAATTATAAGCCTATTCTCCCATCGCTTGTTAATAAATTTATTTGCAATAAATAAGGTTGTACAATTTGAAAAGTTACTTAGCTTCTAGCCCAAGATCGTTTAAAAGTTGCTCGGTATGGATTAGAGTTCATAGCCAAGGCATAACTTATTGAAGCGGGATACGAAGATTGGCGAGTCCGAAAAGGCCCTAACAAGGCATGAGGGCTACATTTTGTTGCTAAAGATCCAAATGTGATGTGAAAGAATCATTTATCGAAAATCTATATGAAGGATCGAGACACACGACGAAAAGCAGAAACTCCCCAAAAGATCATGGAGAAGTCTATCCAAAAAGGCCATAACAAGGTATGAGGATAAATAGATCCAAGTCCAAAAAGGAGGCGGATCGTTGTATATCAAAGTCCAAAATAAAGATTGGAGAAAAATGAAGAAGTCGTGGTCCAAGTATGAATCTCTCAAAACTTCAAGTGAAGAAATTCCTATTATGAAGAGAAGACCATTATTTCATGAACGTCTCTCAAGGTTTGAAGTATGAAGTCGCTGCCAAATATCGGTCCGAGAAAGGTCTCAAATCGCGAAGCGAGTTATGCCAAGATATGAACTTTTTGAGGTCCCGAGAAGCAGTTTTGAAAGATTTTGTCCTTTAGCTAACAATTGATTAAATCGTTCACTTTATTTTCAGCCTAATAAACTATCGAAATAAGTCAAGAATAAATCCTCGTGATCATTCAAGACAACAATAAAATATAAGAGATACACCTAGGAATAAGGAAGTCTAAGTGAATAATTAGCCCACATGAGTTCGTGTTAGTTTGCTAACTTATAATAACAATGATCTCGTTTTTAAGCTTGGTTTGGAGAAAGTGAAAACTTGAGGATGATGATCATTCACAACAGTTCCAAAACCCTAAGGTATGATTTTTATTTCTTTACTTGTTTCGTAATTTTCTATCTCTTTAATAAAGGCCAATATGGATTGATTATTATGAAAAGTGTAATCTTGCTTTGTAACTAATGCATTGCATGAGGACATTGCAATGGTTAAGTGTAGGGAATTTGATAGGTGTGAAAACACCCATCCTTTTTACCACTTAATTACAATAATAACCGAGCCAAAACGTGTATTTTATGTCATTTATGTCGGAATTATGCGTGGTTTGTGTTTTTGTTGTGATTTAGGACGAAAAGGTGAAAAGTGGAGAAAACACGGGATATCACGGGCTTTTATCAAAGAAAAAGACGAAAGATGAAGTCGAAAGATCAAGAGTGGAAAAAGAACGGAAGTCCAAGACCAATTCTGAAGATTTATCGAAGAAAAAGTCAAAAGACGGAAGTTTACTAAAAGCCGAAGAACTCGAGTCTTATTTATGAAGAAAATTCAAGACGAGTTCAAAGAAATCCCGAGACAAAGTCATTTAAGTCCAAGTATTAAGAAGATTAACAAAGGATTAAGAAGATCAAGGACCTAAGCTTGCAATTAAGGAAAAGAAGAAAGAGGGAGGAAGCTTCCTAAGCTCCTCCCTAATCTCCCTATATATAGATAATCATGTATTCATTTTCAAGGGTTGGTGGCTTGACAACCCATCCTTCCCCCATTTTCATTTCATGTACTTTAATTTTGATGCACCTTAATTTCATATTATGCACCTTTAAATTCCTTATAATTCGAAGTAAGTTTACATTTAATTATTGTTGAATCTTTACTTTTCTTGTTCAATCTCTCATCTACCTTTCTTGTTTGATTTTGTTCTTAATCTTTGTGTTCATGTTCTTGAGTTTTTATGGTTTTGATCAAGTGGGTTTTTATTGATTTGGCTTTGTTTGTTAGTTTTGTTGATTTGTTTTGATTGATTATTGTTAGTTGATGCTTTGTGGTTGTTTTGGTTTAATCTTTTGGTTTGTTTGGTTAGATTTGATCAAATTCGTGCTTTGTTCTTCATCCCCTGTTTCCTGTTCATGTTTACTGTATCTTGCCCAGATATTCCGGATCATCTGTTTTCTTTGTTCCTTATGCGGAATATCTAAATATTCCGGATAGAGTTCCTTATTCGGAATCCTAGGTTATTCCGAATAGAGTCCCTTATGCGGAATATCTAAATATTCTGGATAGAGTTCCTTATTCGGAATCCTAGGTTATTCCGAATAGAGTCCCTTATTCGGAATATCTGAATATTCCGAATAGAGTCCCTTATTCGGAATATCTGAATATTCCGAATAGAGTCCCTTATTCGGAATCCTAGGTTACTCCGAATAGCACCTTTATTCCGGATAGCTTAATTATTCCGAGTAGAGGCTTTATTCCGAATGAGTTTTTCAGTTTTTAGTTTTAAACTTTATTTTTCCCGCCTTTTTCTTTATTTGCACTTTTACTTGCTTTCCTTTTAGTTTAAGTTTCAGTTTGAGTTATTTACCTTTATTGCTTTTAATTTCTCGTCATTTACTCTTCGTCAAGTTTTTATCTTTCAGCATTTCTTTTTACCATCTTTACTTTATTCTTATTTGTTTCAAGTCTTTATTTTTAATTAGTTTTAGGCAACGACAACTCTTTTATTTGATTCACCAAGAACAACTGAGTCGCACAATTAACCAGAGATCAATTCGAAGAGATTCTGAGAAACGAACTTTTTCATACATACAAAAAGCATGTATTAGTCCCATATGGAAAAACTTGAGTCACAGTGAATGGACCGGACCAACGGGATTTCAACTTACCAGAAAAAAATTTCAAACGAGAGTTAAAAAGAAACACTTGATCCCCAATGTTAAAAACCCGGTTTTTAATTTTTGAATCATGAAACTTTTTAGTTTTTTCCTTGTAAATTAATGAATTTTCATAAGTAATGTCCCTTAATTTATCCAATTCATTTAATTGCATTTTCTGGTGTTTTCCCGCGGTCTCCATATCATCATTACAATGCTTAAGGGCCTAATAAGCTTTATGTTCAAGTTCAATTGACAAGTGACAATTCTTCCCATACACAAGCTTATAAGGAGTTCACCCGATGGGCGTCTTATGAGCGTCCTAAAGGCCCATAATGCATCGTCCAACTTATCCGACCAAGATTGTCGATTTTCCCCAATAGATCTCTCCAAGATCTTCTTCAAAGCTCGGTTTGAAACCTCGACTTTCCCACTTGTTTGTGGGTGATAAGCTGTAGAAAGACGATGTGTAACCCCATATTTCCTTAGGAATCTTTCGAATTGGTCGTTACAAAAATGGGTTCCACGATCGCTTATGATCGCACGAGGGGTTCCAAACCGAGAAAACAAGCTTTTCAAAAACTTGACTACCACACGAGCATCGTTGGTGGGCAAAGCCTTGCTTCCACCCACTTAGATAGGTAGTTAACGGTGACAAGGATGTACTTATTACCATGAGATGATGGGAACGGCCCCATAAAGTCAATGCCACAAACGTCAAAGATCTCACACACTTGGATGATATTTTGTGGCATTTCATCGTTTTGTGAGGCTTTTCCTTGTCGTTGCATGAGTCACACGACTTCACAAGTGCATGTGCATCTCGGTAAATAGTAGACCAAAAGAAACCGGCATAAAAAACTGATAGGTGTGTAAACACCCATCCTTTTTACCACTTAATTACAATAATAACTGAGCCAAAACGTGTATTTTATGTCTTTTATGTCAGAATTATGCGTGGTTTGTGTTTTTTTTGTGATTTAGGACGAAAAGGTGAAAAGTGGAGAAAACACGGCATTTACGGGCTTTTGTTGAAGAAAAAGATGAAAGACGAGGTCAAGAAGTCAAGAGTGCAAAAAGAACGGAAGTCCAAGACCAATTCTGAAGATTTATCGAAGAAAAAGTCAAAAGACGGAAGTTTATCAAAAGCCGAAAAAACTCAAGTCTATTTTATTGAAGAATTAAAAGACGAGTTTAAAGAAATCCCGAGCCAAAAGTCCTTAAAGTCCAAGATTAACAAAAGACTAAGAAGGAAGGACTTAATGGTGCAATTAACAAGAAAGGAAGGAGGGAAGGAAGCTTCCCCTAACCATCTCCCTAATCTCCTATAAATACTTCTCATTTTCATTTCATTAGTTTTGTTGACTAAGGTGACAATTAGTCTTCCACCTTTATTTTTCTTGCACATTTATTTTATTGCACATTTAAATACTCGTCTCGCACTTTTAATACATTTAATTTTCCAAGTAAGTGTTCTTTAATTTTCTTGTTTTAAATTTCTCATTCTACCTTTCTTTCTTTGCTTGATCTTTATTTTTATATGCTTATTGTCTTGCTTAATTGATTAAAGGTTGTCTTTTATGTTTTTGATTGTTTTAGATCATTGATTCTTATAGCTTATTTGTTTTCATCTTTACGTTTTCAAAGTTTTTATAAAAGTTATTTTTATATAAAAGTTGTTTTTCGTAAAGCTTATTCATTTCATGTTTTAAAAGTCTTTAAATTTCAGTTTAGTAGCTTATTTTTATACGGTTTGCCTTAGGATTTTAGACTTGTGCTTATTTGATTAGTAGCTTATTTGTTTAGCTTAATTTGTGCTTTTTCTTCCGTATTCCGATCTGACAAATCGGAAAAGGGTTTATTATTCCGACCAACGTTCCTTGCTTGGTCGGAAAAGGGTTTACATATTCCGACGAGAGGGAGACAATATTCCGATTGGGGAGTTTAGTGATATTCCGATTGGAGCTAAGTGACAGGTATTCCGATCAGAGATCTTCTATACATTCCGATTGGGTATACCGACCAAGTATTCCGATCAAGGACTCTTCTGTACATTCCGATTGGAGGATTTAAGATATTCCGATTGGGATTCGTTTGGTTATTCCGATCAGCGTAAGTGACATATTCCGATTGGCATTCCAATCTACATTCCGATTTGGGGGTAATCTAACATTCCGATTGGACAGTTGTGCACATTCCGACGAGTTTGATCGGAATATATTCCGATCTGGGGTAATTTCATATTTTGTCTTGTCTAATTTTTAAGTTATCATTTTAATTCTTGTCTAATTTTAATTTCCGTCACGCTTTATTTTAAGTCATTTAATTAATTTACTTTCCGTCACGTTTTTAAATATCGCACCTTCTCTTTAAATTAGACTTAGTTTAATTTTAAACGCCATTTTACTTTAACGACATTTACTTTTAAGTCTTTGCACATTTAAATTTTAAAACAACCAAAAATATTTGTTTCACCAAAATCAACTGAGTCGTACTTTGAACCAATAATCAATTCGTTAAGATATCGAGAACAAGAACTTTAATTTTTATACGGGCCAAAAGCCTTGTATTAAAAACCTTCTTAGCCGTGAGATTAGCACCGTGGTGACCACCCGTGGGTCCCTCATGACAAGCTCTCAGGATGTTAGAAGCTTCGGTAACAAAGACACAACGTCGAATAATTTGATCCGCACAAGTTCGAAACAAGTAAGGGTCGTTCCAAAAATAGAACTTGACGTCACGAAAGAATTTTCGTTTTTCTTGAGTCGTCATACCCTTGATGATGAAGTTGCCCGCATGGTAATTTGCGATGTCCGCAAACCATGGGGTAGAAGAATCAAGCTTAGAATTCACTACACCAAGTGTCTCGAGAGGAAATGTTTCGGTGATTTCCTTGGGCTCGTAAACACTTTGGTGAGGATCTTCCAAACGAGAGAGATGATCGGCCGCTAGATTCTCGACTCCTTTTTTGTCAATGATTTTGTGATCAAATTCTTGAAGGAGGAGAATCCAACGAAGTAATCTCGGCTTTGCATCTTATTTAGCCATAAGATACTTGATAGCCGAATGATCCGTATACACTATGCATTTAGTCAAGACGAGATAAGGTCAGAATTTATCAAATGCATACACCACGGCAAGGAATTCCTTTTCCGTTGTAGTGTATTTTAGTTGAGCCTCGGTCATCGTCTTGCTTGCATAGTGAATAGGCAAGAAGTACTTATCATGACGTTGCCCCAATACGGCCCCGATAGCGTAGTCACTAGCGTCACACATGAGCTCAATGGGGAGGTTCCAATTGGGAGCAACTAGAATGGGAGCTTCGGTAAGTTTCCTCTTAAGGATTTCAAAGGCTCGTACACAATCTTCGTCAAAGACAAAACGTGCATCTTTTTCAAGGAGATGTGTAATAGGTCGAGAGATCTTTGAAAATTCCTTGATGAATCGACGATAAAAGCCCGCGTGGCCTAGGAAACTCCTAACTCCCTTGACGGTTTTGGGATGAGGTAATTTGGTGATGACGTCTACCTTAGCTTGATCTACCTTAATCCCCGCTTTCGAAACCTTGTGCCGTAAGACGATTCCACTTTTAACCATAAAATGACATTTTTCCCAATTCAGCACAAGGTTGGTTTCCTCACAACGGTTCAACATTTTCTCAAGATTCGACAAACACGAAGTGAACGAACTACCAAACACGGAAAAGTCATCCATGAAGACTTCCATCGTCTTCTCGATCATATCATGAAAATAGCCATCATGCACCTTTGAAAGATTCCCGGTGCATTGCAAAGTCCGAACGGCATTCTACGATAGGCAAACGTTCCATATGGACACGTAAACGTAGTTTTTTCTTGATCACGAGGATCGACGGGGATTTGGAAGTAACCGGAAAAACCATCTAAAAAGCAATAGAAATCGTTTCCCGCAAGACGCTCCAACATTTGGTCCATGAAGGGCAAGGGAAAATGGTCTTTTCTAGTGGCGTCATTCAACTTACGATAGTCAATGCACACTCTCCATACGGTCACGAGTCTAGTGGGAATTAACTCGTTGGCATCGTTTGGCACAACGGTCATTCCTCCCTTCTTAGGGACGCAATGAATAGGACTCACCCAAGGGCTATCGGAAATAGGGTAAATCATTCCCGCGTCAAGGAGTTTTAGGACTTCCTTTTTGATGACGTCGTGAATATGGGGTTCACCCTCCTTTGACATTAGATTACGGGTTTGTAATCCTTCTCCATTAAGATTTGTGGGTACAAAATTTGGGATCAATCCCCTTAATTTCGGACAACTTCCACACAATTGCCCCTTTGTGATCCTTTAGAACATCGACAAGTGCAGTTTTTTCATCATCTGAAAGATCTTTCGCAATAATAACCGGCAACTTTACGTCCTCCTCCAAAAATATATATTCAAGGTGAGGAGGTTAATCTTTCAACTCGAGGATAGGTGGTTCCTCAATCGAAGATTTGGGCTCGATACTCATAACCTCCTCAGGTGGAGGAAATGGGAAATCGTAAAGAAAATCCTTGATAATCGAGAAGTCCTCATCATTGTCGAGGTCTTCGTCACAAGTACGTGGAACATCTAATTCTTCCAACATAAAACCACCACCTTCAAATGGAGTGAAGGTTGGTGACGAGTTATCAAGAATGGGATCTAACATAGTGGGATTGCCACTATTCTCATCATCACCAAAACCAAGAACTTCTTGTGAAAATTCCTTGCAAACAACGTCAATCATATCAACGAGGTTTATTGTTGCAACAGAATAAACATGAGAAATTGGAGAATTTTGAGTTGCGATTATAACAAGTTCCTCGTCGTTGAAACGTAAGGTGATCTTTCTAGCATACACATCAATTAACACCATAGACGTATCTAAAAACGAACGACCTAAAATGAGAGGAACTTGAGGATCCGTGGGAATATCGATAATGATAAAGTCTACCGGATAATAGAACTTTCCCACTTTCACAAAAACGTCTTCCGCCAATCCACATGCGGGAATTGTGGAATGGTCGGTCAACTCGATAGACATTAGTGAAGGAGTAAGATTAGGAAGATTGAGCGACCTGAAGATTGCAAGTGGCATCAAGTTAATACTAGCACCAAGATCGGCCAAGGCATAGCATTCTTCCATATCTTGGATTGCACAAGGAGTCAAGAATTTACCAGGATCGCCGACTTTTTAAGGTATGCGGTTAAGATAAACCGATGAACAACTAGATAATTGTTGCAATTTATCCTTGTTGTTCAACATACTCTTAAAGTTAGTGGCAAATCGAGGCATCATGACCAAAGCATCGACAAAACTCACATTAAAATGAACGTCACGAAACATTTTCATAAAAAGCTCAAATTGCTAATTGTCGTGCTCTTGGCGTTTCTCCTTTCTAAGTCTCGATGGATAGGGCAAAGGTGGTGTGGGTTGAGGCATAGGCATAGCCTTTGGAATCTCGGGTTCCAAATGTGGTAATGGGTCAACCGTAGGTGTGGCATGAGCGGTACTTCGTGGGATTGGGACATGATCCTTTTCGACCACCACCTCGGGTTCTTCCTCAAATGCATCCTCCGTAGGAGCAATTTGTTGAGGAGTCGGTTCCTTAAATGTCTTACCACTACGTGTGGTAATCACTTTCATCTCTCCCTTAGGGTTCGATATGGTGTTACTAGGAAGACTACTCGAAGACGGTTTGCACATTATAGCCTCAAACATAGATGAAATTTTATCCTCAAACATGGATTGCCTCTTCTTGGCCTTAATCATCTCTTGTTTTATTTCATGTTGCCCTTGTCTCATTTTTTGTTGGTTTTGTTGTAACCTAGTAACATTTCCTTCCATTTTGTTTGTATGGATTTTAAGCTCATTTGCTAACTCGTTTTTCAACTCCTTCTTCAAGTCGTTCTTAAACTCGGATCTTAGGCTAATGATTTCTCTTTGAA
Organism: Glebionis coronaria; assembly: GCA_025667525.1. NCBI lineage: Eukaryota > Viridiplantae > Streptophyta > Magnoliopsida > Asterales > Asteraceae > Glebionis > Glebionis coronaria. Next base: position 187,212,673 of record CM046882.1, on the reverse strand, counting down.
TGTTGTCAAACGTAGCATCGTTTCCATTAGCGTATTCAACAAATTCATTTGGAAGATCTTTCAAAGTTTGCAAACCCTTGTTGTTATTTTGAAAATCATTGTTTTGATTTTTGTTTGAAACTTGATTATTAGCCCCTTGATTCCCATAGTTTCCTTTGTAATTGTTTTTAAAACCAACTTGATTGTTTTGATAGTTGTTGTTAGCATTTTGATTGGGAACAAAACCCGGTGGAGTCAATTGATTGGAGCGGGTAACTTGACCGTTTTGGTTGTAAGTTCCCGTGGCCGCGTAGGCACTCGAAGTGTTACCACCGTTGGTAATGCACTCGGAGAAATCATGACCTCCACCACAATACATACATGAAACCTCAACCGCTTTAGCCGACGCGGGAGCACTTTGTTCTCTAACTTTGAATTCAATTAATAGCCCTTTAAGCTTATCAAAGATTTTGTTTTCCAAGTTCGCCTCAATTTGGCAAGCATCGATGGTATTGGACAAAGAAGGTGAAGCCGAAGACGAAGCCTTACGAACACTCGATGTGTTACAAGGACTATACACCTTAGATCTATTCTCAATTATCAACAACACTTCCTCAACCGTTTTACACAAAAAATGACCACCCGCGGCGGCATTTAGATAATCCCTTTCATGATCATTTAAACCATTGTAAAACGTGTCAATTTGATGCAAGTCTGAAAAACCGTGATGAGGACACTCATGTAACATTTCCTTAAACCTATTCCAAGCTGTTGAAAAACTCTCATTAAATTCTTGTGAAAATTTTGAAATCTCGTTTTTCAAATGCGTAGTCTTAGAGGGCGGAAAAAATTGGTTCACAAACTTAGAAACGAGATCCTTCCACGTCAATATATAATTGGGTGGCTCTTTCTCTAACCAAATTTTAGCGGGCCCCGCTAGGAATACGAAAAAAGCATCATCTTAATCGAATCATTAGAAACATCCTTAAATTTGCAAGTGGTGGTAAGACGATTGAATTGGCGGATATGGTTGTGCGGGTTGTCCTTTTCATCACCACGGATTTTGTTGTTTTGGATCATCGACAACAAACCCGTTTTCACTTCAAAATTCTCCGCAAGGATAGCGGGAATCACAATAGCCTCTCCATAACCCTCGGTGAGTGCTTGAAGTAACTCCATCATAGTTCGATTCGCCATGGTTGGTTCTTCTTCTACGATAGGTTCGTCAATAGGAGACTCCTCACTAGAAAGATTAGGAGTAGGTGTTGACTCCTTTTGGTTTTTTCGTTTACGTGCACGTCTTGCTTGATTACGAGTAAGCATAAACGTCGCGTACAACGTGGGGATGAGCATAGAAGATTCTTTTTGGTGTTTTTAATTTTTCCAATTTTTTTGGTGGTTTTTGATTGTTTTTACTTTTTTTGGATTTTTGTGATTGTATTAAGTAGACAAAAATCTACAAATCTCCTCCTTAATCAAATCTCTTGATTAAAGAAGCCTAAAGAATGAAAACGATCACGTGAAGTGAACGCCTTCGATGACTTTAGAACGTTGGTGGAACACCAAAACGTTCAACAGGGTTTAATCAAATGAAACCAAGAAAATATATGATACTTAGATAATACTTTGGTTGGCAAACCCTCGATTAGCCCTTTTTATCTAAACACTCACAAGCAAGCGGGGAAACGAGGCGGTGCGAAGCACTTAAGAGCCTTTTTCCTTAGGGTATATTTTATAATACCCGCCTTATACCCACCTTATAGTTTGTGTTTTTCAAAATTAAGCTTCACGAAAGTATTTATCTATTTTGCCTTTTCTTTCTTGTTTGAGATTCGAATACAATGATTGAGTAATGACCTCCCAATCAAGGTTGTGTTTTCACACTTTTGGAGTACTTGTGAATTTATTATTCTACGTATACAATATAGTAATAGTATTCACGTAAAAAACGAAAACCGATAATACGTATTAGTAGAGTACTACTAATACAATTAGCTATTATGGCTATATAAAAACAAGAATTGTCCAAATCAAAACACAACACGCCTCCCCGGAAGCGGCGCCAAAATGATGTTGAGTAAAATACGTCTTTTAGGAAAAAGAGCGTAAAAGTGGAAAGTATTAAGTGTCGGTTTAGGAAAACCAAAGCACTTATGACCCAAAGTGGGTATCGTTCTCAAGGAGGCAAGTGTGTTGTGTTAGAGATGATTAATGGTTTGTGATTATATTGATGAGAAATTAAAAGAAGAAAATAGATTAGAAGAGAATGACGGTTACGATTATGGATTAAACTAAGACGAATAGTCGTACAAGTAAAACCGTAAATTAAAAATTTACCCTAAAAATTCCTAGTAAATTACAATAAATCCCAAAAAATATAATTAGAGTTTACAAAAAATCAAAAATCACTCAAACCGTTTATTTAATTAAATAATAATTTTTAATGCTAATTAAAGCCCAAAAAATCAATTTAATTAACAAAAAGCCCAAAATGAGATTTTTTCACTTGTAAACCTCTAAAATGACTTAACTAAATTTATAACTATTTTTGAAAGTTTTAAAGTTAATTAAAACTATTTAAAAACAATTAAAAACTATTAAAACTTAAAATAATTCTAAAAATTAATCTAATAACAATAAAAATATACTAAAAATTGTAAAATTCCTAACTTAATGTATTTGAACTAATAAAAATGAAAAAACTTGAAAAATCAAAATTTTAATTTTTAATAATAAAATAATAATAAAATATTAATAAAATCCAAAATTTATAAAAAATTATAAAAAGTTGCAAACTAGTTTATTTTAACCTAAATAATACAGAAATGAAGTTGAAATTACAAAAATACCTCTATTGGGCCTAGAAATGGGCTAAAAGTCCAAACAGTCCCTTAATGGGCTCAAATTGGCCCAATAAGAAAAATGTTATCCAAATAAGCCCAAAAGCTCCTATCTGACTTAAAAATTATTTTAAGAACAAAACTCTGAAGGCCCAAAAGCTGAAAATGTGTTTAAGATAGCTTATTTCAAAGCAGCTTATTCTTAATGGGCTTTTTGGCCCATTAAGCTATAATCTGATTCCATAAGCTAAAATTTGACACACAAACTTCTTTTGAGTTACTTAAGAGATCTGTAAAAAGAAAATTGGAAAAATCACAAGAAATAAGCCTGAAATAAGCCAAGACTCTCTTCACAAAATGACAAAATAGTCGTTTTTGAGTTCTAGACCACCTCAAGTGCTGATTCAACTTTCAAAAGCTTTTAAATGACTTAACTAAGCAAAATAATCAAAAAGTTTTCAAATAAGCACAAGCAATAAGCCAGAATAAGCAGATAAACACTTGTTTAAAAGTAAACTTAATCAGTTTTCTAGTAAAAAGTCAAAGTCAAAGTCTAATAAGCTCCAGATCAAATAAATGGGTCAAATGACGAAGATCTATCACAAAAAATAAGTTGTTGCAAGTCTGGATAAGCCAAATTGGCTTATGAATAAGCTGAATGATAGTTTACACTAGCAGGGGCTAGTTTTGGTGGTTAAGCAGTGGGAACTTTTCCCCCCTGCTTGACCTTTTTGACTTTTTGTCTTATATGACTTTTTGTTGGATTCAAGTTACAAACAAGGCACCCTTATGATCAGTGAATCACAAGGAGTCAAGAACAACAAAAATATCACACTTCCAATCAGCCAATCAGTGCAGTTAATTCAATTTATTACCAGATAAGCACCATATATGAACATAAGCAGTTATGAACTCAATAAGCTATTTTAGCAAGATTCAGCCAACCAAATTGCACCAAAAGCATACACAAGCTATAATTAATTCAAATGAACAAATTTAAACAGGTTTCATGCAATGGTTCAAGGTCTAGATCAAGATTCAAGCAGATAATAGTTACTGATGAACAAGAACAAGCAGACTTTTTACTTTGCTGATATACTTGACCACAAGGCCAGATTCAAACACTAAAATCTTGTTAACAGGTTATAATGAGTATGTTCAATCACTTTTTATCCCTAAGCATGCATACAAACTAAGTGTTTCCAAATTCTTAGGTCAAAACAAGCAGATTTCCAACTTATATAGCACAATCAAGGATTTGATGTTTTAAAGCCAACAACTTGCAGAAAATAGCATACAACCAAGTATATTGCAGATACAAACTCAAACAAACCACTTCCAATAACACAATAACAAACTATGATCTTAAACAGGTTAACCCAAACACCCCTTATCTTTTTAAATCAAGATTAAACAAGTATAAGTGTGTTTCAATGTTACCCAAGCCCAATCAAACACAATAACAGATTTATTATGCAGTATCAAGCAAGATTAAGCCACAAATTCAACAAGAACATAAGCAGAACTAAAAATCACAAATTTCAAGTACTTTGACAGATTTTTGAGAAAGAGGTTCAAACCTCATGGATGTACATACACACCCACGAATGTTTGAGCTGATGTGCTAGCAAGAACAACCACAAGCTTCCACAAACAAGCTGCTAATATTGAACAAGGTTAGAAGCAATATTATCAAAAACAGAAAAATGGAAAAATGGAAAAATAAATCTGATTAATGCAACCTTGTTCCCACACTTGATTATCCCCAAACTATAAGCTCACAACACCTTGATAAGCTCCTTATCAGGGTGTATAGATCACTTATAGCCCAAGAATTCCAAGGTTTAAACCAAGCCTTAGAAAAATATCAAATTTTTAACTCTTGTACAATTTCTTGCACAAGGTTTGAAAACACGTTTTGAGATTCAAGTTTAGCAAAAATTAAACATAAACAAGCATATATAAAGATTGGCACTTGACTTTTCTTCACAATTTCAAACACAATTCATTAAACATGAAAATGGCTTTAAAGAAAAGTGAACAAGGAAAAATTCAAGAGCCGGGCTCAATGTATGAGGCCTTATGCCTTTTATAGGCTACAATGCTTAACTAAGAACATAAAAAACGTAAACCCTAAAGTTGTAGAAGTCCCATTCTGCCCTTGAGAATTTTGGCTTTATGCTTGATCATGTGAACTCTTTGGCTGTTTGTGAAGCTATAAAGTGTGTAGCAATTGCATCAAGGGCTCAAAATAAGCTTAAGTTTCAAGCTTCAATCTTGGACGTTGGATGGTTGGCAGGTTTTGGCTTTTTCTCCCAAAACCGTATACAAGGGTTTAACATGTGACCATGGTGATGATGTGGCATGGGTTTTGGGAGTTGGGTTATGTTTATGATTAGCTTAATCATAAATCTGGACACTTTAGTGGCTTAATTTCAAGTAGTTTGAAAAAACCCAATTTTGATTATGAATGTCAAGAACAAGTGTTTGATCTGATTTTGTTTTTGAATGAGGTGTTAAGCGCCTAATTAATATTTAATTAGGGTTAGTTAAAAACCGGTTGTGAGTGGGGAGTGATGTGGAAGTTTGGTGGGTGGTGATTGGATAAAAGGGTTGAGTGGGGTTCGTGGCAGGCCAAGAGTGGTCTAGGTATCTTTCTTTGTCTGCCCCTTTTGGTCCTTCTTCTTTCATTTCCCTTTCAGTTGTAATTTTAATAAGCCAAAACCGGATTCCTTTGTTATTAAAGTTTCCTTTTTCACACTTTTGCCCCAAATACTTTTCCAAAGTATTTTCAGTGGTATTTCTTGCCAATTCTTGATACTTGAAGGGTTGTTTTGGCATTTTCTTCATAGATAATGGTCTTGACTTGTATGATTTTATTTTTGGAGGACTAATATTGACAAGTCTTAATTGTTGAGGGACCATTCTTGCCAATTCTTCAAAGTGGAGGGCCCTTTTTGTAAATTTGACAAACTTTAAGGACCAAACTTGTAATTATGAATATAAAAGGGTTTAAAGTGTCAATTCTTCAATATTGGAGGACCCTTCTTGCATAATCTTCAAATCTTCAAGGTTTTTCTTGGAAAATCTTCATTAGGGCTTGGTTCATTGTGCGGCTTCGTTTCCCGTGTTCGTTTTTGCATGTTTCTTGTGATCTTTTGTCATTTTCTCAATATCCGTACCTAAAATACACAAGTAACAAACACAAGCATATATTTGGCCATTTTCATGATATTTTATGCATTTAAAGCCCGTTTTGGACGATGAGACAATGTATAAAAGCAGTCTCATCACTATGCGCGGGTACTCGTCTAGTATTAATTAATTACTACAAGTATTACGTATATTAATATTATTATTAATACATGATAAGTAGTTACGTATAATACTTAAAACATAACAATAATAAAATACGACCATAAAATACGAACACACATGATAAATAATTAAGCACGGAAATCAAAACGAAAGTATGTAAGTGTGTGTGTTTGGACGCCAAGAAGAGAGAGCAAAGGGGCCTTTTGGTCCGACCCATTAAACAATTCTAGTTCATTAACCAAAACAACCAGGGAATGAATCCATCATATACTTTACAGGAAAAATATTAAAAACCCTAAATCCTTTCTCTCTCTCTCTCTCTCTCTCTCTCTCTCTTGGTCGCGACATAGAAACCCACACAAGGAGGAATTTTGGCATTTTGATCTTTGAATAATTACGGTATTGTGTTTGTGTTCTAAATCCTTAACCAATCACGCATTCCTCCAATCTAATATTTTTATTTATTATGTTCATTGTTCAAGATCCATAATAAGAAATCATTAAAAACATGTTAAACAAGGATTAAAACATTGGAATTAGGGGTTTTGGGTTTGGTATGTGTCGGGTTAACACAAACTGAGACTAAAGATGGTCTCGGTGGTGGGTTTTGGTAACCAGTCGCACCCCATAAGGGGGCGATGGTGGTTTTGTTCGGCCGCCGCAAGCACCAACACTCCTAACAGGGAAAGTTGGCTTCCATCAGTGCCAAACCGAGAGCATTTGCTCTCGGTGGGAACAGGATGCGCAACAGGGGGAACCCGGCTAGGCCGGGGTGAACCTTGGACCAGCAGTGGCACCGGCTGGGCTGCCGGTGGCTTCTGGTAGTGGTTGGAGCAAGCCACAACCACGGATGTGGTGAGCTATGGTGTTCGAGGCGAAGCTGAGACCTCCCATGGTCTCGGTGGGGTCTTGTAGGGGCTCGGGTAGAACCAAACACACCGAGGGGTGTGTTTGGCTAAACTTTTACTAGAAACATGTTATGTATTTTATTAATAATTTCATGAAAATAATACATGGTTAATTAAATTAATTAATAACCAAGACTTATGTTATAATTTATTTAAATAAAAACCATGATATATTATATGCCCATTTTATTTAAATAAACTTTATTATAAAATAATTATTAATATAATTATTCATGTACATTTACTTAATCAAGAAAACTTCGCTTAACTAATTTATATTCATTTTAACCAATGTTTAATTAAATTAATAACATGATTTAATTTAATTATATAATAAATCATTTAAGGTAAAGTTTAATCATTAAAATCATGTAATATTATTAGTTAATAATTACTTATGATATCATATATTATTATTATTAATTAATAATCATATGTTAAGACTAAGTATTAAATATAATTAAACTTGATTATATATTAATCATGACATATAATATGCTTATTAAAACTATAGCTTATATCATTTCACTTATTTAATAAGCTTATTATTAATTATGAAAACATGTTAAATATGGAAATATACTAAATATAGAAACATGCTATTTATAGAAACATAATAAATATAGAAACTTTCTATTTTTGGGAACTTACTAATTATGAAACTTTCTACTTTTGGAAACTTACTATTTAAGGAAACTTGCTATTTTTGGAAAGTTACTATATATGGAAACCTGCTATTTTTGGAAAGTTACTATATATAGAAAACTGCTATTTTTAGAAAGTTACTCATTATGTTATAACAAGTACTATAACACATAAAACATGAAATACACTAATCAATAACACATGAAACACTCAGAAACACTAAAACATGACAAGAACAAGTAAAAGAAGTCAAGAACATGTCAAGTAAACTAATTATCACTAAGTATAAATTAAACAAACAACTTATTATGTAGCTATCGTTAAGTCGGAGTGATCTTTACTTTCGTTTTCATCCTCATTACTGGACACAAGGTACGGATATTCCGTCCTTCGGTAAGAACACTCTCTTCCTATATTAGGATTCCCCGTTTGCAGCCATCAGTTTTCCCGAATAGTTACTTAATCTAAACAATAATTATTTGATTAATATTTTAGATTGCCTGAGCTATATACATTCATGCCAGTTTCACCTAGTTATGGAGGTACCATAACCATAACACTGGAGGCACCGGTGTTATGACCCTTCCGCGGTGAGAGTGATTGCTCGCGGCGTCCCTTTTAGTCATTTAACCTATTTTATTATTATCATGTGGGGCGAATGGGTGCATCCTAGGACAAGGTTAGCAAGATTACATGGTGTGACAACCGTGGTTTTGAGGTTCGTCACTTGGTCTTATTTTAAGGTTAATTTATGTGTGACTATGTGATTTGCATGTTTACATGTTATTTTACGTGAACGAGGTTGGTGTGGATATCGTTTATGGGTATAAAGTACTCATAAGTAAATCGAGGAACGGTTATTTCATGTTCATGAGCTCACAAATTAGTGACTATGAAATGAAATGGTGTTATTTTGGTGTTTACGTATACGTATAAGTATTATAGTAAATTGTATTTTTTTAGGATTTAGGGTTTAGCATTTAGAGGTCTCGGGTAAGGTGTTTAGTCATGTGAGTATTTTTCGGGATGGTTTTCAGTCATTTAGGACTTAGTTATAAAGTTTATTTCAAAATTTAAGATTTTTTTTAAAACTGTATATTTTACGTTTTTTACGGTATACGCGTAAATTTGACTAGTTTTACGGTTTTGAGGTTTTGAAGGCTTTAGGAGCTGAAATAAATTAAGGAAAATTAAGGTAATATTGTTATTACAATTATTAATTATTTTAATAAAAAAACGAAATTATGGGGGGTAAGGGTCGGTTAAAACAAAAGGAAGGAAAAAAAAAGAAAAAAAAAGAAAAAAAAGGAAAGTGGGCAATTATACTTGGGCTAGGACTTGTCAATAACTATATAAGGTGTAAAATAAGATGGAAAAGACATAATCCCTGGAGCAAAAGAAAAAAACGACGGCCAATTGAGAAAATTTAGGGTTCTTCAAAAAAATCTTGGTTTCCATTAATCTTAAGGTAAAACCTTCAAATCTCTTTTCAATTTAATTGTTTTTAATTCTTTCTCAATCATCTTATGATGGATTTAGGTTAGGGTTTAAATTAAAATCTGTATATTAATGATATTATAATGATTAGGTGAATTAGGGCTTGTAATTAGTGGAGTTATGGGTAATTAATTAGACTAATTATGTTAAAATCGTTTTTTAAAAACTGGGCAGAATTTTAGGTCAATTGTTTTGACCATATATAGAATTCTATAAACTCTTATTTTACGATCCAAGTATCCCTGGAAAGGTAATTGAGTTGGTTTTCAAATGTAAGAAACGAGAACTAAATTGGAGGTCGGGAAGTGGGTCAAAAACAGGTTACAACAGTCGGAGGTCAAAACAGTTTTGAAATCAGCGGGTTTTCAATTAATGTTTTAGGGTAATTGGGGTACTTAGGAGTACACTTGAGCCCTATAATGAGCATGGGAGTTGGTTTATATATTAAATAAGAGGCCTGGAGGAGGGATAAGCAAATGGGTTAGGGTAAGACCCCCTAATCATAACATACTTTTTGTATGTTCAAAATCAGTAAAGTCCAGATAGACAAAAGTATATATATATATATATATCGGAGCCTTAACAGTAGCTTTAAGGTTGGGGCAAAAGGGAGGAGTTAGCTGACATATGTAAGGGAATAGGGTTTCCTTTACAGAGGTCATGAGTATGGTTAGGTGGGCGTTTGGCTTATAGTTTGGAGACCTAAAAACCGGGACTGTTTTGGGTAAAATGTTAACGAGACGGGTTATGAAGTAAACTAAGTTAAGGGCTTTACAGAGGGGTGTAATGAGATGCTTAGAGCATATAAATGAGGTATATATATGGGAGAAGGTTAGATGTCCATCATGGATTGATGAGCCATCTTAGTGTTTGGTTCATGTTTTGATTGTGTGCTTTTGTTTGTTAGCTTTTTGCTAGTGCATGGATTTTTGGAGAAGCTCAATCAGGTGAGTTTCATAGTCCCATGTCTTTTAATGATTTTGACATCCAGATGGAATGGAAGAGACACTGTTTGGTTTTATAACTTATGATGTGAATGTTTTATGATTGGTAATGGACTTGTGTGTGCACTTATGTGATTAACTGCTATGTGATTCTTGATTGTGTTTATGATTTGGATCGGGGGACACGTACCGTCTCAGTTATTGTGGTTTGACTTGGTACCAAGGGGATGTTGACAAGGCGGAGCCTTGGGAGGTACATAGATGTGTGAGCATCTATAGGACCAATGGATAATGACAAGGCGGGGCCTTGGGATTGGTACATAGGTGTATGGGCGCCTATGGTACCATGGTGTTTGGTAAGGCTGGGAGCCTTGGATTTGGTTTGGAATGATTGATCTTGAATGTTAGTTGTTAATGCATACTTGTAGCACATTGTCCATATGTTTTAGTGGTTTATGGTTGTTCACAGCTTATAATAATCTATTTTCGGTTAGAGTCTAAACCTATGACTCTCACCAACATTATGTTGACGTGTTTTAGTGTATCTTTCAGGTATTAAAGTGGTTAAGCGTGAGAACATATGTGGCTAGGATTGGAGTCGCGTAGGAATGCATTTAGAAGGAGATCCCCGTTCCTTCTTAGTTTATTTTTCTGTTTGTTTCAATAAGTGATACTATGAACCTATATGTTGATTTGTTTGTGTTATTTGTTTGTCTTGGGTAAGAGGTAGGACTGTTACCTACTTACCTAGACTCCTGCATTGATGAGATATTGTCATGACATCTGTGTCACCTTTTATGACATTTCTAATTCATATGGTTCTCTCTACGGACACGCTATTGTTGTATTGATATCCATGCGTCGCGTCCCATATTCCGCCATGGTGGGGTGTGACAGAACGGTATCAGAGCCAATGGTTATAGAGAATTAGGTTGCCTAGTCTAGTAACCTAGTCTATAGCTTAAGGGTTCCTGCATATAGGCGTCATAGGAGTATGTGTGCATTTTTTATTAATTAAAGTTTTCTGGATGTTATTGGTTTTTACTTGCGATGTTAGTTAAGTTTTGACTAGTATGGGTTGAAACATAGTAGTTCATACTTAGCCACATGTTATTTTCTTTTCGGGGTGTGACTAGTGCTGGTTGAACCATAATCATCCACGCTAGTCATTGTCGTACTTTGCTTAAATTGTACATTATAGTACATAGTTTGGTACATGGTAGTTTCTATCTTTTGTTGGGTTATTTTATGTACCTAAGGTATAGTATTTTTTCTTTTGATGTTTAAGTCATGTTCCCTAAGAATCATGTGGTGGTTCGAGTTATTAGGAGTAGGTGGATATGAAGGATTTTAAGCTGTTTCCACTCTTATGGGCGACATGACTTATAACTGATTATGTATTTCAAGAGTTTGACAATGTTATTTTAATGGATGGAGTTTTGGACTTTTTTGGTTATGTGGTTATGAGCTTATGTGAGTAGATGGATATATGTGTTATGTGTTGTATTAATTCTTATAAGTGTCATCATAGGAAGGAGTGCATTGGGGAAGGGTAATTGTATAAGTATGGTGGCCAACATAGTTATACAAGTACCACGACTTAAATGGATTCCTAAGTATGATTGCATGGAAGAGGGTTAGTACATGCTTGTATAGTAGATGTTAGACGAATTTAAGTATATGTATCCCGATATGCCTATATATGTATGATCCCCTACAATTATCGATTGTATCCTTAGGAGGGTGGCTAGCTAGCTTTTTTTTGATATTAAACCTCCGTTGTAGCGTATTCTTTGAGTTTCGTATTTCACGTGTACGTTTTAAAATGGTGTTCTTGGTTTTAAGTCTATTGAAATAACTTGGGATTTCTTTTGAGATACTGAAATCGTTTGTGTTGGGTCTTACATTCCTTTTAGTCGGTATATACTGAAAAGAATTGGAAATCTACTATAGAGTTGAATAGTTGGTTGTATTCGGTGAAATAAGGGTAAGGTATTGGAGTCGTGTTTGAAACAAGATGTAACATAAGATTTTTTTAATCAACACTTATTTATTTCAAATTCTAAAAGATTTTCTTTAAAATAAAGCGAAATAAAATATCTTTATACTTAAATAGTTTATATAAATGAGCTTAATCAAAATACGTCATTTATAATTATTTATGCAAGAATAAACAAAGTTCATGAAAATTTCACATACATTTATTTCTTTTCATTTAAAAGGATTACGTTAATTACTAAGAGGATTCTTTAGTTTTTTTTAAAAAACAACTAGTATAAAACTGTTTTGGTCATAACTTTTTGGGTGATTCAAAAGCCTAAAATTATGTACTCGGAATGTACTTTTCAAATATTTGGTATGTATAGTCATGGGGTGTCAGTAGCTTGATCAAAATTTTGGTACAAGTGACGGGTTCAAGGTTGAGTTTTGAATAGTAGTTTTTTTTATGATTTGGGATGCACGGGATACCTAGTCTTTGAGTTGAATTTTTAGATCGTCTAGAAGGTTGTTGGTAGATTGTTTGAGTCACATAGAGGTGGTGAGGAAAGAAAAACAATATTCTTTTGGAAAAGTCGATCTTGTGCACGGTTTAAATAATATGTCGCGGGGCATAAGATGTTTTGGTTGCCATTAAGTGTTTCTTGGATCATTTTTCGTTGTCATGAGTCATTTGAATTGGTACATGTTTGAGTTTTCATTTTGAGTTTTCATTTTGAGTTTTCGTGGTTTTGGTCTGTTTTAACTGGTGCACGTGAAATGTCGTTAGTTATCCGTGGGTTTGATTCGTTGATCGTATCTAGTGGATTCAGGATGTAGTTTTGGGTTCGTATTGATTGGGAGCGTTAAGGTAGACATATGAAAGACTTGGTCGCGCCTACACGATTAAGTAGGTGGCCCTGAGAGAATGGTCGGAATACCCTTAGTGGGGATGAAAGAGTTAAAAGTTCGTAGACGAACTAATGTGGTCATGAGGTCTCTTAGGAGTGCCAAGGGCGATGAATAGAGATTTGTATAATGTATGGATATTTGCACAAGTAACGCGCCATAGAGAGTGTTGGAAGGGGATATAATACCTCAAAGGTATTTATGATTGTTCGTAAGGCATGTAAGTTTTCCGAAAATTTCCTGAGATTTAGTAGGTTTGCCAATTACTGTGAGATAGAACCATAAATAGAGCAAGTAGGAGAAGTGAGAGGAGTTGTAGTTAGTGCCTTTCCAAGGAAATTGTTGATGGAATGATTTTAAGAGCAAGAGTTGTTAGAAATTGCAACGGATGCAAGGTAAAATTTGAGTTGCTTAGTAGTAGGTTGGCTGTGAAAAGCGGTTGAGTGGTCTGATAAGAGGAAGTATTGGTCTTTTAGAATACGTGTAGATTTTCGCGAGTAGAACGAGGTAGAAATTTATTCATATTGCTTCTAAGAGAGGGTGCAAGGAGGACGTAGTTGAAACTGCTAAGGATGTTGTATGAACGCTTTGGGTTTACGGTTATGATTTTGGCTTCGTCGAGGCACTAGCAGTTTTCATGGAGTCAATGAACCGGGGGGGGGGGGGGGGGGATGACAATATATAAACGAGTTGTCATCGGGAGCATCGACGACATCTTGATCTACTCAAATCTAAGAAGGAGAGTGAGGCGAATTATGAGTTTGTTTTGGAGTTGTTAGGAAAGGGAATTATACGTGAGATTTTCAAGTGTGAGTTTTAGGATTAAGTTGGCCAGGACGAGTAGTCAGAGATGATGGCATATCGTGGAACCAGCAAGGGGCAAAGTGAAGAAGGATGAGGAAGCGTTTTGGAGGCTAAAGAGGTGGATTGGATCATGAGCAGATCTTGGAATTATCGGAAGGACAGGATGAATTCGCGAAGCATGACGATACGTGGAGCAAGGATTTGGATGTATACGACAACGACAAAGAAAGGCGGTTGTTTATACGTTGTGGGAACTAAAGATTTGGAAGAACTAGATAGACTTAGTTAGTGGAGCTGGATTGTTATATCTGCCTAGAATGCTAGAGGCATTTGGGGTACGAGACGTAGAGAATGATCTATACAGATCATGAACGTCTCCAACACATATTTAATCATCTTGATTGAACATTTGGAAAAGGTGATGGGTGGAGTTAAGTGATGAAAGAAAATTGCAAGGCCAAGTACCATCTGGAAAAGGCAAGCATGGTTGATGAGACATGGAATAAGAAGAACGAAGTGAAGCTAAGACGAACTTGAACTATATGGATGACGTATTAGGGTGGTTTGGATGAAGGATGTAGGTTGCACGAGTTGAGTTGTCTAAAGCAGAGAATGCGTCAACATGTATGTTGTGTGGCTTGGACAATCATATGGAGAAAAGGGACATAGACTATACTTCCTACATAGATAGTAGTAGCTTAGAAAGGGCGATGTAAGGACGAAGTTGGTGAAAGGGATACATAATGGGGTAGAGGAATAAGTACGACGAGAGTTGGGTGATAGTCGATAGACTGACTAATTCATCTCATATTTCAAGAGGAATGAGAAGTCACATAGTTGAGAAGTTGGAAGGATTGCGTACGGATGTGATGGAATAGAGGGTTTAGCGTAAAAGTTAGCCTAATATGTATGGAATGCCTTATGAAGGATTATGGCAAGGTAAGAAACGATGGGAAGCAAGCGTAGTATAACGTTGATAGACTAATGTTTGGTATGAGCATACTATAGGGGTAATTGAGAAAGACTGCCTAGAGCATTGGCGTGAGATTTGGAGATAGTTGGAGAACGCATTATATTAGGAAGAATTCTCCTACAAAGAGAGAGTCACCGGTGAGAGGGGCATATTCCTCATTGATGAGGATGTAAGGAATAAAGGAGGAAACACCTAAATTATAGGCTGAAGACGAGATATAAGATGGTATGGAAATTAAGATTGTGGAGAGACAAGCGAAAAGTAGTATGGAGGAAGAATGATTCGAGGGAGCAAGAGGTTGTGAAGATAGTGGGGTGATATTGAAGAGAAACCGTTAGAGCAAGAGGTTAGTAGTCACGAACAATGGAACGTCCACCTAGAGAAAAGGTGTAACACATGTTAGTATGAAGGATGGTTAGTTACTTGGTGCCAAGCATGGGAAAGCAAGGATGAGGTGGTGGTTATGACATGTTTCTTGTGAATATTATGGGAAGCTTTTGGTTATGCAATCCTTCATATACCATTGGATGTGTTTAAGGTTGGGAGAACTTCCGAATGATGGAAAATCCGTAGAGGATAGAAGCCGTTAGGTATGGTAATAGGAATTGTAGTAGAAACTGCTGAAGTTAATTCATAGGAGATGAGGTGGATCACCGTTACAGTGGGATGAAGTTAGAAGCGGCCAACGTATTGGACCGGAGGTGGATCGGAAAATTATGGAGGTGGTGGCAGTGACTAAGTAGAGATTGAAAATAGCAAAGAACCGACAAGAGAGCTATGCGGACAAGAGGAGTAAGCCGTTGAGATTTGAGATAAAGTTATGCTAAAGGTTTCATCATGGAAAGGGGTGATGCGGTTTGGAAAGAAAAGGGAAGTTAACACCTAGATTTGTGGGTCCATTTGAAATCCTTGAAAGGATTGGGCTAGTGGCGTATAGGTTGAGATTACCGGAGGAATTGAGTAGTGTGCATGACGTATTTCATGTATCAAACTTGAGGAAATGCTTAGCAAGAACTGACTTGCAAGTACCGTTAGATGATATTAGTATGGATACGAGTCTTCGTTTTATCGAATTTCCGATAGAGATTTTGGGTCGTGAAGCTAGGACGTTGGATAAAAAGGGTAATATACCATAGTTATGGGTAGATGGAATTTGGAACGTGGACTAGAGTTCACGTGGGAACGAGAAGGATTTATGAGGAGCAAGTATCCTCAGCTAATTGATAATGACGATCCTAAGGAATAAATCTCGGGACGAGATTTCTATTAGGAGGGAGTGATGTGACAACCGTGGTTTTGAGGTTCGTCACTTGGTCTTATTCTAAGGTTAATTTATGTGTGACTATGTGATTTACGTGTTTACATGTTATTTTGCGTGAACGAGGTTGGTGTGGATATCGTTTATGGGTATAAAGTACTCATAAGTAAATCGAGGAACGGTTATTTCATGTTCATGAGCTCACAAATTAACGACTATGAAATGAAATGGTATTATTTTGGTGTTTACGTATACGTATAAGTATTATAGTAAATTATATTTTTTTAGGATTTGAGGTTTAGCATTTAGAGGTCTCGGGCAAGGTGTTTAGTCATGTGAGTATTTTTTGGGATGATTTTCAGTCATTTAGGACTTAGTTATAAAGTTTATTTCAAAATTTAAGATTTTTTTTAAAACTGTATCTTTTACGTTTTTTTACGGTATACGCGTAAATTTGACTAGTTTTACGGTTTCGAGGTTTTGAAGGCTTTAGGAGCAGAAATAAATTAAGGAAAATTAAGGTAATATTGTTATTACAATTATTAATTAGTTTAATAAAAAAACGAAAAAAAAAGAAAAAAAAGAAAAAAAGGAAAGTGGGCAATTATACTTGGGCTAGGACTTGTCAATAACTATATAAGGTGTAAAATAAGATGGAAAAGACATAATACCTGGAGCAAAAGAAAAAAACGACGGCCAATTGAGAAAAGTTAGGGTTCTTCAAAAAAATCTTGGTTTCCATTAATCTTAAGGTAAAACCTTCAAATCCCTTTTCAATTTAATTGTTTTTAATTCTTTCTCAATCATCTTATGATGGATTTAGGTTAGGGTTTAAATAAAATCTGTATATTAATGATATTATAATGATTAGTTGAATTAGGGCTTGTAATTAGTGGAGTTATGGGTAATTAACTAGACTAATTATGATAAAATCGTTTTTTAAAAACTGGGCAAAATTTTAGGTCAATTGTTTTGACCATATATAGAGTTCTACAAACTCTTATTTTACGATCCAAGTATCCCTGGAAAGTTAATTGAGTTTGCTTTCAAATGTAAGAAACGAGAACTAAATTGGAGGTTGGGAAGTGGGTCAAAAACAGGTTACAACAGTCGGAGGTCAAAACAGTTTTGAAATCAGCGGGTTTTCAATTAATGTTTTAGGGTGATTGGGGTACTTAGGAGTACACTTGAGCCCTATAATGAGAATGGGAGTTGGTTTATATATTAAATAAGAGGCCTGGAGGAGGGCTAAGCAAATGGGTTAGGGTAAGACCCCCTAATCATAACAAACTTTTTGTATGTTCAAAATCAGTAAAATCCGGATAGACAAAAGTATATATATATATCTCGGAGCCTTAACAGTAGCTTTAAGGTTGGGGCAAAGGGGAGGAGTTAGATAACATATGTAAGGGCATAGGATTTCCTTTACAAAGGTCATGGGTATTGTTAGGTGGGCGTTTGGTTTATAGTTTGGTGACCTAAAAACCGGGACTGTTTTGGGTAAAATGTTAACGAGACGGGTTATGAAGTAAACTAAGTTAAGGGCTTTATAGAGGGGTGTAATGAGATGCTTTGAGCATATAAATGGGGTATATATATCGGAGAAGGTTAGATGTCCATCATGGATTGAAGAGCCATCTTAGTGTTTGGTTCATGTTTTGATTGTGTGCTTTTGTTTGTTATCTTTTTGCTAGTGCGCGGATTTTTGGAGAAACTCAATCAGATGAGTTTCATAGTCCCATGTCTTTTAATGATTTTGACTTCCAGATGGGATGGAAGAGACACTGTTTGGTTTCATAACTTATGATGTGAATGTTTTATGATTGGTAATGGACTTGTGTGTGCACTTATGTGATTAACTGCTATGTGATTCTTGATTGTGTTTATGATTTGGATCGGGGGACACGTACCGTCTCAGTTATTGTGGTTTGACTTGGTACCAAGGGGATGTTGACAAGGCGGGGCCTTGGGGAGGTACATAGATGTGTGAGCATCTATGGGACTGATAGGTGTGTAAACACCCATCCTTTTTACCACTTAATAACAATAATAACCGGACCAAAACGTGTATTTTATGTCTTTTATGTCGGAATTATGCGTGGTTTGTGTTTTTGTTGTAATTTAGGACGAAAAGGTGAAAAGTGGAGAAAACACGGCATTTACGGGCTTTTATTGAAGAAAAAGATGAAAGACGAAGCCAAGATGTCAAGAGTGCAAAAAGAACGGAAGTCCAAGACAAATTCTGAAGATTTATCGAAGAAAAAGTCGAAAGATGGAAGTTTATCAAAAGCCGAAGAACTCAAGTTTATTTTATTGAAGAATTAAAAGACGAGTTAAAGAAATCCCGAGCCATAAGTCAATAAAGTCCAAGATTAAAGAAGAATTTAAAGGCTTAAGACTAATGGTGCAATTAACAAAGAGATTAAGAAGGAAGGGCCTAATGATGTAATTAAGAGAAAATGAAGGAGGGGAGGAAGCTTCCTAATCCTCCCGTATATATAGTCATTAGATAATCATTTTTACTCTTGTTGGCTAAGGTGACAATTAGTCTTCCACCTTTATTTTTCTTGCACATTTACTTTATTGCACATTTAAATACTTGTCTCGCACTTTTAGTACATTTAATTTTCCAAGTAAGTGTTCTTTAATTTTCTTGTTTTAAATTTCTCATTCTACCTTTCTTTCTTTGCTTGATCTTTATTTTTATATGCTTATTGTCTTGCTTAATTGATTAAAGGTTGTGTTTTATGCTTTTGATTGTTTTAGATCATTGATTCTTATAGCTTATTTGTTTTCATCTTTAAGTTTTCAAAGTTTTTATAAAAGTTATTTTTATATAAAAGTTGTTTTTCGTAAAGCTTATTCATTTCGTGTTTTAAAAGTCTTTAAATTTCAGTTTAGTAGCTTATTTTTATACGGTTTGCCTTAGGATTTTAGACTTGTGCTTATTTGATTAGTAGCTTATTTGTTTAGCTTAATTTGTGCTTTTTCTTCCGTATTCCGATCTGACAAATCGGAAAAGGGTTTATTATTCCGACCAACGTTCCTTGCTTGGTCGGAAAAGGGTTTACATATTCCGACGAGAGGGACACAATATTCCGATTGGGAAGTTTAGTGATATTCCGATTGGAGCTAAATGACAGGTATTCCGATCAGAGATCTTCTATACATTCCGATTGGGTATACCGACCAAGTATTCCGATCAAGGACTCTTCTGTACATTCTGATTGGAGGATTTAAGATATTCCGATTGGGATTCGTTTGGTTATTCCGATCAGCGTAAGTGACATATTCCGATTGGCATTCCAATCTACATTCCGATTTGGGGGTAATCTAACATTCCGATTGGACAGTTGTGCACATTCCGACGAGTTTGATCGGAATATATTCCGATCTGGGGTAATTTCATATTTTGTCTTGTCTAATTTTTAAATTATCATTTTAATTCTTGTCTAATTTTAATTTCCGTCACGCTTTATTTTAAGTCATTTAATTAATTTACTTTCCGTCACGTTTTTAAATATCGCACCTTTTCTTTAAATTAGACTTAGTTTAATTTTAAACGCCATTTTACTTTAACGACATTTACTTTTAAGTCTTTGAAATTTTAATTATACTACAACGACACACTTTTGTTTCACCAAAGAACGACTGAGTCGCACATTAAACATAGTTTTCAATTCGAAGAGACATACTTAAATGAATCTTTTTAACCTGAGTGAAATTGAGTTATCAAATGGCGCCGCTCCCGGGGAATTACCATGCTTGGGAATCTTTTTAATGCAAGATCCTGATGAATCTCTTTTTGATGCTTGGGAGAGATATAATGTCTTGATCGATCGTTGTCCAAACCACAACATGCTTCCAGTCACATTGATTGATACTTTCTACAACGGATTGACTTTTCGTGATCGTGATATGATTAATGCAGCCGCCGGTGGCACATTCATGAAAAGGAGACCCGAGGAGTGTAGAGAGCTTATTGAGAACATGACTACTCACCATAAAAACTGGGATTCCTCTGCTTCTTCAAGGAACAACCCGAGAGTCAATGTTTCTTCCACTTCAGCAAACCCTGATATGACCGTACTCACACGCATGATGACTAAAATGAGCAAAAGTATCACGCTTCTCGCTTCAAACCAACAACAACAAGTTAAAGCGGTTGATAATCCTTGTGAAACATGCGGCGGTCCTCACTCATACACCGATTGTCCTTCGACTCAAGGAAATCCGGAAAATGTGTATGCAGCTTATGGTAATTATTCACCGGAAAATTACCAAGCTCGACCACAAGGGGATATAAATCTGCTGAGTTACCGGTCCAACAATTACCTTTCACCCGGTTTTTCTCCTCAAAACCAAAACCCCGCCAACAACTACAATAGAAGCAACCAAATCCCACCAAGAGCTTCTAATCCTTATCACCCACCCGCCCAACAAACCCCACCCATTAATCTGGATGTTGAAGCCATAATGAGAACCCACGGTGAGCAAATCAAGAATCTACAGAGCCAAATTATCAATCTGAAAGGAGATATCACAAAGCAAGGAAATGAGATAAGATCCGAGCTTCGAGATAATATTCAATCCTCCTTCAGCAATCAAACCAATGATTTAAAGAATATGCTTGCTAGTTTCTTGCCTGCCGCTCAACCTTCTTCTTCGAGTTCTCTACCTTCAAACACCGTCACCAATCCGCGAGCAAATGTGAGTGCTATTACTACTCGTAGTGGAATTACCATTGTCGATCCACCGATCCCGCCCCCGTCATCTACACCTCCTCCACCACCATTTATCCCTACTCCTCCTACACCTAGTATTAGTGCTCCATTACCGTCTCCTCCTCGTCATGACGATGTACCTAGGAAGGACCCTTCAACATCTCAACCTTTACCTACACCTGCACCTTCACCACCCAAACCCAATATCCCTTATTCTTCTCGTTTAGGCAAGACCAAAATGCTAACCAAGGATGACTCTAAAGTGGCACGCTATGTGAAGATGATCTCTCAAATGAACTTCAACATTAGCTTTCTTGAAGCACTTGTCCACATGCCCAAATTTGTCAAAGCATTTAAGGAATTGCTTAACAAGAAGGAGAAGCTGATTGAACTCGCCAACACACGCTTAAACGAAAACTGCTCTGCAGTTATTATTAAAGAACTTCCGGAAAAGCTTGGAGATCCCGGTCGTTTTGTGTTGCCTTGCGTGTTCAACAAAACTGAAGAATTTACTGCCCTTGCTGATCTTGGGGCCAGTATTAATTTGATGCCTTTGAGTGTTTGGAAAACACTATCATTACCCGACCTTACTCCAACAAAGATGACTCTTGAACTTGCTAATCGCACTCTCGCTTACCCCGTTGGTATAACCGAAGACATGTTCATCAAAGTTGGCACATTTACTTTCCCGGTTGACTTCGTCGTTGTTGATTATGAAATGGACCCTCGTATTCCTTTAATACTTGGTCGGCCATTCTTGAGAACCGGACGCGCTTTAGTTGATGTGGCCGAAGGTGAGTTAATCTTAAGAGTCGGGGATGATGCACAAGTTTTCAAAATGGGGAAGCTTACAAGTACAACCTTTGGAGGCCGAGAGTCAGTGAATATGATTAATGTGCATTGATGAGATGGCATTTATACATGATCTCATCGTTCTTTTCGGGCTTTAAATGCACAAAAATGTCATAAAATACCATATATATGCTTGTGTTTGTTTACTTGTGTATTTTAGGTATGGATATCGTGAAAAAGACAAAAGATCACAAGATACAAGGAAAAACGGACACGAGAAACGAAGCCGTACAAAGAACCGGGCCTTAATCATGGAATTCTCAACAAAATACCTTGAAGACTTGAAGACAAACAAGATTGATCTTCATTTATTGAAGAAATGACACTTAAAACCCTTGTATATTCATAATTACAAGTTTGGTCCCTTAAGTTTGTCAAAATTACACAAAAGGTCCTTCAACTTTGAAGAAATGGCAAGATTAGTCCCTCAACAAATCAAAATTGCCAATAATGGTCCCTCATAAAGTCAAAGTTACAATGAAGACCTTTGAAGATCAACAATGTCCAAGATCAGTCCTTGAAATATCTCAAAATGGCAAATATAACCCTTGAAACACTTTTTGTAAAGTTTGTGCCAAAAATGACAAAAGGTGAAAGTTGATACAAGCTTAAATGGGCGCTGATGGGTTTTAAAACATAAGAGACAAAAGAAAGGAAGAACAAGGGCTGAACTTGTGCATATGGAACTTTCAAACACGTTTTTGCGCCAAACAACTTCCCACTCCTACAAAAACGGATCAAAAGGACAACTATTCACCTTTACAGCCCAGGTTTTACACAACTTAAAACAAAGGGTAAAATGAAATTACCCAGGCACACGTTTGATTCACACATGCAGGAACCTATCCCACACACAAAACCCTCATCTCCACTCACTATGGACCCCACCCCAATACCCTTTCCACCAATCAGCAAGCATCTTAGCCTCCAAGTCATGTGACGTGTCCAAATCAACAACCAAGGATCATTGCTTCATAACAAAGCAGAAATAAACGTCCAGGATCATTTTTAAACAGCTCACACCAAGGATTCGTCTAGAAGGACTTAGGGCATTTAGGGAATTTCACATCTAGGGTTTATGAACAGTGTAGCATTGGCATTTGCCTATAAAAAGACTCCTCAACATGTGAGAGAGCTTTTGTTCCAGATTTTAGCTTTTAATCTTTGTAATTCCTTTTTATGAAATAAAGTTTAAATTTCTTAAAATTCTGAGTTTTTAATCTGTTATTTATAAAATTTTGGTGTTTGAGAAGCTAAAATCTGAGTTCCATTTACATGTTTGAAGGTTTTTGAGGCAAGGTTTTAAGTGATAAGACTTGTGCATCAAAAATCTGAAAGTCCTTGTTTATTTGATCTCACCCTTGTGTTTGTTCATCTTAGCAGCATTGGAAGCTGGTACTTGTTTTGCTAGTACCTCAGCTCAAACAATCCAGGGCCTGGATGTAGGTCTTGGAGGTTTGCACCTTCTTCCCTTTTCATTTTCTCTTTTAGTTTCTGAATATTTGTGATTTTTGTGGATTTGTGATTGAATCTGTGTTATTGTGGATGTTTATTGTTGAATTGGCTTGGTTTGATGTTTATGAGGTGTTATTGATCTGATTTGTGGGTTGAATCTTAATGATCCTTTGAAAATTTGTGAAAATAAGTTTTAAAAGGGTGTTTGGGATTACTGCATAAGTTGGATTAGAGGTTTGATAAGTGCTTGTGTGTTGTATGCAAGTATTGGTATCTGCTATTTGGGAGCATTTGTGCATCTGTTTGCAGGTTTTGTGGTCTTAAACACATTGATTCATAGATTGGTTCTAAAATCTTCATAACTTGGTAAAATTGGCTAGGATTTTGAGGACACCTAGATCTAAGCATAGGTTAAGGGTAACAAGTGCTAAATCATAGTTAATCACACCAGGGTAGAAGGATTTGAGGCTTGAAATTGGATTAAGTGTCAAGTATATCAGCAACTTGTTTCTGCACATGTTCTTTGTTAATCAGTAACTTTTTGTGCTTTAATCTGGCTATTTACTTTGTTTCAGTGTTTGTTTCTTGTTGATTTGTGTTCATTGTTAGTTTGTGAGGATATTTGGCTATTTGGATTGCCTTGTTCATAGCTCATAAGCTCACTGGCTTATTTGCTTATTTGTGCCAAAATACATCAAGTTTACCCAACTGGTAAGCCTTGATTCACAAGGTTTGCACTCAAACCTTGACCAGCAGGGTGAAAAACAAGTCCTTACACTTCATTAAGTCTGTCAACGCCTATTTTGTTCCTGTCAGCGTTTGATTTCAACTTGTCAGCGTTTGACTTTTGGTAAAACTTGGTTTTCAGCTTATTTGAATCGGTTCTGCTTATTGGTACATGCAACAACTTAGTTTTTGTAATAGAAATCATTTTTCTCAGCTTAATATCAAGTCTGGAAGTTTACAAGTCTTTTGGTTAAGCTTTTGCTAGGAAACTAGCTTATTTGGCTTTTTCAGCCAGCTTTTCTGTTCTTACAGCTTATTCTACTTGGCTTTTTGTGATTTTCTTGATTGATTATCCTTAGTTAAGCTATTTGTGAGCTTTTGCAACAAACTAGAGCTTCTGAGGTGCATTATTTCTCAAACCCGACTATTTTGTCGTTTTGTGGATTTTTGCTTTTCTATTTTCTGGCTTATTGAGTGTGCTTATTGGAAATTTCTTTTGACAGATCTCTTAAGCATCCAAAAAGAGGGTTGTGTGTCAAATTAGAGCTTATGGCATTAGCTTATGGCTTAATGGGCTGAAAAGCCCAATAAGAATAAGCTTGGTGTTTAATAAGTTGTGATAAACACATTTTCAGCTTTTGGGCCTTTAGAGTTTTGTTCTTAGAATTAAATTTTAAGACAGATAGGGCTTTTCCAAGTCAATTGGGCCATGTTTGACTTTTTGGGCCCAAAAGCCCATTTGTGTTGACTGAATTTGGATTTGGCCCATTTGAGGGCCCATTAGGGGTATTTTGGTAATTTCACTTTCATTTTCTGATTATTTAGGTTAAAATAAACTAGTTTGCAAGTTTTTAGAATTTTTTATAATTTTTGGATTTTTAATATTATTTTATTATTATTTTAATATTATTTTTCAAATTTCACTTTTTCCAACTTTTTACATTTTTCTTAGGTTTAATACATTAAAATAGGAATTTAGCAACTTTTAGAATAATTTTATCACTTATAGATTAATTTTTATAATTATTTTAAGTTTTAATAGTTTTTAATTCATTTTAAATAGTTTTATTTAGTTTTAAAAATTCTAAAAATAGTTTTTAATCATTTTAGGACATTTTTGAGTTTTATCAATTGAAAAATCTTTATTTGGGCTTTTTGATAATTTATTTGATTTTTAGGGCTTTAATTAGCATTTAAAAATTGAATATTTATTTATTTAAAAGGTTTGAAAAAGTTTTGATCATTGGTAAACTCTTAGTTTATTATTTTTGATTTTTGGTAAATTTTTGGTAATTTTTAGAATTTATTTTATTTTTGGTGATTTTTTAGGTTCTACGTCTTAACTTTCTAATAGTGTTTTTGCTTATTTTTCTATTTTTTTTCGACTTCGTCATTTTCTCTTCTAATCCCCTTCTAAACCAATCATTAATCGCAAACATTTGGCAAGTTTTTCACACACATATACCTCCTTGGGAAACGAACTTGGACTTAATTTGGGTCATTAACACTTGATTTTTCCTAAAGTCATTTGTTCAATACTTACCACTTTTACGCCTTTTTCCTAAAAGGTGTATTTTACCACAATCAATTTTGGCGCCGCTGCCGGGGAGGTGTGTCGTGATTAATTTGAATTGTTGTTTTTAATATTAACCAAATAGTATTTGTATTAGTAGAACTCTACTAATACGTATTATCGGTTTTCTTGGTTTTTCTTGTACAAATATTATTAATATATTGTATTAAGTATCACAATTAATTTACAATATCTCCAAAAGTGTGAAAACACAACCTTAATTGGGATTTGATCTCCTAATTATTGTATTCGAATCTCAAACAAAAAGAAAAAGGCAAAAATAGATAAATACTTTCGTGAAGCTCGATTTTGAAAAATACAAACTATAAGGTGGGTATAAGGCGGGTATTATAAAATATACCCTAAGGAAAAAGGCTCTTAAGTGCTTCGCGCCGCCTCGTTTCCCCGCTTGCTTGTGAGTATTTTAAGATTGAAGGCTAATCGAGGGTTTTGCCGCCCAAAGTATTATTACGTATACTATATTTGCTTGGTTTTCTTTGTGATTAAACCCTCTTGAACAATTTGGTTTTCACCAAAGTTCTAAAGTCATTAGAAGACGTTCACTCCACGTGATCGTTTTCATTCCTTTGAGGCTTCTTTAATCAAGAGTTTGATTCGAGAAGAGATTTTGTAGATTGTTGTCTACGAAGATACACCAAAATCCAAAAAAAAATTAAATATCATCAAAAACACAAAAAAAAAATTGAAAATTCACAAAACACCCAAAAAGAATCTTCTTTGCTCACCTCCCATTCTTCGTGAAGTTTATGATCACTCGTAATCAAGCAAAACGAGCTCGTAAACGACTTCAAAAGCAAGCCAATCAAGAGACGTTGATTGTTGAAGAACCTCCAATTGTTGAACCTATTGTAGAACAAGAAGTCGTCATGGCTAATCGTACTATGATGGAGTTGCTACAAGCACCCACCGAGGGTTTTGGAGAGGCTATTGTGATTCCCGCCATCCTTGCGGAGAAATTCGAGATTAAGACGGGTTTAATGTCAATGTTGCAAGCAAATAAGTTTAGAGGTCACGAGAAAGACAACCCGCATTACCACATTAGGAATTTCAACCGTCTCACCGCCACTAGCAAATTTAAGGATGTTCCACATGACGCCATTAAGATGATGTTGTTTCCATACTCGTTGGATGGACCCGCAAAAATTTGGCTCGAGAAGGAACCGCCAAATTCGATTTTGACATGGGCCGATCTCGTTTCTAAGTTTGTGAACAAGTTTTTTCCACCATCTAAAACAACACACTTAAAAAATGAGATTTCACGATTTGTGCAAAGAAATAATGAAAGTTTTTCAATGGCATGGGAACGATTTAAAGAGATGTTACATGAATGTCCACACCATGATTTTACGGAATTGCATCAAGTGGATACTTTTTATAATGGGCTTAATGATCATGAACGAGATTATTTGAATGCCGCCGCGGGTGGTAATTTTTTGTGCAAGACGACAAATGAAGCTTTACAAATCATTGAAAATAGATCTAAGGTTTATAACCCTCGTAACACACCGAGTGTTGCCAATATGGGTTCGTCATCTTCGTCACAATCGTCTCGTAGCATTAACGCCTTACATGATGAAGCTAATGAGGAAAATCGGTTTTTTGATAGATTTGCTAATCTAATGTCCCATTGGAAGGCTCAAGAAGCTTCCAATTCCGCTTCGGTTAAAGCGGTTGCTAAGAGTTGTTTATCTTGTGGGGGAGCTCATGATCTTTCCGAGTGCATTACCGCGGATGGTAACACTTCGAGTGCTTATGTAGCAACGGGAACTTATAACCAAATCGGTCAAGGTTCTCGTCCAAATCAAGCTCCACCAAACCAAAATGTTAACAATTATCGAAACAACAACCAAGGTAATTACCAAGGCAACACACGCAATTACAACAAAGGGAATTATCAAAGTGGGAATGGACAAATCTCTAATCAAAATCAAAACCGTGATTTTCAAAACACTACACAAGGTTTTCAAAATGCTCACACTAAAAACTTGCAAGGAGAATTTTTGGATTATGCAAAAGCAAATGATGCCAAATTTGATAATATGCAACGTGAGATGATTAGCTTAAGATCCGAGTTGAAAAACGAGCTAAAAAATGAACTTGCTAATGAACTTAAAACTCATGCAAACAAAATGGAAGGAAATGTCCAACGTCTTCAACAAAACCAACAAAAGATGGAATTAGGACAACATGAGATTAAGCAAGAGTTATTAAAAGCGGATGCTAGGCAATCAAAATTTGAGGACCGAATGGCTAAGATGTTTGAAGCAATCATGTGTAAGCCCTCTTCTTCGGGTGGTCTTCCTAGTGATACCATTAACAACCCGAGGGGAGATTTGAAGGTTGTTGCTACACGAAGTGGTAAAACTTTCAAGGAACCAATCTCTCGTCCGAGTACTTCTAAGGAGAAGGAAATCGAGAAAGAACCCGAGGTGATGGTCGAAAAGGAGCACATTACAATCCCACGAAGTACCGCTCATACCACACCTACGGTTGAACCAATACCAATTGTGGAACCCGAGTTTCCAAGGCCATTGCCTAAAGACCAACCCACACCACCTTTACCTTACCCTTCAAGACGTAACAAAGAGAAAGCACAAGAAAGGAACAATTATCAATTTGAGCTATTTATGAAAATGTTTCGTGACTTGCATTTTAACATAAGTTTTGCCGACGCTCTTATCATGATGCCTCGATTCGCCGCAAACTTCAAAAGTATGCTTAACAACAAAGAGAAGTTACAACAATCGTCTAGTTGTTCATCGGTTTTTCTTAGCCGCATACCACAAAAAGTCGGTGATCCCGGTAAATTTTTGGTTCCGTGTGCAATTCAAGATATGGAGGAATGCTACGCCTTGGCCGATCTTGGCGCTAGTATTAATTTGATGCCTCTCGAGATTTTCAAATCGCTTTCACTTCCGGCTCTTACTCCTTCGAACATGTCTATCGAGATGGCCGATCATTCTACGATTTTAGCATGTGGAGTAGCCGAGGACGTTTTTGTTAAAGTCGGAAAGTTTTACTATCCCGTTGACTTTATCGTTGTAGACATTCCTATCGATCGAAAAGTTCCTCTCATTTTGGGTCGTTCATTTTTGGATACATCAAGAGCACTTATCGATGTTCATGCTCGAAAAATCACCCTTCGTTTCAATGAGGAAGAACTTGTCATCAATGCAACACAAAACTCCAATCTTTCTCATGTCTATTCTGTTGCAACTTTAAACCATGGTGATTCAACCAATGTCGTTTGCAAAGAATTTTCACCAAGAGTTTTAGGAAATGTCGCCAAAAACAATTTACCATTTCCTCCGCCGGTGGAGGTTATGAGTGTAAAGCCTACAAAGAAGAAACCATCAATACTTGAATCGAAAAATCCTTCACCTCACCTCGAACATTCATTCTTGAAAAGTGTTGATAAGTTGCCGGTTTCTACGAAAGATCTTTCGGATGATGAATATGTAGACCCCGATGGGGAGGTTTTCTTCGTCGATAAACGTTTTGAGAACTTGCCACCACCAAAACCAAAACGGTTTCAAAATGTGAGAATTTTTAGTGTGACTAACATCGTCTTAGAAACACCAAATATTTTCGACATAATTAAAAAGGGTTTTCATAAGGAGAGTTTAAAAGATAAAAAAGGAAAAGATCTTAAATGTGATTTAATTGATTTTTCTACTAATCTAACTCCGTCATCACCACGTATTTTGAGTGCTACAAGCTCGTCTACTCCTTTTGACGATGCTTTGTGTGGTTTTAGTATGGGGGAAGCCCCTTATGTTCCCTCATCCTTGTCCACCGAGGACGAGATATTCGATCCCGGAATTTCATGTAAAGGGAAATCTCGGTCTTCCACCGATGCAATAAATGGAAAATCTTTCTATTTGCTTGGTGCGAGTCTACCTCGAGTAGCTCAAACGTTTGTCTTACCAATTGTCTCACCCTTCTACTTCTCATCTATTTTCTTCAAACTCTTTGAGTTTATGGCACATGTTGAAGTGGCGTTAATTTGTTTTTCCAATGAAAACGAGAACGCCATTTTCGACCCCGGTATTTTGCATCATCTAAGGACTTAGTCCTTTATACCGGTTGCTTTTTGGGCCTTGTTTATCATGTAAGCCCCATTGACCATACCATGATTTTTCCCTAAATGTTCACATTTTAAAGGGATCGAGTCGAGCTCATGACTCGGTAATCAAAAACGAGGTGCCTCGTGGGGGAGATCCCATGCTTATCTTTTTTGCTCACTATTCACTAATAAGGGGATTTGTACCCTTTCAACTCGTTGTCTCGTGGTTGTTTGTGATTGTGTTATCTAGATCATCATCATCGTCTACGATTGAAGACTCTCGTGTTCGTTTACGTGAGCCTCCATCGTTCGTTTGAAGAAGTTTTTCACAAATCCATGACATATCCTTTATTGTTCTAACAATTATCTTTTAGCATACTTAATAAACGGCTTTAGATATATTGTTGATCACCCTTTCCATGCTAGATCCTAAGCATTTGACTCTTCGTCTCTAGTATGGGGGTGCTCCACCTTTAGACTCGAAACATTGAGGACAATGTTTACTTTTAGTATGGGGGGGGGGGGGGTGAATAGATACTTGCTTTGCTACGCCCTCACGCTTTCCAATTTTCAATGTTTTGTTTTGCTAATAAGGCTAAAAATGGCCAAATTTTAAAATTTTTTCTTAGTTTTCATAAGTGTTTTTAAGACACGAATGTATATTTTCCGATGGTAGAATAAGAGTTAATTTTTGACTTGATGGGCATTTGGAGCCATTTACATTCCTTAACCCGCTCAATTCAAGTTTTGCTAGACTTTTATATAGGGAGCTTTAAAACGCGAAAGTCTTAGTTCATTCGGGTTAAGAACAAGAACTTTTCGCAAGTTCCTATAATTGATTCTAGAAAGTCACTTATCAAGGGAACTATAAAACGCATTCTCTAAACTTGAAAAAGTCCAAGAAAGTGCAAGATCCTATAGGTGGCTTGAAAACCCAAAACTTTGATTTGATGTAGTCTTAATGAAAGCTAATCCAAATTTGGCTTAATTTTGACTTGCATGGCTAAGTATTCACGAGTCTCTTTAATTAGAGGTCTTTATATAGTGAAGAACGAGAAATGATAGAGTTAGACAAGTGATCATGCTAAACGTAGAACATGAAAATGTTCTTTCAAAAACTCATATGTTTTTAATTGTGGCTTTTTCTTCCCATAAGATCAATGCATTAGGAATAAATCATAATTGTAATAAGTAAGGTCGTACGATTTGAAAGGTTACTTAGCCTCTAGCACAAGATCATTTAAAAGTTGCTCGGGGTTGAATAGAGTTCATAGCCAAGGCATAACTTATTGAAGCGGGACGCGAAGATTGGCGATTATCCAAAAAGGCCCTAACAAGGCATGAGGAGCTCTATTTTTGCTAAAGATCCAAAGATGATGTGAAGTATCATTATTCCTAAATCAATATGAAGGATCGAGACACACGACGAGAAGCAATTACTCCCCTAAAGAATGGAGAAAGTCTATCCAAAAAGACCCTAACAAGGTATGAGGATAAATATATCCAAGTCCGAAAAGGAGGCGGATCGTTGTATATCAAAATCCAAAGTAAAGATTGAAGAAAAATGATGAAGTCGTGGTCCTATATGAAGAATCTCTCAAAAACGTCAAGTGAAGAAATTCCAAATATATGAAGAGAATACCATAATTTCAAGAACGTCTTCCCAAGATTTGAAGTATGAAGTACATGCCAAATATCGGTCCGAGAAAGGTCTCAAATCGTGAAACGAGTTATGCCAAGATATGAACTTAAGGAGATACACGAGAAGCCGTTTTAAAAGATTTTGTCCTTTGGCTAACTATTGATCAAATCGTGCTACTTTGCTTTCGGACTAATAACTACTCAAATAAGTCAATATGAATCACTTGTGATCCATGACAAATAGATAAAAAATGCTAGTAACCCATTTCCTTTTATAATAACTAGGATTGCGGGGACAAAAAGTATTACACAATTTGGACTTATGAGTAGTGTTAGCATTGTGACTTGTACCAACAATAATCTTGTTTTTGCACTTAGCATGGAATGTACGACAATTAAGGATGACGAAGTTTACTCTAAGGGACATTAACTTGTTTCTATTCTTTGACCCTAAAAGTCACTTTTTGTGATGAAAATCATACATTACGTCTTTACACATAATCGTAGTATGTTGCAAGTCTTTTTACTCTTCAATAAAGGTTAATAAAATTGAACCTTGGTGATGCTTAGATACTTTATTCTACCATTGCGTGAGGGCACGACAATGGTTTAGTATGGGGGAGTGATGAGATGGCATTTATACATGATCTCATCGTTCTTTTCGGGTTTTAAATGCACAAAAATGTCATAAAATACCATATATATGCTTGTGTTTGTTTACTTGTGTATTTTAGGTATGGATATCGTGAAAAAGACAAAAGATCACAAGATACAAGGAAAAACGGACACGAGAAACGAAGCCGTACAAAGAACCGGGCCTTAATCATGGAATTCTCAACAAAATACCTTGAAGACTTGAAGACAAACAAGATTGATCCTCATTTATTGAAGAAATGACACTTAAAACCCTTGTATATTCATAATTACAAGTTTGGTCCCTTAAGTTTGTCAAAATTACACAAAAGGTCCTTCAACTTTGAAGAAATGGCAAGATTAGTCCCTCAACAAATCAAAATTGCCAATAATGGTCCCTTATAAAGTCAAAGTTACAATGAAGACCTTTGAAGATCAACAATGTCCAAGATCAGTCCTTGAAATATCTCAAAATGGCAAATATAACCCTTGAAACACTTTTTGTAATGTTTGTGCCAAAAATGACAAAAGGTGAAAGTTGATACAAGCTTAAATGGGCGCTGATGGGTTTTAAAACATAAGAGACAAAAGAAAGGAAGAACAAGGGCTGAACTTGTGCATATGGAACTTTCAAACACGTTTTTGCGCCAAACAACTTCCCACTCCTACAAAAACGGATCAAAAGGACAACTATTCACCTTTACAGCCCAGGTTTTACACAACTTAAAACAAAGGGTAAAATGAAATTACTCAGGCACACGTTTGATTCACACATGCAGGAACCTATCCCACACACAAAACCCTCATCTCCACTCACTATGGACCCCACCCCAATACCCTTTCCACCAATCAGCAAGCAACTTAGCCTCCAAGTCATGTGACGTGTCCAAATCAACAACCAAGGATCATTGCTTCATAACAAAGCAGAAATAAACGTCCAGGATCATTTTTAAACAGCTCACACCAAGGATTCGTCTAGAAGGACTTAGGGCATTTAGGGA
Source organism: Glebionis coronaria (assembly GCA_025667525.1). NCBI lineage: Eukaryota > Viridiplantae > Streptophyta > Magnoliopsida > Asterales > Asteraceae > Glebionis > Glebionis coronaria. The sequence goes on along the minus strand of CM046882.1, from coordinate 187,179,929 downwards.
ATTTCACATCTAGGGTTTATGAACAGTGTAGCATTGGCATTTGCCTATAAAAAGACTCCTCAACATGTGAGAGAGCTTTTGTTCTAGATTTTAGCTTTTAATCTTTGTACTTCCTTTTTATGAAATAAAGTTTAAATTTCTTAAAATTCTGAGTTTTCTGTTATTTATAAAAGTTTGGTGTTTGAGAAGCTAAAATCTGAGTTCCATTTACATGTTTGAAGGTTTTTGAGGCAAGGTTTTAAGTGATAAAACTTGTGAATCAAAAATCTGAAAGTCCTTGTTTATTTGATCTCACCCTTGTGTTTGTTCATCTTAGCAGCATTGGAAGCTGGTACTTGTTTTTCTAGTACCTCAGCTCAAACAATCCAGGGCCTGGATGTAGGTCTTGGAGGTTTGCACCTTCTTCCCTTTTCATTTTCTCTTTTAGTTTCTGAATATTTGTGATTTTTGTGGATTTGTGATTGAATCTGTGTTATTGTGGATGTTTATTGTTGAATTGGCTTGGTTTGATGTTTATGAGGTGTTATTGATCTGATTTGTGGGTTGAATCTTAATGATCCTTTGAAAATTTGTGAAAATAAGTTTTAAAAGGGTGTTTGGGATTACTGCATAAGTTGGATTAGAGGTTTGATAAGCGCTTGTGTGTTGTATGCAAGTATTGGTATCTGCTATTTGGGAGCATTTGTGCATCTGTTTGCAGGTTTTGTGGTCTTAAACACATTGATTCATAGATTGGTTCTAAAATCTTCATAACTTGGTAAAATTGGCTAGGATTTTGAGGACACCTAGATCTAAGCATAGGTTAAGGGTAACAAGTGCTAAATCATAGTTAATCACACCAGGGTAGAAGGATTTGAGGCTTGAAATTGGATTAAGTGTCAAGTATATCAGCAACTTGTTTCTGCACATGTTCTTTGTTAATCAGTAACTTTTTGTGCTTTAATCTTGCTATTTACTTTGTTTCAGTGTTTGTTTCTTGTTGATTTGTGTTCATTGTTAGTTTGTGAGGATATTTGGCTATTTGGATTGCCTTGTTCATAGCTCATAAGCTCACTGGCTTATTTGCTTATTTGTGCCAAAATACATCAAGTTTACCCAACTGGTAAGCCTTGATTCACAAGGTTTGCACTCAAACCTTGACCAGCAGGGTGAAAAACAAGTCCTTACACTTCATTAAGTCTGTCAACGCCTATTTTGTTCCTGTCAGCGTTTGATTTCAACTTGTCAGCGTTTGACTTTTGGTAAAACTTGGTTTTCAGCTTATTTGAATCGGTTCTGCTTATTGGTACATGCAACAACTTAGTTTTTGTAATAGAAATCATTTTTCTCAGCTTAATATCAAGTCTGGAAGTTTACAAGTCTTTTGGTTAAGCTTTTGCTAGGAAACTAGCTTATTTGGCTTTTTCAGCCAGCTTTTCTGTTCTTACAGCTTATTCTACTTGGCTTTTTGTGATTTTCTTGATTGATTATCCTTAGTTAAGCTATTTGTGAGCTTTTGCAACAAACTAGAGCTTCTGAGGTGCATTATTTCTCAAACCCGACTATTTTGTCGTTTTGTGGATTTTTGCTTTTCTATTTTCTGGCTTATTGAGTGTGCTTATTGGAAATTTCTTTTGACAGATCTCTTAAGCATCCAAAAAGAGGGTTGTGTGTCAAATTAGAGCTTATGGCATTAGCTTATGGCTTAATGGGCTGAAAAGCCCAATAAGAATAAGCTTGGTGTTTAATAAGCTGTGATAAACACATTTTCAGCTTTTGGGCCTTTAGAGTTTTGTTCTTAGAATTAAATTTTAAGTCAGATAGGGCTTTTCCAAGTCAATTGGGCCATGTTTGACTTTTTGGGCCCAAAAGCCCATTTGTGTTGACTGAATTTAGATTTGGCCCATTTGAGGGCCCATTAGGGGTATTTTGGTAATTTCACTTTCATTTTCTGATTATTTAGGTTAAAATAAACTAGTTTGCAAGTTTTTAGAATTTTTTATAATTTTTGGATTTTTAATATTATTTTATTATTATTTTAATATTATTTTTCAAATTTCACTTTTTCCAACTTTTTACATTTTTCTTAGGTTTAATACATTAAAATAGGAATTTAGCAACTTTTAGAATAATTTTATCACTTATAGATTATTTTTTATAGTTATTTTAAGTTTTAATAGTTTTTAATTCATTTTAAATAGTTTTATTTAGTTTTAAAATTTCTAAAAATAGTTTTTAATCATTTTAGGACATTTTTGAGTTTTATCAATTGAAAAATCTTTATTTGGGCTTTTTGATAATTTATTTGATTTTTAGGGCTTTAATTAGCATTTAAAAATTGAATATTTAATTATTTAAAAGGTTTGAAAAAGTTTTGATCATTGGTAAACTCTTAGTTTATTATTTTTGATTTTTGGTAAATTTTTGGTAATTTTTAGAATTTGTTTTATTTTTGGTGATTTTTTAGGTTCTACGTCTTAACTTTCTAATAGTGTTTTTGCTTATTTTTCTATTTTTTTTCGACTTCGTCATTTTCTCTTCTAATCCCCTTCTAAACCAATCATTAATCGCAAACATTTGGCAAGTTTTTCACACACATATACCTCATTGGGAAACGAACTTGGACTTAATTTGGGTCATTAACACTTGATTTTTCCTAAAGTCATTTGTTCAATACTTACCACTTTTACGCCTTTTTCCTAAAAGGTGTATTTTACCACAATCATGCATGATGACTTTGTTGTGTACAACAATCCTCTATTCGATTCTTCCATTGATAATCCACTTTTTCAAGATGATGTGGATAATTCTCTCTCCACTTTGGACTCTTCTCCCATTTATGATTCTCCACCGGTCTTTGATGCTTATGATGATGAGTCTAGCTCAAATTCAGATGAATATGATGACCTTACTTCTAAGTATCCCGATCTGCCCACGTATGATGATTTCGATAAGGCTGATACTCTTTCGAGCGATTCTTCACATGATGAAGATCCTCCGCCATCACTCGATCCTACTTTGGACGACTACTCATTTGAGGAAGATTTCTCTACGTTTCTCAACACTTACTTCCCTCATGAGAGTGATGCTCCTCCTTATGATTTTGAAGATTATCATCTTGATCCTACTTTGGATTTGAAGAAAATACTTTCTAAGGAGAAGAAATCGGTCGACACCAATATCCGCAGCACGTATGAGTTAACACCTCTTTGTCCCCCTTCTGAGGACGAGGTTGTGCTTCTTCGCGGATCTTCTTCACACTCTGCTGAGCCTGAGTGCAATTTTCCCCTAAAGGAAACGGTGTTCGACCCCGGTATTGCAATCTTTAAGCCATCTCAGTATCCACCTGATGAAATAAAAGGAAAAATCTTTGGAACTATTGAAGACATGCTTGCACCTCACCATACTTGCTCCTACCGTGCTCCATCACTGCTTAAGGGAACCTTGCCTATTCTTCTTTGGCTTGCCTTGTTCACCTTAAGCTTGAGCTATTTGATGGACGAAAACTATGTCTTTGATCCTTGTGGATATATTTCATGTTTCTTCCTATGATGATCAAGGTCGAGTCAGGCTCACGACTCGGTAATCAAAAATCAAGCGCTTCTTGGGAGGCAACCCATGTATCTATCTTTTCGCTTTCTTTATCATAAGTGTAGGGGGAGACCCGTTGGTTTGCTTTCCTCTCCTCTCCTCTCTTAATCAGGGATTCGAGCTTCAATGATCCACTCTTGATGATTCTTGACGACCCGTGATTCCGTGTTCCATTTTCCCGGTTCTATCCTAAACTCTTTTCGATTCACTATTTTATATTTTCTCAATATTCAAATAGGAATCTCTTTAGTGGTCTTTTCCTTAGCAAGATTTAAACAACGTGCACAATGTCCTAAGTGTAGGGGAGTTTACTCCCACATGCTTAAACATTGAGGACAATGTTTATGTTAAGTGTAGGGGGGACTTCTATCGAAGTTAAGTGGTCCTTTTCCTTGTATTTGTCCTCATTTTAACCGAAAAATCAATTTTTCGACATTTTTCAAAATTTTTGATCTATTTTGGCCTATTAGTTTTTCCCTTTGAATAGTTATTTTCTTTCCTTATTAGAATAATAAAGTGGTTTTAGTTTTGAAACGTTATGAATCTTTTGACTCAACCCGAGTTTACTTATCTAAATTACTTTAGCTAGTATCCTTAACGTGTTTAAGTCAAGTTTTGCTAGGCTTTTATATAGGGAGCTATAAAACTCGAAAGTCTTAACTCTCACGCGTTAAGAACAAGAACTTTTCGCAAGTTCCTATAATTGATCCTAGAGAGTCGTTTATCAAGGGAACTTTAAAATGCAATCTCTAAACTTGAAAAAGTCTAAGAGTTTGCAAGATCCTATAGGCGACTCGAAAAACCAAAACTCTGATTTAATAGGCTAAGCATCCAAGAATCTCATTCCTTGAGATTTTAAACTGTGGGGAACGAGAGATGATAGAGCCAGTTATAAGTTCGGAATTCTTTCGTGAATTTATGTGAGTTAATTATGAGCCTATTCTCCCATCGCCTGCTAATAAATTTATCTGCAATAAATAAGGTTGTACGATTTAAAAGGTTACTTAGCTTCTAGCCCAAGATCGTTTAAAAGTTGCTCGGTACGGATTAGAGTTCATAGCCGAGGCATACCTTATTGAAGCGGGATGCGAAGATTGGTGAGTCCGAAAAGGCCCTAACAAGGCATGGGGGCTAAATTTTGTTGCTAAAGATCCAAAGTGATGTGAAGAATCATTTATCAAAAATCAATATGAAGGATCGAGACACACGACGAAAAGCAAAAACTCCCCAAAAGTCATGGAGAAGTGTATCCGAAAAGACCCTAACAAGGTATGAGGATAAATAGATCCAAGTCATAAAAGGAGGCGGATCGTTGTATATCAAAGTCCAAAATAAAGATTGGAGAAAAATGAAGAAGTCGTGGTCCAAGTATGAATCTCTCAAAACTTCAAGTGAAGAAATTCTTATATGAAGAGAAGACCCTTATTTCATGAACGTCTCTCAAGGTTTGAAGTATGAAGTCGCTGCCAAATATCGGTCCGAGAAAGGTCTCAAATCGCGAAGCGAGTTATGCCAAGATATGAACTTTATGAGGTCCCGAGAAGCAGTTTTAAAAGATTTTGTCCTTTAGCTAACTATTGATTAAATCGTTCACTTTATTTTCGGACTAAATAACTATCGAAATAAGTCAACAATGCATCTTTGTGATCATTCAAGACAATAATAAAATATAAGAGATACCCCTAGGAATAAGGGAGTCTAAGTGAATAATTGGCCCACATGAGTTCGTGTTAGTTTGCTAACTTATAATAACAATGATCTCGTTTTTAAGCTTGGTTTGGAGAAAGTGAAAACTTGAGGATGATGATTATTCATGACATTTCCAAAACCCAAGGTATGCTTTTGATTTCTTTACTTTAATGTTTATAGTTTTCTATCTCTTTAATAAAGGACACTATGGATTGATTATGATGAAAAATGTAATCTTGCTTTGTAACTAATGCATTACATGAGGACATTGCAATGGTCAAGTGCAGGGGATTTGATAGGTGTGTAAACACCCATCCTTTTTACCACTTAATTACAATAATAACCGGACCAAAACGTGTATTTTATGCCTTTTATGTCGGAATTATGCGTGGTTTGTGTTTTTGTTGTAATTTAGGACGAAAAGGTGAAAAGTGGAGAAAACACGGCATTTACGGGCTTTTATTGAAGAAAAAGATGAAAGACGAAGCCAAGAAGTCAAGAGTGCAAAAAGAACGGAAGTCCAAGACCAATTCTGAAGATTTATCGAAGAAAAAGTTGAAAGACGGAAGTTTATCAAAAGCCGAAGAACTCAAGTTTATTTTATTGAAGAATTAAAAGACGAGTTAAAGAAATCCCGAGCCATAAGTCATTAAAGTCCAAGATTAAAGAAGAATTTAAAGGCTTAAGGACTAATGGTGCAATTAACAAAGAGATTAAGAAGGAAGGGCCTAATGATGCAATTAAGAGAAAATGAAGGAGGGGAGGAAGCTTCCTAATCCTCCCCTATATATAGTCATTAGATAATCATTTTTACTCTTGTTGGCTAAGGTGACAATTAGTCTTCCACCTTTATTTTCTTGCATATTTACTTTATTGCACATTTAAATACTCGTCTCGCACTTTTAATACATTTAATTTTCCAAGTAAGTGTTCTTTAATTTTCTTGTTTTAAATTTCTCATTCTACCTTTCTTTCTTTGCTTGATCTTTATTTTTATATGCTTATTGTCTTGCTTAATTGATTAAAGGTTGTGTTTTATGCTTTTGATTGTTTTAGATCATTGATTCTTTAAGCTTATTTGTTTTCATCTTTAAGTTTTCAAAGTTTTTATAAAAGTTATTTTTATATAAAAGTTGTTTTTCGTAAAGCTTATTCATTTCGTGTTTTAAAAGTCTTTAAATTTCAGTTTAGTAGCTTATTTTTATACGGTTTGCCTTAGGATTTTAGACTTGTGCTTATTTGATTAGTAGCTTATTTGTTTAGCTTAATTTGTTCTTTTTCTTCCGTATTCCGATCTGACAAATCGGAAAAGGTTTTATTATTCCGACCAGCGTTCCTTGCTTGGTCGGAAAAGGGTTTACATATTCCGACGAGAGGGACACAATATTCCTATTGGGGAGTTTAGTGATATTCCGATTGGAGCTAAGTGACAGGTATTCCGATCAGAGATCTTCTATACATTCCGATTGGGTATACCGACCAAGTATTCCGATCAAGGACTCTTTTGTACATTCCGATTGGAGGATTTAAGATATTCCGATTGGGATTCGTTTGGTTATTCCGATCAGCATAAGTGACATATTCCGATTGGCATTCCAATCTACATTCAGATTTGGGGGTAATCTAACATTCCGATTGGACAGTTGTGCACATTCCGACGAGTTTGATCTGAATATATTCCGATCTGGGGTAATTTCATATTTTGTCTTGTCTAATTTTTAAGTTATCATTTTAATTCTTGTCTAATTTTAATTTCCGTCACGCTTTATTTTAAGTCATTTAATTAATTTACTTTCCGTCACGTTTTTAAATATCGCACCTTTTCTTTAAATTAGACTTAGTTTAATTTTAAACGCCATTTTACTTTAACGACATTTACTTTTAAGTCTTTGCACATTTAAATTTTAAAACAACCAAAAATATTTGTTTCACCAAAATCAACTGAGTCGTACTTTGAGCCAATAATCAATTCGTTAAGATATCGAGAACAAGAACTTTAATTTTTATACGGGCCAAAAGCCTTGTATTAGGGACCAATGGATAATGACAAGGCGGGGTCTTGGAATTGGTACATATGTGTATGGGAGCCTATGGTACCATGGTGTTTGGTAAGGCTGGGAGCCTTGGATTTGGTTTGGAATGATTGATCTTGAATGTTAGTTGTTAATGCATACTTGTAGCACATCGTCCATATGTTTTAGTGGTTTATGGTTGTTCATAGCTTATAATAATCTATTTTTGGTTGGAGTCTAAACCTATGACTCTCACCAACATTATGTTGACGTGTTTTGTGTCTCTTTCAGGTATTAAAGTGGTTAAGCGTGAGAACATATGTCGCTAGGATTGGAGTCGCGTAGGAATGCATTTAGAAGGAGATCCCCGTTCCTTCTTAGTTTATTTTTCTGTTTGTTTCAATAAGTGATACTATGAACCTATATGTTGATTTGTTTGTGTTATTTGTTTGTCTTGGGTAAGAGGTAGGACTGTTACCTACTTACCTAGACTCCTGCATTGATGAGATATTGTCATGACATTTGTGTCACCTTTTATGACATTTCTAATTCATATCGTTCTCTCTATGGACACGCTATTGTTGTGATGATATCCATGCGTCGCGTCCCATATTCCGCCATGGTGGGGTGTGACACATGGTAACTGTGGTGTGTGCCTTTTAGCCGTTACATGGAGTTGATCCCTCCACCCAGACTATTTTAGTTAGAGGTCACCCCTCTAATTGCATGATGAGGTCACCCTCTATGTATTCATGCACGGTGATACCTCATGACCTATATGGGCTCTTGGGCGTATTTAAAATACAATTTTCAGTGTAAAATAAACATAAGTCTTTTCAGTATATAAACCAGTTTATAACTTACACCAGGTTTTCCAGGACTTACACTTATTCCGTTGTATTCTCATTTCATTATTTGCTTATGTCTATTGCTATTCATATCATTGTCAATATCCACACAACGAGCGTATTGCTCAGCCATATTTTCTTTCCATGTCCCCATACGACAAGTACTAAAGGGCAAAGCTAGGATTATCAAGAGTACGTGCATTTGGATGGAGGCTCCCTTGTCTTCCTTTCTTTTAACGCATTTACATACTTTTGCTTTGCTGGACACTGTTTACTCCTTTCATACATTCTTTACTTATGCATTGTGTGTGGAGCTTATGTTTGGAACCGATGTTTGTTTCTAGTTTCTTTTATGGTCATTTAATGTTTCAGACATTTACCTTGTATGCTTTGATGACACGTCATAATTACTAAGTAACGGTCCACTTATCCAAGTGGGATGCTACAATTATGGTAGCAGAGCCCAAGTTTTCGACTTGTAGGCTCTTAAAATTGACCTGTGACTAGTGGGTAGTCACCAGAGTCTTCCTAAACTGACAGTAAATTTCATTTCTTGCATCATTATTTTCTTAAGTTTTTTACTAAGTAATGGTTGGTATAGGAATGGCCATATTTAGTCGCATGTGCTTTTCTGTGAATTTTATTTTGTGGACCAACCCATATGCGTCCACCATTGCCAACGACTGTTTTCGTGGGCTATGCCTTCATAAAATCTTAATGCATCTCTTATGGTTATCCTATGTTTCTAACCAGATCAATCATTTCATTTACTCTTTGAAAATGGCAGACGGTCAACACACGAAATGATAAAGAACTGGCTGCAGCTGTTCGAGCAGCTCTGCAGACCATATCCCTCAGATCCGAGCAGAGGTTCGGGCTTAATTCAAAGCTGGACCGAGTCATCAGAACAATCCTCCTCCTTCTCCACCTGTTACTCTACACATATGGTTGGAGAGATTTAACAAGCAGAAACCTCGTGCATTTGAGAAGGCTAAGGTCCCATCTGATGCTGAAAACTTGGTCACACACATGGAGAAGATCTTCGATGCCCTGGGATGTGATGGAGTGTACAAGGCACGTTTGGCTTGCTACAAGTTCGAAGGCGATGCACTAGCTTGGTGGAGAGTGTACAAGCTGACAAATGGAGGCGATGCATGGTTGGATGCTTTGACTTGGAATCAGTTCACTGAGCTATTCTCTAATCAGTTCTTCCCAAGGGCTGAACAAGAACGGCTAAAGAGGGACTACCATGCTATTCGTCCGAGAATTGGTGAGAACAACACGGAGTTAATGCAGAGATTCCTCAGGTTAGCTGGATTTTTGGGCGCTGCTGCAGGTACATCTGAAGAGCAATAGAAGCACTTTCGCTGGGCTCTTCACTCCTCGACTGCTAATCGGCTACTTAGTACCATTTTTACTAATCCCAAGTGGCAGACACAACACGTAGTTTGGAGATGCTCCATGAGAGAGATGACTATGAGGAGCCAGCTCGTCCAGAGAAGAGGTATAAATTTCAGTCATCAAGCGTTACCATCTTATTCAAATATGTACGTTCATTTTGTATCTTGTCCTATCCAATTGTATCTTTTAGGCAGAAGGGTGGAGACCGGTCCCAACAGGCCACTCAACAGACGAACAACAAGGCGCACGGTCAAACTAATGACCGGTACGGATCAGACAGGTGTAACGGTAATGACAATTACCGTAACAATGCCAGCTATTCCAACAACAACATGTACCTAAAATCATAAACTCTTCTATCTTAAGCTGTTGTATGTCATAAATGCTAACATCTCAGCATCATAACAGGAACTCTACGAGTGGGCGTAATACAAGGTTTTACACCAAGTATAAAATAAATTTGTTCCAAGTCTTTTCGAATTGATTACTAGTCAAAAGTGCGACTCAATTGTTCTTGGTGGAAAAATAAAAAGGTTTGATTATCTATTTTAAACCAAAAATGAAAATGTCGTTGAGTAAATAATTAAAGATGAAAGCTTGAAAATTTAAAACTTAAAAATGAAGACTTTAAAAATTTAAACTAAAAATGAGACAAGTTAGAATAAAGCTAAATAAAAAGGCGGGAAAAATAAAAATTCAAAAACTGAAAGTACAGAACCTTATCCGGAAAACTATCCAGAATATGAGATATTGGTGCGTATCCGGAACAAATTGGGAGGCTTATCCGGAATCCTGTTATGATGCTTATCCTAGAATGTTGGCTTATGGTACTGATTGTGGTAAAATACACCTTTTAGGAAAAAGGCGTAAAAGCGGTAAGTATTGAACAAATGACTTTAAGAAAAATCAAGTGTTAATGACCCAATTAAGTTCGTTTCCCAGGGAGGTATATGTGTGTGACTAAGATGTACAAGATTTGAGATTAATATTTGGTTTAGAAGGGGGTTAGAAGAAAAAAAAATGACGAAGACGAAAAAAATAGAAAAATAAGCAAAAACACTATTAGAAAGTTAAGACGTAGAACCTAAAAAATCACCAAAAATAAAATAAATTCTAAAAATTACCAAAAATTCACCAAAAATCAAAAATAATAAACTAAGAGTTTACCAATTATCAAAGCTTTTTCAAACCTTTTAAATAATTAAATATTCAATTTTTAAATGCTAATTAAAGCCCTAAAAATCAAATAAATTATCAAAAAGCCCAAATAAAGATTTTTCAATTGATAAACCTCTAAAATGACCTAAAATGATTAAAAACTATTTTTAGAAATTTTAAAACTAATAAAAACTATTTAAAATGAATTAAAAACTATTAAAACTTAAAATAATTATAAAAATTAATCTACAAGTGATAAAATTATTCTAAAAGTTGCTAAATTCCTATTTTAATGTATTAAACCTAAGAAAAATGTAAAAAGTTGGGAAAAGTGAAATTTTAAAAATAATAATAAAATAATAATAAAATAATATTAAAAATCCAAAAATTATAAAAAATTCTAAAAACTTGCAAACTAGTTTATTTTAACCTAAATAATCAGAAAATGAAAGTGAAATTACCAGAATACCCCTAATGGGCCCTCAAATGGGCCAAATCCAAAAACAGTCAACACAAATGGGCTTTTGGGCCCAAAAAGTCAAACTTGGCCCAATTGACTTGGAAAAGCCCTATCTGACTTAAAATTCAATTCTAAGAACAAAACTCTAAAGGCCCAAAAGCTGAAAATGTGCTTATCACAGCTTATTAAACACAAAACTTATTCTTATTGGGCTTTTCAGCCCATTAAGCCATAAGCTAATACCATAAGCTCTAATTTGACACACAACCCTCTTTTTGGATGCTTAAGAGATCTGTCAAAAGAAATTTCCAATAAGCACACTCAATAAGCCAGAAAATAGAAAAGCAAAAATCCACAAAACGACAAAATAGTCGGGTTTGAGAAATAATGCACCTCAGAAGCTCTAGTTTGTTGCAAAAGCTCACAAATAGCTTAACAAAGAATAATCAATCAAGAAAATCACAAAAAGCCAAGTAGAATAAGCTGTAAGAACAGATAAGCTGGCTGAAAAAGCCAAATAAGCTAGTTTCCTAGCAAAAGCTTAACCAAAAGACTTGTAAACTTCCAGACTTGATATTAAGCTGAGAAAAATGAGTTTTATTACAAAAACTAAGTTGTTGCATGTACCAATAAGCAAAAAAGATTCAAATAAGCTGAAAACCAAGTTTGACCAAAAGTCAAACGCTGATAAGTTATAATCAAACGCTGACAGGAACAAAGAAGGCGTTGACAGACTTAATGAAGTGTAAGGACTTGTTTTTCACCCTGCTGGTCAAGGTTTGAGTGCAAACTTTGTGAATCAAGGCTTACCAGTTGGGTAAACTTGATGTATTTTGGCACAAATAAGCCAATAAGCCAGTGAGCTTATAAGCTATGAACAAAGCAATCCAAATAGCCAAAACCAATCACAGGCATCACAAGAACAAGTTCCAAGCAGCAAAGTCACAAGGCATACACTAGGCAAACAAATGCAAGCACAAAAAGTTACTGATGAGCAAAGAACATATGCAGAAACAAGTTTGCTGATATACTTGACACTTGATCCAATTTCAAGCCTTAAATCCTTCTACCCTGGTGTGATTAGCTATGATTTAGCACTTGTTACCCTTAACCTATTCTTAGATCTAGGTGTCCTCAAAATCCTAGCCAATTTTACCAAGTTATGAAGATTTTAGAGCCAATCTATGAATCAATGTGTTTAAGCCCACAAAACCTGCAAACAGATGCACAAATACTCCCAAATAGCAGATACCAATACTTGCATACAACACACAAACACTTATCAAACCACAAATCCAACTTATGCAGTAATCCCAAACACCCTTTTAAAACTTATTTTCACAAATTTTCAAAGGATCATTAAGATTCAACCCACAAATCAGATCAATAATACCTCATAAACATCAAACCAAGCCAAATCAACAATAAACATCCACAATAACACAGATTCAATCACAAATCCACAAAAATCACAAATATTCAGAAACTTAAAGAGAAAATGAAAAGGGAAGAAGGTGCAAACCTCCAAGACCTACATCCAGGCCCTGGATTGTTTGAGCTGAGGTACTAGCAAAACAAGTACCAGCTTCCAATGCTGCTAAGATGAACAAACACAAGGGTGAGATCAAATAAACAAGGACTTTCTGATTTTTGATGCACAAGTCTTATCACTTAAAACCTTGCCTCAAAAACCTTCAAACATGTAAATGGAACTCAGATTTTAGCTTCTCAAACACCAAACTTTTATAAATAACAGATTAAAACTCAGAATTTTAAGAAATTTAAACTTTATTTCATAAAAAGGAATTACAAAGATTAAAAGCTAAAATCTGGAACAAAAGCTCTCTCACATGTTGAGGAGTCTTTTTATAGGCAAATGCCAATGCTACACTGTTCATAAACCCTAGATGTGAAATTCCCTAAATGCCCTAAGTCCTTCTAGACGAATCCTTGGTGTGAGCTGTTTAAAAATGATCCTGGACATTTATTTCTGCTTTGTTATGAAGCAATGATCCTTGGTTGTTGATTTGGACACGTCACATGACTTGGAGGCTAAGTTGCTTGCTGATTGGTGGAAAGGGTATTGGGGTGGGTTCCATAGTGAGTGGAGATGAGGGTTTTGTGTGTGGGATAGGTTCCTGCATGTGTGAATCAAACGTGTGCCTGGGTAATTTCATTTTACCCTTTGTTTTAAGTTGTGTAAAACCTGGGCTGTAAAGGTGAATAGTTGTCCTTTTGATCCGTTTTTGTAGGAGTGTTATGTTGTTTGGCGCAAAAACGTGTTTGAAAGTTTCATTTGCACAAGTTTAGCCCTCCTCTTTCCTTTCTTTTGTCACTTGGATATAAACTTCTATCAGCGCCCATTTCCTTTGTATCAACGTTTCACAACTTGTCATTTTTTTGCACAAAACTTTATAAAAAGTGTTTCAAGGGTTATATTTGCCATTTTGAGGTATTTCAAGGACTGATTTTGAACATTCTTGATCTTCAAAGGTCTTCATTGTAACTTTGACTTCATGAGGGACCATTATTGGCAATTTTGATTTGTTGAGGGACTAATCTTGCCATTTCTTCAAAGTTGAAGGACCTTTTGTGTAATTTTGACAAACTTAAGGGACCAAACATGTAATTATGAATATACAAGGGTTTTAAGTGTCATTTCTTCAATAAATGAGGATCAATCTTGTTTGTCTTCAAGTCTTCAAGGTATTTTGTTGAGAATTCCATGATTAAGGCCCAGTTCTTTGTACGGCTTCGTTTCTCGTGTCCGTTTTTCCTTGTATCTTGTGATCTTTTGTCTTTTTCACGATATCCATACCTAAAATACACAAGTAAACAAACACAAGAATTTATATGGTATTTTATGACATTTTTATGCATTTAAAGCCCGAAAAGAACGATGAGATCATGTATAAATGCCATCTCATCACTCCCCCATACTAAGCCATTGCCGTGCCCTCACGCAATGCTAGAATAAAGTATCTAAGCATCACCAAGGTTCAATTTTATTAACCTTTATTGAAGAGTAAAAAGACTTGCAACATACTACGATGATGTGTAAAGACATAATGTATGATTTTCATCACAAAAAGTGACATTTAGGGTCAAAGAATAGAAACAAGTTAATGTCCCTTAGAGTAAACTTCGTCATCCTTGATTGTCATACATTCCATGCTAAGTGCAAAAACAAGATCATTGTTGGTACAAGTCACAATGCTAACACTTCTCATACGTCCAAATTGTGTAATACTTTTTCTCCCCGCAATCCTAGTTATTATAAAAGGAAATAGGTTACTAGCATTTTTTATCTATTTGTCATGGATCACAAGTGATTCATATTGACTTATTTGAGTAGTTATTAGTCCGAAAGCAAAGTAGCACGATTTGATCGATAGTTAGCCGAAGGACAAAATCTTTTAAAACGGCTTCTCGTGTATCTCCTTAAGTTCATATCTTGGCATAACTTGTTTCACGATTTGAGACCTTTCTCGGACCGATATTTGGCATGTACTTCATACTTCAAATTTTGGGAAGACGTTCTTGAAATTATGGTCTTCTCTTCATATATTTGGAATTTCTTCACTTGACGTTATTGAGAGATTCTTCATATAGGACCACGACTTCATCATTTTTCTTCAATCTTTACTTTGGATTTTGATATACAACGATCCTCCTCCTTTTCGGACTTGGATATATTTATCCTCATACCTTGTTAGGGTCTTTTTGGATAGACTTTCTCCATTCTTTAGGGGAGTAATAGCTTCTCGTCGTGTGTCTCGATCCTTCATATTGATTTAGGAATAATGATACTTCACATCATCTTTGGATCTTTAGCAAAAATAGAGCTCCTTATGCCTTGTTAGGGCCTTTTTGGATAATCGCCAATCTTCGCGTCCCGCTTCAATAAGTTATGCCTTGGCTATGAACTCTATTCAACCCCGAGCAACTTTTAAACGATCTTGCGCTAGAGGCTAAGTAACCTTTCAAATCGTACGACCTTACTTATTGCAATTATGATTTATTCCTAATGCATTGATCTTATGGGAAGAAAAAGCCACAATTAAAAACATATGAGTTTTTGAAAGAACATTTTCATGTTCTACGTTTAGCATGATCACTTGTCTAACTCTATCATTTCTCGTTCTTCACTATATAAAGACCTCTAATTAAAGAGACTCGTGAATACTTAGCCATGCAAGTCAAAATTAAGCCAAATTTGGATTAGCTTTCATTAAGACTATATCAAATCAAAGTTTTGGGTTTTCAAGCCACCTATAGGATCTTGCACTTTCTTGGACTTTTTCAAGTTTTAGAGAATGCGTTTTAAAGTTCCCTTGATAAGTGACTTTCTAGAATCAATTATAGGAACTTGCGAAAAGTTCTTGTTCTTAACCCGTATGAATTAAGACTTTCGCGTTTTAAAGCTCCCTATATAAAAGTCTAGCAAAACTTGAATTGAGCGGGTTAAGGAATGTAAATGGCTCCAAATGCCCATCAAGTCAAAAATTAACTCTTATTCTACCCATCGGAAAATATACATTCGTGCCTTAAAAACACTTATGAAAACTAAGAAAAATTTTAAAATTTGGCCATTTTTAGCCTTATTAGCAAAACAAAACATTGAAAATTGGAAAGCGTGAGGGCGTAGCAAAGCAAGTATCTATTCACCCCCCATACTAAAAGTAAACATTGTCCTCAATGTTTCGAGTCTAAAGGTGGAGCACCCCCATACTAGAGACGAAGAGTCGAATGCTTAGGATCTAGCATGGAAAGGGTGATCAACAATATATCTAAAGCCGTTTATTAAGTATGCTAAAAGATAATTGTTAGAACAATAAAGGATATGTCATGGATTCGTGAAAAACTTCTTCAAACGAACGATGGAGGCTCACGTAAACGAACACGAGAGTCTTCAATCGTAGACGATGATGATGATCTAGATAACACAATCACAAACAACCACGAGACAACGAGTTGAAAGGGTACAAATCCCCTTATTAGTGAATAGTGAGCATAAAAGATAAGCATGGGATCTCCCCCACGAGGCACCTCGTTTTTGATTACCGAGTCATGAGCTCGACTCGATCCCCTTAAAATGTGAACATTTAGGGAAAAATCATGGTATGGTCAATGGGGCTTACATGATAAACAAGGCCCAAAAAGCAACCCGTATATAAAGGACTAAGTCCTTAGATGATGCAAAATACCGGGGTCGAAAATGACGTTCTCGTTTTCATTGGAAAAACAAATTAACGCCACTTCAACATGTGCCATAAACTCAAAGAGTTTAAAGAAAAGAGATGAGAAATAGAAGGGTGGGACAATTGGTAAGACAAACTTTCGAGCTACTCGAGGTAGACTCGCACCAAGCAAATAGAAAGATTTTCCATTTATTGCATCGGTGGAAGACCGAGATTTCCCTTTACATGAAATTCCGGGATCGAATATCTCGTCCTCGGTGGACAAGGATGAGGGAACATAAGGGGCTTCCCCCATACTAAAACCACACAAAGCATCGTCAAAAGGAGTAGACGAGCTTGTAGCACTCAAAACACGTGGTGATGACGGAGTTAGATTTGTAGAAAAATCAATTAAATCACATTTAAGATCTTTTCCTTTGTTATCTTTTAAACTCTCCTTATGAAAACCCTTTTTGATTATGTCGAAAATATTCGGTGTTTCTAAGACGATGTTAGTTACACTAAAAATTCTCACATTTTGAAACCGTTTTGGTTTTGGTGGTGGCAAGTTCTCAAAACGTTTATCGACGAAGAAAACCTCCCCATCGGGGTCTACATATTCATCATCCGAAAGATCTTCCGTAGAAACCGGCAACTTATCAACATTTTTCAAGAATGAGTGTTCGAGGTGAGGTGAAGGATTTTTCGATTCAAGTATTGACGGTTTCTTCTTTGTAGGCTTTACACTCATAACCTCCACCGGCGGAGGAAATGGTAAATTGTTTTTGGCGACATTTCCTAAAACTCTTGGTGAAAATTCTTTGCAAACGACATTGGTTGAATCACCATGGTTTAAAGTTGCAATAGAATAGACATGAGAAAGATTGGAGTTTTGTGTTGCATTGATGACAAGTTCTTCCTCATTGAAACGAAGGGTGATTTTTCGAGCATGAACATCGATAAGTGCTCTTGATGTATCCAAAAATGAACGACCCAAAATGAGAGGAACTTTTCGATCGATAGGAATGTCTACAACGATAAAGTCAACGGGATAGTAAAACTTTCCGACTTTAACAAAAACGTCCTCGGCTACTCCACATGCTAAAATCGTAGAATGATCGGCCATCTCGATAGACATGTTCGAAGGAGTAAGAGCCGGAAGTGAAAGCGATTTGAAAATCTCGAGAGGCATCAAATTAATACTAGCGCCAAGATCGGCCAAGGCGTAGCATTCCTCCATATCTTGAATTGCACACGGAATCAAAAATTTACCGGGATCACCGACTTTTTGTGGTATGCGGCTAAGAAAAACCGATGAACAACTAGACGATTGTTGTAACTTCTCTTTGTTGTTAAGCATACCTTTGAAGTTTGCGGCGAATCGAGGCATCATGATAAGAGCGTCGGCAAAACTTATGTTAAAATGCAAGTCACGAAACATTTTCATAAATAGCTCAAATTGATAATTGTTCCTTTCTTGTGCTTTCTCTTTGTTACGTCTTGAAGGGTAAGGTAAAGGTGGTGTGGGTTGGTCATTAGGCAACGGCCTTGGAAACTCGGTTTCCACAATTGGTATTGGTTCAACCGTAGGTGTGGTATGAGCGGTACTTCGTGGGATTGTAATGTGCTCCTTTTCGACCATCACCTCGGGTTCTTTCTCGATTTCCTTCTCCTTAGAAGTACTCGGACGAGAGATTGGTTCCTTGAAAGTTTTACCACTTCGTGTAGCAACAACCTTCAATTCTCCCCTCGGGTTGTTAATGGTATCACTAGGAAGACCACCCGAAGAAGAGGGCTTACACATGATTGCTTCAAACATCTTAGCCATTCGGTCCTCAAATTTTGATTGCCTAGCATCCGCTTTTAATAACTCTTGCTTAATCTCATGTTGTCCTAATTCCATCTTTTGTTGGTTTTGTTGAAGACGTTGGAAATTTCCTTCCATTTTGTTTGCATGAGTTTTAAGTTCATTAGCAAGTTCATTTTTTAGCTCGTTTTTCAACTCGGATCTTAAGCTAATCATCTCACGTTGCATATTATCAAATTTAGCATCATTTGCTTTTGCATAATCCAAAAATTCTCCTTGCAAGTTTTTAGTGTGAGCATTTTGAAAACCTTGTGTAGTGTTTTGAAAATCACGGTTTTGATTTTGATTAGAGATTTGTCCATTCCCACTTTGATAATTCCCTTTGTTGTAATTGCGTGTGTTGCCTTGGTAATTACCTTGGTTGTTGTTTCGATAATTGTTAACATTTTGGTTTGGTGGAGCTTGATTTGGACGAGAACCTTGACCTATTTGGTTATAAGTTCCCGTTGCTACATAAGCACTCGAAGTGTTACCATCCGCGGTAATGCACTCGGAAAGATCATGAGCTCCCCCACAAGATAAACAACTCTTAGCAACCGCTTTAACCGAAGCGGAATTGGAAGCTTCTTGAGCCTTCCAATGGGACATTAGATTAGCAAATCTATCAAAAAACCGATTTTCCTCATTAGCTTCATCATGTAAGGCGTTAATGCTACGAGACGATTGTGACGAAGATGACGAACCCATATTGGCAACACTCGGTGTGTTACGAGGGTTATAAACCTTAGATCTATTTTCAATGATTTGTAAAGCTTCATTTGTCGTCTTGCACAAAAAATTACCACCCGCGGCGGCATTCAAATAATCTCGTTCATGATCATTAAGCCCATTATAAAAAGTATCCACTTGATGCAATTCCGTAAAATCATGGTGTGGACATTCATGTAACATCTCTTTAAATCGTTCCCATGCCATTGAAAAACTTTCATTATTTCTTTGCACAAATCGTGAAATCTCATTTTTTAAGTGTGTTGTTTTAGATGGTGGAAAAAACTTGTTCACAAACTTAGAAACGAGATCGGCCCATGTCAAAATCGAATTTGGCGGTTCCTTCTCGAGCCAAATTTTTGCGGGTCCATCCAACGAGTATGGAAACAACATCATCTTAATGGCGTCATGTGGAACATCTTTAAATTTGCTAGTGGCGGTGAGACGGTTGAAATTCCTAATGTGGTAATGCGGGTTGTCTTTCTCGTGACCTCTAAACTTATTTGCTTGCAACATCGACATTAAACCCGTCTTAATCTCGAAATTCTCCGCAAGGATGGCGGGAATCACAATAGCCTCTCCAAAACCCTCGGTGGGTGCTTGTAGCAACTCCATCATAGTACGATTAGCCATGACGACTTCTTGTTCTACAATAGGTTTAACAATTGGAGGTTCTTCAACAATCAACGTCTCTTGATTGGCTTGCTTTTGAAGTCGTTTACGAGCTCGTTTTGCTTGATTACGAGTGATCATAAACTTCACGAAGAATGGGAGGTGAGCAAAGAAGATTCTTTTTGGGTGTTTTGTGAATTTTCAATTTTTTTGTGTTTTTGATGATATTTAATTTTTTTGGATTTTGGTGTATCTTCGTAGACAACAATCTACAAAATCTCTCCTCGAATCAAACTCTTGATTAAAGAAGCCTCAAAGGAATGAAAACGATCACGTGGAGTGAGCGTCTTCTAATGACTTTAGAACTTTGGTGAAAACCAAATTGTTCAAGAGGGTTTAATCACAAAGAAAACCAAGCAAATATAGTATACGTAATAATACTTTGGGCGGCAAAACCCTCGATTAGCCTTCAATCTTAAAATACTCACAAGCAAGCGGGGAAACGAGGCATCGCGAAGCACTTAAGAGCCTTTTTCCTTAGGGTATATTTTATAATACCCGCCTTATACCCACCTTATAGTTTGTATTTTTCAAAATCGAGCTTCACGAAAGTATTTATCTATTTTTGCCTTTTTCTTTTTGTTTGAGATTCGAATACAATAATTAGGAGATCAAATCCCAATTAAGGTTGTGTTTTCACACTTTTGGAGATATTGTAAATTTATTGTGATACTTAATACAATATAGTAATAATATTTGTACAAGAAAAACCAAGAAAACTGATAATACGTATTAGTAGAGTTCTACTAATACAAATACTATTTTGGTTAATATTAAAAACAACAATTCAAATTAATCACGACACACCTCCCCGGCAGCGGCTGTAACACTCTCATTTTTCGTATCGGTACAGCGGAAGGGTCTTTCAGAGTGTTACGGGATAACACAATAACTCCAATCATAGACAACACATAAAAATGGTTGTACAAGGTTTAACAAACATTCATTCGATAAAAAGGTTTAAAAGTGTACAACAGGTCCCAAATTATACAGGTCATTAAGTTTACAAAACACAGATCGAATGAACATTTTTAATATTAAGTGTGGGCCATCAGAGTCGATCTCCATCCGGATTACCTTCAAGCACCTGAGATAGAAAACATGCAAAAATCATATCAGCGAATGCCGAGTGAATTCATAGAGTTTAATGAAAACCGTTATATAAAACAATCATTTACAATCATTTAAAATCAGAACACAAGTGTAATATCGGAAGTAAGTCCACATATTGCTAGTCAGGCAATATATAAATCAAGCATACATCTGAAACCGTCCATGAGACCGTAGTCTCTATATTACCATGATAGGTAATATATTCATCGTAATAGCGTCGTTATCGTTTATTTAGATTATACATGTCGTATAGATTATAGTATCTGAATTAGGATTATTATTAGCCGCATGACATTGTTACCTTACTGTGAAAACAACGGGCCGTGAACCCGACAAACAATTTGCCCATCTAAGTTAGCGTGTCGTCACAAAAATCACGCTATGGAATCTTCTCATACATAAATTCGCTTACCAATCAATGTGGTACGACGGGGATCAACCGTCAAGGCGCGAACTGGGGTGATCGTCCCCAAATAGTACTATCAAATGCATAAGCGTCTACCAAATCCCGGTAGTTCACAATTCATGCTAATGGGACTTTAAGTGACATAACCTAACTACTAATAATCCTTTTAGTCTCGAATATAGGGTCATAGCATCATTCGGGTCCATCTCATTAAGCATACAATCGGGACTACTTGTGTTCTATTTTAATAGAAATCTAGCATGTTATCTCCCTCGCGGGTTTACAAATCATTTTATAAAACATTTAAAAGAGTGCGAGGCTATGAACTCACGTTGTTAATGAAAGGCGGATTATCGGCTACGGGGGTGCTTCGGTCACGGAAACCTATATAAATAATAATCGGTCTTAGACTCGGTCCAATGACTTTTATCAAAATAACAATATACATATATATGATTTTGTACATATGATGATGATCAAGTGGGTTTATAAATCCTCATTTACTCATTTTAGCGTTTACGTTTTAGTATCGTCTTACTAGTTCACTAGTTTTACCGATTTTACCTATTTTAAGTTCATTAAGTCTTTTATAACTTCTTTAACTTGTTTTTACCCATTTTATACCTATATGATCAGTATATATACTTTTCATGTTGGGCCCTAATGGGTTAAGCCCAAATCATTCTTTTTACAAGTATTTATCTTATTAAGTCCAATTATTAGGTTTAGTTAGCTCGTAAATGTCCGTAATTCTTATAGTTCGGGTTTTATCGGTTTTTACTTGTCTTAGTTACTTATACATCAGTATATAACTTTTATAAACTTTACATTAGACGGGTTTGGTCGTCTAAGTTTTATTTGATGAAAAACGTTAATTTCACGGCGATAGCCGAAAAAGTCGTAAAAATCAAGTTTATAGTTTTTATTACTTATAAATATTACTTTTACCACCATTTATATAACTTACCCATTTAATTAACCTTTTATACATTTATATAAATAAGTTTTATAAGTTAGTGGGTTTATACTTTACATTTTATAAATTATAAAGTGAGTGCTTATATAATAATAATAAACATTATTTCCAAAATCTGATTTTTAACTTCACATTCACCATTTTTATCATATCTAGAGTTCTACAATGACTTAGAAGCTCATTTTTGGATGACAACTTCTTCATAATATGTGCTAAATATAACTTAGTTATAGTTACTGCCCATTTTGAGTCTAAGTTGCCTTAACAGTCCCTACAAAACTGCTTATTCAGATTGTACCACCTAACTTGTTTTGATCATATCTCACTCATTATTTTGATTCCATTGCATGGCCAACTCTCACATGTGTATAACATCATCTACTTTACTGTAAAAAAATCAAACCATGCATTTTTTTCAGTTCTTCATTTAGTTATCTACTGTTTTTATACAGCCAACTAATTAGACATGATTTTAGCTTCATTTCTTATGGTTATCATCATTTTTAAGCATGTTTATCAACACTTGATCCCCACACAACATTTTTATCATCATATATACATCATATACATATACAAAATGAAAGAAAATACATTTGTTCTTTACAAAATAATAAGAGAAAAATGTAGAGGATGATCTTCTTTACCAATCCAAGTGGATTTCTTGTTTTAGGAAGGCAAGAACTTGATGAACACAACAAGTATCTCCAAGACCATCAAATATCAAGATCATATGTTGGAAAATCAGCCCTAGGACACAAGCAAATCACCTCCAAAGTTGGTTATATGGCCACCAAATGATCAAGGCTTCAAGGAAACACCTTAATAGGACTAGTAAACATGTGGTTTGTAGTTAGAAAAGATCAATGAGGGTGTTTGTGGCTTGATGTGGGACGGCACAAGGGTGGAAGTAGAGAGAGTTTGAGAGTGAATTGCATGTAAGAAATGGTTAAGTGAAAACCATTTGTTGGTTTTGTTAAGTGGTGGAAGGTTTAGCTTAAAGTGTAAGCATAAGCTTACACTTGTATAAGCTTAGCTAGAATGTGTGCCACCTAAGTGTGGTGGTGTCCTCCTTGCCGTCTCATGTAAGCTAGTGGGATGGGGCAAAGTGTTTTGTCCCATCTCACTAGTTTACGGGTATTTCTCGATTCTAGTTTTCTCGATTTGCGTGCCCTCGGGTCGTTTTACGAATAACGTTTTTATAAATTATGAATCACCGTCACAAAACGAATCCAATAAAAATTGTCTCATCAAAAACGGAGTTCAAAAACGTAAGTACGTAATCCTAAGGTTTCCGGTTTAGTCGTAAAAGACGCCAAATTATGCACGTAAGCCCAAATTTAACTCCGTAAATTGTGAGTTCGTCAACCAACACAAAAATAAGTTTCAAAATATTATACGAGAAAATATTTAACTACCTGAAAATGTTAGATTTGTCACAGCTTTTCCTCCTAAAAGGGATCAACGTCCTCGTGATCCATTTCATTTGGATGTCCGTTTCTTATTGAAATCGAAGAGGTGCGGATATTTCTTCCACATTTCATCCTCTCGTTCCCAAGTATACTCCGGTCCATGCTTTGAATTCCATCGGATCTTGACAATAGGTATCCGACTTTGTTTCAGTTTCTTTACCTCACGGTCCATAACTTCTACGGGCTCTTCGATAAAATGCAACTTCCCATCTATTCGAACCTTACCTAACGGAATTTTCTCATCACTCACTGCTAGACATTTCTTCAGATTAGATACATGGAATGTGTTGTGAACACCATGAAGTTCTGGGGGTAACTCTAGTTTGTAAGCCACCGGACCTACTCTAGATAAAATCTTAAAGGGTCCAATATAACGGGGATTCAATTTTCCTCGCTTTCCAAATCTTATAACGCCTTTCCATGGCGATACTTTCAACATTACTCGGTCACCCACTTCAAACTCCATTGGCTTCCGCCGCACATCCGCGTAACTTTTCTGTCTACTACGGGCAGTCAACAACCTCTTCTTAATCTGAACTATCATCTCCGTAGTCTCCCGGATCAATTCCGGTCCCGTGAGCTGGGTATCCCCAACTTCACTCCAACATACAGGAGATCTACACTTCCTACCATACAAAGCTTCAAACGGTGCAGCCTTAATACTAGAATGGTAACTATTGTTATACGAAAACTCTGCTAACGACAAATGTTTATCCCAATTCTTACCAAAGTCTAACACACAAGCTCTCAACATATCTTCAAGTGTTTGTATCGTCCTTTCACTCTGCCCATCAGTCTGGGGGTGATAAGCAGTGCTCATATCGAGATTCGTTCCCAAAGATCTTTGGAGAGATTTCCAAAAATTCGATGTGAATCTAGGATCTCAATCTGAAATGATCGATACAGGCACTCCATGTTTGCATACAACATTATCAAGGTATATTCGAGTCAGCTTCTCCAGTGAGAACTGCTCCTTAACCGGAATGAAGTGTGCTGATTTGGTCAGTCTATCGACAATAACCCAAATCGAATTGTTTCTAGATGATGTTCTAGGAAGCTTGGTGATAAAGTCCATTGTAATTCGCTCCCACTTCCATTCAGGAATCTTTGGTTGTTGAAGTAGTCCTGATGGCTTTTGATGTTCGGCTTTAACTCTAGCACAAGTCAAGCATTGGAGAACATACATAGCTATGTCAGCTTTCATATTCGGCCACCAGTACAACTTCTTCAAATCATGGTACATCTTATCAGATCCCGGATGAATGGAATACTTAGATTTATGGGATTCTAACATAATCAAATCTCTTAAGCCTCCAAACTTAGGTATCCACATACGACCTCTTAAACATTTCACTCCATCAGCTCTAACCTCTAAAGGATCTCCTTCTCCTCGGAACCCTTCATTAACAAAATTCTCCTTCTTACAAGCTTCTATTTGCGCATTTCTAATTTGCTCAGGCAAATTATTGTGCATGGTCAAGACTAGAGAACGCACCCTGATAGGCTCTCTATCTTTCCTACTCAACGCATCAGCAACAACATTGGCTTTTCCTGGGTGATATTTTATATCACAATCATAATCACTTAACAACTCTATCCATCTTCGTTGCCTCATGTTCAATTCCTTCTGGTCGAGAATATAATGTAGGCTTTTGTGATCGGTGAATACCGTACACTTGGTGCCATACAGATAATGTCTCCACAACCTAAGAGCAAAGACCACAGCTCCTAACTCAAGATCATGAGTAGTATAATTCTCCTCATTCTTCCTTAATTGCCTAGAAGCATAAGCTATCACCTTCTCCCTCTGCATCAAAACAGCTCCATAACCTCTAAGAGATGCACCACAATACACTACAAAATCTTCACTCCCTTCGGGTAATGATAAGATTGGCGCACTACATAATTTTTGCTTCAATATCTGAAATGCTCCATCTTCATCACTTCCCCAAACGAAAGGTTTATTCTTCTGAGTAAGCTTAGTCAAGGGTTTAGCTATCAAAGAAAATTCTTTAATGAATCGCCTATAATAGCCAGCTAATCCTAAGAACTGTCGCACTTCCGTTGGCGTTGTCGGTGCAGACCAATTCTTAATAGCTTCAACCTTTGCAGGATCAACATGAATTCCATCTCTGTTAATCACATGACCAAGAAATTGCACAGAATCTAACCAGAAATCACACTTCGAAAACTTAGCATACAACCTTTCATCCTTCAACAAGTTCAAAACAATCCTCAAATGTTCTCTATGCTCATCTTCATTCTTAGAATAGATTAGAATATCGTCAATAAACACAATCACAAATTTATCCAAGTAGGGCTTGCACACTCGATTCATTAAATCCATGAAAACCGCAGGTGCGTTAGTTAACCCAAATGGCATTACTTGAAATTCATAGTGTCCATAACAAGTTCTAAATGCAGTTATAGGAATATCTTCTTCACGGACGCGAAGTTGGTGATATCCTGACCGCAAATCTATCTTAGAATACACACTAGATCCTTGCAGTTGATCAAACAAATCATCAATCCTAGGTAAAGGATATCGATTCTTAATTGTCAACTTATTCAGTTCCCTATAATCAATGCACATACGAAAAGATCCATCCTTCTTCTTAACGAACAAGACTGGAGCTCCCCAAGGCGACGAGCTCGGTCGAATAAAACCTTTATCAGACAACTCCTTAAGTTGCTCAGATAACTCCTTTAATTCAGAAGGGGCTAATCGGTAAGGCGCACGTGCCACCGGTGCAGCACCAGGAATTAAATCGATTCGAAACTCTACTTGCCTTATCGGTGGAAGTCCGGGTAAATCTTTAGGAAATACCTCAGGAAATTCACAAATAATAGGTACATCTTCCAATCGTTTCTCCCTAGACTCATTCCCGGTCACTTGAGCTAAGAATAACTCACAACCGTTCCTGATGTACTTTTGGACTTTAATACATGAAACGATTTTCAAACGGGATTCACCTCGACTAGCATCAATTACTAACGTCCTATTCCTAAGAGGAATCTTAACCTTCTTCTCTCCACATAAAATAGTAGCATTATTCAACGACAACCAATCCATACCAATAATAATATCGAAACTACCTAATTCTATCAACATCAAATCAATCGGAAAGGAATGGTTCAAGAGATTTAGAGAGCATCCTTCTAATAGCTTATTAGTTTTTACTAATTTACCATCAGCCAATTCCACCTCGTAACTGGTACTTATCTCAACAGGTTCAATATCAATAAGGGCACTAAATTTAGTGGATACAAAGCTCCTATCGGCACCCGAATCGAATAAAGCAACGGCATAATGATTGTTGAGTAAAAACGTACCGGTAACGACATTCGGATCCTCTTTCTTCACCTCAATTGTTCCAAGTTGGTAGATACCACCCTGGGGGTTTCTTCCAGGTACAATCGCTTTCAACTTGGGGCATTCCGATTTCCTATGACCTTCTTCATTACATTTGAAGCAAATCGTTCCCTTCTTACACCTTTCAACCTTGTGTCCAAGCTTTCCGCAATTTCGGCACTTCCAGCAGTCGCCAGGATGCCTCTTGTTGCCACACTTAGGACATCTATCATCGTTGCGCGGTGCATTGTTGGTAATAGCATTTGCATTCCCCTTTCTCTGGTTCTGACGGCGATTGAAATTCTTCCTATAATCACCTCTATCTACACGATCACCGTCTCCCTTTCTTTTCTCACCTACACGGGCTTCATCTTCCTTATCCTGAATTATCTGTCCAATGAGTTGGTAAGCCATTCGAACAGCATCATCAATGGTCAGTGGTTTAGATGATGTCACGTCCCCCCGGATATTCCTGGTCAACCCTTTCACATATTGCTCAATTCGGATCTCTTCGGGTTCAACCAATCGAGGACATAGCAAGGACAACTCATGGAATCGGTTCGTGTAACTATCAATGTCCACACCTTTCATTCTCAGATGAATCAACTCCTGTTCTAACCTAATTATCACACTACGAGGACAAAACTCCAAAGTCATCCACTTCTTGATTTCAGCCCAAGGAGTAGCATTAGCAGCATCAAGACCCATGAAAGCAATTCTCCCGTTCCACCAAGTCAACGCACGACCTTTAAGAGTAGCCATAGCAAAAGTCACCTTATCTTCCTCTTTACACTTACTAATCCTAAACACCAATTCAATCTTCTCGATCCACTAGCTTAGTCCTACAGCACCTTCAGTTCCATTAAAAGGTAGAGGTTCACACTTCATGAACGTCACATAAGTACAGCCACCAATTTCAGGTGCATTCGTTCCAAGTCCTCCTACATTTCCTCCAGCATTAGCATTCACATTATTAGCATTCACATTCACATTAGTACCGCTAATTCCACTACCGCCAACTCCACTACCGCCAGCTCTACTACCGCCAGCTCCACTACTGCCAGCTTCATTTCTAGCATTTGCCATAAATTCAGTCATAGATGCGGTAACTTGCTCCGTAATAATCCCACGTACATCATCCTCAGTCACAGCCTTCTTGGGCGGCATAGTTCTATAATTCCACAATTTCAAAGTATTAAGCATTCATCCAACAAAGGATTCATATAATATGGATCGAATTCATAATCAAGACACAAATAAGGCACAATATGGAATTCAAGACAAGATACATATTTCATTCGATCTGAAACAAAAGTATTGTCTTAGTACATCCATATCAAGGTTCTAACACTATATACACTCAAAATTCGTGCCAAGTCTACTACTAACAAGTCGGTTCAGTCAAAGCTATAAACACAAAAGATATAAAGGTCACTACTAAATACAGACTGGTCTACTGAGAACCGCCAGATGGTCCATCATCCATCGTCTTCTGGATCTTCGCCGGACGATCACTAGACACATCTTCAGCTGGGCGCTTACGGATTACTCCTCTTTCAACCATGTCGGCATAAAATCTACTGTTCCAACCCACAGATATATTCAACTCCTTTTCAGCTTTCTCACGCATCGCACGAGCCACACTCAACTGAATCTCCATAGAATTTACCTTTCTCTTCATATCCACATACTCACGGCTTTCCAATACCGATAACCTCCTAAAAGCCTCATTCAATCCACGCTATACATCACTCAAATCCAAACTAAGCAATTCTCGCTCTTTCTCACCAATATTAGTCTTCGACTCCAGATAAGCAACCTGAGTCTGAACAACACCTAATCCAACCTCTGTCACACAACTCTTAACACGGGAAGCATCTAGATCACGTCTCAAGGCCCATGGTGCAAGACCATCAATATGAGTAGCCTCTCGAGTACTAGACGACTCTCCTACCTCACGTCTACGAGTAGCAATACCATCAGTACCGTCAGGTGCATCGTCATCCTCATCCTCCTCTGATTCAGAATGAGATTCAGACGATTCAGACATTTCATCCCTAGGTAACTCATCCTCGGAATCAGACAAACAAACTGGTGGGGGCAAAGGCTCGCCCTCTGGAACATCATACGGATATATAAGCTCAGCTTCCTCATCGTCATCAACCTCAACATCTATACCTACATCTTCCTCGACATCCTCGTCGTCAATCTCATCATCTAACTCATCTAACCCAATCTCATCCTCATTCTCAATATCAGCATTCTCAATATCTACGTCCTCATTACCCACATTCTCAATCTCATTCTCTACTAAGTCAACCTGAGGGGCAATCTGATCTCCTAGTCCTAACTCTGGCTCGGGATCCTCAAATGGTTCCTCCTCGTTATCAATATCAAAATCTACTAAGTCTAAATAAGGATCATCTTCTATATTAGGTTCGGGAATAGCATGGTTTTCTACAGGAATATTAGGGTCAGCCATGACAATCTGCATTTATATATATTTATCTCGTATTAGGATAACATACTAGTTTAAACAATTACATAATGAAATCACGATATATACATATATATAAATTATATTATATATATCAAAATATATATCTTCTCAATAGGGCTTGTTGGTAACGTCGGAGATCTCTGGCACCGTTATAGTCAAAAGATTTTTCAATTATTTTCTCAAATGTTCATTGTCAAAAGATTTTGAAAAGTTTTGTTCAAAACCTTGGTTTTTAAAATCTTTTGTTCTCTACAACGAGAGCTATGGTACCAAACTGTAACACTCTCATTTTTCGTATCGGTACAGCGGAAGGGTCTTTCAGAGTGTTACGGGATAGCACAATAACTCCAATCATAGACAACACATAAAAATGGTTGTACAAGGTTTAACAAACATTCATTCGATAAAAAGGTTTAAAAGTGTACAACAGGTCCCAAATTATACAGGTCATTAAGTTTACAAAACACAGATCGAATGAACATTTTTAATATTAAGTGTGGGCCATCAGAGTCGATCTCCATCCGGATTACCTTCAAGCACCTGAGATAGAAAACATGCAAAAATCATATCAGCGAATGCCGAGTGAATTCATAGAGTTTAATGAAAACCGTTATATAAAACAATCATTTACAATCATTTAAAATCAGAACACAAGTGTAATATCGGAAGTAAGTCCACATATTGCTAGTCAGGCAATATATAAATCAAGCATACATCTGAAACCGTCCATGAGACCGTAGTCTCTATATTACCATGATAGGTAATATATTCATCGTAATAGCGTCGTTATCGTTTATTTAGATTATACATGTCGTATAGATTATAGTATCTGAATTAGGATTATTATTAGCCGCATCACATTGTTACCTTACTGTGAAAACAGCGGGCCGCGAACCCGACAAACAATTTGCCCATCTAAGTTAGCGTGTCGTCACAAAAATCACGCTATGGAATCTTCTCATACATAAATTCGCTTACCAATCAATGTGGTACGACGGGGATCAACCGTCAAGGCGCGAACTGGGGTGATCGTCCCCAAATAGTACTATCAAATGCATAAGCGTCTACCAAATCCCGGTAGTTCACAATTCATGCTAATAGGACTTTAAGTGACATAACCTAACTACTAATAATCCTTTTAGTCTCGAATATAGGGTCATAGCATCATTCGGGTCCATCTCATTAAGCATACAATCGGGACTACTTGTGTTCTATTTTTATAAAAATCTAGCATGTTATCTCCCTCGCGGGTTTACAAATCATTTTATAAAACATTTAAAAGAGTGCGAGGCTATGAACTCACGTTGTTAATGAAAGGCGGATTATCGGCTACGGGCGTGCTTCGGTCACGGAAACCTATATAAATAATAATCGGTCTTAGACTCGGTCCAATGACTTTTATCAAAATAACAATATACATATATATGATTTTTTACATATGATGATGATCAAGTGGGTTTATAAATCCTCATTTACTCATTTTAGCGTTTACGTTTTAGTATCGTCTTACTAGTTCACTAGTTTTACCGATTTTACCTATTTTAAGTTCATTAAGTCTTTTATAACTTCTTTAACTTGTTTTTACCCATTTTATACCTATATGATCAGTATATATACTTTTCATGTTGGGCCCTAATGGGTTAAGCCCAAATAATTCTTTTTACAAGTATTTATCTTATTAAGTTCAATTATTAGTCTAATAGGTTTAGTTAGCTCGTAAATGTCCGTAATTCTTATAGTTCGGGTTTTATCGGTTTTTACTTGTCTTAGTTACTTATACATCAGTAT
Organism: Glebionis coronaria; assembly: GCA_025667525.1. Lineage (NCBI taxonomy): Eukaryota > Viridiplantae > Streptophyta > Magnoliopsida > Asterales > Asteraceae > Glebionis > Glebionis coronaria. The sequence goes on along the minus strand of CM046882.1, from coordinate 187,148,760 downwards.
ATAACTTTTATAAACTTTACATTAGACGGGTTTGGTCGTCTAAGTTTTATTTGATGAAAAACGTTAATTTCACGGCGATAGCCGAAAAAGTCGTAAAAATCAAGTTTATAGTTTTTATTACTTATAAATATTACTTTTACCACCATTTATATAATTTACCCATTTAATTAACCTTTTATACATTTATATAAATAAGTTTTATAAGTTATTGGGTTTATACTTTACATTTTATAAATTATAAAGTGAGTGCTTATATAATAATAATAAACATTATTTCCAAAATCTGATTTTTAACTTCACATTCACCATTTTTATCATATCTAGAGTTCTACAATGACTTAGAAGCTCATTTTTGGATGACAACTTCTTCATAATATGTGCTAAATATAACTTTGTTATAGCTACTGCCCATTTTGAGTCTAAGTTGCCTTAACAGTCCCTACAAAACTGCTTATTCAGATTGTACCACCTAACTTGTTTTGATCATATCTCACTCATTATTTTGATTCCATTGCATGGCCAACTCTCACATGTGTATAACATCATCTACTTTACTGTAAATAGATCAAACCATGCATTTTTATCAGTTCTTCATTTAGTTATCTACTGTTTTTATACAGCCAACTAATTAGACATGATTTTAGCTTCATTTCTTATGGTTATCATCATTTTTAAGCATGTTTATCAACACTTGATCCCCACACAACATTTTTATCATCATATATACATCATATACATATACAAAATGAAAGAAAATACATTTGTTCTTTACAAAATAATAAGAGAAAAATGTAGAGGATGATCTTCTTTACCAATCCAAGTGGATTTCTTGTTTTAGGAAGGCAAGAACTTGATGAACACAACAAGTATCTCCAAGACCATCAAATATCAAGATCATATGTTGGAAAATCAGCCCTAGGACACAAGCAAATCACCTCCAAAGTTGGTTATATGGCCACCAAATGATCAAGGCTTCAAGGAAACACCTTAATAGGACTAGTAAACATGTGGTTTGTAGTTAGAAAAGATCAATGAGGGTGTTTGTGGCTTGATGTGGGACGGCACAAGGGTGGAAGTAGAGAGAGTTTGAGAGTGAATTGCATGTAAGAAATGGTTAAGTGAAAACCATTTGTTGGTTTTGTTAAGTGGTGGAAGGTTTAGCTTAAAGTGTAAGCATAAGCTTACACTTGTATAAGCTTAGCTAGAATGTGTGCCACCTAAGTGTGGTGGTGTCCTCCTTGCCGTCCCATGTAAGCTAGTGGGATGGGGCAAAGTGTTTTGTCCCATCTCACTAGTTTACGGGTATTTCTCGATTCTAGTTTTCTCGATTTGCGTGCCCTCGGGTCGTTTTACGAAAAACGTTTTTATAAATTATGAATCAGCGTCACAAAACGAATCCAATAAAAATTGTCTCATCAAAAACGGAGTTCAAAAACGTAAATACGTAATCCTAAGGTTTCCGGTTTAGTCGTAAAAGACGCCAAATTATGCACGTAAGCCCAAATTTAACTCCGTAAATTGTGAGTTCGTCAACCAACACAAAAATAAGTTTCAAAATATTATACGAGAAAATATTTAACTACCTGAAAATGTTAGATTTGTCACAGCGGCGCCAAAGTGATTGTGGTAAAATACACCTTTTAGGAAAAAGGCGTAAAAGCGGTAAGTATTGAACAAATGACTTTAAGAAAAATCAAGTGTTAATGACCCAATTAAGTTCGTTTCCCAAGGAGGTATATGTGTGTGATTAAGATGTACAAGATTTGAGATTAATATTTGGTTTAGAAGGGGGTTAGAAGAAAAAAAAAATGACGAAGACGAAAAAAATAGAAAAATAAGCAAAAATACTATTAGAAAGTTAAGACGTAGAACCTAAAAAATCACCAAAAATAAAATAAATTCTAAAAATTACCAAAAATTCACCAAAAATCAAAAATAATAAACTAAGAGTTTACCAATTATCAAAGCTTTTTCAAACCTTTTAAATAATTAAATATTCAATTTTTAAATGCTAATTAAAGCCCTAAAAATCAAATAAATTATCAAAAAGCCCAAATAAAGATTTTTCAATTGATAAACCTCTAAAATGACCTAAAATGATTAAAAACTATTTTTAGAAATTTTAAAACTAATAAAAACTATTTAAAATGAATTAAAAACTATTAAAACTTAAAATAATTATAAAAATTAATCTACAAGTGATAAAATTATTCTAAAAGTTGCTAAATTCCTATTTTAATGTATTAAACCTAAGAAAAATGTAAAAAGTTGGGAAAAGTGAAATTTTAAAAATAATAATAAAATAATAATAAAATAATATTAAAAATCCAAAAATTATAAAAAATTCTAAAAACTTGCAAACTAGTTTATTTTAACCTAAATAATCAGAAAATGAAAGTGAAATTACCAGAATACCCCTAATGGGCCCTCAAATGGGCCAAATCCAAAAACAGTCAACACAAATGGGCTTTTGGGCCCAAAAAGTCAAACTTGGCCCAATTGACTTGGAAAAGCCCTACCTGACTTAAAATTCAATTCTAAGAACAAAACTCTAAAGGACCAAAAGCTGAAAATGTGCTTATCACAGCTTATTAAACACAAAGCTTATTCTTATTGGGCTTTTCAGCCCATTAAGCCATAAGCTAATGCCATAAGCTCTAATTTGACACACAACCCTCTTTTTGGATGCTTAAGAGATCTGTCAAAAGAAATTTCCAATAAGCACACTCAATAAGCCAGAAAATAGAAAAGCAAAAATCCACAAAACGACAAAATAGTCGGGTTTGAGAAATAATGCACCTCAGAAGCTCTAGTTTGTTGCAAAAGCTCACAAATAGCTTAACTAAGAATAATCAATCAAGAAAATCACAAAAAGCCAAGTAGAATAAGCTGTAAGAACAGATAAGCTGGCTAAAAAAGCCAAATAAGCTAGTTTCCTAGCAAAAGCTTAACCAAAAGACTTGTAAACTTCCAGACTTGATATTAAGCTGAGAAAAATGAGTTTTATTACAAAAACTAAGTTGTTGCATGTACCAATAAGCAAAACAGATTCAAATAAGCTGAAAACCAAGTTTGACCAAAAGTCAAACGCTGATAAGTTATAATCAAACGCTGACAGGAACAAAGAAGGCGTTGACAGACTTAATGAAGTGTAAGGACTTGTTTTTCACCCTGCTGGTCAAGGTTTGAGTGCAAACCTTGTGAATCAAGGCTTACCAGTTGGGTAAACTTGATGTATTTTGGCACAAATAAGCCAATAAGCCAGTGAGCTTATAAGCTATGAACAAAGCAATCCAAATAGCCAAAACCAATCACAGGCAGCACAAGAACAAGTTCCAAGCAGCAAAGTCACAAGGCATACACTAGGCAAACAAATGCAAGCACAAAAAGTTACTGATGAGCAAAGAACATATGCAGAAACAAGTTTGCTGATATACTTGACACTTGATCCAATTTCAAGCCTTAAATCCTTCTACCCTGGTGTGATTAGCTATGATTTAGCACTTGTTACCCTTAACCTATGCTTAGATCTAGGTGTCCTCAAAATCCTAGCCAATTTTACCAAGTTATGAAGATTTTAGAGCCAATCTATGAATCAATGTGTTTAAGCCCACAAAACCTGCAAACAGATGCACAAATACTCCCAAATAGCAGATACCAATACTTGCATACAACACACAAGCACTTATCAAACCACAAATCCAACTTATGCAGTAATCCCAAACACCCTTTTAGAACTTATTTTCACAAATTTTCAAAGGATCATTAAGATTCAACCAACAAATCAGATCAATAACACCTCATAAACATCAAACCAAGCCAAATCAACAATAAACATCCACAATAACACAGATTCAATCACAAATCCACAAAAATCACAAATATTCAGAAACTTAAAGAGAAAATGAAAAGGGAAGAAGGTGCAAACCTCCAAGACCTACATCCAGGCCCTGGATTGTTTGAGCTGAGGTACTAGCAAAACAAGTACCAGCTTCCAATGCTGCTAAGATGAACAAACACAAGGGTGAGATCAAATAAACAAGGACTTTCTGATTTTTGATGCACAAGTCTTATCACTTAAAACCTTGCCTCAAAAACCTTCAAACATGTAAATGGAACTCAGATTTTAGCTTCTCAAACACCAAACTTTTATAAATAACAGATTAAAACTCAGAATTTTAAGAAATTTAAACTTTATTTCATAAAAAGGAATTACAAAGATTAAAAGCTAAAATCTGGAACAAAAGCTCTCTCACATGTTGAGGAGTCTTTTTATAGGCAAATGCCAATGCTACACTGTTCATAAACCCTAGATGTGAAATTCCCTAAATGCCCTAAGTCCTTCTAGACGAATCCTTGGTGTGAGCTGTTTAAAAATGATCCTGGACGTTTATTTCTGCTTTGTTATGAAGCAATGATCCTTGGTTGTTGATTTGGACACGTCACATGACTTGGAGGCTAAGTTGCTTGCTGATTGGTGGAAAGGGTATTGGGGTGGGGTCCATAGTGAGTGGAGATGAGGGTTTTGTGTGTGGGATAGGTTCCTGCATGTGTGAATCAAACGTGTGCCTGGGTAATTTCATTTTACCCTTTGTTTTAAGTTGTGTAAAACCTGGGCTGTAAAGGTGAATAGTTGTCCTTTTGATCCGTTTTTGTAGGAGTGTTATGTTGTTTGGCGCAAAAACGTGTTTGAAAGTTTCATTTGCACAAGTTTAGCCCTCCTCTTTCCTTTCTTTTGTCACTTGGATATAAACTTCTATCAGCGCCCATTTCCTTTGTATCAACGTTTCACAACTTGTCATTTTTTTGCACAAAACTTTATAAAAAGTGTTTCAAGGGTTATATTTGCCATTTTGAGGTATTTCAAGGACTGATTTTGAACATTCTTGATCTTCAAAGGTCTTCATTGTAACTTTGACTTCATGAGGGACCATTATTGGCAATTTTGATTTGTTGAGGGACTAATCTTGCCATTTCTTCAAAGTTGAAGGACCTTTTGTGTAATTTTGACAAACTTAAGGGACCAAACTTGTAATTATGAATATACAAGGGTTTTAAGTGTCATTTCTTCAATAAATGAGGATCAATCTTGTTTGTCTTCAAGTCTTCAAGGTATTTTGTTGAGAATTCCATGATTAAGGCCCGGTTCTTTGTACGGCTTCGTTTCTCGTGTCCGTTTTTCCTTGTATCTTGTGATCTTTTGTCTTTTTCACGATATCCATACCTAAAATACACAAGTAAACAAACACAAGCATTTATATGGTATTTTATGACATTTTATGCATTTAAAGCCCGAAAAGAACGATGAGATCATGTATAAATGCCATTTCATCAGGTACTTGTCCGAAATAAAGTCTTCACGCCTATCCGGAATATGTAACTTCTACAGCTTATTCTGAATAGGTTGTTAAGAGGCTTATCCGGAATAAAAAGAACTAGCTTATCCGGAATGTAGAGGTGAGCACTAAACGAACCCTTATCCGGAATTGGCTTCTGCCTCTTATCCGGAATATCCAACTGCTGCTTATCCGGAATAATTGAGAAAGCTTATTCGGAATCCCTTGTTGAGAGGCTTATCCGGAATAAATACGAAATACACTATCCGGAATAAAGTTCTTGCCACTATCCGGAATTCTGAAATATGGTGCTTATCCGGAATGATTAAATGATTCCTATCCGGAATAAAAGGTAATGTAGCTAATCCGGAATAAATTGTAATGTACCCTTATCTGGAATGTATGACTGTCCCGAATAACTGAAACTACCAGTCTATCTGGAATAAGCTATAATGAAGCTTATCCGGAATGTTCTGTTATAACCACTAATCGGAATAAAGGGGTTTAGAGAACCCGGATATCAAACAACTTAGCAAATAAGCAATTCCAAAAATAAGCACATACCAAAACTTAAGCCAAAAGGATTTTAAGAAAAAGTAAATAAGTTAGAATTTAAAAACTTTTAAAACACTAAATAAGCTATAAATCAAAAAGCACTTTTTATCTAAATATTAAACTTAACAAAATAACTTATCTTTAAAAACTATTAAGCATTAAGATTAAAGTAATAAGCACTTTTATAAAGAAACTTTTTAAGATCACCAATTTAATAAGCACGATCAAATAAGCTACACAATCAAACCATCAACAAAATTAAAATAAAACTACATGATTATCAATACTAAGATAAAGATTAAGAAGGTAGAATGAGAATTAAGAAAATAAGCTTGATTGATTAAAAATTAACATCAAAAGATTACAAGATTAATGTAAAGATTCAATAAGCTTGAAAGGAAAACTAGAGAGAAAATTTAAAACACTTAAAAAACTAAAAATTAACTACCACTAAAAACTAACCACCTAACACCCTCCTAATGACATATTAGGAGGGTATTTATAGGAGGTGGGGAGATTACATGCTTAAGTTATCTTCTTTCTTTCTTCTCGTCTCGACTCGACTTATTTTCTTTGTCTTTCTCGACGTCGTCTCGGGATTTGTCGATATAAGTTGAACTTGTCTTATAATTTTCTTCTATAATTAGACTTGAGTTCTTCGACTTCATTAAACTTCCGTCTTTAGACTTTTTCTTCGATAAATCTTCAGAATTGGCCTTGGACTTCCGTTCTTTTTGGATTCTCGATCTTTTGACTTCGTCTTTAGTCTTTTTCTTCGATAAAATCCCGTGATAGCCCATGTTTTCTTCCTTTTGCATCTTTTGGCCCTAAAACACAATAAAAACACAAACCACGCATAATTCTGACTTTTACGACATAACATACACGTTTTGGTCTTGTTATTATTTGAAATAAGTGGTAAAAGGATAAGTGTTTTCACACTTATTAAATCCCCTACACTTGACCATTGCAATGTCCTCATGCAATGCACTAATTTCAAAGCACGGTTTACATTTTTCATCATAGATAACCTACCTTGGCCTTTATTAAATACTAAACACCAAGAAAACTAAAAGAACAAAACAAGTAAAGAAGTCAAAGACTTACATTGGGGTTTTAGGTTGTCATGAATGTTCATCATTCTCAAGTTTCACGTTCCATATACCAAGCTTAAAAACGAGATCATTGTTATTATAAGTTAGCAAACTAACACGAACTCATGTGGCCCAATTATTCACTTAGACTCCCTTATTCCTAGGTGTATCTCTTATATTTTAATATTGTCTTAAATGATCACGAGGATGCATTGTTTGACTTATTTTGATAATTAATTAAGCTGAAAATAAAGTGGGACGATTTAATCAATAGTTAGCTAAAGGACAAAATCTTTTAAAACTGCTTCTCGGGACCTCATAAAGTTCATATCTTGGCATAACTCGCTTCACGATTTGAGACCTTTCTTGGACCGGTATTTGGCAGCGACTTCATACTTCAAATCTTTGAGAGGCGATCTTGAAATCATGGTCTTCTCTTCATAATAGGAATTTCTTGACTCGAAGTTTTGAGAGATTCTTCATATTTGGACCACGACTTCTTCATTTTTCTCCAATATTTATTTTGGACTTTGATATACAACGATCCGCCTCCTTTTAGGACTTGGATCTATTTATCCTCATACCTTGTTAGGGCCTTTTTGGATAGACTTCTCCATGATCTTTTGGGGAGTATTTGCTTTTCGTCGTGTGTCTCGATCCTTCATATTGATTTTCGATAAATGATTCTTCACATCACTTTTGGATCTTTAGCAACAAACTGTAGCCCTCATGCCTTGTTAGGGCCTTTTCGGACTCACCAATCTTCGCATCCCGCTTCAATAAGTTTTGCCTTGGCTATGAACTCTAACTAATACCGAGCAATTTTTAAACGATCTTGTGCTAGAAGCTAAGTAACTTTTCAAATCATACAACCTTATTTATTGCAGATAAATTTATTAGCAAGCGATGGGAGAATATGCTTATAATCAACTCACATAAATTCACAAAAGAATACCAAACTTATAATTGACTCTATCATCTCTCGTTCTGCACAATTTAAAATCTCAAGGAATGAGACTCGTGGATGCTTAGCCAATTAAATCAAAGTTTTGGGTTTTCGAGCCATCTATAGGATCTTGCAAACTCTTAGACTTTTTCAAGTTTAGAATTCGCATTTTAAAGTTCCCTTGATAAACGACTCTCTAGGATCAATTATAGGAACTTGCGAAAAGTTCTTGTTCTTAACCCGTGAGAGTTAAGACTTTCACGTTTTAAAGTTCCCTAAATAAAAGCCTAGCAAAACTTGACTTAAACACGTTAATGATACTAGCTAGAGTAAACTTAGATAAGTAAACTCGGGTTGAGACAAAATATTCACGACTTTAAAAAATTTAAAACCACTTTATTAAACTTTATTTTAGCAAAGAAAGTAAATAACGCTAACAAAGGAAAGCCTACTAGGCCAAAATAGATTAAAATTTTCAAAATGTCGAAAAATCAAATTTTCCGGTTAAAATGAGGACAAATTCATGGAAAAGCCCACTTACTTCAATAGAAGTCCCCCCTACACGTAATATAAACATTGTCCTCAATGTTTAAGCATGTGGGAGTAAAATCCCCTACACTTATGACATTGTGCACTTTGTTTAAATCTTGCTAAGGAAAGGAAAACTATAGTGATTTCAATGTGAACATATAAGATATGAAATATTGAATCACGACAGTTTAGGATAGAACCGGGAAGACGGGTACACGGGATCACGGTTCGTCAAAAGGCATCGAGAATGGATCTTTGAAGCTTAAATCCCTGCACAAAATAAGAAACAAGACAACCAAACACATACGGGGCTCCCCCTACACTTATTATGAAAACGGTAAAGGATAGATCAACGGGTTTCCTCCCGAGAAGCGCTTGTTTTTGTTAACCGAGTCACGAGCCTGACTCGACCCAGAACTTAATTCAAGGGAAACGTGGTGAGGTATGGAATCATCTCATGAGAGATGTCCTCACCAAAGTACAACTTCACGCGCTGGCCATTCACTTTAAAATTTGGCCCATTTGGCTGAGAAAGCTCAATGGTGCCATATGGGAAGACTTTGGCGACGGTGAATGGACCAGACCAGCGGCTCTTCAGCTTTCTCGAGAAGATCTTCAACCAAGAGTTAAAAAGTAAGACTTGATCACCAACGTGGAACTCTTGGTTCTTAATCCTTGCATCATGGATGATCTTGGTCTTATCCTTGTAGATTAATGATTTCTCATAAGCTTGATTCCTCAGTTCATTTAGCTCATTGAGTTGAATCTTCCGAAGGTCGTCGGCTTTGTTGATGTCGAAGTTAGCCCACTTCAAGGCCCAGTACGCCTTATGTTCCAGCTCAATAGGGAGGTGGCATGCCTTCCCGTACACAAGACGATATGGAGTGCAACCAATCGGTGTCTTATAAGCGGTACTGAAAGCCCACAAAGCATCATCTAACTTATCGGCCCACGAGGCACGATGCTCTCCCACAGTACGCTCAAGAATTCGCTTCAATCCGTCGTTAGATATCTTGGCTTGCCCATTAGTTTGGGGATGATAAGCGGTGGAAAGACGTTGATTGACATAGTACTTAGCCATGACTCTTGCGAATTGATCATTGCAAAAATGAGTCCCGCGGTCACTAATGATAGCACGGGGAACACCGAATCGAGCAAAAAGCTGCTTCAAAAAGTTCACAACCACCCTCGCATCGTCCGTAGGGAGAGCCTTAGCTTCAAGCCATTTAGAAACTTAGCCAAAGGCTACGAGGATGTACTTGTTCCCTTTAGATGATGGAAATGGCCCCATAAAGTCGATGCCCCATACATCAAATATTTCACATTCTTGTATGAAATTTAGAGGCATCTCATCTTTATGTGTGATCTTGCCTTGTCTTTGGCAAGCATCACAATGCTTAACCATTTCATGAGCGTCATGATAAATGGTGGGCCAATAAAATCCAGAGTCGAATACTTTCTTCGCGGTGTAATTGGGACCAAAGTGACCACCGGTGGGTCCTTTATGCCAAGCGTCAAGGATTTGTACCACTGCCGGCCCATCAACACATCGACGAATGACAAGATCCGCACATTGTTTGAAGAGGTAAGGGTCGTCCCAGAAGTAATGTCCAATATCTTTAAAGAACTTTTTCTTTTGTTGGGACGTTAACCCTTCCTTGAGAATCCCACCAGCTAAGTAGTTTGCAATGTCCGCAAACCACGGGGTGTCATCAAGATTTGGATTGATAGACATTAAAGCCTCAAGGGGAAAAGAGTCATTGATCTCTTGATTCGGATGATCCCCTTGATAAGGATCCTCAAGTCTACTTAGATGATCCGCGGCTAGGTTTTCGGCTCCCTTCTTGTCACGAATTTCAATGTTGAATTCTTGAAGGAGCAAAACCCAACGAAGAAGTCTTGGCTTAGAATCTTGTTTAGTCAACAAGTACTTCAACGCGGAATGATCGATGTACACGATGGTGGTAGAAAGGACAAGATAGGGGCGGAACTTTTCAAAAGCATACACTATAGCTAAAAGCTCTTTTTCGGTAGTGGTATAATGCAATTGAGCCCCCGTCATTGTCTTGCTAGCATAGTGGATTGGTTGGAAGTGTTTGTTCACTCTTTGGCCCAAAACCGCTCCAATAGCAAAATCGCTAACATCACACATCAATTCAAAAGGTAGCTCCCAATTAGGGGTAACCAAGACCGGTGCCTTAGTTAGCTTATCCTTAAGAAGATTGAAGGATTCAAGACACTCTTTAGAAAAGATGAAAAGAGTATCTTTTTCCAAGAGATGGGTCATCGGGCGAGCGATTTTAGAAAAATCTTGAATGAATCGACGATAGAAGACCGCATGACCAAGGAAACTTCTCACACCCTTCACTGTTGAAGGTGGAGGTAATTTGGCTATGGCATCCACTTTAGCACGGTCCACTTCAAGACCGGCTTTTGAGATTTTATGTCCAAGCACAATGCCTTATTTAACCATGAAATGGCATTTTTCCCAATTTAGAACAAGGCGAGTGTCTTCACACCTCTTAAGCATGCGTTCCAAATTGGCAAGGCAATGAGAGAAAGAATCACCATAAACCGAGAAATCATCCATGAAGACTTCCATAGTTTCTTCAACCATGTCATGGAAGATAGCCATCATACACCTTTGGAACGTCCCAGGAGCATTGCATAAGCCGAAAGGAATTCGTTTGTAAGAAAATGTTTCACAAGGACAAGTGAATGTGGTTTTCTCTTGATCTTTAGGATCGATGGGAATTTGAAAATATCCGGAGAAACCGTCTAAGAAGCAGTAATAGTCATTACCCGCTAGACGTTCAAGCATTTGGTCCATGAAAGGAAGGGGAAAATGATCCTTTCTCGTAGCATCATTGAGTTTGCGATAGTCTATACAAACTCTCCACCCTGTAACGAGACGAGTAGGAATCAACTCGTTGTTTTTATTGGGAACAACGGTGATTCCGCCTTTCTTAGGCACACAATGGACGGGACTAATCCATGGTGAATCCGAGATAGGGTAGATCTTTCCCGCATCAAGAAGTTTGATAAACTCTTTTTTGATAACGTCATGGATCTTGGGATTCACCCTTCTTTGGCTTTGAATAGTGTGTTTAAAGTCGTCCTCCATGAGAAGTTTATGTGTGCAAAAGTGAGGATCAATTCCACGAATATCGGAGATTTTCCAAGCAATCGCTTTCTTGTGATTTTTCAGCACGGCGATAAGTCGGGATTTTTCTTCTTCTTTCAAGTCCTTAGCGATGATGACGGGTGACTTCTTGTTTTCTTCAAGGAAAACGTACTCAAGATGAGACGGTAGGTCCTTAAGCTCTAAATCCGGAGGATTTTCGATGGAAGGCATTTTTAAATTCGGATCATCGATAGAGATATCCTTAGAAGATGGTGGAGAAATATGGTCCCCATTGAGAAGTTTCTCAATAGTACGAATTTCTTCATCCCAATTGGAGGGAGAATCGTCATATTGCAAGTCCACATCTCCCAAGGTTGTTTCAAATTCTTTTAAGATGAAATCACTTTCTCTAAATGGAGTTAGTGATGGAGCAATAGAGGCAACGGTCTCAACCATGGGAAGAGTTGAAGAACCACTTTTACAAGCGTCTTTGAAATGTTCTTCACAAGCCTCATCAAGAACGTCAATGAAATTAACACTCTCGTTTTCAGAAGGTTGTTTAGAAAGTTTTCCCATGTTGAAGACGATTTTATCGTCACCAACTCTCATGTTTAATTCGCCCGCGGCTACATCGATGAGAGTGCGACCGGTCCTCAAGAATGGACGTCCAACGATTAATGGAACACGGGGGTCCGTCTCATAGTCAACGACAATAAAATCCGTCGGAAAGGTGAATTTGTCGATGCCGACGAAGACATCTTCGGCTATCCCCACTAGATAAGCAACCGTACGGTTAGCTAATTCCAAAGTCATTCGTGTGGGGACTAGCTCGGGTAGAGACAATTGTTTCCAAACGCTTAAAGGCATTAAGTTGATACTAGCACCTAGATCGGCTAGGGCCATACAATTTTCTACCCCGGGAAAGTTGCAAGGAATGAGAAAATGACCCGGATCACCAAGTTTGGTGGGTAATTTCCTTAAGAGCACTGCAGAGCAATTCTCATTAAGTTGGGTCTGAGCAATATCAAGAAGTTTCTCCTTATCACTGAGAAGATCTTAAAACATTTAGCATATTTTGGCATGTGAGCGAGAGCCTCAGCAAAGGAGATATTGAAATTCAGTTGTTTAAACATTTTAAGAAAGTTAGAAACCTGAATATCATCCTTGTTCTTCAATTTTTCTTTCCTCAACCTCGAAGGATAAGGTATATTGGGTTGAGGTGAAGGCTTTGGGATGGAATTCTCACTCACATCCTTGGGTGGTGGAGGGGTGGAAGTAGAAGGTGGTGGGATTGGGGAAATAGAAGGTGGAGGAATTGGAGAAGGAGACTCGTTTTCCTTTGTCACAATCACCGGTGTAGGTGTAGGAAGCTCGGGTTCCTTTAAACCTTTTCCACTGCGAGTGGTGATTGCTTTCATCTCCCCTCTTGGATTAGCAACGGTGTTACTCGGAAGAGAACCCGAACCAGAGGCTTGATTACTTGGGAAAAAACTAGCCATCATGTTCCTTAATTCATTCGTTTGACTTGCCAAAGTGTTTCGCATATCGGCTCGAAGATCGTTTCCTTGTTTCACCATATCTGCTTTCATGTTGGCCATTTACCGCTGAAGATTTTGCACTATCACATCATTATTCCTCATGTAAGTTTCAACGTCTTGGGGTAATGCGGTGGGTTGGTTGGGAGGAGGAGCATGGTAAGCGGGTGGTTGATAAGTGGGTTGTTGGTAAACTTGGTTGTTTCTTTGAGGTGGATATGGGTTTCTTTGGTTTTCATATTGATTTGGAGCTCGAGGTTGATTTTGATTGTTGCGATTGAGGTTGTTTGGGTTTTGTGGTGGGAAATCGGGTGGTGAAAGAAAGTTGTTTGAGCGATAGCTGAGAAAATTGCGGTCACCTTGAGGACGTGTTTGATAGCCTCCCGTAGAAGAGTTACCGTTGGCGGCATACACATTTTCCGGATTGTCGTGAGTCGAAGGACAATCGGTGTATGAGTGAGATCCCCCACATATTTCACATGATTGACTCAAAACATTAACTTGGGCATTGATAGCTTTGGTGTTGTTGGCGGTTTGGAGAGCAAGTGATTCAACAAGCGAAGTAAGCTTATCAATTCTCTTGTCGCTCTCATTAGTTCTAGCACTAGCCACATTAGTCCGAACACTCTTGGTTTGCACTCTAGACTTATTCTCAATAATGTCCCATGCAGCATTAGAAGACTTAACCAAAATATTACCCCCCCCCCCCCCCCCCCCCCCGAGGCACTATTTAGTGAATCTTGGTCATTCATGCTTAAACCATTGTAAAAAGTATTAATTTGATGTACTTTTGTGAAACCATGTTGTGGACACTTTCTTAAAAGTTCCTTAAAACGGTCCCAAGATTCGCTAAATGTCTCACCGTACTTTGTTCAAATGTAATGATTTCATTCCGCAAAGCGGTAGTACGTGAGGGTGGGAAAAAGTAGTTGATGAATTTGGTCTCTAAATCCGTCCACGTAAGAATACTTTGTGGCGGTTCCTTATCAAGCCTATTCCGGGCTTGTCCCTCTAAGGAGAAAGGAAAAAGTTGTAAGCGAATTACTTCTTGTGAAACCCCATTATACTTGACCGTTTTAGTGATTTGAAGGAACCCTTTTATATGGTCATGAGGATCATCAAGCGAACGTCCCAAGAAAGGTTGAGCAGAGACCATTTGAATGAAGCCGGATTTGAGTTCAAAATTGTTGGCGCCAATCTCGGGTATGACAATAGCATCAGTGTTGCCTTCTACATACGATTGCAAAAGCTCGATCATTGGTTGATTGTCCATGGTGACAATAGGTGGAGTAATGACTTCGGCTTGAGCTACTTTCTTCTTACGAGCACGAGTACGCATGCACACCTACAAAAGGAAAAGAAAAATATACAAGAAATATTTTTGGTTTTTTATGTTTTTCTATTTTTTTTGTATTTTTTAAAATTTTATATTTTTAGGATTTTTTTGAAAATTTAAGCAAGAAAAATAACGTTCAAAAGTGAACAGAACCCAAAATCCAACGCGTCTCTCACTTAAAACCGTTAATCTTAACGAAAAGAGCCGGCAGCGGCGCCATTTAATACAAGGTTTTACACCAAGTATAAAATAAATTCGTTCCAAGTCTTTTCGAATTGATTACTAGTCAAAAGTGCGACTCAATTGTTCTTGGTGGAAAAATAAAAAGTTTTGATTATCTATTTTAAACCAAAAATGAAAATGTCGTTGAGTAAATAGTTAAAGATGAAAGCTTGAAAATTTAAAACTTAAAAATGAAGACTTTAAAAATTTAAACTAAAAATAAGACAAGTTAGAATAAAGCTAAATAAAAAGGCGGGAAAAATAAAAATTAAAAAACTGAAAGTACAGAACCTTATCCGGAAAACTATCCAGAATATGAGATATTGGTGCGTATCCGGAACAAATTGGGAGGCTTATCCGGAATCCTGTTATGATGCTTATCCTAGAATGTTGGCTTATGGTACTTGTCCGGAATAAAGTCTTCACGCCTATCCGGATTATGTAACTTCTACAGCTTATTCGGAATAGGTTGTTAAGAGGCTTATCCGGAATAAAAAGAACTAGCTTATCCGGAATGTAGAGGTGAGCACTATTCGGAATATCAAAATGAACCCTTATCCGGAATTGGCTTCTGCCTCTTATCCGGAATATCCAACTGCTGCTTATCCGGAATAATTGAGAAAGCTTATTCGGAATCCCTTGTTGAGAGGCTTATCCGGAATAAATACGAAATACACTATCCGGAATAAAGTTCTTGCCACTATCCGGAATTCTGAAATATGGTGCTTATCCGGAATGATTAAATGATTCCTATCCGGAATAAAAGGTAATGTAGCTAATCCGGAATAAATTGTAATGTACCCTTATCTGGAATGTATGACTGTCCCGAATAACTGAAACTACCAGTCTATCCGGAATAAGCTATAATGAAGCTTATCCGGAATGTTCTGTTATAACCACTAATCGGAATAAAGGGGTTTAGAGAACCCGGATATCAAACAACTTAGCAAATAAGCAATTCCAAAAATAAGCACATACCAAAACTTAAGCCAAAAGGATTTTAAGAAAAAGTAAATAAGCTAGAATTTAAAAACTCTTAAAACACTAAATAAGCTAGAAATCAAAAAGCACTTTTTATCTAATTATTAAACTTAACAAAATAACTTATCTTTTAAAAACTATTAAGCATTAAGATTAAAGTAATAAGCACTTCTATAAAGAAACTTTTTAAGATCACCAATTTAATAAGCACAATCAAATAAGCTACACAATCAAACCATCAACAAAATTAAAATAAAACTACATGATTATCAATACTAAGATAAAGATTAAGAAGGTAGAATGAGAATTAAGAAAATAAGCTTGATTGATTAAAAATTAACATCAAAATATTACAAGATTAATGTAAAGATTCAATAAGCTTGAAAGGAAAACTAGAGAGAAAATTTAAAACACTTAAAAAACTAAAAATTAACTACCACTAAAAACTAACCACCTAACACCCTCCTAATGACATATTAGGAGGGTATTTATAGGAGGTGGGGAGATTACATGCTTAAGCTATCTTCTTTCTTTCTTCTCGTCTCGACTCGACTTAATTTCTTTGTCTTTCTCGATGTCGTCTCGGGATTTGTCGATATAATTTGAACTTGTCTTATAATTTTCTTCTATAATTAGACTTGAGTTCTTCGACTTCCATAAACTTCCGTCTTTAGACTTTTTCTTCGATAAATCTTCAGAATTGGCCTTGGACTTCCGTTCTTTTTGCATTCTCGATCTTTCGACTTCGTCTTTAGTCTTTTTCTTCGATAAAAGCCCGTGATAGCCCATGTTTTCTTCCTTTTGCATCTTTTGGTCCTAAAACACAATAAAAACACAAACCACGCATAATTCGGACTTTTAAGACATAAAATACACGTTTTGGTCTTGTTATTATTGGAAATAAGTGGTAAAAGGATAAGTGTGTTCACACTTATTAGGGCGTGACTAGAATACTAACGGTCAGCAGCCTAATAACTCGTCTTCATCTGTTAATATATCTTAAAATTTCAGTGTAGTCATGTTTATGCCCAAATAATCATGTCACACGCATATCTTCTTAAACAGACTCTCAGGTAGCGAGGGTACCTCCTGGAGGGTATACCCATCCTATCTGCACTACTTGTGGCCGTAGACATCCTGGACCATGCCGTCGGGCTGCCGGTGTTTGTTTTAAGTATGGACAACCAGGTCATATGTTGAAGGACTACAATAAGGGATAGACTGCTGGTACGTCTGGTACTGCTCTTCTTAAACCACCAGCTTTAGGTCGCGTCTACACTACCACCAGAGATCAGGAGAATAAGTCAACAGGTGCCATTACTGTCATCCTCTTTATGTATGGACATGCTGTCTGCGTTTAATTTAATACGGCTGCTACTCACTTAGATATATCCACTAGTTATGCTTCCCGTATTAATCAGACATCTACACCACTAGAGAACATATTAAGTATATCTACGCCAATGAGAGACTCTGTGCACATTACCCATGTGTACAGAGATCTTCCCCTAGAATTTGATGATAAGGTTCGCCCATTAGACACACTTCCTTTGGATATGTTAGAATTTGATCTAATCTTGGGCATGGACTGGTTAGCTAAACACCATGCCACCATCGATTCCATACTTATCTAGTAATCTTTGGCGATGTTCAAGATCCAGAGCACATTCATAATGGTTTCATACCAGGCAAGTCTGTGCAAATCATTTCCGCCTTACAAGCCCATGCTTTACTAGCTCATGACTGCGAGGGCTTCTTAGCTACGATTCAGGATATTACTGCCGAAGCTTCGTCTATCCAAGATCAACCAGTTGCTTCTGAATTCCCGATGTATTTACAGAAGAACTTCCGGGTATACCACCTATCCACGAAGTAGAGTTTGGCATTGAGCTTATCCCAGGAGCTCAACCGATCTCTAAGGATCCTTATCGCATGGCTCCCATAGAGCTCAAGGAGTTAAAAGACCAGCCACAGGAGTTACTGGAGCGAGGTTTCATCCGTCCGAGTGTATCACCAAGGGGTGCACCGATACTTTTTGTCAAGAAGAAGGACGGCAACATGCGTTTATGCATTGACTATTGTAAGCTGAACAAGATCACGATTAGGAACCGTTATCCATTGCCGCGTATCGATGATCTTTTCGACCAACTACAAGGTGCCAATCACTTCTCCAAGATTGATCTACGATCCGGTTATCATCAACTGCGAGTGAAGGAGCATGATATTCTTAAGACTGCTTTTTGCACAAGATATGGCCACTATGAGTTCGTAGTCATGCCTTTCGGACTTACTAATGCTCCAGCGGTATTCATGGACTTAATGAACGACGTATTCCATGAGTTTCTACACAAATTTGTCATCGTTTTCATCGACGACATTCTCATCTTCTCGAAATCCAAGGAAGAACATGAGGAACATCTTCGCACTGTGCTACATATTCTTTGTCAGAAGCAGTTGTATGCCAAATTTTCCAAGTGTGAGTTCTTGTTAAACAAGGTGGCATTTATGGGCCACATTGTATCCGTAGAAGGGATCACCATGGATCCTGCGAAGATTTAAGCTATCACTAAATGGCCAAGACCGACGTCTGCAACTGAGATTCGTAGTTTTCTGGACTTAGGTGGTTATTATCACAGATTTGTGGAGAACTTTTCAAGGTTAGCCTTGCCTTTGACTGTAACACCCCATTTTGGTAAATGGAATATCACATGTCATATGGCGTGTCATCAAAGCATGCAAGGTAAATGTCCAAAAACATTAAATGACCATGAATGGAAATACCGGAAACAAACATCGGTAGTCCAAGTATAAGCTCATCACACATGAATATAAGTACTGAAATGAGAAATGACTAAACAATATCCCAAGAAATAAAGTAGCATAATGTATGGAAATTGCATAAAGTAATGAAGGCTAGATAGCTTCCAATCCGTATGCACATACTCTTAAAGTCTACGAGCGTACTTGAGTACCTGTCATTTGGGAACATGAACGGGAAACGGCTGAGCATAACGCCCAGTGAACGGATATACAAGTATAGCATGAAATTACATAAGCATAAAAGACTAATAGCAGCAGAAATGTATAAGTCCTAGATAACCTGGAACATGTTCATAAAACTGGTTTTATAGTTTGACAAGACTTATGTTTTAATATGAAAACTGAATTAATTAGCAAAAAGCCCATATAGGTCATGAGGTTCCACCGTGCATGAATACTTGGAGGGGAGACCTCGTCATGCAATTAGAGGGGTTGCCTCTAATTAATTAGTCTGGGTAGGAGGGATCAACTCCTTGTGAAGGATGTAAGGCACACATCGCATTCACCAAGAAAATCTTGTAAAACATGTAACTAGGATGCACCTATACGCCCCACATGATAATAAATATAAGGCCAAAACTGAAATGGACGCCACGAGCAATCACTCTACCGTGGTGAAGTCATAACACTGGTGCCTCCAGTGTTATGGTTATGGTACCTCCATAACTAGGTGACACTGGTCATGCATGTATATGGCTTAGACATTTTAAACTAAACATAAGTAATCAAACATATAAACATATACTTGAGAAAACAGTTGGCTGCAAACGGGGAATCCTAATAAGGAAAGAATGTCCATACTGAAGGACGGAAAATCTGTACCTTGTTTCCAGTGAACGAGGAAAGATGAAAGGATGAATAGTCCTACTACGACCTCACTAATGCTACATAAATAAGGGACATGTATAAGTTTTCTGATTACCGTGTACATTACTGGTTATAGCATGTTCTTAACTTGTTTTATATGTTCTTGTCTTGTTTTACTGTTTTAAATGGTATACTGTATTAGTCATGTATTTCATGTATTCTGATTAAGTATTATCTTGTATTCTTGTATTATTATACTTGTTGTGTAATAATAAGTAACTTTCCAAAATAGAAAGTTTTCAAAATTAGAAAGTTTCCAAAAATAGGAAGTTTAAAAAATAGATCAGTTTCTCAAAATATATCAGTTTCTAAAAATAGAAAGTTTCCAAAAATAGTAAGTTTCTTGAAATAGAGAGTTTCCATATTTAGAAATAAGCTGGATTTATAAGCTAATAATATAAGCTAATGTTTACTGGTTAAAAGTCATAAATCATGTAATTAATAGTATAGTTTATTAATTAAATGTCATGGTAATTAAATAAACTATAGGTTATATGATTTAATTAAATAAATACATCATTAATTAAATTAGTCTAAATAAAATACTTAGGTTAATTATGAATTATTATATATAATAATTATACCCTAAGTCATGTTTTATTAATTAATTATAGTCCATGTTTTAATAATTAATTAATAACTATAGTCTAAATTAAATGGTAAAAATACTTAGGTTAAAACATGTATTATTTAATAAATAATAAAACCTAAATCATGATTAAATTAAATTAATTACTAGTCATGTTTAATTAATTTATTTTTTCCTTGTAAAAATATACCTTGTAAAATCATCCCGTGTCCGAACCCGTGTTTTAATACAAACCGAACCAAAACAACCCGACAGTGGCTAACCCGGTCTAGCCGGTTGCCACTGTCGTGGCTCGGCTAGCCACTGCTGAACCGAGTACACCACCGGCTGTAGCCGGTGGTTTCCCCCTGTTTGGGCTGCGTTTCCCACTGGCCGAACAAAACAGCCATCAGCTGAGGCCGGTGGTGCTGCTGTTGCTGCGCCGAGACCCAAAACAAACAAAACACCACCCCGACTCACGGCGGGGTCCCCTGTTCTTGCGGCTGAGCGACCAAGGCCACACCGAGACCTCTTGATCTCGGTTGTTGGTGATCCCAAGACCAAGCCGAGAGCTTGGTGGCTCTCCGTTGGGTGCCGGCCGAACCAAAACCCCAGCAAAACCCCAGCAAAACCCCCACAATTCATGTTTCTTGGATTTGTTTACATGTTTTTAATTATTTTATTATCATTAGTCACATGAACATAACTAAAAGAAACATAAAAATAAAAGATGAATAGTTTTTGATGATACCGAACACGTGCTTGGAAAAGAACTAAGAACACGAACACAATCAACCCCAAAATCAACAATAAAAATCAACCAAACACCTCCTTTGGTGTCCTTGTAGCTGGCGACAAGAGAGAGAGAGAGAAAAGAAAGATAGGGTTTTTAGTTTTTGTTAAAATTCTGTATAATGAAAAGTCTGTGTTTTACTTTTCCTTTAGTTAACCAAAACTTGGGCTTGGGCCCCCTCCTTGCCTCCTTGTGTTCGCGGAAACCATAATACCAAAGGGTCTCCCGGGCTTTGTTCGTGTTTAATTATTTTACGTGAATTTTCGTGTTTATAATTCATTCTAGTTCGTGTTAAATGTTCTTGTTATAAATACTACGTACATATATTGTGTTCTAGTAGTCGTGTATAATTATTATACGTAATAATTATCATGTTCGTAAATGTTCGTGATCATATGTTTGTGATTATAATTATTATACTTAATAATTATCGTGTATTATCACATACTTAATAATTATCGTGCACTAACACGTACGCAGTTTCTGAATTGTTCGTGACACATGTACATGACATAAATGGAAAGTTTTAATTGGTTCGCATGTTTACGTAGTGTATTGTTCATGGCATTTATATGCGAGTTTTACAACTCTTCCCCCTAAAAAGAATAATTCGTCCCTGAATTATAGATAACGTAAACTGAAAGAGAAACATACCCGAATCAAAACTTGAAATGAGGGTAAGAAGTACGGATAGACTCCTCTGTTTCCTAAGTGGCTTCCCGCTCGGTATGGTCCCTCCAAAGGATCTTGACGAGTGGAATCATCTTCTTCCTCATGACTCGTTCATGTCGATCAAGAACTCGTTCGGGTTACTCAATGAAGGTAAGATCTTCACGAATCTGTTCAAGTGGATACTTAACCATGTGAAGGGGATGATACTTGTACCCTCTGAGTACGGACACATGGAAAACGTCATGAACGTGAGAAAGCTGCGGAGGTAACGCTAAACGTTATGATACTTCACCGAATCGCTCGATGATATCAAACGGTCCGATGAATCGAGGACTGAGTTTCCCTTTGATTCCAAAACATCTAACACCACGTGCCGATGATACTTTAAGAAAGACATGATCTCCCACGTTGAAATGTAAATCCCTACGGTGCTGGTCGGCATAACTCTTTTGACGTGCACGAGCTTCTTGTAATTTCGCTCTAGCTACATCGACTTTCTCAAACGGTGCACACTTGATGCTGGCGTGCCAACTGTTGTTGTATGCAAACTCTACCAAGCATATATAATCGTCCCAATGTCCTGTCCACTCTAACGCACATGCTCGAAGCATGTCTTCTAATGTCTGAGTGGTTCGCTCCGACTGTCCGTCTGTTTGAGGTTGAAAATCTGTACTAAGCTTAAGTTTGGTACCCCAAGCTTTCTGCAGACTCCTCCAAAACTGTGAAGTAAACCGAGGATCTATGTTCGAGATGATACTGGATGGAGCACCATGAAGTCTCATGATCTCCTTCTTATATGTGTAAGCCAATTTGCTAACTGTATCATCTTTCCGGATTGGTAAGAAGTGAGCTGACTTGGTAAGTCGATCAACGATAACCCAAATTGCATCATGCTTCCTCTTGGTCTGCGGAAGTCCGGTGACAAAATATATGGTGATCTTATCCCACTTCCACTCTGGGATGTCTAATGGTTGTAGTAGACTACTAGACCGTTGATGCTCGATCTTAACCTGCTGGCAGGTAAGACATTTAGAGACATAAGTAGCAACATCTTGTTTCATACCACTCCACCAGAAATACTTCTTGATGTTGTGGTACATCTTGGTTGAACCAGGATGAATGGAGAATGGGGAGCTATGAGCTTCAGCCAATAACGCTTCCCTGAGTGTAATATTATCATGAACACAAAGTCGAGTGCCCTGCCATAAGATTCCGTCGTCATCTAACCAAAACTCCGTCTGCTGCTCTAAGTTCTGAATATTTTCCTAGATATCACCATCATCATTCTGAGCTTCCTTGATCCTAAAGAGTAAGTCAGGTTCCACTCTAAGATTATCCTAGTAACCATGTTGTCCACGTACCATGATCTCAATATCCAGTCTCTCCGAGTCTCGTATAATCTCTTCCTCTATCTTAATGCCGTTGATCATACCCGACTTCCTACTAAGAGCATCTGCCACTACATTCTCCTTGTCGGGGTGATACTACATATTAATTTCATAATCCTTCAACAGCTTTAACCACCTTATCTGCCTCATATTCAGTTCATGCTGAGTGAAGATGTATTTCAGGCTCTTGTGATCTGTGAAGATATCACATGATTCGCCATACAAGTAGTGCCTCCATATCTTCAGTGCAAACACAATTGCTACAAGTTCCAAGTCATGCGTATGGTAGTTCTCCTCATAAGGCTTAAGCTGTCGTGATGCATAAGCAATCACTTTCCTATGTTGCATGAGAACACAACCAAGTCCCTTTCCTGAAGCATCACTGTAGATTTGAAATCCACGTGTACTGGATGGGAGAGTAAGAATCGGTGCAGATACCAGCCTCTACTTTAGGTCTTCAAAGCTCTTCTCTCTTTCTTTAGTCTAGACGAATTTCTCCCCTTTTCGCATCAGTTTGGTCAATGGCAGTGCTAATCGGGAAAAGTTCTCTACAAACCTATGGTAGTAACCAGCTAAGCCTAGAAAGCTACAAACTTCAGTTGCTGATGTCGGTCTTGGCCACTTGGTAATAGCCTCAACCTTTGCAGGATCCATGGTATTCCCTCTGCGGATACTATGTGGCCTAGGAACGCCACTTTACTCAACCAGAATTCGCATTTGGATAACTTGGCATACAACTGCTTCTGGCGAAGTATCTGTAACACTGTACGAAGATGGTCTTCATGTTCCTCCTTTGACTTAGAGAAAATTAGAATATTGTCAATGAGGACAATGACGAACTTGTCCAGAAACTCATGGAAGATATGGTTCATCAAGTCCATGAAAACAACTGAGCATTGGTAAGGCCAAATGGCATGACTACAAATTCATAGTGTCCATAACGTGTACGAAAAGCAGTCTTGGTGATATCCTGCTCTTTCACCCATAACTGATGATAGCCCGATCTCAGATCAATCTTGGAGAAATGTTTGGCCCCTTGGAGTTGTTCAAACAGATCATCAATGTGTGGCAAAGGATATCGATTCCTGATGGTAATCTTATTAAGCTCACGATAATCAATGCAGAGACGCATACTGTCTTCCTTTTTCTTTACGAATAAAACTGGTGCACCCCAAAGAGATGCACTAGGGCGGATGAAACCTCGTCCCAAAAGTTCCTGTAGTTGTTCCTTTAACTCATTAAGCTCTATTGGAGCCATGCGGTAAGGAGCCTTGGAAATTGGCTCAGCTCCTCGGATGAGCTCAATACTAAACTCCACCTCACGAGCAGGTGGTATGCCCGGAAGTTCTTTTGGAAATACGTCTGGAAGTTCAAAAATGATCGGCTGATTCTGGATGGATGGAGATTCAGCCTCCCTATCATGAACAGTAGCTAAGTAGCCCTCGCAACCATGTGATAGTAATGCACGTGCTTGTAAGGTTGAAATTATTTGTACAAACCTTCCTGGTATAAAACCGTTGTGAGTGTACTCTGGTGCGTTTAGATCACCTAAGATGACCCGATATGAATGGCAGTCAATGGTGGCGTGATGTTTGGATAGCCAGTTCATGCCTAATATCATGTCGAAATCGCACATGTCTAGTGGAAGTGCGTTAACTGGACGAATTGTTTCGTCAAACTCGAGCAGAAGACCCTTGTACCCATGTGTGATGTGTACAGAGTCTCTTAAGGGCGTGTGAATGTTTAAAACATTTTCTAATGGTATAGGGGATGTCCTAACACTCTTGGCATAAACAATGGATATGACCGAATGAGTAGCACCCATGTCAAATAAGACGCATGCATCTTGACCATACATATACAAGATTCTACTGATGGTACCTGTTGACTTGTTGGCCTGATCCCGCGAGGTCGTGTACACCTGTCTAGTACTAGGAGGTGGCTTGGAGTTGGCATGTCCATAAGTGCCCTCAATCTCACCCTTACGACAGTCCTTCATGCGATGGCCTGGCTGACCACACTTGAAGCAAGCATCGCTATCACGGCGACACGGCCCTGGGTGCCTGCGGTTGCACGTAGTGTAGGGAGGGTAAGTATACCCTCCAACAGGTGCCCTTGCTAGCTGGGAGCCTATTGAGAAAAGTATACGTGAGACATGATTAATGGGTACAAACAAGATAATGCAGAAAAAAATTGTAAGACATAATACCAGATGTAGCTGCACGGTTGGGCTGTAAACCTCTGTGGTCCTACTCCCGTCCGTTGCCATGATTCCTGGTAGTAGATTGCTGAAGTGTCAGAATTATGAATCATAAAGCATATAACATAGAAAATGAGTAATGTTAATGCAATGATGCCTAAAAACGTTACTTGCATTTTTCGGTCTCGCTTTGTTTTGACTACGACAATATGTAAAAACAAGCATTTACGAAAACAACGAAAAACGAATTATTGAGTTCAAGTATTTTTCATTTCAACCATTATCACTTAAGGTATGAACAAACAAGTAATCATCCTAATTAAATGATCAAGGATTTAATCTTTTCTTAAAAATCACTTTTTATTAAGTGTGACAAGTTTTTATTAAACTTTGTTTTTAAGAAAATGTTTTATTAAATTAATTATTTGAAAATTTGAAAATTTGAAGATTTGAAAATTTAAAAATAGCATATTATATCTTGGTTTGGAATATCCTTTCAGGATATTTTAATCCCCAGATTCAAACCAATCCACTAAAAGACAAAAAGGAGCGGAGTCTACTCCGGCGGTTCCTTAGTGGCTATGGCGGTTCCTTATCGATAAGGAACCGCGGGCTCCAATAAGGAACCACGGGAAGATATAGCCGTTGGAAGTTTGTCTTATAAATAGTGGACCATTCTCAGACTTTCTTTTCACCTTTTTTGCATTTACATTTCCTGATTCTTTCATACTTCTTAAATCACTCAAATCCTTGATCATTTGTTTGATTACTACTTGTTTAGAAGTGAATCTTTCTCCTCCCATCTCTTCCTCTTAAAGTGCAAAGAGAAGAACACTATCATCCTTGAAGTGTTGTGTCTACCTCAAAGATATTGAAGATCCAAACTTATTTATTCATTGTTGTGTCATTGTTGTGAAGATCCAAGTAGTTGTGTCTATTTGGAATTTGTGTATGTATTAAGGTTAATACTTGGTCCTTAAAGCATATTGGTGTGGATTGGTCCTAGCTAAGATTAAGGATCGACTTTTAGCTTAGAGTTGGAAATTGGATAAGCGACGTTGTGTACGGTTTCTCTACCTTAAGGAGCTTGTTGATTAGTGAACTCTCGAGTAAGGAGTACTCGAGGAGTGGAGTAGAAACGAGGAGTGAGCTTCGTTGCCGAACCACTATAAATCCTTGGTGTTTGGTTTGATCTTTCCTTCCCTTATCTCTTTACATTCATTATTCTTTACACTTGTGATTATTAGTTTAGTTGCACTATACCTTGTTCATATTGTGTATAAGAAGGTTTCACATAAATACTCAAGCCTAAGTTTTTGAAAAGGTTTTTTAAAAACCAACCTTTAACAAGTAAATTTAAGAAACTATTCAACCCCCCTCTTCTAGTTTCTACAATTGGTATCAGAGCGTGGTTGCTCAAGACTTTTTAAATATACTGTATTTTAAAACTTGAATCGATCTATAGATTCCAACAAGTATCTAGAAGGGCAATCCATGCAAAGACCACCTCTTTTTGAAACTGATAGTTTTATTTATTGGAAACATAGATTTGAGACTTATGTGAAATCAAAAGATTTAGATCTTTGGCATGTTATTACCCAAGGCGATTTTTTGCCTTATCAATAAAATGAAGTTTCTAAAAGAAAAGAGATAGTCAGTTTTGACAAAGCTAATGATGATACTAAAAGGAAACTTGCTAAAAATAATGAGGCTAAAATGGTGATTTATAATGCTTTACCAAAGAAAGAGTACGAAAGGATTTTTATGTGTGAAACCGCTAAAGATATTAGGAACACTCTTTTAGTAACCCACCAAGGTAATAGCCAAGTCAAAGAAAGTAAAATCGATCTTCTTTTTCAAAAATATGAACAATTTGTCATCTTAGAAGATGAAACTATTGATAGTGCATTTGATAGATTTAACACTATTATTACTAGTCTAAAAGCACTTGATGAAGGTTTTTCTAGCAAGAACAATGTTAGGAAGTTTCTTAGGGCGTTCCATCCAAAATGGAGAGCTAAAGTCACGGCGATTGAAGAATCAAAGAATCTCGCCAAATTATCACTCGATGAACTCATTGGTAACTTGAAAGTTCATGAGATGATAACTTTGAAGGACTCGAAAATGGTGAAAACCAAGAGTGAAAGAAAGTCTCTTGCACTCAAGGCCAAGAACGCGCAAAGTTACCATGAAAGCTCCTCGGATAGTGATGATGAGGAATATGCCATGGCGGTTAGAGACTTTAAGAAGTTCTTCAAAAGAAGAGGTCAATACGTGAGGCAACCAAACAACGACAAGAAACCCTTCTACAAAAACCGATTTGCCAAAGATGATAAAGGTGATAGGAAATTCTTTAGATGTGGTGATCTGAATCATTTCATCGGTGATAGTCCTAAGCCTTCATGCGACAAGAACCACACCGCGTTCGATGGAGGTTCATGGAGTGATAGCGGTGAAGATGTTGATGACAACTCCAAAGATGAGAAATGTCTTATGGCTCACACTTCTAAAGAGATACATTATGAAACCGATTATTATAGCAATAATAGTTCTTCTCAAGATGATAGTGAATTAGAAGGCCAATACAATAATTTACATAAACTTAGCCTTAAATTCATTGAAAAGAACAAAGTACTAAAATCAACTAGAACTAAGCTTGAGAATGAGATCAGTGAGCTAAGAGAGAAATTAGCTAAGCTTGAGAAAAACAAAGAAGTTGATTTAGGTTCTTTAAAATGTGAAAACCTTAGACAAGAGAATGAAGATCTCAAGAGTACCTCCATTAAATTGGAAAAGTTCATGAAAGGTACTAGTGCTCTTGATGATATGTTGAACAAACAAATTAATTCTAAGGAAAGACTTGGGTTGGGATATAACGCTAATGAAGCATCAAATAGTGAACAAAAACAAGTTAGGTTTTTAGAAAAACGCACCCCTGTACGCGGTTCCCCGGTATATGGTGTGGTTCCATATTGCTATGGAACCGCGGGTGGAGCTAATGAACCGCGGACAGAAGAAAGTTTTTGTGAAAATCCTAAACTTTCTGAAAAGTCTATTTTAGGTAAAGGGCCAAAACATATTCTTATTAACAAGGTCAAAGTACCTATTCTTGAAAATCCTACTCTAGATAAATTCTACAAGCCCATGAGTAAACCTCTAATGGGAACTAGAAACTTATCTAGACAAACATCTACTCCTCCAAGAGTACGAAATAAGTCTAAACCTAGAAGTAGAACACCTACACCAAAAAGAGATGATCAAGCTAAATCACGACATAGAAGTAAAACTCCAACACCTAGAAGGAATAACAATAATTCTAGATCAAGATCAAAGACACCTAGGAGAAACTATGGACAACAAAATGGCCATATGAATTGGAATAATTTTCAACAACAATACGTTTCCCCATGGGGAATGTCTCCTCCATTCATGCATCCCAACCAAATGCAAGGGATATTTAGAACTAACAACTTTAGACCCATGAGATATTGGGGACCAAATGTTTGATCTTTTGTGTTGTTACCTAGATATGCTTGGGAATCAAATTTAGAGCCCGACGAGTGGATTAAGGATAGTGGTTGTTCTAAACACATGATGGGTAATCGAAGTTTGTTCTCGTACTACAAATCATATGATGGAGGTAACGTTACATTCTCAAGTAATCGACGTGGTAATATCATTGGTAAAGGTACGGTCTCTCTTGACTCTATGACCATAGAAAATGTAGAGAACATAGATAACTTAGGTTTTAACCTTCTAAGTATAGGTCAAATTTGTGACAATAAGTGTAAGGTCATCTTTTCAGAATATGATAGTGAAATCGTAAAATATGGAAAGGTCATTGGAAAGGGTGTTAGAAAGCATGGGCTTTATGTCATGAAGGTCAATAGGAAGTCAAAGGACAACTTATGTCTAGCGACTTTGGATGATAGCTCTACTCTTTGGCATAGGAGATTAGGTCACGCTAATATGCGTTTAATTCAATCTTTAGTCTCTAAGGAGTTGGTAAGACATCTCTCCAAGATGAAGTTTGATAGTCACTTTTGTGACGCTTGCAAAATTGGGAAGCAAGTTCACTCAAGTCACAAAGCCAAGAATTTGGTTTCGACCTCTCGGTGCTTGGAGCTCCTACGTATGGATCTCTTTGGACCTTCCGCCATATGGAGTTATGGAGGTAACCTTTATACCCTAGTTATAGTTGATGACTATTCTAGATTCACTTGGACTAGATTTTTGGCGTCTAAGAATGAAGCTTTCGATCACTTCGAAACCTTTAGTCGAAGAATTCAAAATCAACTAGGATGTTCAATTGTCTCTATTAGGACGGATCATGGTTGGGAATTTGATAATGAAGTGCAATTCGGTACCTTTTGTGAAGATCATGGTATTACCCATAACTTCTCGGCTCCTCGCACTCCACAATCAAATGGGGTAGTTGAAAGGAAGAATAGGACCATCCAATAGATGAGTAGGACGATGTTAAATGAGCAATCTTTGCCTCAAAAATCTTGTTATAATGCCGTGGACACATCGACCTATATTCTTAACCGAATTCTTATTCGACCTTTTCTAGGAATGACCGAAATGAGATTCTTAAAGGTAAGAATCCCTCATTGGAATACTTTAGGGTGTTTGGAAGCAAGTGCTTCATTCTCAACACCAAAGACTACCTTACTAAGTTTGATCCAAAGTATTACGAAGGTATCTTTTTAGGTTATTCTCAAACTAGCAAAGCCTACATAGTCCTCAATAGAACCTCGGGTGTAATTGAAGAATCACTTAACGTGACATTTGATGAAACCCCTCCTTCATCTAAGACACCACCTTTGGTAGATGATGACTTGGATGACATAGACATACTTAATGCCAAAGATGTTAGAAACATAGGAGTTGAAGACCTTAATGTTGAAAAGGGAGTAAACATTAAGGAGTCAAAGGATCATGCTCTCGATAACGTCATAGGCGAATTAAATCAAAGGACCTTAAGATCTCAAGTCCAAAATTAAAGTAACTTCTTTTGTTTCGTCTCCTTGATTGAACCAAAGAATGTTAAAGAAGCTTTAATGGATGAGAGTTGGGTCATCGCTATGCAAGAAGAATTAAATCAGTTCATTGCTAGTGACGTTTGGGAACTTGTTCCTCCACCTAGAAGTTCGACCATCATAGGAACCAAATGGGTATATAGGAATAAGTTAGACGGGAATGGTGTTGTGTCTCATAACAAGGCTAGACTTGTAGCTCAAGACTATAATCAACAAGACGGTATTGATTATGACGAGACATACGCACCCGTAGAAAGATTATAATCCATTATAATTCTTTTAGCCTACGCTTGTGCCTTAGATTGTAGCTTCAACAAATGGATGTAAAGAGTGCATTTCTTAACGGTTTGATCAATGAGGAGGTATATGTGGCTGAACCTCCCGACTTCATTGATTTTGAGAAACCAGATCATGTTTACAAGCTTAAGAAAGCTCTTTATGGTCTCAAACAAGCACCCAAAGCTTGGTATGATAGACTTAAAGCATTTTTTGTAAAACATGAGTATACCATGGGGATGGTAGAAAATACGCTCTTTACAAAGAAGAAAGGTTCTCACCTCATTATCGTACAAATATATGTTGATGACATTATATTTGGTTTAACTTGTCAATCATTGTGTGATGACTTTGCCAAAACCATGCATGACGAGTTTAAAATGAGTATGTTGGGAGAACTTAACTTCTTTTTAGGACTCCAAATTAAACAAATGGACGATGGTATTTTCTTTAATCAATCCAAGTATGTTAAAGGATTGCTAAATAAATTTAGATTAGAAGACTCTAGACTAATACAGAGATTTTGCAAGGCAAATCTTTTAAACAATGAATGTTCGTTTTTCCTCGACTCACTCGAAATTGATCTCAAATTAATGTGGACTTAATTTGTTTTTGTTAATATATATTTTGGAATTTTAAACTAAAAGCTATTTAATATAAAAACTATTTAATCTAATTTAAAAATTAAACTAATTTAAATAAAAACTTTTTAAATGAAAACTATTTTAAAATAAAACATTAAATCTAAATTTAAATCTAATTAATTTTAAACTAAAAACTTTTGAATGAAAACTATTTTTAAACAAATATAATTTATAAAATTTAAACTCTATTTAAAATATTTAAAATTCCTAAAAGTAAATAAAATTAAAATATTTTTTTATCTTTTTATTTTTTATAAAAGAAAACAAGTGATAAAACTTTTAAATAAAATATTAATTAAACCAAAACTTTGTATTTAAAACGTAAGTAATTAAATCTGACAGAACATTTAAAAAGAAAACTATATTAATTAAAAGACTAAGAATAAAACACAAGAAAAGGTCTAGCAGAGTTGGTAAGGTTGTTTGGTTATTATGCGAGAGGTCCAGGGTTCGAGCCCTGGACAGGCAATATTTTTTTGTTATTAATATTTTTGTTGTAATTTTTGGAATTTTATAGATACAGATCAATAGGATCTATATGTTGCATCACCAAATACACAAAAGCTATAACGACTAGAAAACAAATAAGCTGAATCAAATAAGCTAAAAAAAATTGAAAAACAATAAACAAATAAACTAATAAGCATCACCAATAAGCAACCAATAACAATGTAAAACTAAGAACAAAAAAAACTACTCTAATAGCAAATAAGCATAAAAGCTAAAAAAACAAATAAGCAGATATAAAGCTATGGTTATAACATAAACCCAAATAGCAGTTAAAATAGGCAGACAATAAGCAACTTTAGGCCAACAAAACCAAACTTAAACAATAAAACTAAATAAGCAAATCTAAATAAGCTATAAATCAAAAGCAGATCCAAAATAAACTCGAAAGCAGATCCAACGCAACTTCAAATATAAGCAGAACCAACATAAACAGCTTTAAACAGTAACATAAACTAAGAAGATCCAAATCAAACGAAACTTAAACAATACTAAAACTCAAACAGTAACACAAGCAGATTAAGAAGATTAATATTTAACTACACTTAACAATCTTTTGGGGAGAAGACGCGGCGCTGAGCCGTCTTATCGAAACCAAACAAACACCACCTTTTACATCAACTTATCACAACCATTAAGCTTCCTCGAACCGAACAAATAATACTATTCGAACAGTAACAGTAACCTTTTTTTATTTTCCAGTGGCGAAAATAATATTTCACTTTCTATTTATTTTTTTTATCTATTTTTTATTTTTTTTATTTTATATAATAATAAAGACGAACAGTAACAAAAGATATAGATTAATGATTAAAATTAAATTCGACAGGAAATTTAAACGAGACAAAAATAAATAAAAATAAACTTTTCATTAATATTAAAAAAAAATACAAATACTGAAAATGAAAAATTACAATATTAAATCCTAAAACTAATTTTGCAGAAAAGTAAATAAAAGAAAAGTGCTCCCTAAAAAATTACAGATGAAGGGTTTTTATAGAGAAACCCTAGAAACTTTTCTTGATGGCTTAGAGAGTAAGCATTGAATCTGGGCCGTTCTTTCTTCTTTTCTCTTTCATTCTCTTCATCTTGCGGCTGAAAATCACTACCCATCACACGAATTGCCACCGTAGATGGGTGGTGTGCTTCTTGTGTTTGTTTAGTGTTGAGGTGGATCCTTCTTATTGGAGGGATTGGGAAGGTGATGTGTTCCATCCAATCAAATCAAGGGGATTTAGCCACGTCAGGAGAAAGGGGAGGACCACCATCATGGAGCTTCCGAAAAATTGGGGGATTTAATTCCCCTTTGTGTGAATTAATCAATAAGGGTAAAACCCCTAATTTTTATGGGTAAATTTGCTTAGGTAAATTTAGGGTTTGGAGTGGCTGTGTAAAAAAAAGCTGTGTTGAGAGAGAAGGAGATGAAGTGGTGGGTGGATTTTGCTTTGTTTGTAACAAAAAATGGAATAAATGGGGTAAATATAATGTTTTATTTAATGGATTGGGAAAGTATATTAAAACGTGAGGTGGGTAATTGAGTAAACTGTTTTTATTTATTGTGTGGGGTGAGAAGAGTAAGTTACGTGTGAGGGAGTGAATAAATGTGGGGTTGACTGGATTGGTGTGATTTGAGTAAATAGAGTTTGACCAAACCATTTCTTGTTTTGACTTATCATCCGTTTATTTTGTTTTTCTGTATTTCAATAATTGGGCTGTTGGCCCAAATGTATCACTCACTCCTTCCGTTTGATAATTCGTTAATTGGGCTTTGGCCAAATACACTCCCACCGTCTCATTAAGTGTTGTTGGGCCATGTATGGGCTTAAGTGAAAAAGTAGTTCCTTTAGCTTATGTTAATGGGCTTTCGGGCCCATTAATCCAAATGTAGGTCCCACAAGCCCGATTAACTCCATACATATTAAATCCGCTAACAACGAGCTCGATTTCGGCTTTGTCAATCTTTTTCTTCAAAACCGTGTCGGTTTAGCCGGTTTTCGTAAATTTAGGCACACTTTTGGTCTTTTGACTTTGTCGTCGTCTCTTTTTGGACTTTTCTTCAACATTTGACCGTGAAATCCCGTGTTTTCTCTTCTTTTGACCATTTGTACTGATGTTGAGTAAAACTACACCTTTAGGAAAAGGATGCAATAAAAAGGGCAAGTAAGCACGACGATTTAGGAAAACCGTGTGTGAATGACCCAATTAAGTTCGTTCTCAAGGAGGCTAGTGTGTTATGTGTGTAATGATATGGATTAATTTGTGATTATATTTGAGAAAAGAAAAGATAGAAAAGGGATTAGAAGAGAATGACGGTTATGAAGACGGATTAAACTAAGTCTAAAAAGGCGTACACGTAAAGTCGTAAAAACTACCAAAATTAAAATCTTAACCTAAAAATTTCTAAAAATTACCAAAAATCCCTAATAATATTCTAAGAGTTTACAAAAAATCAAAACTTGCAAAAACCTTTTAATTAATTAGATAATGACTTTTTAATGCTAATTAAAGCCCTAAAAATCAAAATTAATTATTAAAAAGCCCTAAACAAGATTTTCAAGTTTGTAAACCTCAAAAATATCCTAATTAAGCTAAAAACTATTTTTCAAAATTTTAAAACCAATTAAAACTATTTTTAAACAATTAAAAACTCCTAAAATCAATTAAATCTTAAATTAATTATAGAAAATAATTAAAAGACCTAGAAAATAATTGGAAAGTTGCAAAAATCCTAATTAAGTATTTAGAACCTAGGAAAAATATAAAAACCTAGAAAATCAGACTTTTAATTTTTAATAATAAAATAATATTAAAATAATATTAAAAATCCAAAAATTATAAAAAATTCTAAAAACTTGCAAACTAGCTTAATTTAACCTAAATAACTCAGAAATGAAAGTGAAATTACCTAAATACCCCTATTGGGCCTAGAAAATGGGCCAAACCCAAAACAGTCCCTTATTGGGCTTAATTAAGGCCCAATAAGAAAAAGTGCTCAAAATAAGCTCAAAAAGCACAGGTTGACTCAAAATTTGATTTTAAACAACTTTTTCCAAAGGCCCAAAAGCTGAAAATGTGAAATAAGCTAACTTATAATAAGCAGCTTATTCTTAATGGGCTTTTTGGCCCATTAAGCCATAAGCTGTTGCCATAAGCTAAAATTTAACACACAACCTTCTTTTGACCTAACAAAGAATTCTGCAAAAAGAAATTTCAAATAAGACCACTTAATAAGCCAGAAACAAGTCAACAACTTATTCACAAAACGACAAAATAGTCGTTTTTATGATCTAGACCACCTCAGAAGCTGATTCAAGTTGCAAAATGTTTCTTTTGACAAAACTAAGCTTAAAAACCAAAGACCTTTCAAATAAGCACTCTCAATAAGCTGGAAAATCAAATAAGCACTTATGTTAAAAGTCAAACAAGTTGGTTTTCTAGTAAAAAGTCAAAGTCAAAGTCTCATAAGCTCCAGTTCACCAAAATGGGTCAAATAATGAAGATCTATTACAAAAAATAAGTTGTTGCAAGTCAGAATAAGCTAGAATAGCTTATTGATAAGCTGATGATAAAATTGCACTAGCAGGGGCTAGTTTTGGATGTTGAGTAGTGGGAACTTTTCCCACTGCTTGACTATTTTGACTTGTTGTCTTTAGTGACTTTTTCTTGGATTCAGATTTCACAAAGGCACCCAATTGATCTTTGGATCAAAAGGAGTCAATAACAATCAAAATAACACAATCACAAACACCCAATTGATACAGTTTAATCAATTAATCACCAGACATGATACAGACATGAACAACAAGCAGTTTAGCATTCAAGAGCAGTTTTAGAACAATCCAGCCAGCCAAATTCAACCAAATGCACACAAAAGCTATAATAAACTCCAATAAGCAAGTCTAAACAGGTTTCATGCACTGGTTCAAAGAATTAAGCAAGATTCAAGCAATGAAAGTTACTGATGAACACTACACATGCAGTTTTCTACTTTTGCTGATGTATTTGACACACAAGCCAATTTCAACACCTCAAATCTTTCAAACAGGTTATGTTAACTTTGTTTAAACCACTTTTATCCCTAAGCATGCATACACACTAAGTGTTCCCAAAATCCTAGGTCAAAACAAGCAGAAACAAGGCCTATATAGCAGATTGATTGATTCAAGTGTTCAAACCCAAAAACTTGCAGCAAAACACTCTCAAACAAAGGTATAGCAGATACAAAGCATAAACAACACTTTCCCTTAACTCAAAAGTAGATTACAAGCATAAATCAGTAGACCCAAACACCCCTTTAACTTTTTCAAATCAAGATTTCAAAAGCAAAACAAGATTTCAGGCCAACCAAGCATCAATTAACACTAAAACAAGTCTAATAAACATATTCAAGCAAGAACAAGCCACAAAATTCACAAGAACAACAGTTTCATACAAATATCACCAAAAATCACAATTTATGCAGATTTGGAGATTAAGTATGCAAACCTCATGGATGTACATCCACACCCACGAATTTTGAGCTTATGTGCTAGCAAGAACAAGCACAAGCTTCCACAAAAGCCTGCTAAGATTGAACAAGGGTTAAGCACAATAACATGAAAAATCATAAACTTGGAAAAATCTTGATTGATGCAAACTTGTTACCCCACACTTGATTATCCCCAAGTTATAAGCCTCACCACACCTTAACCAACTCAGTTAGGATGCTATGATCAGCCCTATAGCCCAAGAATTCCAAGATTGGAACAAGACTTAGCAAAATATCAAGAAAATGAGGAAAATATGCAAACTTGTGCATACTCCTCTTTTGAAAACAGGTTTTAAACTTCAAAAGCAGTAAACTAAGAACATAAACAAGCAGAATAAAGATGGCACTTGGTCTTTCTTCAAAGCACTTAACTCAAATTCATTAATCAGAAAGAGGATTTACAAGTGTTTGAACAAAGGAAAAACCAAAAGCAGGAGCAAATGAAATGAACTAGACCCTTTATATAGAGGGTGTACATGGTCCTAGAAAGCTGAAAAACGTGTAAACCCTAATGCTTAAGTCCCAAAAATGCCCTTGAGGTCTTTGTCTTCTTTGGAGAATCATGTGACTTATCTTGGACGTTTGTGGGTGTATAGCTGTTGAAATTTGATCCAATGGCTCTTGTGAAGCTTAGAAAGTAAGCAAGTATCTGGATGGTTGATTCTCTGGCAGGGTTTTGGCTTCTTCCTCAAAAGTGACAAAGGAGGGTTTAACATGTGACAAAGGGCTGATGTGGCATGGGTTTTTAAAGTTGGGTTGTGTTTATGATTAGCTTAATCATAAATCTGGAGCAGATTGGGGTCTAATTACAAGCCATTAATAAAAACCCAATTTGGCTCAAGAACATGAATAGTGCATGTTTTAATCCGTTTTAGTTTTTAAACCAGGTGTTAGGCGCGAGTTTAATTAAATAATCAGATTAGTTATAATCTGGTGTGGGTGGAAGGTGACATGGCACAATGGGGTGTGCTGATTGGTTGTTTAGGGTGAGTGGGGCACGTGTCACCATGTGACTGGCCTATGTAAGTCCTTTGTCTGGCCCAATATTACTCCCTATCTTTCCTTCTCTTGCCACTTTGTAAATAATTAGCCAAAAACTCGTTTCCTTTGTATTTGAAGTTTCAAACTTCACACTTTTGCCCCAAAAAGTTTCATAAAGTAAATTCAGGGGTATTTCTTGCCATTTTTGCATTCTTCAAGGGCTGGTTTGGTATTTTCTTCAATGATAATGGTCTAGACTTGCAATATTGATAATTTGGAGGACTGAAATTGTCAAGTCTTGATGATTGAGGGACCATTTTTGCCAATTGTTGAAAGTTGAGGGTCCTTTTTGTAATTTTGAGATTTTCAAAGGAC
This sequence comes from Glebionis coronaria, assembly GCA_025667525.1. Lineage (NCBI taxonomy): Eukaryota > Viridiplantae > Streptophyta > Magnoliopsida > Asterales > Asteraceae > Glebionis > Glebionis coronaria. The sequence goes on along the minus strand of CM046882.1, from coordinate 187,111,439 downwards.
CAAACTTGTCATTTCTTGTACTTTGAAGGACTTCATGATGTATTTGACTTTATGGATGATATTGGTTGACAATTTAGCTTTGTTAAGGGGCTAAACTTGTCAATTCTTCAAAGTTAAGGGCCCTTTTTTGTAATTTTGACAAACTTTAGGGACCAAACTTGTAATTATGAGGATACAAGGGTATAAAGTGTCAATTCTTCATAATCGGAGGACCCTTCTTCATAATTCTTCAAATCTTCAAGGGTTGATCTTGGGAAAGTCTTCACTAGGGCTTGGTTCATTGTGCGGCTTCGTTTCCCGTGTTCGTTTTTGTATGATTCTTGTGATCTTTTGTCATTATCTCAATATCCGTACCTAAAATACACAAGCAACAAACACAAGCATATATTTGGGTATTTTGATGATATTTAATGCATTTTAAGCCCTATTTGGAAGATGAGACTATGTATAAAAGCAGTCTCATCACTCCCCCATACTAAACCATTGCCGTGCCCTCACGCAATGCTAGAATAAAGTATCAAAGCATCTCCAAAATTCACTTTATTGAACGATAAACTAGCTACACTACTACAATTACTACTACTCGTGTTATAGACATAATGTATGATTTTCATCGCAAAATGGGACGTTTAGGTTCATAAAATAAGAACATGTGAATGCTTCGTTAGAAATAATTTCATCATCCTCGATTTTCACTCCAATTCCATGCTAAGCGTGTAACGAGATCATTGTCATTATAAGTTAGTAATGCTAACACTACTCATATGCCCTAATCATATACTTATCCTCCCATTATTCCTAAGTTGTATCTCTTATATTTTATTTTGTCTTGAATGTTTCACGAGGATACATTGTTTGACTTATGCGATAATAGAGATTTAGGTCTAAAAATAGAGTCCTAACGGTGTAACTAAAACCATCAAATCAATAACCCCTCCTAATAGACGACAATGTTAAAAAATTAAGTTGACAAGAAGAATCGATAAACACGGTTTTATAACGGTTTTGAACATGAGACTTATTACCAAGACTTTTATACGCCCCCTAACGGAAGGGCCTTATTATCTTTGGTTTACCTCCATCTTTTATTCAACTTCGCCATGAAGCTTTTATTATGACTTCGGTCTTGCCTTGCTTTTTATTATCCGTCTCATCGGTGGTTTTATTAGCCAAAGACGTATATCCTCACGCTAAGGCGAATTTTGGATCTTTAAAGCTTCGAAGATTAAGGCTTGATTCACTTTCAAAATTTGCATAGATTTTTCGACCTTGTGGGGCTTCAAATTGTTTGCTTGATTTAGGTGAGCACTTGAAATCTTATTATTGGGTGAAGCTTTCGATTATTCGGGTGCCAATACTTCAAAACCGTGACGCTGGCGATACCTTAATGTCTTCCCAATTTAATTACACGGATGCTACTAGAAAAGATTAGAAACCCAACAATCCTAACTAAACCGCTAAGTCAATATTTATTAAGCAAAAAATATTTACATGCGAAGGGAGAATAAGCAAACAACGAGAACACATGAGTTTTGAAAGAATACGAGTACTCTACGTTTAGCATAGTAACTTATAATTAACTCTATCATTTCTCGTCCTCATTTAAGAGACTTAGCCTAATGTGTAGTTAAGGAATCAAAGCTAAGTGCTCAACACGCACGGTCGAGTCAAAAATTACTCTTATTCTCGCCATCGGAAAATCTACATTCGTGTCTTCAAACACTTATAAAACATGAGAAAAATTTAAAATTTGGCTATTTTTAGCCTTATTTTGCAACAAAAGTGATAAACAAAACGATAAACTTTGGAAAGCGTGAAGGTTTGGCAAGGCAAGTATCTATTCACCCCCCATACTAAAGTTAAACATTGTCCTCAATGTTTCGAGTCTAGGGGTGCAAACACCCCCATACTAGAGACGTAGTCGAATGCCTAATCTAGCATGGAAAGGGTGTAACCAATAAGTAATAGCCGTTTATGAAGTGTGCTAAAAACCTAAGGTTAGAACATCAAAGGATATATCATGGATATTGAGAAATGTCTCCAAAGCAAACGATCGAGTGCTCCCATAAAACGAACACGAGAGGCTCCAATCGTGAAGATCATGATCTAAAAACCACATATCACAAACAACCACGGAACAAAGGTTGGAAGGGCACAAATCCCCACACATAAGCTACATTAGACTAAGAAAGCGATAATATGTACATAGGATAAGCATGGGACTCCCCCACGAGGCTCCTCGTTTTTGATTACCGAGTCATGAGCTCGACTCGATCCCCTCAATACTAATTATCATTGGGGAAGGTGACTTGGTCGAGGTAGTTCAAGGATGGAACTTCCCCACCAAAGTAGTGCTTCAACCTATGTCCATTCACCTTGAAGTTAGGACCATCATCTTGAGCTAGCTCGATGGTCCCATACGGAAACACTTGAGTCACGGTGAATGGACCGGACCAACGGGATTTCAGTTTACCGGAAAAGATTTTCAATCTTGAATTAAAAAGCAATACTTGATCCCCAATGTTAAAAACCCGGTTTTTAATTTTTGAATCATGCAACTTTTTAGTTTTCTCTTTGTAAATCAATGAATTTTCATAAGCAATGTCTCTCAATTCATCCAATTCATTTAATTGCATTTTCCGGTGTTTTCTCGCGGTCTCCATGTCATCATTACAATGCTTTAGGGCCCAATAAGCCTTGTGTTCTAACTCGATAGGCAAATGACAATTCTTTCCATACACAAGCTTATAGGGAGTGCACCCAATGGGCGTCTTATGGGCGGTCCTAAAGGCCCATAAAGCATCATCTAACTTATCCGACCAAGATTGTCGGTTTTCTCCTACGGATCTCTCCAAGATCCTCTTCAATGCTCGGTTTGAAACCTCGACTTGCCCACTCGTTTGTGGGTGATAAGACGTAGAAAGACGATGTGTAACCCCATATTTCCTTAGAACCCTTTCGAATTGGTCATTACAAAAATGGGTTCCACGATCGCTTATGATCGCACGAGGGGTTCCAAACCTAGCAAACAAACTTTTCAAGAACTTAACTACCACACGAGCATCATTAGTGGGCAAGGCCTTCGCCTCCACCCACTTAGATAGGTAGTCAACCGCAACAAGGATGTACTTATTACCACGAGATGATGGGAACGGCCCCATAAAGTCTATACCCCAAACGTCAAAGATCTCACATACTTGAATGATATTTTGTGGCATTTCATCTTTTTGTGAGGCTTTTCCTTGTCGTTGGCATGCATCACAAGACTTCACAAGAATTTGTGCATCTCGGTAAATAGTAGGCCAAAAGAAACCGGCATCAAAAACCTTCTTAGCCGTGAGATTAGCACCATGGTGACCACCCGTGGGTCCCTCATGCCAAGCTCTAAGGATGTTAGAAGCTTTGGTGCCAAAAACACAACGTCGGATGATTTGATCCGCACAAGTTCGAAACAAGTAAGGGTCGTTCCAAAAGTAGAACTTGACGTCACGAAAGAATTTTCGTTTTTCTTGAGTCGTCATACCCTTAACGATGAAGTTACCCGCATGGTAATTTGCAAAATCCGCAAACCATGGGGTAGAAGAATCAAGCTTAGAATTCACTACACCAAGTGTCTCGAGCGGAAATGTTTCGGTGATTTCCTTAGGCTCGTAATCACTTTGGTGAGGATCTTCCAAACGAGAGAGATGATCGGCCGCTAGATTCTCGGCTCCTTTTTTGTCAACAATGGTGTGATCAAATTCTTGAAGGAGGAGAATCCAACGAAGTAATCTCGGCTTAGCATCTTGCTTTGCCATGAGATACTTAATAGCCGAGTGGTCCGTATACACTATGCTTTTCGTCAAGACGAGATAAGGTCGGAATTTCTCAAATGCATACACCACGGCAAGGAACTCCTTTTCCGTTGTAGTGTATTTAAGTTGAGCCTCGGTCATCGTCTTGCTAGCATAGTGGATAGACAAGAAGTGCTTTTCATGACGTTGCCCCAAAACGGCCCCTATAGCGTAATCACTAGCATTACACATAAGCTCAAAGGGAAGGTTCCAATTGGGAGCAACAAGAATGGGAGCTTCGGTTAGTTTCCTCTTAAGGATCTCAAAGGCTCGTACACAATCTTCGTCAAAGACAAAACGTGCCTCTTTTTCAAGAAGAAGTGTAATGGATCGAGAAATCTTCGAGAAATCCTTGATGAATCGTCGATAAAAGCCCGCGTGGCCTAGGAAACTCCTAACTCCCTTGACGGTTTTGGGATGAGGTAATTTGGCGATGACGTCTACCTTAGCTTGATCTACCTCAATCCCCGCTTTCGAGACCTTGTGCCCTAAGACGATTCCACTCTTAACCATAAAATGACACTTTTCCCAATTGAGCACAAGGTTGGTTTCCTCACAACGTTTTAACATTCTCTCAAGGTTCGACAAACACGAAGTAAAGGAATCACCAAACACGGAAAAGTCATCCATGAAGACTTCCATCGTCTTCTCGATCATATCATGAAAAATAGCCATCATGCATCGTTGAAAAGTTCCAGGTGCATTGCAAAGTCCGAATGGCATTCTACGATAGGCAAACGTTCCATATGGACACGTAAACGTAGTTTTTTCTTGATCACGAGGATCGATGGGAATTTGGAAGTAACCGGAAAAACCATCTAGAAAGCAATAGAAATCATTTCCCGCAAGACGCTCCAACATTTGGTCCATGAAGGGCAAGGGAAAATGGTCTTTTCGAGTGGCTTCATTCAACTTACGATAGTCAATGCACACTCTCCATCCGGTCACGAGTCTAGTGGGAATCAACTCGTTGGCATCGTTTGGCACAACGGTCATCCCTCCCTTTTTAGGGACACACTGGATAGGACTCACCCAAGGGCTATCGGAAATAGGGCAAATCATTCCCGCGTCAAGGAGTTTAAGGACCTCCTTTTTGATGACGTCGTGAATTTTGGGGTTCACCCTCCTTTGACTTTGGATTGTTGGCTTGAAATCCTCCTCCATTAAGATTTTGTGGGTACAAAACTTGGGATCAATCCCCTTAATGTCGGATAACTTCCACGCAATCGCCCCTTTGTGAGCCTTTAGAACATCGACAAGTGCGGTTTTTTCATCATTCGAAAGATCCTTCGCAATAATAACCGGCAACTTGTCGTCCTCCTCCAAATAGACATATTCGAGGTGAGGAGGTAAATCTTTCAACTCGAGAATAGGTGGTTCCTCAAGTGAAGATTTGGGTTCGATACACATAACCTCCTCGGGTGGAGGAAATGGGAAATCGTTAAGAAAATCCTTGATAATCGAGAAGTCCTCATCGTTGTTGAGGTCTTCTTCATAAGTACGTGGAACATCGAATTCTTCCAACGTAAAACCACCACCTTCGAAAGGAGTGAAGGTTGGTGTCGAATTATCAAGAATTGGATCCAACATAGTGGGATTGCCACTAGTTTCTTCATCACCAAAACCTAGAACTTCTTGTGAAAATTCCTCGCAAACCACGTCAATCATATCAACGAGGTTTATGGTTGCAACGGAATAAACATGAGAAATTTGAGAGTTTTGAGTTGCGTTTATAACAAGTTCCTCGTCGTTGAAACGTAAGGTGATCTTTCTAGCATGCACATCAATTAAAGCCATAAACGTATCTAAAAATGAACGACCTAAAATGAGAGGAACTTGAGGATCCGTGGGGATATCAACAACAATGAAGTCTACGGGATAGTAGAACTTCCCCACTTTCACAAAAACGTCTTCCGCCAATCCACATGCGGGAATTGTGGAATGGTCGGCCAACTCGATAGACATTAGTGAAGGAGTAAGATTAGGAAGATTGAGCGACTTGAAGATTGCAAGTGGCATCAAGTTAATGCTAGCACCAAGATCGGCCAAGGCGAAGCATTCTTCCATGTCTTGGATTGCAAAAGGGATCAAAAATTTATCGGGATCACCGACTTTTTGAGGTATGCGATTAAGATAAACCGACGAACAACTAGACAATTGGTGCAATTTCTCCTTGTTGTTCAACATACTCTTAAAGTTAGCGGCAAATCGAGGCATCATGACCAAAGCATCGGCGAAACTCACATTAAGGTGCAAATCACGAAACATTTTCATAAAAAGCTCAAATTGGTAATTGTCGCGCTCTTGACGTTTCTCCTTCCTAAGTCTCGATGGATAGGGCAAAGGTGGTGTGGGTTGAGGCATAGTAGGCATTGCCTTTGGAATCTCGGGTTCCAATGATGGTAATGGGTCAACCGTAGGTGTGGTATGAGCGGTACTTCGTGGGATTGGGACATGCTCCTTTTGGACCACCACCTCGGGTTCTTCCTCAATTGCTTCCTCCGTAGGAGCAATTGGTTGAGGAATCGGCTCCTTAAGTGTCTTACCACTACGTGTGGTAATCACTTTCATCTCACCCTTAGGGTTGGATATGGTGTTGCTAGGAAGACCACTTGACGACGGTTTACACATTATTGCCTCAAACATAGACGAGATTTTATCTTCAAAATTAGATTGCCTCAATACGGCTTCGGTTTGCCTTTTCTCGGACTTAAGCATCTCTTGTTTAATCTCATGTTGCCCTTGTTCCATTTTTTGTTGGTTTTGTTGCAACCTAGTGACATTTCCTTCCATCTTGTTGGTGTGGATTTTAAGTTCATTAGCTAACTCATTTTTCAACTCTTTCTTCAAGTCGTTTTTAAACTCGAATCTTAGGCTAATGATTTCTCTTTGTATGTTGTCAAACCTAGCATCATTCCCACTAGCATATTCAACAAACTCACTTGGAAGATCTTTCAATGTTTGCAAACTTTTGTTGTTATTTTGAAAATCATTTTTGTTTGAAACTTGATTATTAGCCCCTTGATTCCCATAGTTTCCCTTGTTGTAATTGTTCTTAAAACCAACTTGATTGTTGCGATAGTTGTTAGCATTTTGATTTGATCCAAAACCCGGTGGAGTCATTTGATTAGAGCGGGAAACTTGACCATTTTGGTTGTAATTTCCCGTGGCCGCGAAGGCACTCGAAGTGTTACCACCGTTGGTAATGCACTCGGAGAAATCATGACCTCCACCACAATACATGCAAGAAACCTCAACCGCTTTAACCGTAGCGGGAGCACTTGGTTCACCTACTTTAAACTCAATCAAAAGTCCTTTCAACTTATCAAAAATCTTGTTTTCCAAGTTTGCCTCAATTTGGCAAGCATCGATGGTATTAGACAAAGAAGGTGAAGCCGAAGACGAAGCCTTACGAACACTAGACGTGCTACGAGGACTATACACCTTAGATCTATTTTCAATTATCACCAAAGCTTCCTCAACCGTTTTACACAAAAAATTACCACCCGCGGCGGCATTTAAATAATCCCTTTCATGATCATTAAGTCCATTGTAAAACGTGTCAATTTGATGCAAATCGGAAAAACCGTGATGAGGACATTCATGTAACATTTCCTTAAACCTATTCCAAGCCGTTGAAAAACTTTCATTAAATTCTTGTGAAAACTTTGAAATCTCGTTTTTCAAGTGCGTAGTCTTAGAGGGCGGAAAAAATTGGTTCACAAACTTAGACACGAGATCCTTCCACGTCAATATAGAATTGGGTGGCTCTTTCTCTAACCAAATTTTAGCGGGCCCCGCTAAGGAATACGGAAAAAGCATCATCTTAATCGAGTCGTTAGAGACATCCTTAAACTTGCAAGTAGCGGTAAGACGATTGAATTGGCGGATATGGTTGTGAGGATTGTCCTTCTCATCACCACGGAATTTGTTGTTTTGAATCATGGACAACAAACCCGTCTTAACCTCAAAATTCTCCGCAAGGATAGCGGGAATCACAATAGCCTCTCCATAACCCTCGGTGGGTGCTTGAAGTAACTCCATCATAGTTCGATTCGCCATGGTTGGTGCTTCTCTTACAATGGGTTCGTCAATAGGAGACTCCTCACTAGAATTGTTGGGAGTGGGAGTTTTGTTCTTTCGTTTACGTGCACGTCTTGCTTGATTTCGAGTTAGCATAAACGTCACGTACAACGAGGGGATGAGCAAAGAAGATTCTTTTTGGTGTTTTGTATTTTTTCAATTTTTTGTGGTTTTTGATTGTATTAACCTTTTTGGAGCTTGGTGAAATGTATTAAGTAGACAAAAAGTCCACAAATCTCCTCACTAATCAAATCTCTTGATTAACGAAGCCTCAAGGAATGAAAACGAACACGTGGAGTGAACGCCTTCGATGACTTTAGAACGATGGTGGAACACCAAATCGTTCAAGAGGGTTTAATCAATAGAAACCAAGAAAATATATATGATACTTAGTAATACTTTGGGCGGCAAAACCCTCGATTCACTCTCACAATCAAATACTCACAAGCAAGCGGGGAAACGAGGCGGCGCGAAGCACTTAAGAGCCTTTTTCCTTAGGATATATTTTATAATATCCGCCTTATACCCACCTTATAGTTTGTATTTTCAAGATTAAGCTTCACGAAAGTAATTATCTATTTTTGCCTTTTTCTTTGGTTTGAGATTCGAATACAATGATTGGGTAATGACCTCCCAAGTCAAGGTTGTGATTTCTCACGTATTTGGAGTACTTGTGTATTTATTGTTCTACGTATACAATATAGTAATAATATTCACACAAAAACGAAAAACGATAATACGTATTAGTAGAGTGCTACTAATACAAATACTAATTATGGTTAGTATAAAAACAACAATGCCAAATCAAAACACAACACGCCTCCCCGGCAGCGGCGCCAAAATGATGTTGAGTAAAACTACACCTTTAGGAAAAGGATGCAATAAAAAGGGCAAGTAAGCACGACGATTTAGGAAAACCGTGTGTGAATGACCCAATTAAGTTCGTTCTCAAGGAGGCTAGTGTGTTATGTGTGTAATGATATGGATTAATTTGTGATTATATTTGAGAAAAGAAAAGATAGAAAAGGGATTAGAAGAGAATGACGGTTATGAAGACGGATTAAACTAAGTCTAAAAAGGCGTACACGTAAAGTCGTAAAAACTACCAAAATTAAAATCTTAACCTAAAAATTTCTAAAAATTACCAAAAATCCCTAATAATATTCTAAGAGTTTACAAAAAATCAAAACTTGCAAAAACCTTTTAATTAATTAGATAATGACTTTTTAATGCTAATTAAAGCCCTAAAAATCAAAATTAATTATTAAAAAGCCCTAAACAAGATTTTCAAGTTTGTAAACCTCAAAAATATCCTAATTAAGCTAAAAACTATTTTTCAAAATTTTAAAACCAATTAAAACTATTTTTAAACAATTAAAAACTCCTAAAATCAATTAAATCTTAAATTAATTATAGAAAATAATTAAAAGACCTAGAAAATAATTGGAAAGTTGCAAAAATCCTAATTAAGTATTTAGAACCTAGGAAAAATATAAAAACCTAGAAAATCAGACTTTTAATTTTTAATAATAAAATAATATTAAAATAATATTAAAAATCCAAAAATTATAAAAAATTCTAAAAACTTGCAAACTAGCTTAATTTAACCTAAATAACTCAGAAATGAAAGTGAAATTACCTAAATACCCCTATTGGGCCTAGAAAATGGGCCAAACCTAAAACAGTCCCTTATTGGGCTTAATTAAGGCCCAATAAGAAAAAGTGCTCAAAATAAGCTCAAAAAGCACAGGTTGACTCAAAATTTGATTTTAAACAACTTTTTCCAAAGGCCCAAAAGCTGAAAATGTGAAATAAGCTAACTTATAATAAGCAGCTTATTCTTAATGGGCTTTTTGGCCCATTAAGCCATAAGCTGTTGCCATAAGCTAAAATTTAACACACAACCTTCTTTTGACCTAACAAAGACTTCTGCAAAAAGAAATTTCAAATAAGACCACTTAATAAGCCAGAAACAAGTCAACAACTTATTCACAAAACGACAAAATAGTCGTTTTTATGATCTAGACCACCTCAGAAGCTGATTCAAGTTGCAAAATGTTTCTTTTGACAAAACTAAGCTTAAAAACCAAAGACCTTTCAAATAAGCACTCTCAATAAGCTGGAAAATCAAATAAGCACTTATGTTAAAAGTCAAACAAGTTGGTTTTCTAGTAAAAAGTCAAAGTCAAAGTCTCATAAGCTCCAGTTCACCAAAATGGGTCAAATAATGAAGATCTATTACAAAAAATAAGTTGTTGCAAGTCAGAATAAGCTAGAATAGCTTATTGATAAGCTGATGATAAAATTGCACTAGCAGGGGCTAGTTTTGGATGTTGAGCAGTGGGAACTTTTCCCACTGCTTGACTATTTTGACTTGTTGTCTTTAGTGACTTTTTCTTGGATTCAGATTTCACAAAGGCACCCAATTGATCTTTGGGTCAAAAGGAGTCAATAACAATCAAAATAACACAATCACAAACACCCAATTGATACAGTTTAATCAATTAATCACCAGACATGATACAGACATGAACAACAAGCAGTTTAGCATTCAAGAGCAGTTTTAGAACAATCCAGCCAGCTAAATTCAACCAAATGCACACAAAAGCTATAATAAACTCCAATAAGCAAGTCTAAACAGGTTTCATGCACTGGTTCAAAGAATTAAGCAAGATTCAAGCAATGAAAGTTACTGATGAACACTACACATGCAGTTTTCTACTTTTGCTGATGTATTTGACACACAAGCCAAATTCAACACCTCAAATATTTCAAACAGGTTATGTTAACTTTGTTTAAACCACTTTTATCCCTAAGCATGCATACACACTAAGTGTTCCCAAAATCCTAGGTCAAAACAAGCAGAAACAAGGCCTATATAGCAGATTGATTGATTCAAGTGTTCAAACCCAAAAACTTGCAGCAAAACACTCTCAAACAAAGGTATAGCAGATACAAAGCATAAACAACACTTTCCCTTAACTCAAAAGCAGATTACAAGCATAAATCAGTAGACCCAAACACCCCTTTAACTTTTTCAAATCAAGATTTTCAAAAGCAAAACAAGATTTCAGGCCAACCAAGCATCAATTAACACTAAAACAAGTCTAATAAACAGATTCAAGCAAGAACAAGCCACAAAATTCACAAGAACAACAGTTTCATACAAATATCACCAAAAATCACAATTTATGTAGATTTGGAGATTAAGTATGCAAACCTCATGGATGTACATCCACACCCACGAATTTTGAGCTTATGTGCTAGCAAGAACAAGCACAAGCTTCCACAAAAGCCTGCTAAGATTGAACAAGGGTTAAGCACAATAACATGAAAAATCAGAAACTTGGAAAAATCTTGATTGATGCAAACTTGTTACCCCACACTTGATTATCCCCAAGTTATAAGCCTCACCACACCTTAACCAACTCAGTTAGGATGCTATGATCAGCTCTATAGCCCAAGAATTCCAAGATTGGAACAAGACTTAGCAAAATATCAAGAAAATTAGGAAAATATGCAAACTTGTGCACACTCCTCTTTTGAAAACAGGTTTTAAACTTCAAAAGCAGTAAACTAAGAACATAAACAAGCAGAATAAAGATGGCACTTGGTCTTTCTTCAAAGCACTTAACTCAAATTCATTAATCAGAAAGAGGATTTACAAGTGTTTGAACAAAGGAAAAACCAAAAGCAGGAGCAAATGAAATGAACTAGACCCTTTATATTGAGGGTGTACATGGTCCTAGAAAGCTGAAAAACGTGTAAACCCTAATGCTTAAGTCCCAAAAATGCCCTTGAGGTCTTTGTCTTCTTTGGAGAATCATGTGACTTATCTTGGACGTTTGTGGGTGTATAGCTGTTGAAATTTGATCCAATGGCTCTTGTGAAGCTTAGAAAGTAAGCAAGTATCTGGATGGTTGATTCTCTGGCAGGGTTTTGGCTTCTTCCTCAAAAGTGACAAAGGAGGGTTTAACATGTGACAAAGGGCTGATGTGGCATGGGTTTTTAAAGTTGGGTTGTGTTTATGATTAGCTTAATCATAAATCTGGAGCAGATTGGGGTCTAATTACAAGCCATTAATAAAAACCCAATTTGGCTCAAGAACATGAATAGTGCATGTTTTAATCCGTTTTAGTTTTTAAACCAAGTGTTAGGCGCGAGTTTAATTAAATAATCAGATTAGTTATAATCTGGTGTGGGTGGAAGGTGACATGGCACAATGGGGTGTGCTGATTGGTTGTTTAGGGTGAGTGGGGCACGTGTCACCATGTGACTGGCCTATGTAAGTCCTTTGTCTGGCCCAATATTACCCCCTATCTTTCCTTCTCTTGCCACTTTGTAAATAATTAGCCAAAAACTCGTTTCCTTTGTATTTGAAGTTTCAAACTTCACACTTTTGCCCCAAAAAGTTTCATAAAGTAAATTCAGGGGTATTTCTTGCCATTTTTGCATTCTTCAAGGGCTGGTTTGGTATTTTCTTTAATGATAATGGTCTAGACTTGCAATATTGATAATTTGGAGGACTGAAATTGTCAAGTCTTGATGATTGAGGGACCATTTTTGCCAATTGTTGAAAGTTGAGGGTCCTTTTTGTAATTTTGAGATTTTCAAAGGACCAAACTTGTCATTTCTTGTACTTTGAAGGACTTCATGATGTATTTGACTTTGTGGATGATATTGGTTGACAATTTAGCTTTGTTGAGGGGCTAAACTTGTCAATTCTTCAAAGTTAAGGGCCCTTTTTTGTAATTTTGACAAACTTTAGGGACCAAACTTGTAATTATGAGGATACAAGGGTATAAAGTGTCAATTCTTCATAATTGGAGGACCCTTCTTCATAATTCTTCAAATCTTCAAGGGTTGATCTTGGGAAAGTCTTCACTAGGGCTTGGTTCATTGTGCGGCTTCGTTTCCCGTGTTCGTTTTTGTATGATTCTTGTGATCTTTTGTCATTATCTCAATATCCGTACCTAAAATACACAAGCAACAAACACAAGCATATATTTGGGTATTTTGATGATATTTAATGCATTTTAAGCCCTATTTGGAAGATGAGACTATGTATAAAAGCAGTCTCATCATGTACCTATTTAACACAAAAACACAAAACCACGCGTAATTCCGACTTTTATGACATTAAACACATGATTAGGTCGTGTTTTTCCTTGATTTTAGTGGCAAAAGGATAAGTGTTTACACACTTATTATAGACCAATGAAGACCCCTATGGCCTTGGATACTAAACTCACCGTAGATGATGATTGTGAGTCGGTAGACAACACCACATATAGAGGTATGATTGGTAGTTTGTTGTACCTAACGGCAAGTCGACCGGATATCATGTTTAGTGTTTGCCTTTGTGCTCGCTTCCAAGAGGCTCCCAAAACCTCTCACCTTGAAGCGGTTAAGCGTATCTTCTGATACTTAAGGGTACTATACATTTAGGATTATGGTATCCTAAAGGTACCGACGTAGAAACCATTATCTACGCAGACTCGGATCATGCGGGAGACTATGTGGACCGGAAAAGCACTAGTGGAGTTTGTACCTTCATGGGTTGCTGTTTAACTTCTTGGTTCTACAAGAAACAAACCGCTCTTGTGATATCCACCACGAAATCCGAGTATGTGAGTGCTGGTAAAGCTTGTCAACAAGCTCTATGGATGAAGCAAGCGCTTTTTGATTACGGGATTTCTCTTGATGATGTTCCCATCATGTGCGACAATAAGGGTGCAATAGACCTTAGCAAGAATCCCGTGCAACATTCGTGAACTAAGCACATAGAGATTCACCACCATTTCATTAGGGATAATGTTTAAAAGGGGAACATTTCGATTGAGAAGGTGACCTTGGTAGAAAACTTAGCCGACATCTTCACTAAGGCACTTAAGAGGGAACCTTTTAATTACTTGCGTCTAGGTCTAGGTTTAATAGAACATATTCCTTAATTGCGCATTTTAATTAATCGAGTCTTTTTCTCTTTTGAGTCTATTCTTTCTTTGAGCTTTTGAGTTTCACAAAATCTTTTTGGAAAACTTCTCTTCCTCTTTTTCAAAATTCTCAAAGTTCTTTCAAAAATGGTCGAGAAATGTTTTTGCATTGTTAATTCAATCTAAAAACGTTTTTCATAGCTTCTTGCTATTCATAATGAGCTTACATAACTCATATGTATGTGTCTCTCAAATATAGCAAGAACAAAATAGAACTGTGGAGGATCGTTGTGTCAAGACTTTTTGTCTAAGTTCTACACACCTCCTACATCGATTTTCTTTAAAATCCATGTATTTTGGTCAAAACATTGTTTGGTGAGTTCTTGTGTGTTTTCTTTGTCTATCTTTGCTTCTTAGCATATCTCCATGATTAGTTAGACTAGAAAAATAGGATTTGCTGAATTGGAAAATCCTCACTCATCACCAAATTCAACCCACTGTGGGCGGTTCTCTATTAAAACCGCGGCTCCTTATCGATAAGGAACCGCCTGTGAAGAAAAGGAATCGCGCACATTGCCTTCCTTTTTGGGTATTCCTGAAACTCCAAATTTGTTCCAACACTTTTTGGAATCTTTGTTTCAACCCTTTGACCACCCCCAAAAATATCTTGGGCTTTCTCTATTTAACCATAAGCATTTTGCATCCTTTCTCAAATCAAAATGTCTTATTCTCCAAATGAAAGCCTTGATTCTCCTCCATTTTCTACAATTGCTTTCAATCCCAATTCACCCGAGAACACTCAAAATCACATCTCTTTCTTCTTCTAAGAATGTTGATTGTGGAACTTCTTATCTTCCACCACTAGCCTTTAGTGTCCTTCGTCCTTCACATGATAATGTCATGCATCATGGAACATATTCTCATTGTTGTAAATATCAACATCTTGCTATGGCTCATATCTATGAAGAGTTGAATTACATCAAGAGTCTCTTAGTCAAACCTCCTCTTCAATATGACTATGAGATCTCTACCAAGCCACCACCACCTCCTTCCGCCACTACCTTGTCTTTTATCTAAGCATTGGTTGCTTATCTTCAAGACATCTAGTTCAAGCAAATCTTAGAGTTCTAGTTTAACTAGGATTAGATTTATGCTTTTCTTTTGGCTTGTTTTATTTTCTCATACATCTTTGTATGATTTATTACCTTGTGCCTTTTATCATGTTTTCTTTTAACATGACTTATCTTGGATCTTTGTCTCTTCTCTTATTTTTTTGTGACGTTTGTTATATCTTGTTGGGTATCTCTTCTCTACTACTAACCCTTCTATGTATCTTGTCACCATATATCTATTCCTTGGTGCCCAAAGCAAGGGGGAGTAAGAACCAAGGGGAAGCATTTGCAAAGTACGATTCTTTTCTTCTTCAAAGACTTTTGCAACCTTTTTGCTTCGACAAAGGGGGAGAAATGAAATAAACTCGTCTTCGAAAATCTTGTTTTTTTATTAGGTGATTGAGTTTATGTATTGTCGGAATCAAAAAGAGGGAGATTGTTAATGCAATGATGCCTAAAAACGTTACTTGCATTTTTCGGTCTCGCTTTGTTTTGACTACGACAATATATAAAAACAAGAATTTACGAAAACAACAAAAAACGATTTCTTGAGTTAAAGTATTTTTCATTTCAACCATTATCACTTAAGGTATGAACAAACAAGTACTCATCCTAATTAAGTGATCAAGGATTTAATCTTTTCTTAAAACTCACTTTTTATTAAGTGTGACTAGTTTTTATTTAACTTTCTTTTTAAGAAAATGTTTTATTAAATTAATTATTTGAAAATTTGAAAATTTGATAATGGCATATTCTATCTTGGTTTGGAATATCCTTTTAGCATATTTTAATCCCTAGATTCGAACCAATCTACTAAAAGACAAAAAGGAGCGGAGTCTACTCCGGCGGTTCCTTAGTGGCTATGGCGGTTCCTTATCGATAAGGAACCGCGGGCAGATATAGCCATTGGAAGTTTGTCTTATAAGTAGTGGACCATTCTCAGACTTTTTTTCACCTCTTTTGCACATACATTTCCAGATTCTTTCATACTTCTTAAATCTCTCAAATTCTTGATCATTTATTTGATTACTACTTGTTTAGAAGTGAATCTTTCTCCTCCTATCTCTTCCTCTTAAAGTGCAAAGCGAAGAACACTATCATCCTTGAAGTGTTGTGTCTACCTCAAAGATCCATTGAAGATCCAAACTTATTTATTCATTGTTGTGAAGATCCAAGTAGTTGTGTCTATTTGGAAGTTGTGTATGTATTAAGGTTAATACTTGGTCCTTAAAGTATATTGGTGTAGATTGGTTCTAGCTAAAACTAAGGCTCGACTTTTAGCTTAGAGTCAGAAATTGGATAAGCGACGTTGTGTACGGTTTCTCCACCTTAAGGAGCTTGTTGATTAGTGAACTCTTGAGTAAGGAGTACTCGAGGAGTTGAGTAAGAACGAGGAGTGAGTTTTGTTTCCAAACCACTATAAATCCATGGTGTTTGGTTTGATCTTTACTTCCCTTATCTCTTTACATTCATTATTCTTTATACTTGTGATTATTAGTTTATTTGCACTATACCTTATTCATATTGTGTATAAGAAGGTTTCACATAAATACTCAAACCTAAGTTTTTGAAAAGGTTTTTTAAAAAAACCAACCTTTAACAAGTAAATTTAAGAAACTACTCAACCCCCCTTCTAGTTTCTACAAGTAAGTTTAGGGACCTGCTGCTGTTGGAGTTGTTGGCGTTGCTACGATAGTTGGTGTTACCACCACGACTATTCGAAGCAGAACAGTCTTGGGTCTGACTGTTTCCCTTGTGCTGACTTTGCTGCTGAGTGGCCGGTTGGGACCGGTCCCTAGTCTTCTGCCTGAAGATGCAATTGTATAGAGAAAGATAAATACTTGGATAGTACTGAATGAGATGAAATGATCACCGGTGAATGACGAAATATACCTCCTGTCGGGTCTTTCTGCCTCTCCAAACTCATCCCTATCTTGTAGCATCTCCAACTTGTGTGCTACATCAGCTACTTGTGCCACCGTGTTAAAGGTAGCACACACCAAGTTATTGGCGAACGATGTACGAAGAGCCCAGTGAAAGTGGCACACTTGCTCCTCTATATTCCCTGCTGCTGCGCCAAGGAATCCAGCCAGTCGAAGAAACCTCTGCATGAACTCATTGCTGTTTTCCCCAGCTCTCTGCCTAATCCCATGATACTCCCTCTTGAGCTTGTCCTCCTCAGCTTTTGGGAAGAACTATCCTATAACCAACTCCCTGAACTATGCCCAAGTCAAGCCAGCCACCCAATCGTCGCCTCCCTCCGGCAGTTTCACTGCCTTCCACCATGCAAGCACGTTCCTGTCAAACTTGTAACAGGCTAACCTTGCCTTAAAGACAGGGTCACATCCCATCGCGTCAAAGATATTCTCAATGTGAGCTAGCCAGCTCTCAGCCTCATCGGGGCTGTTAGTCTTCTCGAAAGATTTCGTACGTTGCTTATTGAATTCGCTCCAGCCATGTGATCAGTGTAGCTGGAGGTGCAGGAGGAGGATTCTGATGCTGGTGTTGGTGCTGATTGTTGGCAGCTTGCACCTCGGCCCGAATTTTATTCATCAAATGAGGAAGCATGGCCTGCATAGCAGCTTGTACTGCTGCATTGAGTTGTTCTTGTTCACGTGTGAGAACCATCTGACAGTATAAAACAAAATGCAATGATTAAACTAATTAGAACAATTATATATAAACATGAAATCTTTTTTTATGCATATAAACATGAAAAAAAATTATGCATGAAAACAGTGTATAAATGCATGATCAACAAAATGGCATAGGTTTGGGTGAACGCCTATGGGTCGGTTCACCTAAACAAAATGACATGACAAGGATGAACGCCTATGGGTCGGTTCATCAAAACAAAAAGATTCGATTAAAAGCACATGTGACTAAATATGACCAGTCCTGTACCAACCATTACTTAGTCAAAATTCCTGCAACAATGATACATGAATAAATGCATGAAAACAACTGTCAGTTCTAGGAAGACCATGGTGATTACCCACTAATCACAAGTCATGTTTTAAGAGCCTACAGGTCGAAGCCTTGGCTCTGATACCATAATTGTAACACCCCATTTTGGTAAATGGAATATCACAGGTAATATGGCATGTCATCAAGGCATGCAAGGTAAATGTCCAAAAACATTAAATGACCTGGAAATACAGGAAACAAACATTGGTAGTCCAAGTATAAGCTCATTACACATGAATATAAGTACTGAAATGAGAAAGGACTAAATAATGTCCAAAGAAATAAAGTAGCATAATGTATGGAAACTGCATAAAGTAATGAAGGCTAAATAGCTTCCAATCCGTATGCACATACTCTTAAAGTCTACGAGCGTCCTTGAGTACCTGCCGTTTGGGAACATGAAAGGAAAACAGCTGAGCATAACGACTAGTAAACGGATATACAAGTATCGCATGAAATGACATAAGCATAAAAGACTAATAGAAGCAGAAATGTATAAGTCCTAGATAACCTGGAACATGTTAATAAAACTGGTTTTATAGTTTTAAAAAACTTATGTTTTAATATGAAAACTGTATTAGCTAGCCAAAAGCCCATATAGGTCATGAGGTTCTGATACATGCTTTTTGCAATGGGTTGTTAATAATTCTCGGAATCCTCTCGAATTGATCTCGGTCTTAAGTGGAATGATTTGTTCTTGGTTAATAAAAAGTGGTTTGGTTTGTTTATCTATTTTAAACTAATTAAAAGAAATCAAGTGTCGAAGAGTAAAATTAAAGACTTGAAAGATTAAAGTAAGAAACGAGTTTAAAAATAAATGTTGAAAACTTAAAGATTTTAATATAAAATAAATGAACACTCAATAAAAACTAACTCTTGGAAAACTTGGTAAAAATATGGACTTAATTGAAAAGTACTAAAAGAAAGTAGAATCGTAACAAAACACCTCCAATCGGAATAGTGTAAAAATCCACCCAATCGGAATGTTATTCCGAACGTATGATCGGAATGTGTGAGGGGTCTACTTGTCGGAATATTGCCAAAAGAAACACAATCGGAATGCTCGGAAAATAGCAGCAATCGGAATACTCAACTTACCAATCGGAATGTACAAACTAGCCCCAATCGGAATACTAGGAAAAGTCCAAATCGGAAAGTTGGGGGAAATAGGCGCTGATCGGATGTCAAAATTCTTACCGTCGGAATATATGAAACCCTTTTCCGATCATGCGATCGGAAAGGGGGATGAAGCTTGGTCGGAATGTACGGTCGGAAAAGGGAGTTACCTTTTCCGAAAATAGTGCAAATTCGAGTAAAAAACAAAGGTATTAAGCTATTGGAATAAGCTAAAACCCAAAACAAACTCGAATCTAACAATAAGCTGATCAAATAAGCAATAAAATAAACTTTTCTAACTTTTAATAAGCAAACTTATTAATCTACTCAATAAAGAAATGAACTTTTTATAAAAACTTTATAAAGTAAATAAGCAAAACAACAAATAAGCCAATAAGAACAAGGATCTCAAAGCTTATTTATGTAAAAACTTAAGGAAACATAAAAAGTAAACAACTTTTTAAGCACAAATCATAGATGAACAACACGGATCATACGAGATTTGTACCAAAATCAATAAAAGTAAAAGAAAGGAAGGATGAGATTAAAGATAAAAAAAACTTGAACTTGATTGATGAAAAAGTAATACAAAGTTTTGATCTTGAATGGAAAAAGATGAAATCTAGTGAGAGAAAGTTTAGAACTTTCTCTCTCTAAAACTAGAAACTACCTAAAGACTAAGTGTCTAAAAATTTGTGAAGTAAGGGCTTTATATAGGCGTGTGTATGGTGGTGATGGGCTTTTGATTGGGCTTTGATTTGGGCTTGCTTCTTTTTTTTCTTCTTTCTTCTTAAGTCTTCACGCATCTTTAAATAACGTTTCCACTTTGGATTTGAGAAGTGTCGGTGAATTATTCCAACTCATCTTATAATCTTTTATTTAATAGACTCGAGTTCTTCGACATATATGAATCTTCCATCTTTGGCTCTATTCTTCGATAAATCTTCAAATAGGCACAATGACTTCAAATCTTTTGCATCTCTTGGACAATAGACTTCGTCTTAAGTCTTTTTCCTTGATAAAACCCATACAATCCCATGTTTTCTTCAATATTCATCCGGCTGCCTCTGAAAACACAATAAACACAAAAACCACGCATAATTCCAAACAAATGATATTAAATACGTGTTTTGGTCTCGTTTTAGCCCGATTTAAGTGGTAAAAGGATGGGTGTTTTCACACCTATCAAATCCCCTACACTTAACCATTGCCATGCCCTCATGCAATGCTTAGTGACAAAGCACAATTACACTTTTCTCATTATCAATCAACCTTGGCCTTATTAAAATACTACTAAACAAAAATTTAAAGTACTAAGAGAAATTAAAATTTTAATGTAAACAAGAGAATAGAAAATGACTTACGTGGAAATAACTTGTAAAGAGATCGAGGACATACATTAGGGCTTCGGTGCTGCGAAGATTTATCACCCTCAAGTTTCACGTTCCCCAAACTAAGCTTAAAAACGAGATCATTGTTATTATAAGTTAGCAATTCAGACACTTACACACATGGCTTAATTAAATGCTTAGACTCCCTTATTCCTAGGTGTATCTCTTATATTTTATTTTTGTCTTAGAATGATCATGAAGATGCATTTTTGGACTTATTTCGATAGTTTATTAGGGCTGAAAGCAAAGTAGGACGATTTGATCAATAGTTAGCTAAAGGACAAAATCTCTTAAAACTGCTTCTCGGGATATCAAAAAGTTCATATCTTGGCATAACTTGGTTCGCGATTTGAGACCTTTCTCGGGCCGATTTTTGGCATGTACTTCATACTTCATATCTTGAGAGACGTTCTTGAGATAATGGTCTTCTCATCGTAATAGAGTTTCTTCACTTGGAGACTTTTGAGGGGTACTCCAACTTTGTTGACCACGACTTCATGATTATTCTTCAATCTCTAATTGGGATTTCGAGATACAACGATCCGCCTCCTTTTCGGACTTGGATCTATTTATCCTCATACCTTGTTAGGGTCTTTTCGGATAGACTTCTCCATGATCTTTATGGGAGTTGATTGCTTTTCGTCGTGAGTCTTGATCCTTCATATTGATTTTGGGAATAATGCTTATCACATCACTTTTGGATCTTCAACAATAAAATGGAATCCTCATGCCTTGTTAGGGCCTTTTCGGACTCGCCAATCTTCGCGCCCCGCTTCATAAGTTATGCCTTGGCTATGAACTCTTATCATTACCGAGCAACTTTTAAACGATCTTAGGCTAGAAGCTAAGTAACTTTTCAAATCGTACGACCTTACTTATTGCAGATAAATTATTAGCAAGTGATGGGAGAATAGGCAAACAATTACACCAAGTGAGCTTGCGCAAGAATACCGACTTATAATTGACTCTATCATTTCTCGTTCTCCATAATTTAAAATCTCAAGTAATGAGACTCGTGGACACTTAGCCTAATAAACCAATTTAAGGTTTACATGGTTAAGGATACTAGCTAGAATAAACTTGGATAAGTCTATTCGGGTTGAGTCAAAATAAACGCAACGGGCCTAATATGTCAAAGATTTCAAAACTAGCTACACCACTTTATTAAAAATTTTGACTTTCTTGCGGGATATATACATATGAAAGCAATGATAAAAATTTAAAAATTACGACTAAATGGCCAAAGTTAATTAAAAATTTGAAAAATGTTGAAAAAGATGATTTTCCGGTTAAATGAAGGCATTTTCATGGAAAAGTCCACTTAAAACTTCGATAGAAGTCCCCCCTACACTTAAGATAAACATTGTCCTCAATGTTTAAGCATGTGGGAAAAGTCTCCCCTACACTTATGACATTGTGCACGTTGGTTAACTCGAGTTAAGGAAGAGACGACTAAAGTGATCAATTTCAAATGTGAGTATGAAGAAAATTGAATCACGATAGTTGAGAGATAGAACCGGATTTCGGATAACACGGGAGCACGGTTCTTCAAAGTTTCCAAGAGTGCACTTATCCCTGTAATCACATCACCACACAAATACAAACACCTATGCAGGTCCCCCTACACTTAGGAGGTTAAAACATAAAAGGATAGATACTCGGGCTGCCTCCCGAGGAGCGCTTGTTTTTGATAACCGAGTCACGAGCCTGACTTGACCCAAAAATTAGTTCATGGGGAACGTGGTGAGGGATGGAATCATCTCCTGAGAGATGTCCTCACCAAAGTACAGCTTCAGACGCTGGCCATTCACCTTGAAATTGGGCCCATTTGGCTGAGAAAGCTCAATGGTCCCATACGGAAAGACGTTGGCGACGGTGAATGGACCAGACCAGCGGCTCTTCAACTTGCCAGAGAAGATCTTCAACCGAGAGTTAAAAAGTAAGACTTGATCACCAACGTGGAACTCTCGGTTCTTGATTTTTGCGTCATGAAGGATCTTCGTCTTTTCTTTGTAGATCAGCGAGTTCTCATAAGCTTCATTCCTCAGTTCGTTGAGCTCGTTGAGTTGAATCTTGCGATGATCACCGGCTTTGTTGATGTCGAAGTTAGCCCACTTTAAGGCCCAGTGCGCCTTATGCTCCAGCTCGATGGGAAGGTGGCATGCTTTCCCGTACACAAGACGATAAGGTGTACAACCGATCGGGGTCTTGTAAGCAGTACGGAAAGCCCACAGAGCATCATCTAACTTATCGGCCCACGCGGTACGATGCTCTCCCACAGTACGTTCCAAATTCGCTTTATTCCACGGTTGGATATCTCGGCCTGCCCATTGGTTTGGGGATGATAAGCGGTGGAAAGACGGTGATTGACACCATACTTAGCCATGACTCTTGCAAATTGATCGTTGCAAAAATGAGTCCCGCGGTCACTGATAATGGCACGAGGAACGCCGAATCGAGCGAACAGCGATTTCAAAAAGTTACAAACCACCCTTGCATCATTAGTAGGTAAAGCTTTGGCTTCAACCCACTTTGAAACATAGTCAACGGCTACAAGGATGTATTTGTTTCCTTTAGATGAAGGGAATGGCCCCATAAAGTCGATACCCCAAACATCAAAGATTTCACACTCTTGAATGAAATTCTGAGGCATCTCGTCTTTATGTGTGATCGTGCCTTGTTTTTGGCAAGCATCACATCGTTTAACCATCTCGTGAGCATCACGGTAGATGGTGGGCCAATAAAATCCCGAATCAAACACTTTTTTAGCGGTGTAGTTGGGACCAAAGTGACCACCGGTGGGTCCTTTGTGGCAAGCATCAAGGATTTCGAAAGCTGCCGGTCCATCAACACATCGGCGAATAATCAAGTCGGCACATTGTTTGAAAAGATACGGGTCATCCCAAAAGTAAGTCTTGATGTCTTTGAAGAACTTTTTCTTTTGCTGGGATGTTAACCCGTCAACGAGGATTCCACCCGCCAAGTAGTTTGCAATGTCCGCAAACCACGGGGTTTCATCAGCAGTCGAGTTTATAGACATTAAGGTCTCCAGGGGAAAAGAATCATTGATTTCTTTGTTTGGATGATCCCCCTGGTAAGGATCCTCAAGTCTACTGAGATGATCCGCGGCTAGGTTTTCTGCTCCTTTTTTATCGCGAATTTCGATTTTAAATTCCTGGAGCAGCAAAACCCAGCGAAGAAGTCTTGGTTTGGAATCTTGCTTTGTCAACAAGTACTTCAACGCGGAATGATCGGTATACACGATTGTTGTAGAAAGGACAAGATAGGGGCGGAATTTTTCAAAGGCATAGACAACAGCTAAAAGCTCTTTTTCGGTTGTCGTATAATGCAATTGTGCCCCCGTCATTGTCTTGCTAGCGTAATGGATCGGTTGGAAGTGCTTGTTCACTCTTTGTCCAAGAACCGATCCAATAGCAAAATCACTAGCATCGCACATCAACTCAAAGGGCAGCTCCCAATTAGGGGTAACCAAGACGGGTGCCTGAGTTAGCTTATCCTTAAGCGAGTTGAAGGCTTCAAGACACTCTTTGGAGAAGATAAAAGGAGTATCTTTTTCCAAGAGGTGGGTCATCGGGCGAGCGATTTGAGAAAAATCTTTGATGAATCGACGGTAGAAGCCCGCATGACCCAGGAAACTTCTCACACTCTTCACGGTTGAAGGTGGAGGCAACTTTGCGATAACATCGACTTTAGCACGGTCTACTTCAAGACCGGCTTTGGAAATCTTGTGTCCCAGCACGATGCCTTCTTTTACCATAAAATGGCATTTTTCCCAGTTCAGAACAAGGCGAGTGTCTTCGCACCTCTGTAGCATACGTTCCAAATTGGCAAGGCAAGAAGAGAAGGAATCCCCAAAGACCGAGAAATCATCCATGAAGACTTCCATGGTTTGTTCAACCATGTCATGGAAGATAGCTAACATGCACCTTTGGAAAGTCCCGGGCGCATTACATAAGCCAAAAGGCATTCTTTTGTAAGCGAAAGTGCCATAGGGACAAATGAATGTAGTCTTCTCTTGATCTTGGGGATCGATGGGTATTTGAAAATAACCCGAGAAACCATCAAGAAAGCAGTAATATTCATTACCGGCTAAACGTTCAAGCATTTGGTCCATAAAAGGTAGAGGGAAATGATCCTTTCTCGTGGCATCATTGAGTTTGCGGTAGTCTATACAAACTCTCCACCCAGTGACGAGACGAGTGGGAATCAACTCGTTGTGTTCATTGGGAACAACGGTTATTCCGCCCTTCTTGGGCACACAATGGATTGGACTAACCCATGGTGAATCCGAAATAGGGTAAATCATACCCGCATCAAGAAGTTTGATAACCTCTGTTTTGATGACTTCATGGATTTTTGGATTCACCCTTCGTTGGCTTTGAATAGTGGGCTTATAGTCTTCCTCCATGAGAATTTTGTGCGTGCAGAAGTGAGGATCAATTCCACGAATATCAGAAATCTTCCAAGCAATAGCCTTCTTGTGAGCTTTCAGCACGGCAACGAGGCGAGTCTTCTCTTCATCTTTCAAATCCGTTGCAATAATGACGGGCGACTTCTTGTTGTCGTCAAGGAACACGTACTCGAGATGTGGCGGCAACTCCTTAAGTTCCAAATCCGGAGGATTTTCGACGGGAGGCGTTTTCAAAGTCGGAGTATCGATAGCAATGACCGTGGGAGATGGAGGCGAAGGTTTGTCTTCAGTGAGAAGATTGTCAAAGAAATTCATGTCTTCATCCCCCTCGGTGGGAGAATCATTAGTAGCTAAATTCACATCTCCCATGGTATCTTCAAGATTGTTCCAAAATAAATCACTATCTCCAAATAGAGACAAGATGAATCGATGGAGGTCACGGTTTCAACATTGGGAAGAGAGGAAGGAATACTTTTGCAAGCATCAATAAAGTGTGCTTCACAAGCCTCATCCAGAACGTCAATACAATTAACACTCTCGTTGGAATAAGGTTGTTTAGACAACTTTCCCATGTTGAAGACTACTTTATCGTCACCCACTCTCATGATAAGCTCACCGGCTTCAAAATCGATAAGAGTGCGACCGGTCCTCAGGAATGGACGACCCACGATCAAGGGAACACGAGGGTCCATCTCGTAGTCGACGACGACGAAATCAGCAAGAAAAGTGAATTTGTCGACTCCTACAAAGACGTCTTCAGCTATCCCCACTGGATAAGCAACCGTACGGTTGGCTAATTCCAAAGTCATTTTGGTGGGGACTAGCTCTGGGAGAGATAATTGCTTCCAAACACTTAGAGGCATGAGATTGATACTGGCACCTAGATCGGCTAGGGCCATGCAATTCTCTACTCCCGGGAAATTGCAAGGAATTAAGAAACGACCCGGATCACCAAGCTTGGTTGGCAATTTCCTTAAGAGCACTACAGAACAGTTCTCATTAAGTTGGGTGTTGGCAATATCGAGGAGCTTTTCCTTGTCGCTCAGAAGATCTTTAAACATTTTTGCATATTTAGGCATGTGAGCGAGAGCCTCAGCGAAGGAGATATTGAAATTCAGTTGTTTAAACATTTTAAGGAAGTTCGAAACCTGAATATCGTCCTTGCTTTTGAGCTTCTCTTTCCTCAACCTAGATGGATAAGGTATATTGGAAGAAGAGGAAGGCTTTGGTAGAATAGGATCACTCACATCCTTGGGTGGAGGAGGGGTAGAAGGAAGAGGTGGAGAAATTGGGAAAGGAGAAGGATGAGGAATAGGAGCAGGTGACTCGTTCTCCTTAGTCACAACCACCGGTGTAGGTATAGGAAGCTCGGGTTTCTTGGTACCTTTACCACTTCGAGTCGTGATTGCTTTCATCTCCCCTCTTGGGTTCGCAACGGTGTTACTCGGAAGAGTACCCGAAGAAGAGGGTTGATTACCGTGGAAGAAACTAGCCATCATGTTTCTTAAGTCATTCGTTTGACTATCCATAGTGTTCTTCATATCAGCTCTCAGATCATTCCCTTGTTTCATCAGATCTGCTTTCAAGTTGCGCACTTCCGGTTGGAGATTATCCACGATCACATCGTTAGTCCTCATGTAGGTTCCAATGTCTTGATGTGATGCGGGGGTTTGGTTGGAAGGAGCAGTGTATGCGGGTGGTTGATAAGCAGGTTGCTGGTAAACTTGGTTGTTTCGTTGAGGTGGTTGTTGTTGTTTGTGAGGTGGTATGTATGGTGTACGAGGTTGTTGTTATTGTTGAGGAGGGCGGTTGAGGTTTTGTTGTTGGTTTTGGTTGTTAGGATTAAAACCAGGTGGTGAGAGATAGTTGTTGCTGCGGTAGCTAAGTAAGTTGCGGTCACCTTGAGGTTTTGCTTGATAAGCAGGTTGAGTATAGGTGCCATATGCTGCATTCACATTCTCTGCAGGGTAATCTTGGGTGGCGGTACAAGTGGTGTAAGAGTGAGGACCACCGCATATCTCACAAGGTTGGCTGACAGCGTTTACTTGAGCGCTTTTGGCGTTGTTGCTGTTGTTGTTGCTGACGGTGTGGGTGACAAGCGATTCAAGAAGCGTGGTGATTTTGTCAAGTCGCTTGTCGCTGTCATTAGTGCTAGCACTAGCGACATTGGTCCGAACACTCTTGGTTTGCACACGAGATTTATTCTCAATGATATCCCAAGCAGCATTGGAAGTCTTAGCCAATAGATTACCCCCCGAGGCACTGTTCAGTGAATCTTGGTCACTCATGCTTAAACCATTGTAAAAAGTATTAATTTGATGTACTTTGGTAAAACCATGTTGTGGGCATTTTCTTAGAAGATCTTTAAAACGATCCCAAGATTCACTGAACGACTCATCGTACTTTTGTTCAAAATTTATTATCTCATTCCGCAATGCGGTAGTACGAGAGGGTGGGAAAAAGTAATTGATGAATTTGGTTTCCAAATCCGTCCACGAGAGAATACTCTGTGGCGGTTCCTTAGCAAGCCAATGCCGGGATTGTCCCTCTAAAGAAAAGGGAAAAAGTTGTAACCTTATAACCTCTTGTGGAACACCATTGAATTTGACCGTGTTGGTTAATTGCAAGAATCTCTTGATGTGGTCGTGTGGATCATCAATGGTTCGTCCCAAGAATGGTTGAGCGGATACCATCTGGATAAAGCCTGATTTTAGCTCGAAATTGTTGGCGGCAATTGGTGGTATAACAATTGGATCCGTGTTGCCATCGACATGAGCTTGCAGCAGTTCAATCATCGGGCGATTATCCGGAAGGGGCTCATTGTTGTTGTTATTGTTCATGTTGTTGAAAGGCGGGTTGTTGTTGTTATTATTGTTTGGAGGTGGTACACCGGCCATGTCTAAGTGATCGAGAGGCTCGGGCTCTTGATATGACGTGGATCGAGTGCGCATACACCTGCAAAAGAACGAACAAAGAAAAGCAAAGCAAAAATATTTTTGGTTTTTATGTGTTTTGATTTTTTTGTTGTTTTTTTTTGAAAATTTTATATTTATATTTTTTAGTATTTTTTGAAAATTTTTGATGAAAAAGTAACGTTCACGGGGAACGGATCCCAAAATCCAAGTTTTCACAAAAAACTTTTGATCTTAACGAGAAGAGCCGGCAGCGGCGCCATTTGATACATGCTTTTTGCAATGGGTTGTTAATAATTCTCGGAATCCTCTCGAATTGATCTCGGTCTTAAGTGGAATGATTTGTTCTTGGTTAATAAAAAGTGGTTTGGTTTGTTTATCTATTTTAAACTAATTAAAAGAAATCAAGTGTCGAAGAGTAAAATTAAAGACTTGAAAGATTAAAGTAAGAAACGAGTTTAAAAATAAATGTTGAAAACTTAAAGATTTTAATATGAAATAAATGAACACTCAATAAAAACTAACTCTTGGAAAACTTGGTAAAAATATGGACTTAATTGAAAAGTACTAAAAGAAAGTAGAATCGTAACAAAACACCTCCAATCGGAATAGTGTAAAAATCCACCCAATCGGAATGTTATTCCGATCGTATGATCAGAATGTGTGAGGGGTCTACTTGTCGGAATATTGCCAAAAGAAACACAATCGGAATGCTCGGAAAATAGCAGCAATCGGAATACTCAACTTACCAATCGGAATGTACAAACTAGCCCCAATCGGAATACTATGAAAAGTCCAAATCGGAAAGTTGGGGGAAATAGGCGCTGATCGGAATGTCAAAATTCTTACCGTCGGAATATATGAAACCCTTTTCCGATCATGCGATCGGAAAGGGGGATGAAGCTTGGTCGGAATGTACGGTCGGAAAAGGGAGTTACCTTTTCCGAAAATAGTGCAAATTCGAGTAAAAAGCAAAGGTATTAAGCTATTGGAATAAGCTAAAACCCAAAACAAACTCGAATCTAACAATAAGCTGATCAAATAAGCAATAAAATCAACTTTTCTAACTTTTAATAAGCAAACTTATTAATCTACTCAATAAAGAAATGAACTTTTTATAAAAACTTTATAAAGTAAATAAGCAAAACAACAAATAAGCCAATAAGAACAAGGATCTCAAAGCTTATTTATGTAAAAACTTAAGGAAACATAAAAAGTAAACAACTTTTTAAGCACAAATCATAGATGAACAACACGGATCATACGAGATTTGTACCAAAATCAATGAAAGTAAAAGAAAGGAAGGATGAGATTAAAGATAAAAAAACTTGAACTTGATTGATGAAAAAGTAATACAAAGTTTTGATCTTGAATGGAAAAAGATGAAATCTAGTGAGAGAAAGTTTAGAACTTTCTCTCTCTAAAACTAGAAACTACCTAAAGACTAAGTGTCTGAAAATTTGTGAAGTAAGGGCTTTATATAGGCGTGTGTATGGTGGTGATGGGCTTTTGATTGGGCTTTGATTTGGGCTTGCTTCTTTTTTTTCTTCTTTCTTCTTAAGTCTTCACGCATCTTTAAATAACGTTTCCACTTTGGATTTGAGAAGTGTCGGTGAATTATTCCAACTCGTCTTATAATCTTTTATTTAATAGACTCGAGTTCTTCGACATATATGAATCTTCCATCTTTGGCTCTATTCTTCGATAAATCTTCAAATAGGCACAATGACTTCAAATCTTTTGCATCTCTTGGACAATAGACTTCGTCTTAAGTCTTTTTCCTTGATAAAACCCGTGCAATCCCATGTTTTCTTCAATATTCATCCGACTGCCTCTGAAAACACAATAAACACAAAAACCACGCATAATTCCAAACAAATGATATTAAATACGTGTTTTGGTCTCGTTTTAGCCCGATTTAAGTGGTAAAAGGATGGGTGTTTTCACACCTATCAGGTTCCACCGTGCATGAATACTTGGAAGGGAGACCTCGTCATGCAATTAGAGGGGTTGCCTCTAATTAATTAGTCTGGGTAGGAGGGATCAACTCCTTGTGAAGGATGCAAGGCACACATCGCATTCACCATGAAAATCCTATAGAACATGTAACTAGAATGCACCCATACGCCCCACATGATAATAAATATAAGGCCAAAACTGAAAAGGGACGCCGTGGTGAAATCATAACACTGGTGCCTCTAGTGTCATGGTTATAGTACCTCCATAACTAGGTGACACTGGTCATGCATGAATATGGCTTAGGCATTTTAAACTAAACATAAGTAATCAAACATATAAACTTATACTTGAGAAAACAATTGACTGCAAACGGGGAATCCTAATAAGGAAAGAATGTCCATATTGAAGGACGAAAAATCCGTACCTTGTGTTCAGTGAACGAGGAAAGATGAAAGCATGAATAGTCCTACTTCGACCTCACTAATGTTACATAAATAAGGGACATGTATAAGTTGTCTGATTACCGTGTACGTTACTGGTTATAGCATGTTCTTAGCTTGTTTTATATGTTCTTGTCTTGTTTTACTATTTTAAATGGTATACTGCATTAATCATGTATTTCATGTATTCTAATTAAGTATTATCTTGTATTCTTGTATTATTATTATACTTATTGTGTAATATTAAGTAACTTTCTAAAGATAGCAGGTTTCCAAAAATAGAAAGTTTTCAAAAATAGAAAGTTTCCAAAAATAAAAAGTTTCCTAAAAAAAGATCAGTTTCTTAAAATAGATCAGTTTCTAAAAATAGAAAGTTTCTAAAAATAGTAAGTTTCCTGAAAAAGAAAGTTTCTATAATTAGAAATAAGCTGGATTTATAAGCTAATAATATAAGCTAATGTTTACTGGTTAAAAGTAATAAGTCATGTAATTAATAGTATAGTTTATTAACTAAATGTCATGGTAATTAAATAAACTATAGGTTATATGATTTAATTAAATAAATACATGATTTAATTAAATTAGTCTAAATAAAATAATTAGGTTAACCATGAATTATTACATTTAATAATTATAACCTAAGTCATGTTTTATTAATTAATTATAGTCCATGTTTTAATAATTAATTAATAACTATAGTCTAAATTAAATGGTAAAAATACTTAGGTTAAAACATGTATTATTTAATAAATAATAAAACCTAAGTCATGATTAAATTAAATTAATTATTAGTCATGTTTAATTAATTTAATTTTTCCTTGTAAAAATATACCTTGTAAAATCATCTCGTGCCCGAACCCATATTTTAATATAAACCGACCCAAAATAGCCCGACAGTGGCTAACCCGGTCTAGCTGGTTGCCACTATCGTGGCTCGGCTAGCCACTGTTAAACCAAGTACACCACCGGCTGTAGCCGGTGGTTTCCCCCTGTTTGGGTTGCGTTTCCCACTGGTCGAACAAAACAGCCACTGGCTGAGGCCGGTGGTGCTGCTGTTGCTGCGCCGAGACCCAAAACAAACCAAACACCACCCCGACTCACGTCGAGGTCCCCTGTTCTTGCGGCTAAGCGACCAAGGCCACACCAAGACCTCTTGGTCTCGGCTTTTGGTGTTCACAAGACCAAGCCGAGAGCTTGGTGGCTCTCAGTTGGGTGCCGGCCAAACCAAAACCCCACCAAAACCCCCACAATTCATGTTTCTTGGATTTATTTTACATGTTTTTAATTATGTTATTATCATTAGTCACATGAACATAATTAAAAGAAACATAAAAATAAAAGATGAAGGTTTTTTTTTGCTACCGAACACGTGCTTGGAAAAGAACTAAGAACACGAACACAATCTACCCCAAAATCAACAATAAAAATCAACCAAACACCTCCTTTGGTGTCCTTGTAGCCGTCGGCAAGAGAGAGAGAAAAGAAAGCTAGGGTTTTTAGTTTTTGTTAAAATTCTGTATAATGAATAGTCTGTGTTTTACTTTTCCTTTAGTTAACTAATACAAGGTTTTATCCAAGTATAAAATATTTATCGTCCGATCTCCTCGAATTGATTTCCAGTCTAAAGTGTGACTCAATTGTCTTTTGGTGAACAACAGTATGGTTTGGTTTGGTTTTATAATTAAAACTAAAAGCAAGAATGAAAATGTCGTTGAGTGGAATTAAAGCGTTTAAAAATTAAACTAAAAGCTATTTAGAAAAACTCTATGTAAAAATTTAAAACTTAAAAACATGTTCTATCGGAATATTGCAAATCATCTCTATCGGAATGCACCAAAGTCATAACCATCGGAATAATTATCAAAACAAACCATCGGAATATCAATCTGAATACCCATCGGAATAATCAAGATCAAATCTATCGGAATGATGTCTGTCGGAAAGTCCTAGATCGGAATGTTTCAGATCGGAATAATATAAACACCTCTGTCGCAATGTTGTTCTATCGAAATGTTGTCAAAAAATGGGCAGAGTTTCGACTTAAAATAACCTTATTACCCGTCGGAATGTGTGATCGCAATCCAGATCGGAATAAGGGGAAAATATCAAACGATCGCAAAGTAAAACCCTTAAGGGTTATTGCGATCTATACCAGTAGTCCGTCGGAATGTGCAAAGCCCCAAGATTGCGATGGAATGCACTCTTAATCCGAAATTGGTGGAGAGCTTAAAACTCAATAAGCACGTATAATAAGCTATCTTATCCGAATGTTAAACACTCAAAAAGCTTAGATTTGACAACTTCTTAAACATAAAAGATCATAAACTTTATGAAAGAAACTTTAAAGTGACTAAAACCTTTGAGAAATCCGAAAATCAATAAGCTAAAACTTGAAATAAGCCAATAAGCATAGAGAGCTTATAGCTTATACGTGTGAGAGCTTATGTGTAAACAAAGAAGATTAACCTTTAATCACGAAAACATCAAATCATACGAATGAAGTATGCAATTTGGATCAAAAGATAAAGTAAACCAAGAAATGTAGAAGGAGATTAAAGAACACAAAGCTTAAACTTAAACTTTTGATTAAAGAAACTCAAATACAAAGATTAATGAAAGCTTAAAAGAAAGGAAAGATGAAAAACTTAGTGAGAGAAAGTTTAGAACTTTCTCTCTCTAAAAACTAGAAAAGAAAAATTAAAAGTGCAACTAGCTAACCACCCTCCTAATGTGATTAGGAGGGTATTTATAGGGAATTGGGAAGTGAATGTGTGGTGCTTCCTTCTTTCTTTTCTTCACGACTCGATTTAATTCTTTGTCTTTTCTCGACGTCGTCTCGGGATTTGAACTTGTCTTAATAATTTTCTTCTTTAGTTTAGACTTAAGTTCTTTGACTTCATTAAACTTCCGTCTTTAGACTTTTTCTTCGATAAATCTTCAGAATAGGTCTTGGACATTCGTTCTTTAAGCACTCTTGATCTCTTGACTTCGTCTTTTCTCGTTTTCTTTGACAAAAGCCCGTGAAAGCCCGTGTTTTCTTCCTTTTTCATCTTTTGGTCCTAAAACACAATAAAAATACAAACCACGCATAATTCCGACTTTTACGACATAAAATACACGTTTTGGTCTTGTTATTATTGGAAATAAGTGGTAAAAGGATAAGTGTTTTCACACTTATTAAATCCCCTACACTTGACCATTGCAATGCCCTCGTGCAATGCATTAATTTTAAAGCACGGTTTACATTCTTCATCATAAATAACCCACCTTGGCCTTTATTAAATACTAATCATTTAAGGAAAATAAGAAGATAGAAAACAAGTAAAGAAATCAAAGACTTACATTGGATTTAGGCGGCCATGAACGTTTATCATCCTCAAGTTTCACGTTCCCCATACCAAGCTTAAAAACGAGATCATTGTTATTATAAGTTAGCAAACTAACACGAATTCATGTGGGCCAATTATTTACTTAGACTCCCTTATTCCTAGGCGTATCTCTTATATTTTATTTTTGTCTTGAATGATCGCGAGGATGCATTGTTTGACTTATTTCGATAGTTATTTAGGCCGAAAAGAAAGTGGACGATTTAATCAATAGTTAGCTAAAGGACAAAATCTTTT
The DNA here is from genome assembly GCA_025667525.1 of Glebionis coronaria. Taxonomy (NCBI): domain Eukaryota; kingdom Viridiplantae; phylum Streptophyta; class Magnoliopsida; order Asterales; family Asteraceae; genus Glebionis; species Glebionis coronaria. The sequence goes on along the minus strand of CM046882.1, from coordinate 187,077,638 downwards.
AAAACTGCTTCTCGGGACCTCATAAAGTTCATATCTTGGCATAACTCGCTTCACGATTTGAGACCTTTCTCGGACCGATATTTGGCAGCGACTTCATACTTCAAATCTTTGAGAGACGTTCTTGAAATTATGGTCTTCTCTTCATAATAGGAATTTCTTCACTTTAAGTTTTTGAGAGATTCTTCATACTTGGACCACGACTTCTTCATTTTTCTCCAATCTTTATTTTGGACTTTGATATACAAAGATCCGCCTCCTTTTAGGACTTGGATCTATTTATCCTCATACCTTGCTAGGGTCTTTTCGGATAGACTTCTCCATGATCTTTTGGGGAGTACTTGCCTTTCGTCGTGTGTCTCGATCCTTCATATTGATTTTCGATAAATGATTCTTCACGTCACTTTTGGATCTTTAGCAACAAAATGTAGCCCTCATGCCTTGTTAGGGCATTTTCGGACTCGCCAATCTTCGCATCCCGCTTCAATAAGTTATGCCTTGGCTATGAACTCTAATTAATACCGAGCAACTTTTAAACGATCTTGGGCTAGAAGCTAAGTAAGTTTTCAAATCGTACAGCCTTATTTATTGCAGATAAATTTATTAACAAGCGATGGGAGAATAGGCTCATAATTAACTCACATAAATTCACGAAAGAATACCAAACTTATAATTCACTCTATCATCTCTCGTCCTCTACAGTTTAAAATCTCAAGGAATGAGACTCGTGGATGCTTAGCCTATTAAATCAAAGTTTTGGGTTTTCGAGTCATCTATAGGATCTTGCAAATTCTTAGACTTTTTCAAGTTTAGAATTTGCGTTTTAAAGTTCCCTTGATAAACGACTCTCTAGGATCAATTATAGGAGCTTGCGAAAAGTTCTTGTTCTTAACCCGTGAGAGTTAAGACTTTCGCGTTTTAATGCTCCCTATATAAAAGCCTAGCAAAACTTGACTTAAACACGTTAAGGATACTAGCTAGAGTAAACTTAGATAAGTAAACTCGGGTTGAGTCAAAATATTTACGACTTTGAAAAATAAAACCACTTTATTAAAATTTATTCTAGCAAGGAAAGAAAATAATCATAACAAAGGAAAATACAACTATACAACTAGGCCAAAATAGATTAAGAATTTTGAAAAGTGTCGAAAAATCAAATTTTCCGGTTAAAATGAGGACAAATTCATGGAAAAGACCACTTACTTCGATAGAAGTCCCCCCTACACTTGAGATAAACATTGTCCTCAATGTTCAATCATGTGGGAGTAAACTCCCCTACACTTATGACATTGTGCACTTTGTTTAAATCTTGCTAAGGAAAGGACAACTATAGTGATTCCTATTTTAATATTGGAAAATATAAAATAGTGAATCGAAAAGAGTCTAGGATAGAACCGGGAAGACGGGAACACGGGTCACGGTTCGTCAGATGTCATCAAGAGTGGATCTTTGAAGCTTTAATCCCTGCACACCACAAGAAACAAGACAACCAACACATACGGGGCTCCCCCTACACTTATTATGAAAGCAGTAAAGGATAGATAGATAATCGGGTTGCCTCCCGAGAAGCGCTTGTTTTTGTTAACCGAGTCACGGGCCTGACTCGACCCAAATTTAGTTCATGGGAAACGTGGTGAGGGATGGAATCATCTCATGAGAGATGTCCTCACCAAAGTACAGCTTCAAACGCTGGCCATTCACCTTGAAATTGGGCCCATTTGGCTGAGAAAGCTCAATGGTGCCATATGGAAAGACTTTGGCGACGGTGAATGGACCAGACCAGCGGCTCTTCAACTTGCCAGAGAAGATCTTTAACCGAGAGTTAAAGAGTAAAACTTGATCACCAACGTGGAACTCTCGGTTCTTAATCCTCGTGTCATGGATGATCTTGGTCTTCTCCTTGTAGATCAGTGAGTTCTCATAAGCTTCATTCCTCAGTTCGTTGAGCTCGTTGAGTTGAATCTTGCGAAGATCACCGGCTTTGTTGAGGTCAAAGTTAGCCCACTTCAAGGCCCAGTACGCCTTATGTTCCAGCTCGATGGGGAGGTGGCATGCTTTCCCGTACACAAGACGATAAGGTGTACAACCAATCGGTGTCTTATAGGCGGTACGGAAAGCCCACAGAGTATCATCAAGTTTATCGGCCCACGAGGCACGATGCTCTCCCACAGTACGTTCCAAAATTCGCTTCAATCCACGGTTGGAAATCTTGGCCTGCCCATTGGTTTGGGGATGATAGGCGGTGGAAAGACGATGATTAACACCATACTTAGCCATGACTCTTGCAAATTGATCATTGTAAAAATGAGTCCCGCGGTCACTGATTATAGCACGAGGAACACCGAATCGAGCAAACAGTTGCTTCAAAAAGTTCACAACCACCCTCGCATCGTTCGTTGGGAGAGCCTTAGCTTCAACCCATTTAGAAACGTAGTCAACGGCTACGAGGATGTACTTGTTCCCTTTGGATGATGGAAATGGCCCCATAAAGTCGATGCCCCATACATTAAAGATTTCACATTCTTGTATGAAATTTTGAGGCATCTCATCTTTATGTGTGATCTTGCCTTGTCTTTGGCAAGCATCACAATGCTTAACCATTTCGTGAGCGTCATGATAAATGGTGGGCCAATAGAATCCTGAGTCAAACACTTTCTTAGCGGTGTAGTTGGGACCAAAGTGACCACCGGTGGGTCCTTTATGGCAAGCATCAAGGATTTGCAAAGCTGTCGGTCCATCAACACATCGACGAATGATCAAATCAGCACATTGTTTGAATAGATAAGGGTCATCCCAGAAGTAAGTCTTTACATCTTTAAAGAACTTCTTCTTTTCTTGGGATGTTAACCCTTTGATGAGAATACCACCCGCTAAGTAGTTTGCAATGTCCGCAAACCACGGGGTGTCATCAAGATTGGAGTGAATAGACATCAAGGTCTCAAAGGGAAAAGAGTCATTGATCTCTTGGTTCAGATGATCCCCTTGATATGGATCCTCAAGTCGACTCAGATGATCCGCTGCTAGGTTTTCGGCTCCCTTTTTGTCACGAATTTCAATGTTGAATTCTTGAAGGAGCAAAACCCAACGAAGAAGTCTTGGCTTAGAATCTTGCTTAGTTAACAAGTACTTTAACGCGGAATGGTCGGTATACACGATGGTGGTGGAAAGGACAAGATAGGGGAGAAATTTTTCAAAAGCATAAACAACAGCTAAAAGCTCTTTTTCGGTTGTCGTATAATGCAATTGAGCCCCCGTCATTGTCTTGCTAGCGTAATGGATTGGTTGGAAGTGTTTATTCACTCTTTGGCCCAAAACCTCTTTAATAGCAAAGTCGCTAGCATCGTACATCAATTCAAAAGGTAGCTCCCAATTAGGGGTAACCAAGACCGGTGCCTTAGTTAGCTTATCCTTGAGAAGATTGAAGGCGTCAATACACTCTTTGGAAAAGATAAAAGGAGTATCTTTTTCCAAGAGGTGGGTCATCGGTCGAGCGATTTTAGAGAAATCCTAAATGAAACGACGATAGAAACCCGCGTGACCCAGAAAACTTCTCACACCCTTCGCGGTTGACGGTGGAGGCAATTTAGCAAAATCATCGACTTTAGCACGGTCCACTTCAAGACCGGCTTTGGAGATTTTGTGTCCTGGCACGATGCCTTCTTTTACCATAAAATGGCATTTTTCCCAATTTAGAACAAGGCGAGTGTCTTCGCACCGCTTAAGCATACGTTCTAAATTGGCAAGGCAAGAAAAGAATGAATCACCATAAACCGAGAAATCATCCATGAAGACTTCCATGGTTTCTTCAACCATGTCATGGAAGATAGCCATCATACACCTTTGGAATGTCCCAGGAGCATTGCACAAGCCGAAAGGCATTCTTTTGTAAGCAAATGTTCCATAAGGACAAGTGAATGTGGTTTTCTCTTGGTCATGGGGATCGATGGGTATTTGAAAATACCCGGAGAAACCGTCTAAGAAGCAGTAATAATCATTACCCGCTAGACGTTCAAGCATTTGGTCCATGAAAGGAAGGGAAAATGATCCTTTCTCATAGCATCATTGAGTTTGCGATAGTCTATACAAACTCTCCACCCTGTAACGAGACGAGTAGGAATCAACTCGTTGTTTTCGTTGGGAACAACGGTGATTCCGCCTTTCTTAGGCACACAATAGACTGGACTAACCCACGGTGAATCCGAGATAGGATAGATCAAGCCCGCATCAAGAAGTTTGATAACCTCTTTTTTGATAACGTCATCGATCTTAGGATTCACCCTTCGTTGGCTTTGAATAGTGGGTTTAAAGTCGTCCTCCCTGAGATTTTTATGTGTGCAAAAGTGAGGATCAATTCCACGAATATCGGAGATTTTCCAAGCAATCGCTTTCTTATGATTCTTCAGCACGGCGATAAGTCAGTATTTTTCTTCTTCTTTTAGGTCCTTTGCGATGATGACCGGTAACTTCTTGTTGTCTTTAAGGAAAACGTACTCGAGATGAGGAGGAAGGTCCTTAGGCTCTAAATCCAAAGGATTTTCGATGGACGGCGTAGTTAACTTCGGATCATCGGTAGAGATAGCCTTAGGAGACTGTGGAGAAATATGGTCCTCATTGAGAAGTTTCTCAATGGTACGAATGTCTTCATCCCAATCGGTGGGAGAATCATCATACTTAAGATCGAGAGGACCCAAGTTAGCTTCAAAATCATCCAAGTCACTTTCTCCAAAAGGAGTCAATGACGGAGAAATTGAGGCAACGGTCTCAACATTGGGTAGAGAAGAGAGAGTACTTTTGCAAGCATCATGAAAGTGTTCTTCACAAGCCTCATCGAGAACATCAATAGCATTTACACTCTCATATGCATAAGGTTGCTTAGAAATCTTACCCATGTTGAAGACAATTTTGTCGTGACCAACTCTCATGATTATTTCGCCTGCGACTACATCAATGAGAGTGTGACCGGTCCTCAAGAAGGGACGTCCAACGATTAATGGAACACGGGGATCCATCTCATAGTCAACGACAACAAAATCCGCCGGGAAGGTGAATTTGTCAACGCCAACGAAGACGTCTTCGGCTATCCCCACTGGATAAGCAACCGTACGGTTAGCTAATTCCAAAGTCATTTTGGTGGGGACTAGCTCGGGGAGAGATAATTGCTTCCAAACACTTAAAGGCATTAAGTTTATACTAGCACCTAGATCGGCTAGGGCCATGCAATTCTCTACTCCCGGGAAGTTGCAAGGAATCAAGAAGCGACCCGGATCACCAAGTTTGGTGGGCAATTTCCTTAAGAGAACCGCGGAGCAATTCTCATTAAGTTGGGTCTGAGTAATGTCAAGAAGCTTCTCCTTGTCACTAAGAAGATCCTTAAACATCTTCGCATATTTAGGCATGTGAGCGAGAGCCTCGGCAAATGAGATGTTAAAATTCAATTGTTTAAACATTTTGGTTTGAAACTTGAATATCATCCTTGCTCTTTTGCTTCTCTTTTCTCAACCTTGAAGGATAAGGTATATCGGATGAAGAGGAAGGCTTTAGGGAAGTAGGATCACTCACAACCGCGGGGGGGTGGGGGAATGGGGGTAGAAGGCAAAGGAGGTGAGGAAAGTTGCTCTTTTTCCTTGTTCACAATAACGGGTGGAGGTGTAGGAAGCTCGGGTATCGTATAACCTTTTCCACTACGAGTGGTGATTGCTTTCATCTCCCCTATTGGATTCGCAACGGTGTTACTCGGAAGAGTACCCGAAGAAGAGGGTTGATTACCTTGGAAGAGCGAACCGAGCATATCACGTATATTATCCGCTTGAGTGCTGAAAGAGTCTCTCATGTCTGCACGAATATCATTGCTTTGTTTCCCCATGTCATTCCTTAATTCAGCTCGAATATTGCTCCCTTGTTTCGCCATTTCTCCCTTCAAGTTGATGAATTGACTCTGAAGATTCGTCACCATCTCTCTATTAGTCCTCATGAACGTCTCGACGTCTTGATTCAATGCCATCGGTTGATTAAGAGGTGGAGCTTGGTAAGCTTGAGAATTTCCTTGAGGGGGGTATGGGTTTCTTTGGGATTGATATTGATTGTTAGCACGAGGTTGGGATTGGTTGTTTCGGTTATAGCTTTGTTGTTGGTTTTGGTTTGGAGGAGGAAAACCGGGTGGTGCAAGATAGTTGTTTGAACGATAACTTAGCAAGTTACGGTCTCCTTGAGGACGAGCTTGATAGCCTACTGTGGGATAAGTACCGTATGCCGCGTTAACGTTTTCACAAAAATTGCCTTGAGTAGAAGGACAATCATTGTAGGAATGAGGACCACCACATGTGTCACAAGAAATAGCAACGACTTTAGCTTGTTGAGTTTGGTTAGAAGCCAAAATTTGCATACTTTTGCTAATTTCAAGAAAAGCACGTTCCATGACGGACATGTCGGTGGTGGAAGAAGTAGATGAAACATTGACTCTCGGATTAGATCTTGAGGATGCGGATGAATCCCAATTCTTGTGGTGAGTAGTCATGTTTTCAATCAACTCTATACACTCCTCCGGTCTCCTTTTCATAAAAGTACCACCGGCGGCGACGTTGATCGTGTCACGATCACGAAAAGTGAGACCATTGTAGAAAGTATCAATGAGAGTGACGGGGAGCATGCTATGGTTTGGACAACGGTCGATCAAATCACTGTAGCGTTCCCAAGCATCAAAGAGAGATTCATAATTGTCTTGCATGAATCCACTAATTTGGTTACGAAGGCTCGTGACCATGGATGGTGGAAAGTAGCACGATAAAAAGTGTTGAGTCATGTCATTCCAAGTATGAATAGAATTCTTTGGGAGACGGTCAAACCATTTTTCGGCATGGTGAGAAAGTGAGTGGGGAAATAGTTGAAGGCGAAGGTCATCCATAGAAACACCGGGTGACTTCATGCTTTGGGTGATGGTAATGAATTTGTCGAGGTGTTTGTTCGCATCATCATTCAGAATTCCGTGAAATGGATTAGTTTTCACTTGTTGGATCATGTGATGCTTCAACGAAAACTCCTGAGCCGTGATGTGCATCGGCGCAATCGGGCCTCCACGTCCATTCATGGTGGGTTGGCACAATTCCTCCATTGTTCGTAAATCATGTAGGGGAACATTGTTGTTGTTATTATTGTTGTTCAAATTAGGTAGAGGTGGGTTATTATTGTTGTTATGAACACCAGCCATATCTAAATCTTCACGAGTCTCGGGCTCAGAATAGTTTCAAGATCTAGTACGCATACACCTGCAGAAGAAAAAATATACAGAGAGAATATCTATAAAATCTTTTTGGTGCAAAACCTTTGGAAAAGAATTGCTTTTTATGATTTTTTGAATGGTTTTGTATTTTTGAAAATTTTTATATTTTTTAGGATTTTTAAAGATTTTAAAGCAAGGAAAATAACGTTCAAAGAACGGATCCCAAAATTCAACGCGTCTCTCACTAGAAACCATTAATCTTAACGAAAAGAGCCGGCTGCGGCACCATTTAATACAAGGTTTTATCCAAGTATAAAATATTTATCGTCCGATCTCCTCGAATTGATTTCCAGTCTAAAGTGTGACTCAATTGTCTTTTGGTGAACAAGAGTATGGTTTGGTTTGGTTTTCTAACTAAAACTAAAAGCAAGAATGAAAATGTCGTTGAGTGGAATTAAAGCGTTTAAAAATTAAACTAAAAGCTATTTAGAAAAACTCTATGTAAAAATTTAAAACTTAAAAACATGTTCTATCGGAATATTGGAAATCATCTCTATCGGAATGCACCAAAATCATAACCATCGGAATAATTATCAAAACAAACCATCGGAATATCAATCTGAATACCCATCGGAATAATCAAGATCAAATCTATCGGAATGATGTCTGTCGGAAAGTCCTAGATCGGAATGTTTCAGATCGGAATAATATAAACACCTCTGTCGCAATGTTGTTCTATCGAAATGTTGCTGTCGAAAAATTGGCAGAGTTTCGACTTAAAATAACCTTATTACCCGTCAGAATGTGCGATCGCAATGAGCGATCGCAATCCAGATCGGAATAAGGGGAAAATATCAAACGATCGTAAAGTAAAACCCTTAAGGGTTATTGCGATCTAAACCAGTAGCCCGTCGGAATGTGCAAAGCCCCAAGATTGCGATGGAATGCACTCTTAATCCGAAATTGGTGGAGAGCTTAAAACTCAATAAGCACGTATAATAAGCTATCTTATCCGAATGTTAAACACTCAAAAAGCTTAGATTTGACAACTTCTTAAACATAAAAGATCATAAACTTTATGAAAGAAACTTTAAAGTGACTAAAACCTTTGAGAAATCCGAAAATCAATAAGCTAAAACTTGAAATAAGCCAATAAGCATAGAGAGCTTATAGCTTATACGTGTGAGAGCTTATGTGTAAACAAAGAAGATTAACCTTTAATCACGAAAACATCAAATCATACGAATGAAGTATGCAATTCGGATCAAAAGATAAAGTAAACCAAGAAATGTAGAAGGAGATTAAAGAACACAAAGCTTAAACTTAAACTTTTGATTAAAGAAACTCAAATACAAAGATTAATGAAAGCTTAAAAGAAAGGAAAGATGAAAAACTTAGTGAGAGAAAGTTTAGAACTTTCTCTCTCTAAAAACTAGAAAAGAAAAATTAAAAGTGCAACTAGCTAACCACCCTCCTAATGTGATTAGGAGGGTATTTATAGGGAATTGGGAAGTGCATGTGTGGTGCTTCCTTCTTTCTTTTCTTCTCGACTCGATTTAATTCTTTGTCTTTTCTTGACGTCGTCTCGGGATTTGAACTTGTCTTAATAATTTTCTTCTTTAGTTTAGACTTAAGTTCTTTGACTTCATTAAACTTCCGTCTTTAGACTTTTTCTTCGATAAATCTTCAGAATAGGTCTTGGACATTCGTTCTTTAAGCACTCTTGATCTCTTGACTTCGTCTTTTCTCGTTTTCTTCGACAAAAGCCCGTGAAAGCCCGTGTTTTCTTCCTTTTTCATCTTTTGGTCCTAAAACACAATAAAAACACAAACCACGCATAATTCCGACTTCTACGACATAAAATACACGTTTTGGTCTTGTTATTATTGGAAATAAGTGGTAAAAGAATAAGTGTTTTCACACTTATTATTAACCAAAACTTGGGCTTGGGCCCCCTCCTTGTCTCCTTGTGTCCGCGGCAACCATAAGCCCAAAGGGTCTCCGGGGCTTTGTTCGTGTTTAATTATTTTACGTGCATGTTCGTTTTTATAATTTGTTCTAGTTTATGTTAAATGGTCGTGTTATAAATACTACGTACATATATTGTGTTCTAGTAGTCGTGTATAATTAGTATACGTAATAATTATCATGTTCATAAATTTTCGTGATCATATGTTCGTGATTATAATTATTATACTTAATAATTATCGTGTATTATCACGTACTTAATAATTATCATGCACTAACACGTACGTAGCTTCTGAATTTAATGTTTGTGACACGTGTACATGACATAAATGGAAAGTTTTAATTGGTTCGCATGTTTACGTAGTGTACTGTTCATGGCATTTATATGCGGGTTTTACAATGACCAAGTTGATGCGTAAGGGAGAGAAATTCGTCTAGAATGATGAGCGGGAGAAGAGCTTTGAAGTACTTAACCAGCGGTTGGTATCTGCACCTATTCTTACTCTCCCATTTGGCATAGGTGGATTTCAGATTTATAGCGATGCTTCGGGTAAAGGACAAGGCTATGTACTCATGCAACATGGGAAAGTGATTGCGTATGCATCACGTCAGCTTAAGCCTTATGAGGAGAATTATCCTACCTACGATCTGGAATTAGCAACAGTTGTCTTTGCACTCAAAATCTGGAGACATCACCTTTATGGTGAATCATGTGAGATCTTCACTGATCACAAGACCCTCAAGTACATATTCACTCAGCGAGAGCTAAACATGAGGCAGAGAAGGTGGTTGGAACTACTCAAGGACAATGACATCAATCTTCAGTACCATCCCGGTCAGGCAAATGTAGTGGTAGATGCTCTCAGCAGGAAGTCAGGCATGATTGCTGGTATGAAGATAGAAGAAGAGATCATACGTGACCTAGAGCGATTAGACATTGAGTTCTTAGTACGTGGACAGCATGGGTACTGGGCTAATCTGATAATTAAGCCAGACTTAATCTCTCGGTGTTGGGAATAAAATTAGCTAAGTCACTGGGACGCTGACAAGAGGAACTTAGACGCTGACAAGAGTAAACGAGGCGCTGACAGATGAGCACTGACAAAGGATATTTGAGCGCTGACAAGAAGAAGTCCAACCACTTATAGGAATACTTAGTCTACATGTTTTGTAATTATAGTAAAGATATGTTCGACATTGTATTTTCTATATTTATCTTTACCTAGAATAGTTGGAAGTAGATTATTGTACACGACTCCTTATGTTATAAAAGGAGGTCGTAGGGTTCATAGTTAACATCAATAAGTTTTTCACAAGTTTTACAACTTTCATTGTACGCAAGTTTCATTATCAATCAAGAGTGAAAGTTTGGTTTACATTGTTTGTTTGTTCTTTGTTCTAAGTGTTAATTCCGCATAACACTTAGATTGTTAAATACAACAAAGTTTCTCTACGTGTTAAACTTGATTCAATCACGTTAACGCAAAGCTAATCGATCTAAGTTTAGGATCAACAAGTGGTATTAGAGCTTGTTGAGGAACTTTGATCTAAAGAACACAAAACCCTAAAAACCCTAAATCGCAAAAAACCTTAAATCGTTTGAAAACCATAAAAACCAAATGTCTACCACAGAATCTTCATCCTCATCAAATCACAACCTCAAAATTCCTATGCTTGACCCTGACAACTTTGAACAATGGAAGTTCAACTTTGAACAATATCTTCAAGTTCATGACTATACTCTTTGGGAAGTTATTGAATATGGCAATCAATTCGATAAAGCAGCTAGGATTGCTGCTGCTATTACAACAAAAACAAAAGCTTGTTCGACTGCTGCAGATCGTGCTGAAAGACCTGAAGATGGAAGAGGTATCTCAACTGCTGATGTAGCCTTGAGAAGGAATGACATGAAGACTTTGAACATTCTTAAACTTTCCTTGGGTCCAAAAAATCAACACAAATACAGAAGTTTTGATTCTGCTAAAAATCTTTGGGCAGCTCTTCAAATCACCTATGGTGGTAATGAAGATACTCCCAAAGAAAGGAAGAAGCAACTTTTGAGTGAATATGTTGTGTTTAAGGCTCATCCCAATGAGAAGCTAAGTGAAGTAAGAAGTCGGCTTCTAGACATCACTAGCAAGTTGTCTTTTATGAGAACAGAACATGAAGATGCTGATATCATTGCTACATTCCTTAGAGGTCTTGGTGATGCATGGATAATTGAAGCCAGATCAATCATTTCCACCAATACCCATAAGAGTGCTTCCTTTGATGATGTCTATAATAAGCTAATGATTTTGGATAATGAGACCTTACTTGAACATGGAAAGAAGTCAACATCTGGAAACATGGCTTTCATCTCACATAGTGAATCTCAAACCATTAAAAGAGACTCATATGTACATCCTGTTACTGGATCAACTTTTGTCAGCGGTGGATCAACCTTTGTCAGCGACTCAAATTTTGACGTTGACACATACAATACTGGCTCATCAATTCTCAAATCTGATGGTATTGATTTGGATATAGTATGTGCATACATTGCTGCATTACCTAATTGTTCCATAGTTACCTATGAGTATCTTGAGCAAATCAGTGATGAGAATCTAGAAGAGATGGATATCAAGTGGAATATGGCACTTGCAAGCATAAGGGCTAACAAATGGAATAGGAGGTTTAGAAGAAAGATGACTTTTAATGCTAAAGACACAACTGGATTTGATAAATCCAAGGTTGAATGTTATAACTGCCGTAGGATGGGACACTTCATGAGAGAGTGAAGATCTCCAAGAAGATCTGATGCAGGAAAGAGTTCAAGCCAAATCATCAAGGTTAAAGATGTTAAGCCAAAGGCTATGGTCGCCATGCAAGACATTGATAGCATTGGATGGGACTGGAGCTTTATGGCAAAGGATGTGGTAGACAATCAAGCCTTGGTTGCTAAAAAGGAAGAAGAAGAGCATGTTCACTTTGCTCTCATGGCCAACTCCTCATCTTCATCAAATAGTGAGGTATATGATGATGCTTTTTGTAGTAAAGGGTGTAGATTAAACACTGAGAAACTTAACAAAGAAATTTAAAATTTAAAATAAGATGGTATAGACATAAGAACTAGACTTGCAAACTATCGAATGGCACTTGCACAATCTGAAGGGACGATATAGGAATATAAGAAAATGGAATTTGACCCAAAAGATCAAATTAATGTTTTGACTAGGGATCTTAAAGTTAGTAATGAACTTAGGGAAACTCTAATGAAGTCTAGAGCAGATGTGCAACTTAAGTTAGATGAAGCCATTAGGAATAAAGAAAATGTAGGGCTTAAAATTAAAATTTTTGATAAAGCCATCCATATCCTAGAACAGTGTGTAAGTGAGCAAAAACAACATGGGGACATGTATGGGATTGGGAAGAAAGATTATGCTGCTATTCCACCACCTGTTGGGAACTTCTATGGTGTCCTAAGAAAGAATATCTCTTTGACTGGTATTCTAAAACTCCAAGAAGAGGAATTTATTCCTCCACCTAGAGTGCTTTCACGAGTTGAGGAATATAGGAAAAAGGTGACTGATTTGGAACAATGGAAAGAAGCAAACCCTTGTCTATTTGTTAAAGGTGGACTGCTTAATGATGAACCTGTTGAAACTAAACCCATTGTTGTGACCAACACCACCACTGGAAAAACCATTGACCTTGTCTCTACAACCAAAAGCAAACCTAGTATTAAATATGCAGAGTAGTATAGAAAACCTAGGTCACCCCAAAGCCAAGCAAATTTTAATGGGACGGGGTTCTTTCAATCTAGACCTAAGGTTATGTCTAGAAAGGCTTGTTACACATGTGGGAGTTTTTCTCACTTGGCTTACAAGTGTGTCAGCGGCTCTAGATTCCCCGTTGACAACAGGTCAACCATGGTCAAATCCAGACCTTTTGTCCAAACAAGTCCCCAGGCCACTAGACCAGCTCCTTTCTTTTCTAAAAGGACTAATACTCATAGAAAAAGGCACTTTCAAAAGACCAACACTTGGTCTAACAAACAATGGATTCCTGTAGGAAACCCTAATTTGGGCGCTGACAAAAACAAATCAAGCGCTGACAGGAACAAATTCAGCGATGACAGGAATAAATGTAACGCTGACAGCTCCAAGTTTGGTATGAGAATGCAACAACTAGCTGTTGTCAGACCTTATGTTAGACCAAGCAATAGTAGGTATTTGAAACCTAAGGGACCAGGGTCTAAAGCTTCATCCAGTCTATCATGGAGACCTAAACAAGACCAAAACCCTAATTCTGATGGAATTTCTATGACCTACAATAGATTTAATTATCTTTCAAAGGTCATCACTAAACCTATTGGGGTAAATTGGGTGTTCATGCCACAAAGGGATGAACAGGGGGTTGTTACAAGGAATAAGTTAGTTCTTGTTAACAACCACATGAATCCAAGTCTGCAAAGGCTTGGGTTCCTAAAGAAAACTAATTTGTTTTCTTTATGTGCAGGGCATTCAAAAGCATGTCAACGATCATCGATATTAGGACAGTGGATGCTCTAGGCACATGACGGGGAAGGAAGATTATTTGACAGATTTTATCCCCATTAAAGATGGTGATAAAGTGTACTTTGGTGGAGGCTATGGTAATATTTCTGGAAAAGGCACTCTTATCACCAACAATTTGTGTTTTGAGGACGTTTTTCTCGTAAAGGAACTTGACTATAACTTGTTTAGTGTGTCACAAGTTTGTGACAACAAAAATAAAGTTCTCTTTACTGACACTGAATGCTTGGTGTTGAGTAAGGATTTTAAGATTCCTGATGATAGGTTTATTGAGTATAGAACACCTAGGCATAAGGAAATCTGTAATGTTAATTTAAAAGGAATTAAGATGAAATAAAAGCTGTCATGTCTTTATGTTAAAGCATCAGTGGATGAAAGTAATTTATGGCACAGAAGGTTAGGGCACATTAAATTTAAGAACATTAATAGACTTGTGAGGCATGATCTTGTTGATGGTTTGCCTTCAAAGGTTTTCCACAATGATCACTCTTCTGTTGCATGCCTTAAAGGCAAACATCATAAGGTCTCCTTTAAGTCTAAAAGTGTGCATTCTAGTTCTAAACCACTTCACTTGCTACACATGGACTTGTTTGGTCCTACTAATATAAAGAATCTGAATGGTAAATCTTTTTGCTTTGTCATTACTGATGATTATTCCAGGTTTACTTAGACTTTCTTTTTAGCTTTGAAAAGTGATACTGCCAAGGTTTTGATTAATTTTATTACCCAAATAGAGAAGAAACAGGTAATGAGGTTAAAATTCTTAGAAGTGACAATGGTGGTGAGTTTATAAATACTATGTTAGATAGATTTTGTGCTGATAAAGGGATTACTAGGGAGTTTAGCATAGCTAGAACTCCACAGCAGAATGGTGTAGCTGAAAGAAAGAATAGAACACTAATAGAAGCAGCTAGGACCATGTTAGCAGATGCTAAGTTTCCTATTGCTTTTTGGGTTGAGGCTGTGAATACAACTTGCTATGTTCAAAATAGATCCTTATTCAAAAAAATCCACAATAAGACACCTTATGAGCTATTTTGGAAAAGGAAGCCTAATATAGACTTTCTTAAACCCATTGGATGTCATGTAGTGATATTAGATACTAGTGATGCCTGATGCGTCCGTCGTGGTTGGATTTGAAGAACAAGTTTTAAATTTATAAACACAAATTACCGGATTGACTAAAAACGCACGCGCAAGTATAACCCTTCCGTTTGTGTATAGCTTTTATGTGGTAATACCGAGATCGTTCACGGGGATTTGGAAAACCTATGATCATTCAAAAATAAAACTATAATCGTTGATTATAGCAATTGGTGACAAATAAGTAACAAGTAATATGATGAGATGAATAATAAGATTAAAAGCAACACCTGGTAAAGACTAGTTTAGGCATCCGTAGTGGTATGATTGTGATGACACGTTTAACAAATATGATTATGATAAGTAGATGGATAATCCAATCTATTGTTTCCAAAAGCTTCAATCCTCGTCAAGTCTTTGGTTAAAGAAAACAAGCATTAGACTCAATCACTTAATTCAAGACATAATCCAATTTCAACACATTCGATCCACGATCGTTTCACGAATTTGCCAACACTTATAATTATGTTTCTTGATAATCAAAACTTCTTAAGAAATGATCAATACAAAAGATAGCTAATCATAGACAAACCGGCTATGACTTGTTGATAGAAAATAACCCTTTCGACCTATGAAATCCTTACCAAAAAATTAAGTTTTGATAACAATTGTCACATGAAACATAAGTACTAATGGTTCAAAGGAAAGCTTGACATTGAAATAAACATAAATCACAATCACAACCACTACTTCATACCACAAACATCATCCTACCAAGTGTAGAATGAAATTTAGCTACTCATTACAAATAATGAAATAAACTCTGAAATAATAATCTTATAAGTCATAATCAAGAGCCTTACAAAGTGGAAATATGTTGCTAATGATTAGGGTAATGATCCCTAAGAGTTTCGTGATGTTAACTTTGCTTTTCGGACTCCAAACGTGACTTTTCTTGCACCACCTTGCTTAAATCCGGGAATGGAGAATTGGACAAGGTTGAGAGAGTTATTTTGTGGTTATGAAAGATATTATGAAATGATGTGAAGAGATATTGAAAAGCATATGATTACATGACCCCAAGGGTCTTATTTATAAGCAAAATTGAAGGCATAGAGTGAATGCATGGCTTGGAGCCAAAGACAAATGCTTGGAGCCAAAGGAAGTCTAGAACTTTCTTGTATGTTCTCCCTTGAGCTTGCATGAATGTAGACACAAATTCTACTTACACAAATATGGGTGGCAACTTCAATCCTGCTGGTGGCAACTTCATGCTGAGTGACTTGTATGCTCCTTGGAAATACTTGTTCTTGCACCCGAAATTGATCTTTAAAGGCTTGTAACTTGTACACGGGTCTTGAACTTGACTAGGATTCTTTGTATTCTTATTAATCTCCATATTTATGTTGTTTTATACTCAGTTCCTGCAATTGGCTACACAAAGACTTTCAAACATAATTACGCACAAATATGCACAAAAGTATCATAGATATAACCAATATACATGTACAAAAGTAGGGATAGCGCTCCCAAAAACATGGTGGATTTGGGCGTTATCAAATCCCCTCACACCTAAGTTTTGCTTGCCCTCAAGCAAGAAGAAAATAAAATTTAATCCAAAGGTACATGTATTTTAAAATTATCAATGCAAGTCTACCTAGTAAAAGTACAAGATAAAACTCATCGAATTAAGTTTTTAAGGTTGAAAAATTGAGATATAAAGTCAATACCCATAAAAATCTTGAAAGTCTTTTATTTCTAACTACACTAATAACATATGAATTGAAGCAACATGTATCCCGACTTAGCACATTGGCTAATCGATACCTTTTATTTCTTCTGCTTCCTTCAACTTCATAACATTATATCTCATTGGCTATTTATTTATCTTTTTGAATTTTTCTCTCTTTTTTTTCTTTTTTTCTTGGCTAAAACTCCTAGCCATGGATCAACATACTTACAAAGTTCATGTTGTATTGACAAACATGGAACTTGCAACTTTCTCCTAATTTTTGAATTTTTCTTCTACTATTATATGAGACTTTGACTTAGGTAAGTTTGACAGAAAAATATATCTCAAATCTTCAAAAATTACCGATTGGATAATTTCTTAATTAGTTATATACATTTGCTTGAAACTTTTTATTTACGAGGGCAAAACAGAACAAAATTTTAAAATAGCCCAAAAATATGACAATATAGCATCTTTTTCTCGATTTCCCTACAACCCCCTCACACTTAAGTTTAGCATTGTCCTCAATGTGATGAAACTGAACAAAAGTATATGGAATAAGAGAAAAACCAGAATCACGGGCATATCATGTATCATACAAGAGTCTTGTCTTCGCCTTCAACTTGCGGTACCTACAAAAAAGATAGAACACACAAAAATACGAAAACACTCTATTTTTGGTTTTTATAGGTTTTTATAAAAGCGACACATGCTACACCCCTCACACTTAAGCAGAACATTGGTTCAAAATTGTGGGGTGTAAGCATGAATTTATTAAAAAAAGGAAAATCACACTTAAAATTTTTAAAACACACGGGTTGCCTCCCGAGAAGCGCTTATTTTATTATCGAGTCATCGGCCTGACTCGTACTTCTTTTTATTTTTCTTTATTTTTATCGAGTGGAAAATGTTCACTCCACTCATCATGGTATAGTTTAACACGGTGTCCATTAACAATGAAGCTTCCTCCATTCTTGTTATACAATTCAACATAACCGGACGGGTATCCATGTTTTACTATAAAAGGACCGTACCACTTTTGTTTAAGCTTTGGAGCTTTAAATTTATACCGCATATTAAACAAGAGAACTTTGTCTCCCTTATGGAATTCTTTTCGGATTCTAAGTTTCTTGTCATGATAAGCTTTGGTTCGTGCTTTGTATAATTTGGAATTCTCATAAGCTTGGAGTCTTAATTCATCGAGTTCATGCAATTGCAAGAATCGGTTTTTTCCAGTGATTTTGAGATCAGGATTACAGCTTCTCAATGCCCAATAACCACGGTGCTCAATTTCGAAAGCAAGTGACACGTTTATCGTACAATAAACGATAAGGTGTTGTGCCAATTGGCGTCTTATAAGTTGTTCGGAATGCCCACAGAGCGTCATCAAGTTTCCTTGACCAAATGGAAAGATTGTCCTTAACCGTTTTTCGAGTATTCGTTTTAACGCTCTGTTGGTATTCTCAACTTGTCCACTCGTTTGTGGATGATATGCGGTGGCAAAGTGATGGGTGACTCCATAACGCTTTAAGATTTCCTCCATTTGTTTGTTACAAAAATGGAAACCTCGATCGCTAATTAAAGCTTTCGGCATTCCATAACGAGAGAAAAGCTTTTTCAAAAAATTGATTACGGCTCGTGAATCGTTCGTGTGTAAAGCCTCGGCTTCGGCCCATTTGGACACGTAATCAATAGCGACTAAGATATATTCGAATTTATGGGATTTGGGAAAGGGTCCCATGAAATCAATTCCCCATACGTCAAATATTTCACTAACTTGGATGTTGTTTTGAGGCATCTCATCTCTTTGTGAGAGGCTACCAGTACTTTGGCAAGCATCACATTTTTTGACTAGAGTATAGGCCTCTTTAAATATTGTTGGCCAATAGAAACCAGCATCAAACACTTTTTTCGCGGTGGTGGCGGGACCGTAATGTCCCCCAGTAGGGCCATGATGACATTCATCAAGGATCTTTCTTGTTTCCGCACCATAAACACATCTCCTAATCATGCCATCGGGCATACCTTGAAAAGGTAGAGATCTTCTCAGAAATAGTGTTTTAGGTCGGAAAAGAATTTACATCATTGGTGATAGGTTAAACCTTTTCTTAGAATTCCTCCAACGAGGTAATTTGAAACATCTGCAAACCACGGAGATACGTCCGTAGATATTTGCATAAGAGTTTCATCGGGAAAATAGTCATCGATATCCTCATCCCTTAACTCTTCCATGTTAGGATTTTCAAGTCGCTACAAATGATCGGCTGCGACGTTTTCAGCTCCTTTCTTATTTTGAATTTCGATGTCAAATTCTTAGAGTAGTAAAATCCATCTAATAAGACGCAACTTAGCATCTTGTTTAGAAAATAGGTATTTCAACGCGGAATGATCGGTGAATACAATCGTTTTCGACAACACGAGATAGGATCGAAATTTGTAAAAAGCAAAGACTACGACAAGTAGTTCTTTCTTGGTGATCGTGTAGTTGAGCTGCGCGTTATTTAGAGTTTTGCTCGCAAAATGTATAGGACGGAAATGTTTTCCTTCGCGTTGTCCTAATACGGCTCCTACAGCGAAATCGCTTGCATCACACATAAGTTCAAACGGTCGCGACCAATCCGGTGAAACCATGATCGGTGCATTCATTAACTTGTCCTTAAGCTTTTCCAATGCATTTATGCATTCTTCGTTAAAATCAAAGACTATGTCTTTTTCAAGGAGTTTGGTCATCGGTTTAGCGATTTTGGAAAAGTATTTTATGAATCGGCGGTAGAATCTCGCATGACCTAGAAAACTTCTAACGGCTTAAACGTTAGTGGGTGGTGGTAATTTGGATATCACTTCGATTTTGGCCTTGTCTACCTCCAATTCGGCTCCGGAGACTTTGTGTCCAAGCACAATTCCTTCGGTCACCATAAAGTGACATTTCTCCCAATTGAGCACGAGATGAGCTTGTTTGCATCGGATGAGGATGTGCTCTAGATTAAAAAGGCAAGACTCGAATGAGTTTCCGAATACTAAGAAATCATCCATGAAAACTTTCATGGATACTTCGATCATGTCTTGAAAGATCGCGATCATACACCTTTGAAAAGTCGCAGGTTCATTGCAAAGACCAAAAGGCATACGCCTATAAGCAAACGTTCCAAAAGGACACGTAAAAGTGGTCTTGTCTTGATCAGATGGTTTGATAGGTATTTGGAAATATCCGGAAAAGCCATCAAGAAAACAAAAGAATTTGTTCCCCGCTAGTCTTTCCAACATTTGGTCCATGAATGGTAGAGGAAAATGATCTTTCGTGTAGCATCATTTAATTTTCGGTAATCAATACACACACGCCAACCGGTAACAGTCCTTCTAGGAACAAGTTCGTTATGTTCGTTGGTCACAACAATCATTCCTCCTATCTTAGGAACGCAGTGAATAGGTCTAACCCAAGGACTATCTTCTATGGCAAAGATGATTCCTGCCTCAAGGATTTTGATTACTTCGGCTTTTATAATCTCCTTCATGTTTGGGTTAAGTCGACATTGCCTCTCAATAATGGGCTTGGCATCGTCTTCAAGATTGATCTTGTGTTTGCAAAATTGCGAATCAATTCCCGATATATCAGATGTTTTCCATGCAAACGCTTCTTTGTGGTTTTTGAGCATAGAAACAAGGCGTTTCTTCTCATCTTCCTCGAGTGTGGCTGAGATAATAACCGGAAGGAGTGAATCCTTCTCTAAATAAGCGTACTCGAGTTGTTCGGGAAGAGGTTTCAATTCAAGGTCCGTCGGTGGATAATGAATAGATTTGGGAACTATAAAGTTCGACTTCGAATGCAAAACTTCGAAGGGTTTGTTTTCCTCTTCTTCGAGAGTTACTTCAGAATCAAGGGCCATGAATTCTTCGAATTCACGATCACGATCGGTATCGCTAATATTTTCCGAAGTTGTTTGGAATGGTGCGTTGTCATCAAGCAATACATCCAATTCTTCTTCCGTTACTTCATCGATAACATCCACGCAGAAGCTTGTGTCATCATTATAAGGAGAATGTTGCATAGCTTTATCGACTAAGAATGTGACTCGATCGTCACCAACTCCAAGGTTGAGTTCTTTATTCTTCACACGAATGATAGCATCGGCGGTGTGCAAGAATGGTCATCCTAAAATGAGAGGGACGTGATGGTCTTCCTCCATTTCAAGGATTACGAAGTCGGCGGGAAATATGAATTTGCAAACTTGAACAAGCATGTTCTCGGTTATCCCAGTGGGATATTGGTCAGTGTGGTTAGCCAAACGTATTGTTGGGAATCTAAACTTGTTAGATTCCCTGATCATTGATTTAAACATAATTAGGCTGTTAGATAGTCCCTTGCCTGTGCCTAGGAGGCAGGCAAGTTTCGCAAGACTCACAAAGATCCAAGTCTCTGTGAGCAACCTCAGAGGAGTCCATGTTAGAGACATTGTCAGGGAAGTCGAAGAATTACCTGAAGACATACTCATTGGCTGTGATGGATAACAGCCAAGATGTATCAGGGACTCTGAGGGGTTGAGAGTTAACAGGGGTGGCAATACCCTGATAACTCTCAGCACACTTTGGACATGCCATTTTTGTGTTCGAGACTATGAAGAAAAATGAAACTATTTTGACAACTGTTTCCTTAAAGCATAATGGAAGACTACCAAGAATAGAAGGACATCATGTGACTGATGTGGGAACTTCTAAAAGCTTGAGTAGTCGCCATCAAGTATTGTTTAGGTCAAACTCGTAACACTATAAATAGGATGTGTATCCATGCATTAATGTTTAACACTTTGAGATATCAAGAACATTATTGCATATAACTTAGTGAATTAAACAGCTACGACTGTATTCATAAGTTAGGGTTTATTGTTGTTCAAAGTGTGCACAACACATTGTCATCAAACTGTGTTATCCATAACACTTGTAATTCTTTATTATACAATAATAAGATTACGTTTGAAAAGTAATACCTTGTGTTAATTAAGTTAAGATTAGGGTTTCTTGCATTGATTAGGGACTTTCAATTGGTATCAGAGCGGTGTTTGATATTAAAACCTTCAAGAAACATCGTTCTCAGTTTTATAATCAAGATCCACCATGCCAGAAACTTCTAACCCACCACAATCACCTTCCACAAACCCATCTTCACCAAGACTTAACCCTCCTGCCAATGACGATGATCTACCCCAACTTCTTGACTCAAGAGGTGGATCACATGTCACAAGTGTACCAGTCTTTGATGAAGAAGATTTTGCCAGTTGGAAGAGTCAATTTCTTGTATATCTTGATGGGCTTGAACCTTTTATTTTAGAAATTTTATAAAATGGTCCATATATTCCCATGGCGCTTACATCCACTGAAGAAAACCCTCTTCCCAAACCTCTCAAACAATGGACTCCAGCTGATAGGAAATTAGCAAACCAAGATAAACGTCTCAAAAGCATCATAATTTCCTGCCTTCCCAAGTATATCATGAAGTCTGTCATTCAGTGTCCCACAGCTAAACAAATGTGGACAGACCTCATTCTTGGCCATGAAGGACCCTCTGAAACAAGAGAGACAAAGATTCAGGCACTCAGACTTCAGTTTAATGCCTTTAAGTCACTTGAAGGTGAAAAGGTTCAGCAAACCTATACTAGGCTGAAGATTCTTCTAAATGACCTAGCTATGAATGATGTCACTATTGGTCAAGCTGAGATCAATGCTACTTTTGTCAACAGCCTTCCAAGAAAGTGGTTGAGCATGAATCAGACTCATAGAGCTAACAACTTAATCAAAAATGATACCCTTGCTCAGCTCTATGGTAAGTACAATTATGAAGAAGGGCTGATCGATACTATCTAAAAATCAGAGACTGAAAGATTTGTAGTCCAAGGAGCTTCTTCCAAAGCATTGATCTCTGCAACACATCCTCATGACAGCGATTCTGATGTTGAAGAAGATACCCGTAGCAGCCAAGAGTTCTTGACAGACCTCAATGCAGAGTTCCATGAAAGAGCCTTACTAGCCAACCAAAGAAGATACTTCAAAAGATCAGCAAGAGTAGGATCAAAAAGACTGTCCTTCCACCAAGACATCCTCACCCTCTTATCCATCATCTTCATCCAAACCCTACAAGTTCAAACAACTTAACAACTCTTCTCAATCCAATTCTTCAGACACTGAGAAGAAAGATTACAAAAATAAGTACAAGGCACTTAAAGCTGAGTTAGAACAAATGAATTTGAAGATTGAAGCTCTGTCCAAAAAGAAGGGTGGTGAGAAAAAGACAGAGAAAGGGTTGGTTGCTGAAACTTATGATTGGAATGATGAGCCACTGACTTCAGATGAAGAAGACACCACCAGAGTCAGGGCTTTTATGGCGATAGCTGAGGATGAACCAGCTGTTGGAAAAGGTGATGCAAGATCAGGACAATGGGTTGACATCACAATGAAAAAGGTACACAGGCTTTTATCCATGTCTGATAGTGATGAACGTAAGCATGTCCTTTATTACACCATTGTTGATCTACACTTTGTTGAGGAACAAAGAAAGAACCTACTTAATAAGTTTCACTCTATTAAATCTGAAATGCTAAATGCTAAGGCTGAATGTGAAACCCTCAGGCGGGTTAATTTAGAGAAAATATCCTTACAAAATGAAGTAGCTAGATTAACCTTGAAAAACATTGCTTTAAATGATCAAGTCTCTGAATTGAACAAGATTATTGAAAAATGGCTGTGTGCTAGGTTTACTATTGATGAATTGCTTAGGGATGAAGTGCCTGCTGACTTAAAAAGGGATATATCTGCTAAGAAAAATAAGCTGAGAATTCTCACCAAACCCAAAGACATTGTCTTTAAATCTACAGAGACTATTCATATGTCAGATACCACTTTGACAAATGACCCTGTCTCTGAAGATGTGGTTGAGCTACCACCCTTGCCCAAACTCTCTGGAGTTGAACCCAGCAGTTCTTCTAGATCTGCTAAGGATGAACTTAGGACAGATATTGAGAATCCTCCAGCTAAAGTTTTTCATGTGCCTGCTAAACAAACTGGTAAACAAGTAGCTTTTAAGCCTGTTACTACTAAAGCTGTGAATAAGGTTGAACCTACCACTGAAGATCGCCTGTTGTCTCTTATGAAAGAAGTAGAACTCTTGAAACAACACATTAAGCCTTCCGCTGAATGCTCTACTTCTCATGAACCTAAGTCAGTCCTAGGTGAACCCAAAGGGGAAAGGTTAATCAAACCTTATTGCAATGTATGTAAAAATTCTCATCATTCGACCTTAGATCATGACAGACACATGGCAGCTAAAAGAGCTCAGACACCCTCTAGGGACAGACCACAGAGTTCCAAAAGACAACAGGGAAATTACAAACCTTATCCTCCCTGTAAATTCTGTGGGTTCACAGACCATCACTCAGACGAGTGTGGTGACTTCCATGGGTGTGATATCTGTGGGAGTTATAACCATGAAACAATGAACTGTCCATCCCAACGCCAAAAGTTTTTCAGGAACACAAGAGTTGCTAATAAGCAATTCAGGGAACCCACTGGAAAGTGGGTTCACCATAGGAACTAATCTGTTTCTATGTATCTGTGCAGAAATATCTCAAGGAATCGGTATGGTATCTAGATAGTGGCTGTTCTAGACACATGACAGGGATTCAACAATACCTGCACAGATACTCAAAGGAGCCAGGTCCTAAAGTGGTGTTTAGAGATAACTCTTCAGGTGACACAGAAGGATATGGCTCAATGAACTGCAATGGGATTACATTTACCAGGGTTGCATATGTGAATGGTCTTAAACACAATCTTATTAGCATCAGCCAATTGTGTGATGCTGACTATAAGGTTTTGTTTACTAAGACTCAGGGAACCATATTCAACAAAAACAATGATGTTGTGCTGATTGCACCTAGAAGGAGAGATGTTTATGTCATCAACATGGCTGTGTGCTCTGAAGACAACTCAAATTGTTTTCTTGCTAAAGCCTCTGAAAGTGTCAATTGGCTGTGGCACAAATGACTGTCTCATCTCAACTTCAAGAACATCAATAAGATAGCCACTCAAAACTTGGTTGCTGGTCTACCTTTAGTAATGTTTTCCAAAGACAAAACTTGTTCTGCCTGTGTCAAAGGAAAGCATCACAGATCTTCATTCAAGACTAGGCAATCATTCTCTATTGACAAGTGCTTACATCTCCTTCACATAGATTTGTTTGGGCCTGTCAAACCTCAGACCATTAATCACAACAAATACACCTTGGTCATAGTTGATGAATTTTCAAGATACACATGGGTGTTCTTCCTCAGAAAGAAAAGTGAAGCAGCTGAAACCATCATGTCCTTCATCAGACAAGTTGAAAATATGAATGATGTTAGAGTCAAAGCTCTAAGAAGTGATAATGGTACTGAATTCAAGAATCATCAACTTGAATCTTTTTGTGATGAAAAAGGGATTTCACAGAACTTCTCTTCAGCTGGCACCCCTGAACAAAATGGTGTGGCTGAAAGAAGAAACATGACTTTGATTGAAGCAGCAAGAACCATGTTAAATGGTGCAGCCTTACCAAAGCAATTTTGGGGAGAAGCTGTTCACACTGCTTGCTTCACACAAAACAGATCAATCATTGTCAAAAGACATGGTAAAACCTCCTATGAAGTTTTCAGAAAAAGATCTCCAGACGTCAGCTATTTTCATGTGTTTGGGTGCCCTGTGTTTATTTATAACTACAGGGATAAACTTGGAAAGTTTGATGAAAAAGCTGATGATGGTTTCTTTTTGGGATACTCTCCAACAGCCAAAGCCTTCAGAGTATTCAACATCAGAAGACAAGAAGTAGAAGAAACATTCCATGTTAGATTCAATGAAGATGATGAAGTCATACAGAGAACAGGAACAGAGGGTGATGAAATTGATTTTAATGAAAATGTATCTTTTCCAAGTGATGAGTTCACAGAACCCAGACCTACCAGTCATCATCACTCCAACACTCTCACCCCTTATGTCCCTGCCTTTGACCCTCTGTCTACTCACAACATTGAAGTTCCTACCTCTCAGGAACTTGATGAAGAAGAACCTCAAATTTCTGATGGTCCTTCTCATGATATTAATGACTCACCAATTCTTCAAATCCCTGAAGATTCTTCTGCTGATCATGAAATAGCACCCCTTGATATGGCTGAAGAAGACTCTAACACTGAAGTAGTCTTTGAAGAAAGCCCTCCTACTCAGTAGAATGAATCTCAAATTGTACCAGCTGTGCCCACAAGTACTCCTGTCCTTGAGTCCCCAGCTCCTCAAAATACGTGGTCAAGAGATCAACACATTCTTCTTGTCAACATTATTGGGGAACCAAATGCAGGGGTCACAACTAGACAGCGAATCCAAGACTCAGAGTCAGCCTCAGCCAATGAATGTCTCTTTGCTGAATTTCTCTCACAAATTGAACCTAAAAGGGTAGCTGAGGCTCTGGTAGAAGAAGGATGGGTAGCTGCTATGCAAGAAGAAATCAATAAGTTCAAAAGGAACAAAGTATGGACACTAGTGCCAGCTCCACCTGGAAAGAATATCACAGGCACTAGATGGATCTATAGAAATAAGATGGATGAAATTGGGAACATCATCAGGAACAAAGCCAGACTGGTAGCACAGGGGTTCTCTCAGACTGAAGGAATTGATTATGATGAAACTTTTGCACCTGTTGCTAGACTTGAAGCCATCAGAATCTTCCTTGCTTATGCTGCCTATATGAACATCACTGTGTATCAGATGGATGTTAAGAGTGCTTTCCTTAATGGTGATTTGGCTGAGGAAGTGTATGTTGCACAACCTGAAGGATTTGAGAACAGCGAGTTTCCCAACCATGTGTACAGACTTCACAAGGCAATGTATGGTCTGAAACAAGCTCCAAGAGCATGGTATGAAACTCTTTCCAATTAGGGGTTCTATTAATAAAACACTCTTTACCTTCAAGGATAAGAGTGATTTCATCATTGTGCAGATTTATGTGGATGATATCATCTTTGGGTCAACAAATGTAAATCTTAGTAAACGTTTTGCTAAATTAATGACCAAGAAATATGAGATGAGTATGATGGGAGAATTAACTTACTTTTTGGGCTTTCAAATTAAACAATGTCCTAAGGGAATCTCAATTTGTCAAGAAAAGTATGTTAAGGATTTACTTAAAAAATATGACTTAGCTGATTGTGCATCAGTGAAATGCCCCATGCTTCCACCCAACAACTTGGGCCCTGATGAGTCAGGAGTCTCTGTCAATGAGACTTTATATAGAGGCATGATTGGGTCACTCATGTATTTAACAGCTAGTCGTCCAGATATCTAATTCTCCACATGTCTCTGTGTAAGGTACCAAGCTAACCCAAAAGAATCCCATCTAGTGGCTGTTAAGAGAATTTTCAGGTATCTCAAAGGAACACCATCCCTAGGCCTATGGTATCCAAAAGAATCAGGCTTTGATCTCAAGGCCTATTCAGATTCAGACTATGCTGGATGCTGTATTGATAGAAAGAGCACTTCAGGCAGCTGTCAAATCCTAGGAGGAAAATTGGTTGGATGGAGTGCTAAAAAGCAAAACTCTGTGGCTATGTCTTTAGCTGAATCAGAATATGTCGCTGCAGCCAGCTATTGTGCTCAGGTGCTCTGGATGAAAAGTCAATTGGCTGACTATGAAATCTTGTATGACAAAGTGCCAATCTTTTGTGACAACACCAGCGCCATTGCCATATCCAACAACCCTGTTCTTCACTCTCGTACCAAACACATTGATATCAGGTATCATTTTATCAGGGATCATATAATGAAGGGAGATATTGAGCTGCATTTTGTTCCCACAGAGCTGCAACTAGCTGATATCTTTACAAAGCCTTTGGCTGAACCTTCGTTCAACAGGCTAGTTGCTGAGCTAGGGATGCTCAATATCTCAAAGCATGTGGCTTGATATTAAATGTGTTCATTAAATGATTGATTCTATATTAAATGTTTTTTACATGAAACTAGGTAGTTACTTTCCAAGTAAATGCAAAAAACATTCTCAAATATTTAATCATTTATTTTTCGGATAACGAGGAGACAAACTTTTTGAAAGGTCAAGGGGACCCACTTGAGCAGTCATTTTCGCACCTTGCATTTAATACGGTTGAATAACTGTTCACTTAGTTTATATATATATTGTCTCCTTTCTCTTCTCACCCACCACCATTCTAAAATCTACTTCTCTCTCTAAGTTCTTATCTCTCTTAACCTATCCGCCATTTTCTTTCACCTTCAACCTTAAATCCATGGCGTTTTCCGTTCCCAAATCTTCGAATGTTAACTTCGAGATCAACGAGAGCATCCTCGCCTCCAACAATGCCATTGGATGGATTAAGGCACCAAACAGCAACTATTCAGATCTGGTAAATTTCATGCAGAATTGTGACCTAAGTGAAGCCTTCACCAAATCCCCATCCACCTTTTACCAAGAATACCTTAGGGAATTCTGGTATTCTGCTGAAGTGGTAGAAGACACCATAATATTTAGCCTTTCATGCAATGAACACCCTTTTGCCTTCTCCCTTAAAGACTTTTCAAGTGTGGCCGGATTGAAGCATGGAGATGAATGCCTGAAGGTAGTTGACAAAAAGGTTGTCAAAGAAGCCCTGGCCACACTCAACCCCTGCCATGACGTTAACCCTGCCCTTACACTAGCTGAGGTCCTCGCCAAATCTCCTCTGAAGATTAAGTATTTCACTCCCATGTGGCGTGTCCTCTTCACCCACATTGTTAAATCCCTGGGAGGAATGCAGGGATCACAGGATCAGATGTCTTTCAACCATCAGGCTATTGCTTATGGATTAATCTGGGGAGCTGATGTTGACGTTGGAAGCATTATCTTCTCCAACCTGGTAGAACAGCTGAAGGGAAGGAATCAGGTCAGGGAAAAGAATATCTGCTATGTGCGCTTCTTGTCTCTGATCTTCGAAAGCTTGCTGGGAGATAACTATCACAACAAGGCCTTGACTGCTCTTAAGCCCTACCGCATCACAGGCGCTATCTACAAGGAAATAGGAGCTGAAGATGTCCCTGTCACCGCCCATATGATGAATGTGGCCAACCAAGTACCAAACGCTGAGAAGCCCTTGCTCCCTTCCTTTGAGAAGGTGAATACTTCTAGTGTTGCTGGCAAGTCTATGTCTTTGACCTCTGGGCAGCACACTACTAAGTCCAAGGCTTCATCTGGCCAACACCCTAAGAAGAAGAAAATCCCCTCTTCTTCCCACTCCAAAGCTGTTTCTAAGGCCAAGGGAAAGAAGACTGACACCTCCTCTGGTCCAGATACTCATGTGGATTCGGATTCATTGGCTGACAAACAACAGGAGTCTAGTGTCTCAAAGTCAGCTGAGACGACAGGAAACCAGCCTGATCAAGCTGATATCTTACAGGTAATCAGTGTACATTTTTAGAGGTTCACAAGCAACCACTCTCATTTGTCTGTAGGAGAGAGTGGTGAAGTTAGGGTAATCCTCGACCCATAGAAGTTTGTCAATACACTTAGAATCCTTTAAGACTTCTGTACACCCTGTCTTTGCACCAGGGAATGATTCATTTGTGTTTATAAAGCACCCCGATGACCCTGCATCCTCTAGACAGTATTCAGGCTAACAACAACCTGAATACGCTAATGTCTCAACCTTGATCAGTTGTACTTCACACAGCCTCTTGGTTCCCTCCTTAAAAGAGTCCCAAAGGATTTATCCTTTCAGGGGGAGCTGAATCATCACCCTCAGCTTTCCTAGGGGCAGCGTAATAGGCGACCTTTAACCACATATGTTTCACTCTTAAAAGAGTCCCAAAGGTTTTAACCTTTTGGGGGGGCTGAATAATCACACTCAGCTTTCCTAGGGGCAGCGACTGGCGATCCATAAACAACATATGTCTCACAATCAAAAGAGTCCCAAAGGTTTTACCTTTTGGGGGGCTGAATAATCACACTCAGCTTTCCTAGGGGCAGCGAATGGCGATCATTAACCTTATTTTTTTCACACTTAAAAGAATCCCAAGGATTTATCCTTTGGAGTGGCTGAGTAATCACCCTCAGCCTCTCTGGGACAGCGAAATGGCGACCATTCCCCTTATATTTTCCCTGTTACTAATTACAACAAATTTGCAGGCTGAAATTGTACAGCCAGTCATCGAGTCTCAGGTACAACAAGAAAAGGAGGCTGATACAATGACTCAAGACAAACCTAATGATGAAGAGCCTTTGTTAAATTCTGATGAAGAAATGCTATCATTGGAAGATTATGTCTCTGATATTGAGTCCATGCCTGAGGATGAATATCCTGAAGGAATGTTCGATGAAGAGGATGAAGAAGATGGGGAAGACCAGTTGTCTGTCTCTCCTCCAAAAGAAATAGCTGTGTCTACACCAGCTGATGATAAGACTTCTCCTCCCAAGGATGCTGTTGATACTCCCAACTCTGCTACATCCACAACAACAGTTTTCCAATCTCCAGCCTATGATCCAACAACGGAGTTTCTCTTGTTTGATCATCCTGCCCAGACGAACTTTGATATTCTACCAAGGGGGGATGACTATGCTCAGCAAAGCCTCAATATCAAGAATCTTCAGCCTGTTCATCATCAATCAGATATTGAGCGCTTATCAAGGAAGCTGGATGTGATCAAGTCTGAAATGCACAACTTCACTGTGACATTTCCAGGCATCATCAAAAAGGCTGTGGCTGAGGCTGTCACTAAGCCAATTCAGGATGGTGCAAGAAGAGGTGTAGCCCAAGGACTCAGTCATCTTTCAACAAGAATAAAGGATGCCATTGACTCAGCAATCCCTGCCATGTTCCATGAACATGAACTCACCATACACAGGCAATTTAATGTTGTTCGCACCAGGCAATACCGCCATGCTAACTTTATTGTCAGGCGTGTTCAGGCAAATACTAATGCAAATGCCAACCTCCTGCTGAAGATTGCCAGGGCTTCAAGAAAAAGACAACGTGCTATGGCTGCCTCTGTGGAACAGATTGCAAGGCGTTTTCAAGCACGTTCATCCAAACATCTACGAAGTAAGGATAAACGTGAGGGGGAGAAGAATACAACACTCAGCCTTGCATCTGCTGAACAAGGCTCATCATCAGCTAACCCCACTATCACACATGTTCCTCTCCAAGTCATCACACCTACTATAATACATGATGATGAGGATAATACTTAGGGGGAGCAGCAAACTCAAGATGGAGCTGACTCATCAAATTCTCTGGTTTTGGTTAACACCAGCAAACCTGAGGATGATGATGAACCAGTTGCCAAGAAATTAAAATTCACTGTTAGCTCTCTCCCCAAAGCTATTCAAACTCAGGCTCAGACAGCATTAATCAAAAGAGCTGATGTTTTGAAAAACATAAGTGTGGAGTCCTCTGTCTCGAAGAAAGGAAAGGAGATAGTTTTGGTTGACACAGACACCAAACATAAGAAGATAGATGCGATGCTAGAGACAGGAGGATCCACCACAGACCTTTTCTCAATTCTCAACCTTTACACCTTCCGATGAGATTCCTTTGACCCATGAAGAAATAGAGTAACAGGCTGAAGAATTCAAAAGATTAAATGAACTCAAGACAGCCAAAGAATTGAATGAAGCTACTCTGAGGAAGATGACACCACCTGAAAGGGAAAAACAAAAACAAAGGTTAAGGGAAATGGAAGCAAAACGCGCTGAGGCTTTAAGGAAAGTCAAAGCTGATTATGATGCCTGCGTGAACAACAGATATGCTTCTGGCAAGATAACCAAGTTCAAATACACCATTCATAAATCTACAAACACCCCACAGATGATCTTATGGAGGGAAAACCAACAGAGAAATATGGATGTGTTTGACAACTTCAGGTTAAAGACACTTGGGTTATTAGAATGGTTCGAACTTAAAGCCTTAGCTGCCAAAAAGTCTGGACAGGCTAATTTTCTTCTGCTTAAAACTCTTAAGGCCAAGTTTAACTGGATCAAGGAAACAGCAGCCAAACTTAAGATTGATCCCCCACCACAGCTTTTTGAACAAGCACCCCCAAAGACAGGCAACAAAAGGAGAAGGATTTCACAAATTGTTAATGAAACTTTTGTTACTGGAGATGTTCAAGTGGATGGCATGCACAGGGATTTGATCCTCCCAAATGGTATTGTTAGCCCTGTTGATGGTCAGACATACACAGAGCCTGAAAGAGGAATGGCATTCATGAACAAGGCTTGCCAGTATGCTTTTCAAAGGGAAGATGAGATGTGCTTAGCTTCAACTATTCAGCTACTCTATCACAAGAAATGTCTCAAAATCAACACAGAGTATTCCAAGAAGTTTGCAAAGACTTTGCAGGATGAAATTGATAACAGATTAGACTTGGCTGAAGCTGAAGAAAGAATTAAAAATAATGACTATTGAAGATGTTCACAGCCCTTTTTACCTTCATCTTTTATTTTGCTTATGTAATGCACTTGTAATTTTCTTTAAGTTTTAATAAAATCACGAGGTATGTTTGTTTAGATCTGTTATGTGTAAGAAGAAGCTGTTAAACTCACTTACCTTAACTTAGTTAGATCTAGCATTATTTATGTTTAAATAGGGGGAGATTGTTGGGAATCTAAACTTGTTAGATTCCCTGATCATTGATTTAAACATAATTAGGTTGTTAGATAGTCCCTTGCCTGTGCCTAGGAGGCAGGCAAGTTTCGCAAGACTCACAGAGATCCAAGTCTCTGTGAGCAACCTCAGAGGAGTCCATGTCAGAGACATTGTCAGGGAAGTCGAAGAATTACCTGAAGACATACTCATTGGCTGTGATGGATAACAGCCAAGATGTATCAGGGACTCTGAGAGGTTGAGAGTTAACAGGGGTGGCAATACCCTGATAACTCTCAGCACACTTTGGACATGCCATTTGTGTGTTCGAGACTATGAAGAAAAAGGAAACTATTTTGACAATTGTTTCCTTAAAGCATAATGGAAGACTACCAAGAATAGAAGGACATCATGTGACTGATGTGGGAACTTGTAAAAGCTTGAGTAGTCGCCATCAAGTATTGTTTAGGTCAAACTCGTAACACTATAAATAGGATGTGTATCCATGCATTAATGTTTAACACTTTGAGATATCAAGAACATTATTGCATATAACTTAGTGAATCAAACAGCTACGACTGTATTCATAAGTTAGGGTTTATTGTTGTTCAAAGTGTGCACAACACATTGTCATCAAACTGTGTTATCCATAACACTTGTAATTCTTTATTATACAATAATAAGATTACGTTTGAAAAGTAATTCCTTGTGTTAATTAAGTTAAGATTAGGGTTTCTTGCATTGATTAGGGACTTTCACGTATACTGATAGGTGTGTAAACACCCATCCTTTTTACCACTTAATTACAATAATAACCGGGCCAAAACGTGTATTTTATGTCATTTATGTCGGAATTATACGTGGTTTGTGTTTTTGTTGTGATTTAGGACGAAATTGTGAAAAAAGGAGAAAACACGGGCATTTACGGGCTTTTATTGAAGAAAAAGATGAAAGACGAGGTCAAGAAGTCAAGAGTGCAAAAAGAACGGAAGTCCAAGACCAATTCTGAAGATTTATCGAAGAAAAAGTCAAAAGACGGAAGTTTACTAAAAGCCGAAGAACTCAAGTCTTATTTATTGAAGAATTTAAAAGACGAGTTTAAAGAAATCCCGAGCCAAAAGTCATTAAATTCCAAGATTAACAAAAGATTAAGAAGGGAAGGACTTAATGGTGCAATTAAGAAGAAATGAAGGAGGGGAGGAAGCTTCCTAAGCATTCCTTAATCCTCCCATATATATAGTCATTAGGATTCATTTTTTCATTTTTGTTGGCTAGAGTGACACTAGTTCTTCCATTTTATTTACTTGCACATTTACTTTATTGCACTTTAATTACCTTGTCTTGCACCTTATTTTCCAAGTAAGTTACTTTTATTTTTATTGCACCTTTAATTTTCTTGTTTTAATCTCTCATTCTACCTTTCTTTCTCTGCTTTAATCTTTGTTTACATGCTTATTGTCTTGCTTATTTGATTAAAGGTTATGTTTTTATGCTTTTGATTGTTTTGGATCATTGATTTTTATAGCTTATTTGTGTTTATCTTCAAGTTTCTTAAGTTTTTATAAAAGTTATTTTTATATAAAAGTTTGTTTTCGTAAACTTTGTTTCATTTTGTGTTTTTAAAAGTCTTTAAATTGTATCTTATTAGCTTTTTCTTACACGTATTTGCTTAGGATTTTAGTCTAGTGCTTATTTGGATTATAGCTTATTAGTTTAGCTTATTTTTGGTTCTCTTTACTGTATTCCGATTTACCAGTCGAAAAGGGGTTTTGTATTCCGACCAGCACTTCTTTGCTTGGTCGGAAAAGGGTTTGCAACATTCCGATAGGGGGTGTCTAGTGGTATTCCGATCAGATTAAGTGACAGCATTCCGATCAGGAGTCTACTCTTCATTCCGTTCAAGAGGTAAGTTATCATTCCGATCAAGGGCGAGCTTGGTATTCCGATCAGGATAGGTGACAGCATTCCGATTGAAATTCCGATCATCATTCCGATCTAGGTGATAATTAGTATTCCGATTGGTCGTGTGGTGACAGCATTCCGACCAAGGGGTATCCGATCATCATTCCGATCTGAAAGGTAAGTGCATTCCGACGAGGCCATATTCCGATTGGAAGGGTAGTACATTCTGATTGTGTTCCGATCGGAATACATTCCGATTAGGTTTGTTTTTCATATTTTGTCTTGTTTAATTTTTAGGTTCTCATTTTTATACTTTGTCATATTTTAATTCTCGTCACGCTTTAACTTTAAGTCACTTAATTTCTCGTTATTTTACTTTTCAAAGTTTTTAAATATTGCACCTTTTACTTTTAATTAGACTTAGATTTATTTTAACGCCTTTTATTTTACACGTCATTTACTTTTAAGTCTTTGCACATTTTAATTTTAAAGCAACCAAAAATATTCTTTTTCACCAGAAACAACTGAGTCGCATTTTGAACCAATAATCAATTCGTTAAGATACCGAGAAACGAACTTTTCAACTAGAAAAATTTGTTCATTAAAACAACCACTAGAACGATAATATTTTTACCTGGCCAAAAGCCGTGTATCAAACGGCGCCGTTGCCGGCTCTTTTCGTAAAGATCAACGGTTTTCTGTGAAAGACGCGTTGCTTTTTGGGATCCGTTCACTTGTGAGCGTTTTTTTTTCTTGCTTAAAAATTTCAAAAAACCATAAAAATAAAAAATTTGATAAAAATCCATAAAAATTAAAAATTTCAAAAATCCAAAAAGATTTTATTTTTATTGTGTATATATATTGTCTTTGTGTTTGGTTTCTTTTTCTTTTGCATTTTCAGGTGTATGCGTACTAGATCTTCTAATTATCGAGAGCCCGAGACTCGAGAAGATTTAAGTATGTCAGGTGTTAACAACAACAATAATCCACCGCACCTCAACAATAACAACAATGTTCTTCCACAGCCCGATCTTCGGACAATGGAGGAGCTTTGTCAACCTACCATGTTTGGACGAGGAGGACCGATTGCGCTGATGCAAATCACGGCTCCGGAGTTTTCGTTGAAGCACCACATGATTCAGCAAGTGCAAACAAATCCTTTTCGAGGAATGCCTGATGATGATGCCAACAAACACCTCGACAAGTTCATTACAATCACTCAAAGCATGAAGTTACCCGGTGCCACAATGGATGTTCTACGCCTTCAACTCTTTCCACATACTTTGTCACATCATGCCGAGAAATGGTTTGATCGTCTTCCAAAGAATTCTATTCATACTTGGGATGACATGACTCAACGCTTTTTGTCGTGCTACTTTCCACCATCCATGGTCACGAGCCTTCGCAATCAAATCAGCGGTTTCATGCAAGATCCCGATGAATCTCTTTTTGATGCTTGGGAAAGATATAATGTCTTGATCGATCGTTGTCCAAACCACAACATGCTCCCTGTAACATTAACAGATACTTTCTACAACGGATTGACTTTTCGTGATCGTGACACGATTAATGCAGCCGCCGGTGGCACATTTATGAAAAGGAGACCCGAGGAGTGTAGAGAGCTTATTGAGAACATGACTACTCACCACAAAAACTGGGATTCCTCTGCTTCTTCAAGGAACAACCCGAGAGTCAATGTCTCTTCTATTTCAGCAAACCCTGATATGACCGAACTCACCCGCATGATGACTGAAATGAGCAAAAGTATCTTGCTTCTCGCTTCAAACCAACAACAACAAGTTAAAGCGGTTGCACCTTCTTGTGAAATATGCGGCGGTCCACACTCATACACTGATTGTCCTTCTACTCAAGGAAATCCGGAAAATGTGTATGCAGCTTATGGTAATTATTCACTGGAAAATTACCAAGCTCGACAACAAGGGGATAGAAATTTGCTGAGTTACCGGTCAAACAACTACCTTTCACCCGGTTTTTCTCCTCAAAACCAAAACCCCACCAACAACTACAATAGAAGCAACCAAATCCCACCAAGAACTTCTAATCCTTATCACCCACCCGCCCAACAAGCCCCACCCATTAACCCCGATGTTGAAGCCATAATGAGAACCCAAGGTGAGCAAATCAAGAATCTACAGAGTCAAATTATCAATCTTAAAGGAGATATTACCAAGCAAGGAAATGAGATAAGATCCGAGCTTCGAGATAATATCCAATCCTCCTTCAGCAATCAAACAAATGATTTGAAGAATATGCTTGCTAGTTTCTTGCCCGCCGCTCAACCTTCTTCTTCGAGTTCTCTACCTTCAAACACCGTCACCAATCCGCGAGCAAATGTGAGTGCTATTACTACCCGTAGTGGGGTCACATAGTAGGAGCACCGATCCCGACCCCATCATCTACACTTCCTCCACCACCATTTATCCCTACTCCTCCTACACCTAGTATTAGTACACCATTACCGTCTCCGCCTCGTCATGACGATGTACCTAGGAAGGAACCTTCAACATCTCAACCTTTACCTACACCTTTACCTACACCTTCACCTTCACCAACCAAACCCAATATCCCTTATCCTTCTCGCTTAGGCAAGACCAACGAGCTAACCAAGAATGACTGTCAAGTGTCAAGCTATATGAAGATGCTCTCTCAAGTGAACATCAACATTAGCCTTGTTGAAGCACTTGTCCACATGCCGAAATTTGTTAAAGCATTTAAGGAATTGCTTAACAAGAAGGAGAAGCTGATTGAGCTCGCCAACACACGCTTAAATGAAAACTGCTCTGCAGTTATTCTTAAAGAACTTCCGGAAAAGCTTGGAGATCCCGGTCGTTTTGTGTTGCCTTGCATTTTCAACAAAACTGAAGAATTTACTGCCCTTGCTGATCTCGGGGCCAGTATTAATCTTATTCCTTTGAGTGTTTGGAGAACACTATCATTACCCGACCTTACTCCAACGAAGATGATTCTTGAGCTTGCTAATCGCACTCTCGCTTACCCCGTTGGTATTGTCGAAGATGTGTTCATTAAAGTTGGCACATTTACTTTCCCGGTCGACTTTGTCGTTGTTGATTATGAAATGGACCCTCGTATTCCTTTAATACTTGGTCGGCCATTCTTGAGAACCGGACGAGCTTTAGTTGATGTGGCCGAGGGTGAGTTAATCTTAAGAGTCGGGGATGATGCACAAGTGTTCAAAATGGGGAAGCTTACAAGCAAATCCTTTGGACGAGAATCAGTGAATATGATTAATGTGCTTGATGACTTTGTTGTCTACAACAATCCTCTATTCGATTCTTGCATTGATAATCTACTTTTTCAAGATGATGTGGATGATTCTCTCTCCAATTTGGAACCTTCTCCCATTTATGATTCTCCACCGATCTTTGATGCTTATGATGATGAATCTAGCTCAGATTTGGATGATTTTGATGACCTTACTTCTGAGTATCCCGATCTGCCCACATATGATGATTTTGATGAGGCCGATACTCTTTCGAGTGATTCTTCACATGATGAAGATCCTCTGCCATCACTTGATCCTACTTTGGATGATTACTCATTTGAGGAAGACTTCTCTACGTTTCTCAACACGTACTTCCCTCATGAGAGTGATGCACCTCCTTTGGACTTTGAAGATTATCGTCTTGATCCTACTTTGGATTTGAAGAACATTCTTTCAAAGGAGAAGAAACCGGTCGACACCAATATCCGCAACACATATGATTTAACACCTCTGTGTCCCCCTTTTGAGGACGAGGTTGTGCATTTTCGTCGCGGATCATCTTCACACTCTGCTGAGCCTGAGTGTTATTTTCCCCTAAAGGAAAAGGTGTTCGACCCCGGTACTGATATTCTGCAGCCATCTCAGTATCCACCTGATGAAATAAAAGGAAATATCTTTGGAACTTATGGAAATCTGCTTGCACCACTTCACCCTTGCTTCCACCGTGCTCCATCGCTGCTTAAGGGAACCTTGCCTACTCTTCTTTGGCTTGCCTTGTTCGCCTTAAGCTTGTGCTATTTGATGGACGAAAACTATGTCTTTGATCCCGGTGGATATGTTTCATGCTTCTTCCTATGGTAATCAAGGTCGAGTCAGGATCACAACTCGGTAATAAAAAATCAAGCGCTTTTTGGGAGGCAACCCATGTATCTATCTTTTCGCTTTCTTTATCCTAAGTGTAGGGAGACCCGTTGGTGTTTGCTCTCTCCTCTCTTCTTATGCAGGGATTCGAGCTTCAAAGATCCACTCTTGATGATTCTTGACGACCCGTGATTCCGTGTTCCCTTCTTCCCGGTTCTATCCTAAACTCTTTTCGATTCACTGTTTTATATTTTCTCAATATTAAAATAGGAATCTCTTTAGTTGTCTCTTCCTTAGCGAGATTTAAACAAAGTGCACAATGTCCTAAGTGTAGGGGAGTTTACTCCCACATGCTTAAACATTGAGGACAATGTTTATATTAAGTGTAGGGGGACTTCTATCGAAGTTAAGTGGCCTTTTCCTTGTATTTGTCCTTATTTTAACCGGAAAATCAATTTTTTCGACATTTTTCAAAATTTTTGATCTATTTTGGCCTATTAGTTTTCCCTTTGTATAGTTATTTTCTCTCTTTGCTAGAATGAATCTTTAATAAAGTGGTTTTAATTTTCAAACGTTGTGAATCTTTTGACTCAACCCGAGTTTACTTATCTTAGTTTACTCTAGCTAGTATCCGTAACGTGTTTAAGTCAAGTTTTTCTAGGCTTTTATATAGGGAGCTATAAAACGCGAAAGTCTTAACTCTCACGGGTTAAGAACAAGAAATTTTCGCAAGTTCCTATAATTGATCCTAGAGAGTTGTTTATCAAGGGAACTTTAAAATGCGATTTCTAAACTTGAAAGAGTCTAAGAATTGCAAGATCCTATAGGCGACTCGAATACCCAAAACTTTGATTTAATAGGCTAAGCATCCACGAGTCTCATTCCTTGAGATTTTAAACTGTGGAGAACGAGAGATGATAGAGAAAATTATAAGTTTGGTATTCTTTCAGGAATTTATGTGAGTTAATTATAAGCCTATTCTCCCATCGCTTGCTAATAAATTTATCTGCAATAAATAAGGTTGTACGATTTGAAAAGTTACTTAGCTTCTAGCCCAAGATCATTTAAAAGTTGCTCGGTATGGATTAGAGTTCATAGCCAAGGCATAACTTATTGAAGCGGGATGCGAAGATTGGCGAGTCCGAAAAGGCCCTAACAAGGCATGAGGGCTACATTTTGTTGCTAAAGATCCAATGTGATGTGAAGAATCATTTATCGAAAATCAATATGAAGGATCGAGACACACGACGAAAAGCAAAAACTCCCCAAAAGTCATGGAGAAGTGTATCCGAAAAGACCCTAGCAAGGTATGAGGATAAATAGATCCAAGTCATAAAAGGAGGCGGATCGTTGTAAATCAAAGTCCAAAATAAAGATTGGAGAAAAATGAAGAAGTCGTGGTCCAAGTAAGAATCTCTCAAAACTTCAAGTGAAGAAATTCCTATTGTGAAGAGAAGACCATTATTTCATGAACGTCTCTCAAGGTTTGAAGTATGAAGTCACTGCCAAATATCGGTCCGGGAAAGGTCTCAAATCGCGAAGCGAGTTATGCCAAGATATGAACTTTATGAGGTCCCGAGAAACAGTTTTAAAAGATTTTGTCCTTTAGCTAACTATAGATTAAATCGTTCACTTTATTTTCGGACTAAATAACTATCGAAATAAGTCAAAAAGGCATCCTAGTGATCATTCAAGACAGCAATAAAATATAAGAGATACACCTAGGAATAAGGGAGTCTAAGTGAGTAATTGGCCCACATGAGTTCGTGATAGTTTGCTAACTTATAATAACAATGATCTCGTTTTTAAGCTTGGTTTGGAGAAAGTGAAAACTTGAGGATGATGATTATTCATGACATTTCCAAAACCCAAGGTATGTTTTTGATTTCTTTACTTTGAATGTTTATAGTTTTCTATCTCTTTAATAAAGGCCATTATGGATTGATTGTGATGAAAAATGTAAACGTGCTTTGTAACTAATGCATTGCATGAGGATATTGCAATGGTCAAGTGTAGGGGACTTGCTAGGTGTGTAAACACCCATCCTTTTTACCACTTAATTACAATAATAACCGGGCCAAAACGTGTATTTTATGTCATTTATGTCGGAATTATGCGTGGTTTGTGTTTTTGTTGTGATTTAGGACGAAATTGTGAAAAGGGGAGAAAACACGGGCATTTACGGGCTTTTATTGAAGAAAAATATGAAAGACGAGGTCAAGAAGTCAAGAGTGCAAAAAGAACGGAAGTCCAAGACCAATTCTGAAGATTTATCGAAGAAAAAGTCAAAAGACGAAAGTTTACTAAAAGCCGAAGAACTCAAGTCTTATTTATTGAAGAATTTAAAAGACGAGTTTAAAGAAATCCCAAGCCAAAAGTCATTAAAGT
The DNA here is from genome assembly GCA_025667525.1 of Glebionis coronaria. Lineage (NCBI taxonomy): Eukaryota > Viridiplantae > Streptophyta > Magnoliopsida > Asterales > Asteraceae > Glebionis > Glebionis coronaria. The sequence goes on along the minus strand of CM046882.1, from coordinate 187,037,056 downwards.
CCAAGATTAACAAAAGATTAAGAAGGGAAGGACTTAATGGTGCAATTAAGAAGAAATGAAGGAGGGGAGGAAGCTTCCTACGCATTCCTTAATCCTCCCCTATATATAGTCATTAGGATTCATCTTTTCATTTTTGTTGGCTAGAGTGACACTAGTTCTTCCATTTTATTTACTTGTACATTTACTTTATTGCACTTTAATTACCTTGTCTTGCACCTTATTTTCCAAGTAAGTTACTTTTATTTTTTATTGCACCTTTAATTTTTTTGTTTTAATCTCTCATTCTACCTTTCTTTCTCTTCTTTAATCTTTGTTTACATGCTTATTGTCTTGCTTATTTGATTAAAGGTTATGTTTTTATGCTTTTGATTGTTTTGGATCATTGATTTTTATAGCTTATTTGTGTTTATCTTCAAGTTTCTTAAGTTTTTATAAAAGTTATTTTTATATAAAAGTTTGTTTTCGTAAACTTTGTTTCATTTTGTGTTTTTAAAAGTCTTTAAATTGTAGCTTATTAGCTTTTTCTTACATGTATTTGCTTAGGATTTTAGTCTAGTGCTTATTTGCATTATAGCTTATTAGTTTAGCTTATTTTTGGTTCTCTTTACTGTATTCCGATTTACCAGTCGGAAAGGGGTTTTGTATTCCGACCAGCACTTCTTTGCTTGGTCGGAAAAGGGTTTGCAACATTCCGATAGGTGGTGTCTAGTGGTATTCCGATCAGATTAAGTGACAGCATTCCGATCAGGAGTCTACTCTTCATTCCGATCAAGAGGTAAGTTATCATTCCGATCAAGGGCGAGCTTGGTATTCCGATCAGGATAGGTGACAGCATTCCGATTGAAATTCCGATCATCATTCCGATCTGGGTGATAATTAGTATTCTGATTGGTCGTGTGGTGACAGCATTCCAGCCAAGGGGTATTCCGATTATCATTCCGATCTGAAAGGTAAGTGCATTCCGACGAGGCCATATTCCGATTGGAAGGGTAGTACATTCTGATTGTGTTCCAATCGGAATACATTCCGATTAGGTTTGTTTTTCATATTTTGTCTTGTTTAATTTTTAGGTTCTCATTTTTATACTTTGTCATATTTTAATTCTCGTCACGCTTTAACTTTAAGTCACTTAATTTCTCGTTATTTTACTTTTCAAAGTTTTTAAATATTGCACCATTTACTTTTAATTAGACTTATATTTATTTTAACGCCTTTTATTTTACACGTCATTTACTTTTAAGTCTTTGCACATTTTAATTTTAAAGCAACCAAAAATATTCTTTTTCACTAGAAACAACTGAGTCGCATTTTGAACCAATAATCAATTCGTTAAGATACCGAGAAATGAACTTTTCAACTATCAAAATCTGTTCATTAAAACAACCACTAGAACGATAATCTTTTTACCTGGCCAAAAGCCGTGTATCATATACTCATACTTATAGGTTTCAAAGTATTGTTTGAAAGATTTTTGTATAATGAGTATGTCATAAGATTGATACTCGTGCCTAGATCGGCCAAGGCGTGACATTCAACATTTTTGGCTAGAATGCATGGTATGAGAAAGCTTCCCGGATCTCCGAGCTTTGGTGTAAGTTTGCTTTGCAAGGCTGCAGAACATTCTTCATTCAGAAACGCAACAGAGATTTGCTCTGTCTTACTATGGTTGCTCACAAGATCTTTGAGGAATTTCCTATAGTTGGGCATGCCGGTTAAGATATCAACAAGGGGAACGTTGATCTTAACTTCTTTGATCATCTTAAGAAATTTGGCATTATGAGCCTCCATCTTTTCCTTTCGTAGGCGTTGAGGATATGGAATTTTGGGTGTATACGCCTTTGGTTTTGGTGTTGGAATGGGTGTGGTTTGTTTTGGTTTGGGTTTGGAAGGAAGAACAGTTTCTTCCTTCTCTGGATCATCGGCTTCATCTTCACTTTCATCGGCGAAAGTGGGAGCATTGGTGTTTGGGTTTTGTGGTGGATCATAACTCAGCCCACTCCTTGTGAATACGACATTCACATGTTCATTACGGGAGGAGGGTGGGCGGTATGGTTTATCCATAGATGGTTTTGGGTTTATTTAAGTGTTGCTTGGCAACAAACCACTTGGTCGATTGGCTAATTGGTCGGTGATTCGACTGATCTTGGTTTCGAGATCACTAATAGTGGGGGTGTGGTGTCTTTGTCCTCTTTCAACGTTGGCTTTGAGATCGAAGAATTGGTTCTTAATGAACGTGTTTGTTGATTTTTGAGATTCTATGAAGCTAACAACGTTTTTTCTAAGTTCGATTCTTCGAGTTTCTTCTCGTTTTATGGAACGGAATTATCGTTCTCACGAGGTTGTGAGTTATGATTTTCGTTTTTGGGTACTCTCGCCAAATGCCAGGGTTTCTACCGTAGTAGTTACCTCGATAACCACCTACTCGATATCCTTGGGCGTAGTTTGCTTCTTGCGATGGTTCTCTTATTGGTGTGTCATCACACTCCGTAGATGGGTGTGGTCCTCCACAAAGAGTACATTCGCCTCGCATCTCTTTCATTTCGTCTTGGATAGTTTTGAATTACGAGTCGAATTTAGATGTGAGAGCGTCCATCTTTTCCATGAGTTTAGAATTTTCGCTACTTTCAATGAAAGCAACGCTTTTTTTGAAAGGTTTGGAACGGTTATGTAAAACCCTTATTTAAATCAGGAAATGTAAATACAAGATTTATTTAATTAAGCTAATTACGTAGAAATTATTGACGAAAATAATCACGTGAAGAGTTAAATGAAAATAACAAGTAATCCATACTATAAGTTTTAAAAAAATATATATATATAAATAAATAAAAGGGAAGTGAAGGGGGCCGGTTTTAAAGAAAAAAAAAGGGGATTATGGGCTTTAGCCCATTTTAGGTTACTCAAATAAATCAAACGGGAGTCTTTCTCCCATAAGAGTTGACAAAAAAAAGACAAATAAATTAGGGTTGTGTGGTTTTTGTATGCCGTCGGCTGAGATCAAATAAAAGGGGGGAAGACGAAGCTTATTTTGCTGTTTCTATTCGTGGTTATTAGTTATCATCCCAAGGCCATTGCATAATCGGTAAAACATCTTTAATCCTCTTTTCTTTTCCTTTGATCCACGAATCTATCTGGGTTATAGCAAGAACACGTGATTTTATAAAAATTAAACATGTAATTAATGTAGTGGTGGTCGGGTTTTTGTTGTTTACACGCAAACCGAGACCATTAGGGTCTCGGTGTGTTTCTGTTTTGGCCTAGCCGAGACTACAAGGGTCTCGGTGATGGTCTTTGTGTTGTCAGCAGTAAGCAAAAACAAGCAGGGTGTATTTTTTGCTAGCAGTGGGTACTTGGGCTAAGCAGGGGGAACCGACGCAGGTCGGTGGGAAGTTTGTATGCAGCAGGGGGAAACCGGCCACTGCCGGTGGGAATCTTGGCCAAAACATTGGCACGACAGCAACTTTAGGCTGTTGGCCGCTGGTCAGAAACCAACAGCTGTCGGCTGTTGGTGTCGTTTTGGGTATTGTTTGATTATTTAGTGCGACCGAGACGGGCGTCTCGGTAGGCTCGGGTTCGGGATACATAGATTTTATAACAACAGACGTATGGTTTAGCATTTTAATAATCAAGTTTTAATTTAATTATTTATAATAAATAATCAAGTTATAAATCATTTTTAATTTAATTTAATTAACATTTATTAGAATAATCATGTTATACTTGTTTATTTATTTAATACTTTGATAATAATTAAATGATTAATTATTCATGAAACCATTTACTAAATTAATTTGGGGAACTTCTAAATTAAGAAACTTTCTACTTTAACGGGATACTTAATATAGTACTACTATAGCGTCAGAAATACGTTGTATCGTAACTAATAGTAGAAAGTTGATACATTAAAATGAATTATTACAAGGTCAGATTTATCAGTTAATATACGTACGGAATTTCAGAAAATGAATAAGTAAATGAAAGGCCAATAAGAACATGAAATTAAATAAGCGAATACCAGTTTACTCATTCACGTCCCTTATTCATGTAGCTCGCGTGAAACCAGAGTAGACTTTCGGTCAGTTGATCTCGGTCAGTTACTGGACACGAGGTACGGATTTCCGTCCTTTCAGTAAGGACTTCTTTTCTATGCATGATTAGGATTCCCCGTCTTCAGCCAAATGTTTTTCCCTAGTATATGTTTAAGTTTATCAGTAATCATATTAATAACTAAATAAATTGCCTGAGCATTATATACAAGCACGACCAGTTTATGTACTAGTTACGGAGGTACCGTAACCACGGCACTAGAGGCACCGGTGTCGTGACTCACATGCAGGAGAGTGATATCCTGCATCGTCCCACTCAGCTCAGCTTGGCCATTTTATCAGTATTATTAGTGGGGCGTATGGATGCATCCTAGGCTTATATGTGTTACAAGTTATCATGGTGAATGTGGTGTGTGCTCTACATCCTTCACATTGGAGCTGATCCCTCCACCCAGCACAGTTATTTAGAGGTCACCCCTCTACAGCATGACGAGGTCACCCCTCCAGTTATTCATGCACGGTTGTTACAACACGTGACCTATATAAGCTCTGGCAAATAAAATACAGTAAATGCATGTTTTCAGAATTTATAGTTATATTTCAGTATCAATATATATGAATCAGTTTTTTTCAGATTATATGCAGAGTTCTACCACATGTTACATATCAGTCTTATAGATTCATTGTTGTCTTCTATTTCATTACTTTCAGTACATTCTTATCATGATATATCCGCCCACTGAGCGTTATGCTCAGCCGTAGTTCTTTTCATGTTTCCAAACGGCAGGTACACAAGGACGATCTTAGGACTTCTAAGAGAGTACGTGCATTTGGATGGGAGCTATCCAGACTCCTTTATTTTTATGCATACATTACGTTACTTTACTTTGGTTGTTTGGACACTGTTTCGTCCTTTTTCTTTCAGTACTTAATCTTTATATTTTGAGCTTACGTTGGACTACCGATGTTTGATTTCCGGTACTTCCATTTGGTCAGTTATGTTTAATACATTGCCTTGCATGCTTTGATGACACGCCATAAATACACGTAACGGTCCATTTATCCAAGTGGGGTGTTACAGGTTATCTTTGGACCAATCTAGTTTTAAGAGAACACGGTCCTCGAGCAATTGATATGCTTCGTTGGGAGTCTTATAGAGAAAGAGTCCACCGCCGTCAAGGATTGCTTGCGTCGGTTCATTGAGACCATGATAGAAGATTTGGATGATGGTTCCTTTTAATAAACCATGTCCATGAAAACTACGAAGTAGGTCTTTCATTCGGTATCAATGAGTGTTTCTTGTGGAAGTCGGGCGAAACCTCGGATTTCTCCCATGAGTCTTTCGTACATGGCGGGTGGAAAGATACGGCTAACAAAAGCGGTTCTCATTTGTTCCCATGTTGCAATGGTACCGGGCGTCGACTCATTATACCAAACTCTTGCATCTTCGGACAGAGATGATGGGAAGAGTTTGAGTTTTATAGCATCTACATTGACGTCGGCTCCATATCGGAACATGCCACATATCTCTATGAATTTGGCTATGTGCTTATGCGGACCTGCCCTTGTACGACCATCAAATTGGAGTTCTTTGATCATTGAAAGGTGATGACCTTTCACGGTGAAGTTTTCTCCAAGCTCAACTTGAACAATAGCAGCCTCGGGGGTAGGTGCTACTACTCGGTTGGCTGCCCACATGGATTGATCGTCGGCCATTGGGAATGGTAGATCGTTAAATTGGTTATAGACGACAAATGCGTCTAAGAGATTATCAAACGGTGGGTTTTTGGTTTTTGGAATTCGGTTTTCAAAAGAAACAAAGGGTTGTTTCTTGCGGTTTCTTTCAAGATTGATGAATATAATGTTCGTGATCGGTGTATGGACTAAGCAATTCTTGACCGGAAAAACGTGTGTTCATTCAAGTCTTGAAGTAATTTTGAAAAAGACTATAAGTAACAAAAATAAAAACAAACAAAAGATTACTAATAGGAAATTAAGTAGATAAGAAATTAAATAAACCAAAAAAAAATAAAAACATAAATTTTTTTTTTACTGTTCACGTTTTTGCCGACGGAAAGATGGGTATGCCGGTTGGAAAAAACTATTATGTGTTGATGTTGCCGGAGGCAGAAGTACTTTGTCGGGCGGCAAAAGTGCTTCTGTGATGAACTTGCCGACGGCAAAACTGACTTGGCTACAAAAATTTGATTTTTTTTTTTTACTTTTTGATTTTTGGGCTTTTTAGCAACAAGAACGCTACAATGGGTTTGATTATAGGATGATTTTGGATCTAAGAACAAAATCAAATCCCCAACAGCGGCGCCAAAAACTTGATGCGTCCGTCGTGGTTGGATTTGGAGAACAAGTTTTAAATTTATAAACACGAATTACCGGATTTACTAAAAACGCACGGGTAAGTATAACCCTTTCGTTTGTGTATAGCTATTATGTGGTAATACCGAGATCGTTCACGGGGATTTGGAAAACCTACGATCATTCAAAAATAAAACTATAATTGTTGATTGTAGCAACTTGTGACAAACAAGTAACAAGTAATATGGTGAGATGAATAATAAGATCAAAAGCAACACTTTGTAAAGACTAGTTTAGGCATCCGTAGTGGTATGATTATGATGATACGTTTACAAATATGATTCTGATAATTAGATGGATAATCCAATCTATTGTTTCCAAAAACTTCAATCCTCGTCAAGACTTTGGTTAAAGAAAACAAGCATTAGATTCAATCACTCAATTCAAGACTTAATCCAATTTCAACACATTTGATTCACGGTCGTTCACGAATTTGCCAACACTTATAATTATGTTTCTTGATAATCAAAACTTCTTAAGAAATGACCAATACAAAAGATAGCCAATCATAGACAAACCGGCTATGACTTGTTGATAGAAATTAACCCTTTCGACCTATGAAATCTTTACCAACAAATTAAGTTTTGATAACAATTGTCACATGAAACATAAGTACTAATGGTTCAAAGGAAAGCTTGACATTGAAATAAACATAAATCACGATCACAACCACTACTTCATACCACAAACATCATCCTACCAAGTGTAGAATGAAATTTAGCTACTCATAACAAACAATGAAATAAACTCTGAAATAATAGTCTTATCAGTCATAATCAAGAGCCTTACAAAGTGGAAATATGTTGCTAATGATTAGGGTAATGATCCCTAAGAGTTTCGTGATGTTAACTTTGCTTTTCGGACTCCAAAAGTAACTTTTCTTGCACCACCTTGCTCAAATCCAGGAATAGGGGTTTGGACAAGGTTGCGAGAGTTATTTTGTGGTTATGAAAGATATTATGAGATGATGTGAAGAGATATTGAAAAGCATATGATTACATGACCCCAAGGGTTTTATTTATAAGCAAAATTGAAGGCATGGAGTGAATGCATGGCTTGGAGCCAAAGACAAATGCTTGGAGCCAAAGGAAGTCTAGAACTTTCTTGTATGTTCTCCATTGAGCTTGCATGAATGTAGACACAAATTATGCCTACACAAATGTGGGTGGCAACTTGAATCCTGCTGGTGGCAACTTCATGCCGAGTGACTTGTATGCTCCTTGGAAATACTTGTTTTTGCACCCGAAATTGATCTTTAAAGGCTTGTAACTTGTACACGGGTCTTGAACTTGACTAGGATTCTCCGTACTCGTACTAATCTCCATATTTGTGTTTTTTATACTCTATTCCTGCAATTGGCTACACAAAGACTTGCAAACACAATTGGGCATAAATATGCACAAAAGTATCATAGATATAACCAATATACATGTACAAAAGTACGGATAACGCTCCCAAAAACATGTTTGATTTGGGCGTTATCAATGCCCTAGGTAAGTTTAATGCAAAAGGTGATGAAGGGTATTTTGTGGGTTATTCTATGAATAGCAGAGGGTACATGGTTTACAACAAGAAGGAAAAACGCATTCTTGAAAAGGTGCATGTTAAGTTCTTAGAAAATAAGCCTAGTGATCCTGAGAATGGACCAGATTGGTTGTTTGATTTGGAACCATTATCTAGGACCTTGAGTTGTATGACTATTACTAACCCAGACATTGTGAAGAAGGATTCGAATGTTTTGGAATAACCTATTGTTTAAATTTCAGGTAAACAGGTTGCTAAGGAAGAAGGATCACATGTAGTTGAGCCAACCCCATACTTGATTGTGTTACCATTCCTATATGGATTGATGGGTTTGTGCAAGCATATGTTGCTGCTGGAAAGGAGGAAGAAGGGCCACAAGAAAAACCAGTTGATGAAACTATGCATGCATCTTCATCCGCTGACAAAGCCAATTCAAACGCTGACACGTTGAATTCAGCCGCTGACAGTCTGTTTGGAAATTTATTCTCTTCCTAGAACAGAAATATTTTTGAACATGGTGAAGCTATCACACCCAATGAAGGTGTCAGCATCATCAATTCAGACACTGATAATGATTCTCCTAGATCTAATGGGGATGATAGTGGTGATGAGTGGGACAATGTAATTTTGTATTCCACTGTTCAACATTCTACATTATTTGGAGAGGGCACTTCTACTCAATTGGCAAAGATTCATCCTTCCCACCAGTTCAAACCAGAAAGCAACATTTGAAGAACTCCAAAGAAGGGTTCATTGCAAACATCCACAAGAAGGAAGATACCCCTCTTGTGAAAGCATCTTTATTTTCCCGCTTTCTGTCTCAAAAGGAAACCTAAGAAGATTTTTGAAGCTCTTAAAGAACCAAGATGGGTAGAAGCAATGCATGATGAGCTTCACTAGTTTGCAATTCAAGATGATTGTCCTAGGTATGTCAGACCTATTGGGACACGTTGGGTTCTAAGGAATAAGAAGGATGAAAGAGGGATTGTGGTCAGGAATAAGGTATGTTTAGTTGCTCAGGGCTATACACAAGAAGCAGGGATAGACTATGAAGAGGCTTTTGCACATGTTGCAATAATTGAAGCAATAAGGATTTTCCTAGCCTATGATTCTTGCATGGGTTTCATAGTTTATCAAATGGATGTGAAGAGTGCTTTCTTATATGGCACAATTGAGGAGTAAGTATATGTGATGCAACCTCCAGGTTTTGAAGATTCAGAGCATCCAGACAAGGTGTATAGAGTCAAGAAAGCAATGTATGGACTTCATCAAGCCCCAAGAGCATGGTATGGTACATTATCCACTTATCTTGTGGAAAATGGGTTTAATAGGGGCACCATAGATCAGACACTATTTACCGAGAAGATTGGCAAGGATTTTCTTCTTGTCCAGGTCTATGTGGATGATATTATCTTTGGATCATCAAATTAAAAGATGAGTGAAGACTTTTCCAAACTCATGATAGACAAATTCAAGATGAGTGCTATGGGAGAGATGAACTTCTTTCTAGATTTACAAGTACAACAGAAGGAAGATGGTATCTTTATCTCTCAAGACAAATATGTGGCTGAGATCTTGAAGAAGTTTGGTTTTTCTCCTCATGAAAAACGGGCTAGCACACCCATGGATAGAGAACACCCTTGGGGAAAGATTGGAGATGGAAAAGATGTTGATGTCAGGCATTATAGATCAATGATTGGTTCATTGATGTATCTTACAGCCTCTAGACCTGGCATCATGTTTGTTGTGTGTGCATGTGCACGCCATCAAGTGACTCTCAAAGAATGTCATCTTCATGCTCTTAAGAGGATCTTTAGATACCTTAGGTGCTATCCTATTTTGATATTATGGTATCCTAAATATTCTCCATTGGAGCTTATTGGCTATTCAGACAGTGACTATGGAGGTGATAAGTTTGATAGGAAATCCACAACTGGTAGATGTCAATTTCTTGGGAGCAGACTCATATGTTGGCAATGCAAGAAACAAACAGTGGTGGCAAACTCTACAACTGAAGTAGAATATGTGGCTGCAGCTGGTTATCGTGGACAAGTTCTATGGTTACAAAACTAGCTGTTGGACTATGGGTATAATTTTATGCATAACAATATTTTTGTAGACAATAATAGTACATTGTGCATCATTAAGAATCCTGTACATCATTCTAAAACTAAACACATAGAAATTAGGCATCATTTTATAAGAGATTCTTTTGAAAAAGGATTAATACATCCAGATAGGGTAGACACAGAAGAAAATGTAGCTGATCTTTTAACTAAACCTTTTGATGTGGGGAGGTTTCAGTACTTGGTAACAAGTATTGGAATGATCAATCTCACCTAAATGTGTTTTTGAAATCATTGTATAGTATGTACAGGACGTGCACTATTATTTGTCTTTGTAAAGTATTAGATTTTCCACTTTATTTTCTAACGCCGACAGAGGTTATTTGGACGTTGATAAGTGTAAAATGGTCGCTGACAACAACATGTTACTATTGTGGTTTTTGATCTAATCATGCATGCATTATGAGCATTGTACCATTGGATACAGAGTTGCTCATGGATCTTTGGAGCTTACAAGGAATGTGTCAAAGTTTATTTATGATGGTTGGAATGTTTACATTCTTATCTTGAAATAAATTTTTGTCATATACTTTTTATTTTACAACTATGTTTATCCTAGTTTAAGGGTAGGTTTAGGACACCTTTAGGATTTTGGGTATTCTTAGAATACTCTTATTACAATTCTAGATTGTGTCCACTGGTGAGTAAGAATTGTAATTTCTAGTTCTTGAGGCACATTAGCATGCAAAGTTGATATACTATGCATGTTGCCAAGACGTTTATCCTAGAATTGGGATTGGTCGGTTGGGAGACTTGGTATAACTTTTAATTGGGCTTACCTGGGAGGTTAGAAAGAGTTTATATGAGATTTCTTCACTGTTAATAACTTTGGTTAGCAAGGGACACTTGAGGACAATTATGTCTATCTTGCTTATGCAAGTGTGCATGATTGGACAGTGCTTGTCACCCTATAGTGGTTTTCAGTATTAGAGTTATCTTCACTAGGGTAAACTTCTTTTCTAAGGTCTTTTTATTTTATTTTATTATTTTTATTTTTGGCCGCTGACATAGTTTACATCCAACGCTGATAAGACCAACTTAAACGCAGACATGGCAAAATTTCAACGCTGACAAGAATATAGCCATTTGATACAAGAGATTTTCATTGGGTTCTAGATAAGTTCTCTCGGTATCTCCTCGAATTGATCACAGCTCTGAGTGGAATGATTTGTTCTTGGTTAATAAAAAGGTGTTGGTTTGTTTATCTATTTTAAACTAATAGCAAATATATGTAAGTGGCGTGAGTAAATTATAAGCTTTGAAAGATTAAACTAAATTGACGAGTTAAAAATAAAAGCTTGAAAATGTAAAGAAAAGATTGCGAAAATACTTTGAAAACTCAACTAAATTAAAATTTAAAACTTTATAAAACTTTAAATCTTAGTGCATCGGAATATAAGAAATGCAAAGCTGTCGGAATGTCAAAATCATAACCATCGGAATACAATTAAAATGATCCATCAGAATATTTCAAGTGAAGGTCCATCGGAAACTCAAGTACACTTCTATCGGAATATGGTCTATCTCAAAGTGCATCTATCGGAATGTGCCAGATCGGAAAGTCAGATCGGAATGATGTAAACTAAAAATGGGCAGAGTTTCGACTTAAAAAGGACCTTAGTCCCGTCGGAATGTGCGATCGTAATAAGCGATCGCAATCCAGATCGGAATAAGGGGTAAGATTCAACCGATCGCAAAGTAAAATCCTTTAGGGTTATTGCGATCTAACCAGTGACACCGTCGGAATGTGTATAAACCCTAGTATTGCGATAGAAGCTCAAATCAATCCGAAAATGGTGAAAAGCTGAAACTTCAATAAGCACATACAATAAACTATTTTAACCGGCACTTAATCACTTCAAAAAGATTAAATTTGACGACTTTTGAAAACGTAAATCATGAACTTTATGAAAGGAACTTTTGAATGACTAAAACCTTGATGAAATCCGAAAACCAATAGGCTAAAACAAAAATAAGCCAATAAGCATCAAGAGCCTATAGCTTATACGTGTATGAGCTTTAGAAGAAACAAGAAAGATTAAAGTTTGATCACGAATTCATCCAATAATCCAAACCGTATGAAATTAAACAATCGGATCAAGGATTTAGGTAAACTAAGAAAAGTATAAGAAGATTAAAGAACTTAAAAGCTTAACTTGAATTAGAGTAATGAAATCCAAAATACAAAAATTAAAGAAAGCTTAAATTTAAAAGATGAAAACAAAGAAAAATTTAGTGAGAGAAAGTTGGGAACTTTCTCTCTCTAAAACTAGAGAAAAAATGAAAAAAATGAAAAACTAAGACTAACTAAGTGCCTCCAAATGGTGAAATGAAGTCCTATTTATAGGCGTGTGATTACGGGCTTGTGAATGGGCTTTGGTTTTGGGCTTCTTTTCTTCTTTCTTCTTTAGTCTTTACGTTTCTTTAAATAAACGCTTCCGACTTTGGATTTTGAGAAGTGTCGGTGAATAATTCCAACTCGTCTTATAATCTTTTGTTTAATAGACTCGAGCTCTTCGACATATATAAATCTTCCATCTTTGGCTCTATTCTTCGATAAATCTTCAAATAGGCACAATGACTTCAAATCTTTTGCATCTCTTGGACAATAGACTTCGTCTTGAGTCTTTTTCTTCGATAAAAACCCGTGCAATCCCATGTTTTCTTCAATATTCATCCGGTTGACTCTGAAAACATAATAAACACAAAAACCACGCATAATTCCAAACAAATGATATTAAATACGTGTTTTGGTCTTGTTTTAGACAGAAGTAAGTGGTAAAAGGATGGGTGTTTTCACACCTATCAAATCCCCTACACTTAACCATTGCCATGCCCTCATGCAATGCTTAGTGATAAAGCAAATTTACACTTTTCTCATAATCAATCAACCTTGGCCTTATTAAAATATTACTGAACAAAAATTAAAGCACTAAGAGAAATTAAAACTTTAAAGTAATTAAAAGGATAGAAAACCATTTTCACTCGAAAATAGCTATATGGAGATAACTTGCAGAGAGATCAAGGACTTACATTAGGGCTTCAGTGCTGCGAAGATTTATCATCCTCAAGTTTCACGTTCCCCAAACTAAGCTTAAAAACGAGATCATTGTTATTATAAGTTAGCAAATCAAACACTTGCACACATAGCTTAATTAAATGCTTAAACTCCCTTATTCCTAGGTGTATCTCTTATATTTTATTTTTGTCTTAGAATGATCATGAAGATGCATTTTTGGACTTATTTCGATAGTTTATTAGGCTGAAAGCAAAGTAGGACGATTTGATCAATAGTTAGCTAAAGGACAAAATCTCTTAAAACTGCTTCTCGGGATATCAAAAAGTTCATATCTTGGCATAACTTGGTTCACGATTTGAGACCTTTCTCGGGCCGATATTTGGCATGTACTTCATACTTCATATCTTCGAGAGACGTTCTTGAGATAATGGTCTTCTCTTCGTTATAGAGTTACTTCACTTGGAGACTTTTGAGGGGTACTCCAACTTTGTTGACCACGACTTCATGATTATTTCTTCAATCTCTAATTGGGATTTTGAGATACAACGATCCGCCTCCTTTTCGGACTTGGGTCTATTTATCCTCATACCTTGTTAGGGTCTTTTTGGATAGACTTCTCCATGATCTTTATGGGAGTTGATTGCTTTTCGTTGTGAGTCTCGATCCTTCATATTGATTTTGGGAATAATGCTTTTCACATCACTTTGGATCTTCAGCAATAAAATGGAATCCTCATGCCTTGTTAGGGCCTTTTCGGACTCGTCAATCTTCGCACCCCACTTCATAAGTTATGCCTTGGCTATGAACTCTTATCATTACCGAGCAACTTTTAAACGATCTTGGGCTAGAAGCTAAGTAACTTTTCAAATCGTACGACCTTACTTATTGCAGATAATTGATTAGCAAGTGATGGGAGAATAGGCAAATAATTACACCACGTGAGCTTGCGCAAGAATACCGACTTATAATTGACTCTATCATTTCTCGTTCTCCACAATTTAAAATCTCAAGTAATGAGACTCGTGGATGCTTAGCCTAATAAACCAATTAAGGTCTACATGGTTAAGGATACTAGCTAGAATAAACTTAGATAAGTCTATTCGGGTTGAGTCAAAATAATCGCAACGGGCCTAATACGTCAAAGACTTCTAAACTAGCTACACCACTTTACGAATATTATTGCGGGGCATATACATATGAAAGCAACGATAAAAATTTAGAAATTACGACTACATGGCCAAAGTTAATTAAAAATTTGAAAAATGTTGCAAAAGATGATTTTCAGGTTAAATGAAGGCATTTTCATGGAAAAGTCCACTTAAACTTCGATAGAAGTCCCCCTACACTTAAGATCAACATTGTCCTCAATGTTTAAGCATGTGGGAAAAGTCTCCCCTACACTTATGACATTGTGCACGTTGGTTAAATCAAGCTAAGGAAGAGACGACGAACGTAATCAATTTCAAATGTGAGAATGAAGAAAATTGAATCACGATAGTTGAGAGATAGAACCGGATTTCGGATAACACAGGAGCACGGTTCTTCAAAGGTTCCAAAAGTGCATTCATCCCTGTAATCACATCACCACACAAACACCTATAGAGGTCCCCCTAAACTTAGGAGGTTAAAATAGAAAAGGATAGATACTCGGGCTGCCTCCCGAGGAGCACTTGTTTTTTATAACCGAGTCACGAGCCTGACTCGACCCAAAATTAGTTCATGGGGAACGTGGTGAGGGATGGAATCATCTCCTGAGAGATGTCCTCACCAAAGTACAACTTCACTCGTTGGCCATGCACCTTAAAATTAGGTCCATTAGGTTGAGCGAGCTCGAGAGTACCATATGGAAAAATTTGGCCAATGGTGTATGGGCCGGACCAACGAGATTTCAGCTTGCCTGAAAAGATTTTCAAATGAGAGTTAAAGAGCAAAACTTTGTCTCCAACTTGGAACTCTCGGTTCTTAATCTTAGAGTCGTGAATGAGCTTAGTCTTTTCCTTATAGATCAAATAATTTTCATAAGCCTCATTACGGAGTTCATTGAGCTCATTGAGTTGGATCTTGCGTAGGTCACCGGCTTTGTTGATATCAAAATTAGCCCACTTCAAGGCCCAGTAAGGCTTGTGCTCCAACTCAATGGGGAGGTGGCATGCCTTTCCGTACACGAGACGATATGGTGTACAACCAATCGGAGTCTTGTATGTGGTACGAAAAGCCCACAAAGCATCATCAAGTTTATCAGCCCATGAGGCACGATGCTCTCCCACGGTTCTTTCAAGAATTCGCTTTAATCCTCGGTTGGATATTTCAGCCTGGCCATTAGTTTGTGGGTGGTACGCGGTGGACAGACGATGATTGACACCATACTTAACCATGACTCTTGCAAATTGGTCATTGCAAAAATGAGTCCCGCGATCACTAATAATGACACGAGGCACACCGAATCTAGCAAATAGCGACTTCAAAAAGTTACAAACCACCCTTGCGTCATTAGTAGGTAAAGCTTTGGCTTCAACCCACTTTGAAACGTAGTCAACGGCTACAAGGATGTATTTGTTTCCTTTAGAGGAAAGGAATGGCCCCATAAAGTCGATACCCCAAACATCAAAGATTTCACATTCTTGAATGAAATTCTGAGGCATCTCATCTTTATGTGTGATCTTGCCTTGTTTTTGGCAAGCATCACATCGTTTAACCATCGCGTGAGCATCATGGTAAATGGTGGGCCAATAAAATCCCGAGTCAAACACTTTTTTGGCGGTGTAGTTGGGACCAAAGTCACCACCGGTGGGTCCTTTGTGGCAAGCGTCAAGGATTTCTAAAGCTGCCGGTCCATCAACACATCGGCGAATAATCAAATCAGCACATTGTTTGAATAGATACGGGTCATCCCAAAAGTAAGTCTTAATGTCTTTGAAGAACTTCTTCTTTTGTTGGGATGTTAACCCGTCAACGAGAATTCCACCCGCCAAGTAGTTTGCAATGTCCGCAAACCACGGGGTTTCATCAGAAGTCGAGTTGATAGACATTAAGGTCTCCAGGGGAAAAGAATCATTGATTTCTTTGTTCGGATGATCCCCTTGGTAAAGATCCTCAAGTCTACTGAGATGATCCGCGGCTAGGTTTTCAGCTCCTTTTTTATCGCGAATTTCGATTTTAAATTCTTGGAGTAGCAAAACCCAGCGAAGAAGTCTTGGTTTGGAATCCTGTTTAGTTAACAAGTACTTCAACGCGGAATGGTCCGTATACACGATTGTGGTGGAAAGGACAAGATAGGGGCGGAACTTTTCAAAGGCATAGACAACAGCTAAAACCTCTTTTTCGGTTGTCGTGTAATGCAATTGAGCCCCAGTCATTGTCTTGCTAGCGTAGTGGATTGGTTGGAAGTTTTTATTCACTCTTTGGGCCAAAACCGCTCCAATAGCAAAGTCGCTAGCATCGCACATCAACTCAAAGGGAAGCTCCCAATTAGGGGTAACCAAGACGGGTGCCTTAGTTAGCTTATCCTTAAGCAAGTTGAAGGCTTCAAGACACTCTTTGGAAAAGATAAAAGGAGTATCTTTTTCCAAGAGGTGGGTCATCGGGCGAGCGATTTGAGAAAAATCTTTGATAAATCGACGGTAAAAGCCCGCATGACCGAGAAAACTTCTCACACCCTTCACGGTTGAAGGTGGAGGCAACTTAGCGATAACATCGACTTTAGCACGTTCTACTTCAAGACCGGCTTTGGAGATCTTGTGTCCTAGCACGATGCCCTCTTTTACCATGAAATGGCATTTTTCCCAATTAAGAACAAGGCGAGTGTCTTCACACCGCTTAAACATACGTTCTAAATTGGCAAGGCAAGCAGAGAAAGAATCGCCATAAACCGAGAAATCATCCATGAATACTTCCATAGTGTCTTCCACCATGTCATGGAATATAGCCATCATACACCGTTGGAACGTCCCAGGAGCATTGCATAAACCAAAAGGCATGCGTTTGTAAGCAAATGTTCCGTAGGGAAAAGTGAATGTGGTCTTTTCTTGGTCCTTGGGATCGATGGGAATTTGAAATTACCCGGAGAAACCGTCTAAAAAGAAGTAATAGTCATTACCAGCTAGACGCTCGAGCATTTGATCCATGAAGGGAAGAGGAAAGTGATCTTTTCTCGTGCCATCATTGAGCTTGTGATAATCAATACAAACTCTCCACCCAGTAACGAGACGAGTGGGAATCAACTCGTTGTGTTCATTGGAAACAACGGTTATTCCGCCCTTCTTGGGCACACAATGGACGGGACTTACCCACGGCGAATCCGAAATAGGGTAGATCAAGCCGGCATCTAGAAGTTTGATAACCTCTTGTTTGATGACGTCATGAATGCGAGGATTAACCCTTCTTTGGCTCTGGATTGCGGGTTTAAATTCATCTTCCATGAGAATCTTGTGAGTACAAAAGTGTGGATCAATTCCGCGGATATCGGAAATTTTCCAAGCAATTGCCTTCTTATGATCTTTAAGCACGGCGATGAGGCGAGATTTCTCTTCTTCTTTCAAGTCCTTAGCAATGATGACGGGAAACTTCTTGTGTTCTTCAAGGAACACGTACTCGAGATGGGGCGGCAACTCCTTAAGTTCTAAATCCGGAGGATTTTCGATGGGAGGCGTTTTCAAAGTCGGTGCATCGATAGCAATAACCTTGGGAGATGGTGGAGCAATTATGTCTTCTTTAAGAAGGTTCTCAATGAGGCGGAGATCTTCATCCCAATTGGTGGTAGAATCGTCATTAGCTAAGTTCACATCTCCCATGGTGGCTTCCAAATCTTTCCAAAGGAAATCACTTTCTCCAAATAGAGATAGTGATGAATCGAGAGAGGAAACGGTCTCAACATTGGGAAGAGAGGTAGGAATACTTTTGCAAGCATCTTTGAAGTGTTCTTCACAAGCCTCATCAAGAACGTCAATACAATTAACACTCTTGTTAGAATAAGGCTGTTTAGACAACTTTCCCATGTTGAAAACGATTTTATCGTCACCCACTCTCATGATAAGCTCATCGGCTTCAACATCGATGAGAGTGCGACCGGTCCTCAGGAATGGACGACCAACAATTAATGGCACACGAGGGTCCATCTCGTAGTCGACGACGACAAAATCGGCAGGAAAAGTGAATTTGTCGACTCCTACAAAGACGTCTTCGGCTATCCCCACTGGATAAGCAACCGTACGGTTGGCTAATTCCAAATTCATTTTGGTGGGGACTAGCTCAGGGAGAGATAATTGCTTCCAAACGCTTAGAGGCATTAGATTAATACTGGCACCTAGATCGTCTAGGGCCATGCAATTCTCTACTCCCGGGAAGTTACAAGGGATTAAGAAACGACCTGGATCACCAAGCTTGGTTGGCAATTTCCTTAAGAGCACTGCAGAGCAATTCTCATTAAGTTGGGTGTTAGCAATATCAAGAAGCTTCTCCTTGTCGCTAAGAAGATCTTTGAACATTTTTGCGTACCTAGGCATGTGAGCGAGAACCTCAGCGAAGGAGATGTTGAAATTCAATTGTTTAAACATTTTTAGAAAGTTCGAAACTTGAATATCATCCTTGCTTTTGAGCTTCTCTTTCTCAACCTTGAGGGATAAGGTATATCGGAAGAAGAGGAAGGCTTTGGGATCAAAGGATCACTCACATCCTCTGGTGGAGGAGGGGTAGAAGTAAGAGGCGGAGAAATTGGGGAAGTAGAAGGAGGAGGAATAGGAGCAGGGGACTCGTTCTCCTTAGTCACAAGCACCGGTGGAGGTATAGGAAGCTCGGGTTCCTTGGTACCTTTGCCACTGCGAGTGGTGATTGCTTTCATCTCCCCTCTTGGATTCGCAACGGTGTTACTCGGAAGAGTACCCGAAGAAGAGGGTTGATTACCTTGGAAGAAACTAGCCATCATGTTCCTTAAGTCATTCGTTTGACTCCTACAAAGACGTCTTCGGCTATCCTCACTGGATAAGCAACCGTACGGTTGGCTAATTCCAAAGTCATTTTGGTGGGGACTAGCTCAGGGAGAGATAATTGCTTCCAAACGCTTAGAGGCATTAGATTAATACTGGCACCTAGATCGGCTAGGGCCATGCAATTCTCTACTCCCGGGAAGTTACAAGGGATTAAGAAACGACCCGGATCACCAAGCTTGGTTGGCAATTTCCTTAAGAGCACTGCAGAGCAATTCTCATTAAGTTGGGTGTTAGCAATATCAAGAAGCTTCTCCTTGTCGCTAAGAAGATCTTTGAACATTTTTGCGTACTTAGGCATGTGAGCGAGAGCCTCAGCGAAGGAGATGTTGAAATTCAATTGTTTAAACATTTTTAGAAAGTTCGAAACTTGAATATCATCCTTGCTTTTGAGCTTCTCTTTCCTCAACCATGAGGAATAAGGTATATCGGAAGAAGAGGAAGGCTTTGGGATCGAAGGATCACTCACATCCTCTGGTGGAGGAGGGGTAGAAGTAAGAGGCGGAGAAATTGGGGAAGTAGAAGGAGGAGGAATAGGAGCAGGGGACTCGTTCTCCTTAGTCACAAGCACCGGTGGAGGTATAGGAAGCTCGGGTTCCTTGGTACCTTTGCCACTGCGAGTGGTTATTGCTTTCATCTCCCCTCTTGGATTCGCAACGGTGTTACTCGGAAGAGTACCCGAAGAAGAGGGTTGATTACCTTGGAAGAAACTAGCCATCATGTTCCTTAAGTCATTCGTTTGACTCCTACAAAGACGTCTTCGGCTATCCCCACTGGATAAGCAACCGTACGGTTGGCTAATTCCAAAGTCATTTTGGTGGGGACTAGCTCAGGGAGAGATAATTGCTTCCAAACGCTTAGAGGCATTAGATTAATACTGGCACCTAGATCGGCTAGGGCCATGCAATTCTCAACTCCCGGGAAGTTACAAGGGATTAAGAAACGACCCGGATCACCAAGCTTGGTTGGCAATTTCCTTATGAGCACTGCAGCGCAATTCTCATTAAGTTGGGTGTTAGCAATATCAAGAAGCTTCTCCTTGTCGCTAAGAAGATCTTTGAACATTTTTGCGTACTTAGGCATGTGAGCGAGAGCCTCAGCGAAGGAGATGTTGAAATTCAACTGTTTAAACATTTTTAGAAAGTTCGAAACTTGAATATCATCCTTGCTTTTGAGCTTCTCTTTCCTCAACCTTGAGGGATAAGGTATATCGGAAGAAGAGGAAGGCTTTGGGATCGAAGGATCACTCACATCCTCTGGTGGAGGAGGGGTAGAAGTAAGAGGCGGAGAAATTGGGGAAGTAGAAGGAGGAGGAATAGGAGCAGGGGACTCGTTCTCCTTAGTCACAAGCACCGGTGGAGGTATAGGAAGCTCGGGTTCCTTGGTACCTTTGCCACTGCGAGTGGTGATTGCTTTCATCTCCCCTCCTGGATTCGCAACGGTGTTACTCGGAAGAGTACCCGAAGAAGAGGGTTGATTACCTTGGAAGAAACTAGCCATCATGTTCCTTAAGTCATTCGTTTGACTATCCAAAGTGTTTCTCATATCAGCTCTCAGATCGTTCCCTTGTTTCACCAGGTCTGCTTTCAAGTTGAGCACTTCCCGTTGGAGATTGTCCATGATCACATCATTAGTCCGCATGTAGGTTACAATGTCTTGGTGTAATGCGGTGGGTTGGTTGGGAGGAGCATTGTATGCGGGTGGTTGATAAGCAGGTTGTTGGTAAACTTGGTTGTTTCGTTGAGGTGGATGTGGTTGTTTGTGAGGTGGTATGTATGGTCCACGAGGTTGTTGTTGAGGAGGGCGGTTGAGGTTTTGTTGTTGGTTTGGGTTGTTAGGAGTAAAACCGGGCGGGGAAAGAAAGTTGTTGGAACGGTAGCTAAGCAAGTTGCGGTCACCTTGAGGACGAGCTTGATAAGCGGGTTGAGGATAGGTACCGTATGCTGCATTCACATTCTCAGAAGGGTCGTCTTGGGTGGCAGTACAAGTGGTGTAAGAGTGAGGACCCCCGCATATCTCACATGGTTGGCTAACAGCATTGACTTGAGCGTCTTGAGCGTTTTTAGCATTGATGCTGTTGGTATTGTTGGCGGTGCGGGTAACAAGCGATTCAAGAAGCGTAGTAATTTAGTCAAGTCGCTTGTCGCTGTCACTAGTACTAGCACTAGCGGCATTGGTCCGAACACTCTTGGTTTGCACACGAGACTTATTTTCAATAATATCCCAAGCGGCATTAGAAGTCTTAGCCAAAATATTACCCCCTGAGGCACTGTTTAGTGAATCTTGGTTATTCATGCTTAAACCATTATAAAAAGTATTAATTTGGTGCACTTTGGTAAAACCTTGTTGTGGGCATTTTCTTAAAAGATCTTTGAAACGATCCCAAGATTCACTAAAAGACTCATCGTACTTTGTTCAAAATTGATAATTTCATTCCGCAAAGCGGTAGTACGAGAGGGTGGGAAAAAGTAGTTGATAAATTTGGTCTCCAAATCCGTCCACGTCAGAATACTTTGTGGCGGTTCCTTAGCAAGCCAATGCCGGGCTTGTCCCTCTAAAGAAAAGGGAAAAAGTTGTAAACGGATTACCTCTTGTGGAACACCATTGAATTTGACCGTATTCGTGAGTTGCAGGAATCTTTTGATGTGGTCATGTGGATCATCAATGGTACGCCCCAAGAATGGTTGAGCAGAGACCATCTGGATAAAGCCGGATTTGAGCTCAAAGTTGTTGGCTGCAATCGCGGGTATGACAATTGGATCATCGTTACCATCTACATGTGCTTGCAGAAGTTCAATCATCGGGCGATTATCCGGTAGAGGCTCATTGTTGTTAAGAGGAGGATTGTTATTGTTGTTGTTATTATTGTTGAGAGGTGGGTTATTGTTGTTGTTTTGTACACCGACCATGTCTAAGTCTTCGAGAGGCTCGGGCTCTTGATAAGACGTTGATCGTGTACGCATGCACCTGCAAAAGAACTAACAAGGCAAAAACAAAGAAAAAATATTTTTGGTTTTTATGTTTTTTAATTTTTAGGATTTTTGAAAATTTTATATTTTTTTTGTGTTTTTGAAGATTTTTATGAAAAAGTAACGTTCACGGGGAACGGATCCCAAAATCCAAGTTCTCACAAAAACTGTTGATCTTAACGAGAAGAGCCGGCAGCGGCGCCATTTGATACAAGAGATTTTCATTGGGTTCTAGATAAGTTCTCTCGTTATCTCCTCGAATTGATCACAGCTCTGAGTGGAATGATTTGTTCTTGGTTAATAAAAAGGTGTTGGTTTGTTTATCTATTTTAAACTAATAGCAAATAAATGTAAGTGGCGTGAGTAAATTA
Source organism: Glebionis coronaria (assembly GCA_025667525.1). NCBI lineage: Eukaryota > Viridiplantae > Streptophyta > Magnoliopsida > Asterales > Asteraceae > Glebionis > Glebionis coronaria. Next base: position 187,014,647 of record CM046882.1, on the reverse strand, counting down.
TAAGCTTTGAAAGATTAAACTAAATTGACGAGTTAAAAATAAAAGCTTGAAAATGTAAAGAAAAGATTGCGAAAATACTTTGAAAACTCAACTAAATTAAAATTTAAAACTTTATAAAACTTTAAATCTTAGTGCATCGGAATATAAGAAATGCAAAGCTGTCGGAATGTCAAAATCATAACCATCGGAATACAATTAAAATGATCCATCGGAATATTTCAAGTGAAGGTCCATCGGAATCTCAAGTACACTTCTATCGGAATATGGTCTATCGCAAAGTGCATCTATTGGAATGTGCCATATCGGAAAGTCAGATCGGAATGATGTAAACTAAAAATGGGCAGAGTTTCGACTTAAAAAGGACCTTAGTCCCGTCGAAATGTGCGATCGCAATAAGCGATCGCAATCCAGATCGGAATAAGGGGTAAGATTCAACCGATCGCAAAGTAAAACCCTTTAGGGTTATTGCGATCTAACCAGTGACACCGTCGGAATGTGTATAAACCCTAGTATTGCGATAGAAGCTCAAATCAATCCGAAAATGGTGAAAAGCTGAAACTTAAATAAGCACATACAATAAACTATTTTAACCGGCACTTAATCACTTCAAAAAGATTAAATTTGACAACTTTTGAAAACGTAAATCATGAACTTTATGAAAGGAACTTTTGAATGACTAAAACCTTGATGAAATCAGAAAACCAATAGGTTAAAACAAGAAATAAGCCAATAAGCATCAAGAGCCTATAGCTTATACGTGTATGAGCTTTAGAAGAAACAAGAAAGATTAAACTTTGATCACGAATTCATCCAATAATCCAAACCGTATGAAATTAAACAATCGGATCAAGGATTTAGGTAAACTAAGAAAAGTATAAGAAGATTAAAGAACTTAAAAGCTTAACTTGAATTAGAGTAATGAAATCCAAAATACAAAAATTAAAGAAAGCTTAAATTTAAAAGATGAAAACAAAGAAAAATTTAGTGAGAGAAAGTTGGGAACTTTCTCTCTCTAAAACTAGAGAAAAAATGAAAAAAATGAAAAACTAAGACTAACTAAGTGCCTCCAAATGGTGAAGTGAAGTCCTATTTATAGGCGTGTGATTACGGGCTTGTGAATGGGCTTTGGTTTTGGGCTTCTTTTCTTCTTTCTTCTTTAGTCTTTACGTTTCTTTAAATAAACGCTTCCGACTTTGGATTTTGAGAAGTGTCGGTGAATAATTCCAACTCGTCTTATAATCTTTTGTTTAATAGACTCGAGCTCTTCGACATATATAAATCTTCCATCTTTGGCTCTATTCTTCGATAAATCTTCAAATAGGCACAATGACTTCAAATCTTTTGCATCTCTTGGACAATAGACTTCGTCTTGAGTCTTTTTCTTCGATAAAAACCCGTGCAATCCATGTTTTCTTCAATATTCATCCGGTTGACTCTGAAAACACAACAAAACACAAAAACCACGCATAATTCCAAACAAATGATATTAAATACGTGTTTTGGTCTTGTTTTAGCCAGAAGTAAGTGGTAAAAGGATGGGTGTTTTCACACCTATCACCATTACACACTGATGTTTACTTTTTTACCATTGAAAAACATTGTGGTCCACCCAGTTGTTATTTTTGACGAAAATATGAGCAGTAATTTTAGCGAATTGGTAACTTTTAATTAATGAATGAGATAAGTTATATATTTTTCAAGATTATGATGATTACTTTTTGAATATAACTGCCTCGTATTTCCTCCAATCGTATGCTTTTACCTCTCTTATAAATTTGGCTCCTTTCTTTCAAACAGGGTAACTGCTATTCTTGTCTGCTATATTTCTCAAAACCTTCCTATCTCCATTGTTAACATATCACAATTTTCTCAAATCATTCTAAATGGAACCAAAGTTTAAACCTGCTGGTGTGGAATTGGGGTTCAGAAGCCAACACAACATGGTGGCTTATTTGGAATAGGATAATACTTTTTACCCCCAATACACTCAGATGATTGGGTATTTGAAGGCTTCTCCTCTAAGGTATGCGCTTTCTCATACTCCACTTGTCCCTATCACACACATCAAGCAGTTTTGGAACAATGTTAGTTCCAAAACAATTGATGGAGTGATTACATTGGTTGGTACTGTTCATGGGGTTCAATGGGTTGTTACTGAAGCTTTAATTCGCCAGGCTTTGCGCCTTGATGATGTTGATGGTATAACATCCCTTCCCTTAGCAGAGCTAGAGCAAGGGCTTCGAGGCTTGGGTTATGCTTTGCCCCCAGTTGGTGTTATAAATAAATATACTAAACAACAATTTCCCCCAGCCTGGAAGTACCTGATACATGTCATTCTTCAATGTTTGAGTCACAAATGCTCTTCTTTCAATGAAATCAATAGAACCATCGGTTGTGCTCTTGTTTGTATTACAAATGGGCAAAAGTTTAATTTTTCTAAAATGATTTTTGATGGCATGTGTCACAAAAAGGGTAACAAGATGAATCTTGCTTACCCAAGGTTTTTACAAATGGTTTTTGATGAACAAAGGTATTGCAGTAGGCACCATGACAATTTTTATGAGGTCCTTACTTAAAAGAAAACTGTGTTTGGCAACATGAATACCCCACCTTTTAGAGACCTACCCCTTACCCCAGCCATGCTAGCTATCATTCAGGCAGCTGCACAACCTCACCCACAACCAGACCCACTACTAGAACATCCTCCATCACCCCAACACATGAACCTTGACCCTCAACCCTCAGGCGCTGACACTCACAATATGGGCGCTGACATAGCCAACCCAAACGCCGACACCAATATTTCCCAAACCCAAACAGAACCCACAACCAAACAGACCCCCAAACCCAAACAGACCCTCATTCCACTTCATCTTCAGAACCCCATGACTATAGGTTTGGGAAACTCCAAAGGACTACTAGAGTGTTCTCCTCTAGTGGTCCTAGCCATGTAGCAGAGAGAACCACCACCACAAGTGTGGTTGGTGACATGGGTGGGGCTGGGACTATTGATACTGGCTTAAAAGAAAGTCAAGACAGTCCCAACATAATTAAGAACACATCCATGCCCAATGAATCTCATTTGGGGGGTCAAATCCCCATGATAGAGGAGGGCACAATGGAACCTTTATCAGCTATGGAATTGATGGTAGTATGTAGGCGCTTGCAAAAGAAAAAATGTAGACCTTGTACAAGTTGTCACAAGTCAAGGCCTTGAACTCAAGTTATTGATGGAGAGGATCATTATTTTGAAGGCTGCCAATACTAGAGGGAGGCAGGATGATTCTTCCAAAGGGGAGGATGAATAGGTACATGTGAGTGACAAGGGCTCACAAGAAGGTGGTTCTTATGGAAGTATGGAGATAGCTGAGGTATTGACAAGTTTGAAGGAGAAGCCATCTATTAATTTTTCTTTGGTTACTCCTAAGAAGCTTTCATTTGTAGAGATGATGCAGCAAGTTACAGAGTCAGCCGCTGACATTCAGGATTTGAACGCTGACAAGAACAAATCAGACGATGATAGACTTGCAGGTATGACTGGTGTATCCCAACCATCAGTTATCATTAGAGATGTTTCTGCACAGGTACCATCAACAACTTTGCCAGCTATTGATGTTTTGGATAAGGGTAAAGGGGTTATGGTAGAAGTACAAGTACCTAAAGATGCAGATCAGGTACATTTTGATTCTGTTTTGGCTGCACAACTTGAGGAACAGGATAAGATAGAGACTACCATTGAGGGCAATAAAGATGGTAGTGATAATGAGAGTGCTGGTTCTAGTGTGATGATACTTGAAGAACCAGAAAGGTTGGAGTATAGGGAGGATGAATTGCAGAGAATCCAGACATGTCACTTACTGGGCAAATTTGGGGTTTGGAGATTCTACTAAGAGTTCAAGAGGATTGAAAGGTGATCTTGAAGCATAAGGATATCAAGGTACTTTCTGAGCTCAAGAGGGATAGAAGAGAGCTCTATTATATGCTTCTTAGGTGTCATCAAGGGGGATGGACCTATGAGAAATTGAAAAAGCTATCCTTTGAAGAGTTGGAGTTTTATGCATATCCTATTTGGGAACGTGTTTGTGAGGCAGATACTATCAGACTTCTTTCTGATGAAAGGAGGGAAGAAGTTGAAGAAAACATGCAGATCAAGAGGGCTTCCATTATGCCAAGGCCAGTGAAGAAAGGAATTCTCATTGAATTTCTAGTATTTGATCGTTTGAATCCAAGTGAAGCTGTGGTGAGAAAGACTATAAAGCTTTCACCATTGGAAGCTTCAGATTTTGCAGCAGGGTTACCTTTAGATTTCAGAAACCCCATACTCAAATATGAGGAAGATGCAAGTGGTTTCTGGGTGATCACCAGATATGGTGACAAGGTACACACATTCACTTCTTTGATTTCTTTATTTGCAAGTATGGATAGAGAAGACTTGGTGGATTTATGGAATCTGATGAAAGCCGAGTATGAAGCTGAAGAGCCTTCTTCAGTTAATGGAATAAAGATCTGGATAACATTCAAGAGAATGATTTCACCAGATGAAGCTGATCCAGTATGGTTGGATCTGGATGATCTCAGTGGTTTGAAGTGGCGTTTATACTCAGCTGCTGGAGTATACCATCTTAGTACCTCTAAATTTACAGAATATCTTTTGGTTGATGCTGAATATCCTATGTCTAAAGATGTTTTGAAGATGATGGCATCCATACAGCTAGAGGTTGACTATTCTAGTGATGTTAGCAAGGATTTAATTAGATTTGTTCATTTTCTAATTAAGAAATAGTTTGTATTTGAAAGAATCCTCCTTGTACTTAGTTTTTATTCAGAAACTTGATTACTAGAGTAGATATCAAGTTTAGGGGAGGATTGTTGGGAATAAAATTAGCTAAGTCACTGGGACACTGATAAGAGGAACTTACACGCTGACAAGAGTAAACGAGGCGCTGACAAATGAGCACTGACAAAGGATATTTAAGCGCTGATAAGAAGAAGTTCAACCACTGATAGGAATACTTAGTATACACGTTTTGTAATTATAGTAAAGATATGTTCGACATTGTATTTTCTATATATATCTTTACCTAGAATAGTTGGAAGTAGATTATTGTACAGTACTCATATGTTATAAAAGGAGATCGTAGGGTTCATAGTTAACATCAATAAGTTTTTCACAAGTTTTACAACTTTCATTGTACGCAAGTTTCGTTATCAATCAAGAGTGAAAGTTTGGTTTACATAGTTTGTTTGTTCTTTGTTCAAATTGTTAATTCTGCATAACACTTAGATTGTTAAATACAACAAAGTTTCACTACGTGTTAAACTTGATTCAATCTCGTTAACACAAAGCTAATCGATCTAAGTTTGGGATCAACACTCGGATCAAGGCATCTAAGAAGGATGATGGTGAGATTTGGGCTATTATTCAGAATCTTGAACGGCAGACAGAATTTCGTGTAGACGAAGATGGCATCGTATGGCAGGGAACCAAGCTATGTGTTCCGGATGATCAGACACTCAGGGAAGCTTTACTGATTGAAGCTCACAGCTCTCCATTCTCTATTCATCCAGGATCCACCAAAAGGTACCATGATCTCAATTAACATTTTTGGTGGAGTGGTATGAAGCAGGATGTTGCTACTTTTGTTTCCAAATGTCTAACCTGCCAGCAGGTTAAGATAGAACATCAGTGGGCTAGTGGTTTACTACAACCGTTAGAGATTCCCGAATGGAAGTGGGACAAAATCTTCATGGATTTTGTCACCGGACTTCCGTTGACTCAAAGGAAGCATGATGCTATATGGGTCATAGTCGATCGTTTAACCAAGTCAGTTCATATTCTTCCAATTCGCAAAGATTTGTTAGTTAGCAAATTGGCAGATATATTCCTTCAGGAGATCATGCGACTACATGGTACTCCATCAGATATCATATCCGACAGGGATCCTCGATTCACTTCTAAATTCTAGAGAGGTTTGCAGGAAGCTTGGGGCACCAGACTTAAGCTTAGCACAACCTTTCATCCTCAGACCGATGGTCAGTCATAGTGTACCATTCAGACCTTAGAAGCCATGCTGCGAGCTTGTGCATTGGAATGGACATGAGTTGGGATGATTACATTTGCTTGGTGGAGTTTGCCTACAACAATAGTTGGCACGCGAGTATTAAGTGTGAACCTTTCGAGATGCTTTATGGCAGGAAGTGTCACGCTCCAATCTGTTGGGATCAAGTTGGAGAATGAATCATTGAGGGACCAGAAATGATATAGGTGACCAATGAGAAGGTTGCCATCGCCAAGATGAAGCTGTAGGAAGCTCGTGCTCGTCAGAAGAGCTATGCTGATAAACATCGTAGAGCTTTAGAATTTCAGCCTGATGATCATGTTTTCCTTAAAGTATCACCAACACGTGGCGTCAAGTGTTTTGGACTCAAAGGCAAGCTCAGTCCTCATTTCATCGGACCGTTTAAAATGCTTGAACGTGTCGGTGAAGTATCATATCGTCTAGCGTTACCTCCTCAGCTATCTCATGTACACAATGTGTTCCATGTATTCTTACTCAGATGTTACAATTACCATCCATTGCACACAGTTTAGTATCCTTTCGAGCAGATTCATGAGGATCTATCCTATATTGAGGAACCCGTATCAGTTCTCGGCCATCAGGATCGAGTCATGAGGAGAAAGACGATCCCATTCGTCAAAATCCTTTGGAGGGACCATTCCGAGCGGGAACGCACTTGGGAAATGGAGGAGTCTATCCAGACTTCTTACCCTCATTTTCAGCTACGATTCAGGTATGTCCTTTTCATCTTATGGTATCTCTAATTCGAAGACAAATTATTCTTTTATAGGGGAAGAGTTATAAAACCCGCTTTAAAATACCTTATAACATTAAATGCATGAAAAAATACGGTTAAATTAAAACTTTATAGTTAATTAATATACGACACGAATCATGAACAATTAATACGAATATTACATATATTAATTAATTACTACAAGTATTAGGTAATTAATATTATTATTATTAATACATGATAAGTATTTACGTATAATACTTAAAATGTAACAAGAATAAAACACGACCCTAAAATACGAACACACATGATAAATAACTAAGCACGGAAATCAAAACGAAAGTATGTAAGTGTGTGTGTGTTTGGACGACAAGAAGAGAGAGCAAAGGGACCTTTTGGCCTGGCCCATTAAACAATTCTAGTCATTAACCAAAACAACCAGGGAATTAATCCATAATATACTTTAGAGGGAAAATATTAAAATTCCTAAATCCTTTCTCTCTCTCTCTCTCTCTCTCTCTCTCTTGGCCGCGACATACAAACCCACACAAGGAGGAATTTTGGATTTTTGATCTTTAAATAATTACGGTATTGTGTTCGTGTTCTAAATCCTTAACCAATCACGCATTCGGTATCTCCAATCTTTTAATCTTTTTATTCGTTATGTTCATTGTTCAAGATCCATTAATAAAAAATCATTAGAAACATGTTAAACAAGGATTAAAACATTGGAATTAATGGTTTTGGGTTTGGTTTGTGTCAGGTTCAAGCAAACCGAGACCAAAGATGGTCTCGATGGTGGGTTCTGGTAACCAGCCACACCCCATAAGGGGAGGTGGTGGTTTTGTTCGGCCAGCCGCAAGCACCATGTCACACCCCACCATGACGGAATATGGGGCGCGACGTATGGATATCATCACAACAATAGCGTGTCTATAGAGATAACTAAATGAAATAAGAAATGTCATAAAGTGGTGACACAATTACAAATGCCATGACAATATCTCAACAATGCAGGAGTCTAGGTAAGTAGGTAACAGTCCTACCGCTTACCCGAGACAAACAATTAACATAAACAAAGCAAAAATATAGGTGTCAACAAAGTATCACTTATACAAACATCAAATAAAGACTAAGAGGAAAGGGGTTCCTCCAATGGAATCCTAAGCCTCCCAGCTAGCCACTCCTATTCTCACGCTTAACCACATTCTCACCTGAAAGAGACACTAAAACACGTCAACATAAAGTTGGTGAGAGTCATAGGTTTAGACTCCAACTCCAAATCAATTATAAGCTGTGAATAACAACCAATAACAAAAGAACATATGGACAATGTGCTACAATTATGTATTAACAACTAGCATTCAAGATTAACCAATCATCACAAATCCAAGGCTCCAAGCCTTAACAATAACCACAATTCCAAGGCTCCAAGCCTTACCAATCACCATGGTCCCATAGGCGCCCATACACCTATGAACCAATCCCAAGGCCCCGCCTTATCAACTTCCCTTGGTACCAAGTCAAACCACAATAACAATCAAGAATCACATAGCGGTTAATCACATAAGTGTACACACAAGTACATCACAAACCATAAAAACATTCACAATACTAGTTACAAAACCATACAGTGTCTCTTCTATCCCATCTGGAAATCAGTACATCAAAAGATATGGGACTATGAAACTCACCTGAACAAGCTTCTCCAAGTATCTGCGCTCTAGCAAAAATCTAAACACACAAACGTATACAATCAAGACATGAACCACATACCAAAATGGCTCATTAATCTATGATGGATATCTAACCTTCTCCTACAACTTAACCCTATTTATATGTCATATGCATCTCATTAAACCCCTCTATAAATCCCTTAACTTAGTTTAGTTCATAAATCGTCCCGCTAACATTTTACCCAAAACAGTCCCGTTTTTCATACTTCAAACTATGGGTCGAACACCCCCTTAACCAAAATAACATGCCCTGTAAAAGCAACCCTGTGCCCTTACATGTGTTAGCTAACTCTCCTATTTTACCGCAACCTTAAAGCTACTGTTAAGGCCTCCATATATATATATATATATATATATATATATATATATATATATATATATATATATATATATATATATATATATATATATATATATATATATATATATATATATATATATATATATACTAGCGTCGTAACCCGCCCAACGGGCGGGGTCGTCTTTTTTGTTGTTTTGGATGTTTTTTCTTTGTTAATGATTAGTGTTTTTTTAATAATTTTAAATTTTAATCTTTTTTTTAGAGTTTTGTTACTTATTTGTTAAAACTATTTAATATTTATCATTGATATGTAAATTACAATTTGTGTTTTATTTAGTGTTTTTTTAATTTTTAAAAATATGATATTTTTTATTTATTTATTTTTTTATTTTAATTTTTTAGAGTCTTTTAAATAGAATATATATATAAGATCGGATAAGTGTGTAAAGTAAAGAAACTTTCGCTGTGTACAATTCAACATGAAATGGAGATTACATTTTTTTCTAAAAGGTTTTGCATAGGTTTTTTTCATCGAGAAAAATAAAATTTGCACGATAAAGAAATTTAAGCTAAATTCAAGTTGCAATGTAAATAAATTAAATAGCAAAAGACGTTGTCGATGATTGCAAATATTAACAATTGACACTTTTTAATTACAAAATATAATTCATGTCTGAAAAGGAAAAAAATCTCCATACACCCTTAGTTTAGCATAGACTCAATCAACCAATCACAACCATCTATTTTTATCATGTAACAAAAAAACTCATTTTTTAAAAAATTAAATATCTCACAAACCGTTCATCGTTACGTAAAACAAAACATATCATCGCGACGAAAATTAAATCATCTATCTATCGAGGGGCACATGTATATACTTTCGACGAACTTTTTTTCGACTTTTTTTCTTAAGTCACGTCTGGAGAGAATCATATATGATTCGTCACGAAATATATATGTTTCTCAGAAAATCATATATGATTCATATCACGAATCATATATGATTTTCTGAAAATCATATATGATTCGTGACGAATCATATATGATTCTCTCCAGACGTGACTTAAGAAAAAAAGTCGAAAAAAAGTTCGTCGAAAGTATATACATGTGCCCCTCGATAGATAGATGATTTAATTCTCGTCACAATTGTGTATTTTTTTCGCTTGACGATTTACCTTCTGTGAGATATTTAACTTTTAAAAAAGTGGTGGGAAGTGGGTTTTTAAAAAAATGGGTGATTATGATTGGTTAGATAGGTCTATGCTAATTTAAGTGTCTATATAGATCTTAACTCTCTCTGAAAATAGAGTTAAAACTAAAAATGTATGTTAAAGTAAAAAAGGAAGGTGTTGTGATTACGGAATCAAGAAGCACTTACAAAGATCTAAAGATTACTTCTTATATAATTAATCATCAAGACTCAAGAGACATAATTATTATTGAATTGTGATTTGTGAAGTGAGTATTACTCACTAATTTTTTGATGTAACCATGCAAAATGTTTTGATTAATATAGATATTATTAACATAAAGTAAATTTTTTTGGTTAAGTAACATAAAAAATGTACTAATTTTAGGTTAAAATTCAATTAAAAGTACTCAACTATTTTTTTCTCAATATAAGATATCGATCTTTTTCTCTTTTTGCTACGTTGGGAAAATTATCAAATTTAAAGGTTATATATAAATGATTGTTTACTTTACTATTGCATTGTTAGTCCTTTATATTAATGACAATTTATAATAAAGGGTAAACATTATATAATACCATCGTACTTATTGATATGTGCCGACTTTAAACACTTACTAATTAATCTCGTGACTTTACTATTTTACTTTCAAACTTATTCCGACTACACCAATATTACGTTAAAATGACTATATTACCCTTTTAAATGACTAAAATACCCTCCATTAGTACCTACCCAGATCTGCTCATATTTTTATACCCGATAGTCTAATCCGTAGATCCGAATGAACCCACTTCATTTCTTTTCTTCCATTTATTTAATATCAAGTTGAAATCATTATATTTAATTGGTGTGTACTTCTGCTAAAAAAAATTGGTGTGTACTTGTGGCATTATTTATCCTTATCTACTCCAACCAACACCATCAAAGCTAAATTTAAACTCCTTTTCCAGTGGATCTAAATACAATTCAAAACCTTCCTATCTTATTGCCTTGAATAAGATATTTTAACAAAATGTCTCAAGTAAGTTTCTTTTTAGAGATCGACGATGGTCGATGGGTGTGATTCGACCTTACGAATCTATTAAAGATACGATGCAAGATGGTATTGCAATTGCTAAAGACACCAAGATCATTTGTGTGTTCAGTTTTGGGGTGATGTTTTTTATGAACGATTTGAAGGTTTTGTAAATGATGGTAATCTTTTCTGGGTTTATGATTTTAGTGATGGAAGATGAATGTGTTTTATGTCATTTTCTGAAAATGTAAACTCTAAAGCTACTTTTTTAATGTAATTATGTCAAAGAAACGAGCGTAATATAGTCATTTTAAGGTAATAGTGGTATAGTCGAAACAAATTTGAAAGTAAAATGGTAAAGTCACGAGATTAATTAGTAAGTGTTTAAAGTCGGCACATCTCAATAAGTACGATGGTATTGTATAGCTTTTACCCTATAATAAACTCAAAACTCGTTTCTTTACAACTTTAGATCGTACCTTTTTCGTCTGGTTTTTACTGTTTTCGTTCGGTTTTAGTCGTTTTGGTATGTTTTAAAACATTCGGCCTTTTTTACCGTTTCGCCCGCTTTTTACGTTTCGGCCCCTTCTGACCGTTTGTGTCCATTTTACGGGTTTTAACTGTTTTCGTCCATTTTTTTTACCGTTTTGACTTTTATTTAAAGTTTTTGTTCATTTTTTATTTTTTTCGTTCGTAAAAAAAATAGGCAATAAAAACGGACCAAAACGATTATAAAGCCAAAAGAAAACGGTAAAAAAGAGATAGAAATATAGAAAACAATCTAAAAATATAAAAACGAATTTTGAGATTATTATAAAGTGTCATTAATATAAATGAATAAAGACACAATAATAAAGTAAGCGGTCTTTAATATATAACATTTAAATAATTTAAATTAATTTTGTTAATTTGTCTCAGTATTATAATAATAAAAAAAAGTTATTTTGGATACCATACTTTTTCTTGGATATGAGTGGACTCATCCACACCATGCTCTCATTTTCATCTAATGGATGAGATTTAACATATTTTATTTTTTACTTTTTTTTTATAAATTAAATATTTTTAAACCTTTAAGTGTTAAACGAAAATAATTATACCATCGCGACGAGTGTTTAATTATCTTTCTACCAATATGCAATATGATATACTTTCGAAGAAAAAAATTCGTTTTTTTTCTTCTTGTTAAAATTTACGTGATATATCATATATGATAATACTGTTTCATCATATATGACAACAGTGTTAAATTATATATGATATTAGTTTCTATCATATATGATATGTTATATCATATATGATACTGGTCATACATCATATACGATATTAGTATCGTATATGATAATCATCGAAAACGTGAAAAAATGAAGAAAAAAATTGTCGAAAGTGTATCATATAGCATATCTATAGAAATATAATTAAATGCTTTTCGTAACGGTATGTTTTTTTTTTCATAACGATTAACGATTTAAAAGATATTAATGTTTAAAAAAAGAGGGTGAAAATATATTTTGTGTTTAATCTTATCCATTGTATTAAAATAAGATGGATGGTGGGGATGTGCCCCCTCATATCAAAGAAAAGTATGGTATCCAAATGAACTTAAATCTAAAAGAAAAGATCGATACCTTAAATTGATAAAAAAAAGTTGGAATACTTTTAATCAAAATTTGACATAAAATGAGTACAAAATTTCATAATCTATATAATATTATGATTTGATGAGATTAATTTTCTAAGGTATCATATCAATGAAATTTATCATTAAAGTTGTTGCTTGCTTGTTGCACACGAGTGTACCCTCCTCTAATAAAAAGTTGTAATGATTTTATGTAAAAAACAAAGAAACAAACCATTGATGATGAGTGTGTAAAGCGAAGTACCCGAAATAATGCAGCGTAGTACTAAATATATTACTCTTTTGGCTACCACATAAAGTCCCTTGTGTTTTGTCACATCACTAAGCCAATTTAAAAATATATAAGCTAAACATCGCAATTCGCAACATGTTGTTTGATATGACATGGTTAAGTTGTAAGTAGTGTATTCTTATGTTCTCTGGTCTCTTGCCAAAACAAAGTACAATGGATCCTTAACAGATTCTGTAGGTGTCAACTTGATGAATTGCAAAACGATGTACCCACAGGCCACAAGTAGTGCCACTGTAGAAAGAAAATTAAAGCAAAGAAAGTTGCACCGTAACACATTCTGATCGCAGATGTATAACCATAGAAATGATAGACACGCTGCTAACCAACGAAAAAAGAAGATTACCTTCAGAAACCAATTAACAAAACCACCCAAATAACTGGCACGATCCAACGTGATTCTTTGTAGATGATCCAAGTCTAATAAACATACAAACACATATCAGTCAGGTAATTTTAAGAGATCATAGTGGGACGGGGTCAAAATATTTGAGTGATAACAAGTATTCATACCCCTATAACGGCAATATTTATGTAAAAAACATCAATAATCCAGTCAGAAGCACTAATGCGGGCCTGGACTGAGTATCGGTTAACTGAATAAAAGAAAAATCTCGGCCCTTAGCTCGGTCTTGAAATCCCTTTTTCTTGACTATTAGTGATGTTTTGTAGTTTTAGCATCACATAGTTTGTCAACTTCGCTGAAGTTCTGACCATCAAGGTCAAAAATCAATGAACCACATATAGGCTACACATCGTAACCAACTACCATTTTACCTGGACTTGCAGCAGTCGATATCTCCACAGTTAACGGGGTGTTATTTTTTCCCAGCTATTAAGAACAAATCCTAAAATGAATTTGGTGAAAAGAGACTAAATAAATAGTAAAATTTTACTATTTTGCATACCATGTCTTCGAGTGCTTCCTAACAAAGGATCATAAGGATCATCAGAAAATCAGACAAAGGATCATCAGACAAAGGAGCTGACGTACGTGTTGAACCAACAGAATATGGGTCACCAAGCGTATCTACTAGATCTAAAATTTGATCAATGCATCGCCATGGTTATTGCGGTGGATCCGCCGAAAAGGTCACATAATTAACCGAAAATTTACCTGACCATTGATCGCAATTGGTACTAACAAAATTGGTTTCCAGATGATTTGCCCTTGTCTTTGCTGATGGTTTAGTGAGGTGCATGGACCAGCAACCTGCTTCTTTATCTACAAAACAGGACACTTTGATCAGCATATTAGCTCCATACGTCCAAGAATTAAAAGAAGACACAGTTGTTACTTATCTAATCGACCATAGGCATAACATCGTTATTCAGCATGCAAGTCCATTGTAGTGCGACCAAATGTGAGCTATTAGCTTTGTGATGTAAAGCCAAGTACGTTCGGTGTTGAATTCAACAAATGGGTCTTTGGTTTTTCTCTTGGCCATGCCTTTTAAGTTACCGATGCACCTTGGTATGGTTCCAGATGTATTATATGTCCAAGATCTGCATCTTAAAGAGCCTCCAAAACTTTGTAGGCATAAGACATTGCTCAAATTATGAAAGATTGTGGGTTCCACGAGTGTATCCCGAAAGGAAAGTCAACATGAAAAGAAAAGAAGAATTTAGACAAAGCATTGCAAGGTGTCTTAAAAAATAGCTCTCTGTGGTAAGACCGGTTGATTGAGAAGCTATAAGTAGAAATTATTTATGAATTTTATAAGCTGCTAAAAGCTTTAGGATCGAGAAAAAAGACCAACTAAATTGTCTAAAGTCCCCCGTGTGACTGACATCGAATTTTTTGGTTAAGGAAAAAGTTATGCGGAAATACATCAGTCCCTGGTAGTGAGTTCTGGTATATTGAATGTATATGAACATAACTTAATGGACGATCTGATGGGAGTTTGATCAAGGAACGACCCATGCTTGATGTAAGTTTATGCTTTTTCATACCCTTACAATTTTGTTATGGTAGGGTGTGTTCGGCCTTGCATTTTGAAACTATCTGAACTTGGTCGACAAACCTATTGTCTCTCCATTTATGATTTTTGTTTCTGGATATTATATAAATCTCGCAAATTAGAAACTTGGAAAGGCTTTATAGGCTTTGAAGGGTTACTGAGCTATCACAATATTAGAAGTGAGATATCTAGAATGAAAAGGTTTATATCATGTGTAGTTCGTGTACTCAGCACCCATTTGACATGGCATAATAAGTAAAAGAAATTCACTCTTAGCGAAAAATAAGAAAGTACTATATTGCCAAGGAGGTAATTTTTATATTATCGATTTTGTAGTTGTGCCCTTGTGTTACACATGACTTACTTTTTTAATTAGAACAAACAGCAAAAAAAAACAGAATGTAACTTCATGTGCCGGGTTGTTTGATATGTCAATATTTGTTCTATTTGATTCTAGTAGTTGGTCGTCTCTCTTGCTTACTGTCATTCTAATCGTGATCTGTATGCATCATAATATTAAAATTGTAATATCATGATACTTGGTCCGATTAGAGTTTATATTCATAAAGTGTAGTAGTGTTTGCAGCAGGGAGCTAGAGTACTGATGTATGTTATGTATTGAGTAGCAGATTAGTGATCCAATATGCAATGACAAAATTTCAAAGAAGCCACCGCTAAAACAAAAGAATAAAGACAACTTACCTATGACAGCCGTCATTGCGTTCATTTAAAGCAGTAGCGCTAGCTTCTTCGGCTCGTTTGAGATTTAACAGGATCACATGCAATCCTGCATTGCACAAAAAAACAGGTCTTAACACCAATGTTGTTTGAATACGAAATGCCTAAAACCGCTATAATTATTGGACATCAATTTTTATAGACACGCCACATAATGATATAAATCTATAACAATCTCAGTGAAACTTTCAATAATTCACATTTTTAGGGAAAAGTTGGATTAGGAATATACCTCAGCAGGATCAAGTGCAAAACTATCCTGAAAAAGCAAAGGGTTGAATTTTACTAACGGTAAATATAAACTTTTGTACGATAACATACACAGAGTCAAATTATACAATTTTAGCGTTTTCTTTAAATACCAATGTACCTGTCATTCTTTAAAGAAAACGTGCATGTCATTCGTTACCTACACCACCTGAAAAAGTTTTGTCAACCTCAGATAGTGTAAAAGGGAAGTTTTCTGAGCTCGGGCCCATGCAATCAAGAAAAGACAAAAGCTGACACATGAAAGTAAAGATATATTAGGAATGGACGTATGAAGCAGTGAGTACTACAACATATAATACCTAGGAAAAATGAAAAGCAACAAATGCTTATACCTTCATGCTGCTATATTGAAACCAAAACGTGAAGCATGACAGATCCTGCATGGGTCTAAGTGATTGTAATCCGTATAAGCTTATCTCGTGGGAATGGCTAATGACCCTATAAAAATGTTCGCACACTTTAAGCCATGGTATTAAAAGGCAGGATCTATTCTTGCTCGAAAACATATTACGAAGATCTATAAATATCTGCAACAGCTTCTAATATTAGGATAAGTTATGAAAAGCCAAAGGGAATGCATATATCAGGTTGGAGTGACACAAAGTATCCTCGTTGCAAGTAGTATTAAGATCTATGAAAGTTGTTAGCCGATACACATCTTAGTAAAGAAAAACAATGCAGGCATACAAAAAGATAAAGAGATTAATAGCTTACCGATATGAAATCAAACGCTTTAGTATCCTCTTTCTTTGAACCGTTCATTGTCAAAGTAGGAGCTTGACTTACAATGGCTGGATTAAAAATATCCGGGAAAGCTGAAGAACTGCTTGCTGAACCAATATTTTTGGATTGCAAGTTCGATAAATATTGCTGCTAGGCTAAAAGGTTACTCATAGCAGCATAGTTTATGGGTTGAGAAGCATATGCCATTGATACGAGTGTAATTACTCATATCATTTGTATCAATAAACAATGAAATAATGCTATTAATGTATCAAAATGCCTTGCATATGTGTATTTCTTGTTTGAATGTGTGTAGGTACCAAGTTCGCGAAAACCGGCAAAATCGGCACGAGATTGATGTAAAAGATCAGAGAAGCCAAAATCAAGCTCGACTTTAGCGGATTTCATCATTTATTGAGCTAATGGGCCATGTGGGTCCCACAATGGGTTAAATAGGCTCAAAAGCCCATTTAAGAGTTAAGTGAATAATAAGAGGTGTTTGAAAGCCCAAAAGGCCCAACACCATTTGATGGACGGAATTAATAAAGCTAGGCCCAAATTAAAAGCCCACAATAGGATAGAAACGAATAGAACCAATTGGGCTTAGGTTTTTACTTTGATCAAAACGTGTATAAAACTCACCCTTCACACGTTACTTCACACCAAATAAATTAATACTCGTCCACTCACTCTCATCCATTAAATAATTAAAACCGACCCCCCCCCCCCATTTACTCCCATACACGTTACCCACACATTTAATAATATTTTCGATACAACCCATGTTATTCTCTCTCAAAACCTTTCTTCTCCATCTCACAAATAAAGAAAACCAGTAACTTCAATGTTACTGTTCACTAACCCTAGTCCACAATAAACTCGTTTTTATTTGGGGCTTTTTAATTAATCAATTAATTCACAAAAAGGGGAATAAAACTCCCATGGTTTAAGGAAGAGAAAGGCTTGAATGAGTATGCTACGTGGCTTTGTTTCAGTGGAAGATACACATCATTCCTCCCATTCAACCAATCACAAGGCTTCAAAGAAGCACAACTAGCACACACAGATGCCACGTTGGCAATCTGTGTGCTAGTTGTGTCATATTAACCGTCCGATCAAGGCCTCACATGAGAGAGAAAAGAGAGATTGATCTAATGGCCAAGATTGAAGAGGAATCTACCAAGAATATTCGGATATCCTTCATCAGCAGCCTCGGGGGTGGCTATAAAAACCCCCAATTTACTTGTAAAAAGAATCATCCCTTCTTTAATTTACTGTTATAATGTCATTTTCTAGATAGGAATTGTATTTTTTTTTTAAGTATTGTACTAATTGATTTGGATTAATAAAAGTTGATTTCAGTCTTTAAATCTTTTGCTTTGTGTTTTATTATACTTTATTTAAAAGTGTTTGCAATTTGAATCTGTGAAAAGCATTATAAATGAAAAGTTGTTTGAATAAGCTGAAATCATAGCTTACTCGAATAATTAAGTTAGAAAAAGGGATAAAACATCTATCCTACTGATAGATGTACAAAAATATTGTTCGAGATTTTGATGATTAATGGTGGTCGAATCTGGATCGATTGGTAAGATGATGGTGGTGGTTCTAGTTCATTAAGACTGCTCAGCGCAGGTCTTCTACTCAACGGAAATCTCAAAAGGTACTCATCTCTTTTATTTACATTTTATTTTTAGATTTAACTGTGTTTAAATGATGTTATTTGACTGCCATTATGAATAATCAGAATGTTGAAAGGATGTTGAAAGCAACTGATAGTTATTTTCTATAGATTAAATAGTTTAAAGTTTAGCTGAAAAGAGTTGGATGTTAAATACTTACACTGCTTAGTTATTTCTGATATTACTTTTCTTTCATGTGTTTAAAAGTTCGGAGTTGAATTACTGTTTGGTTAACTATCTGTTTATGGATAACTGTTAAAGAGTTTATGTGATTTTGAAGATTATAGTGAGTTAAATCGTTTGCTTAGATGATTTAATCTGAGTTTTCATGACTTGATTTATGAGCTTAAATGAAAAGATTATGTCTGCTAGGGTTAAACTGATATAAGCTTTTTGACTGTTTATCATGATAAGAGTGTTTAAATTGTTTAGCTTTTATTTGATAATCTGTCATATGAGTTCGTCTCGAGTTTTCTTTTAAAACTGATAAGTGTGTTACATGAGTTGACGACTGCTGGACTTTTGGTGATTTAGAGCTTTATAATAGATAAAAATCTGTTTGATATCTTTTTGTTTAGTCACTGAAACTGCTTACTTTGAGTTAGTGATTGCTGGGTAATTGATTCATGTTACTGCTCACCTTGAATTTACGTTTGATAAGATCAGTTTTCTTTTACTGCTAGTTTGGATGATACTTTTGTCTGCTGATTGTAGGTTTGTCGTTTGATTGTTATTGATTTATTTACTGCTTAGTTAAGTATATGTTTATCAGATCCTAATGATCTGATTAGTCCTTAAGCTATTTCCTTATCAGCTTATTCACAATAAGCTCACCAAAAGTCTCTCCTGAGACACCTTTTTTTTATTCATCTGTCAAAAGAAATTAATACCAAAAAAATATGTCACTTATGGGGCTCGAACTCGAGACCCCCATGTTCACAACCAAGCGTGATAGCCATCTGGGCTACATGCGACTTTGAGTTTAATATCAGTAGTTGTATTAATATAGTAGGATTGTTTGGCAGATTTTAAATCAAAGAGTTTTGCAATTTAAGTTACGTATTTAGATATTTTTTTTATTATTATTACTTTAGTTAAAAGTAGACTTTAGTTTTATTAATATAAATAAAAATAAAATAAATAAAAAAAATGTTTTTATTAAGATTAGAAGTTTAATTAGTTAATTTTTAAAATTAGATTTTAATAATTAAATAAAGTAGTTTTTAAAGTAGATTAGTTTTAAAGTAATTTTTAATAAAGTAAATTAGTTTAAAAAAATAATTAGATTTTTAAATAGATTAAAAGTTATTAAATAGATTTATTTTCATAGATTATTAAAATAGATTAAGTTTTAAATAGTGTTAATTTTAAAGTAATTAATTGTTTTAGATTTTAAAAATAGCGGGGTTTACGATTCATGCACTTTAGGATAGATTTAAATAAGTTTAAATTTGTAGATTTAATTTGTAGTTTAAAAACCGAAAACCAATTCAAATCGATTGTCCAAATCAAAGCAAAACGTCTCAAATTCATAAGATCTTCGTGTACAACGAACTTGAGTCACCAACGTGTTTAATTGAATTCGTCATTGGTAATATTAGTCTATTACTTTTTCCTAAAGGTAATTTTCTAATTTACCCTATAACGTAATCTCAAATTATCACTATACTATCCTCGACACATCAAAAATTTTGGCGCCGCTGCCGGGGATCTTGTGTACGATTCGTCTTTGTGGAGATTTGTTGATCGTTGATTTGAAGACCCTTTCCGTCCTCGGAAAGTTTTGTTATTTTTCTATTATATAGTATGTATCGTTTTTCTCGTTTTTTGTGAATAATATATTGTATTACGTAGAACAATAAATTTACATACTTATCAAATAAGGCCTTAGTTGGGATTTCATCACCTAGCTATTGTAGTCGAATCCAAAACAAAAATAAAAGTCAAAATAGATAAATACTAATAAGAAGTTTGAACTCGATTTATACAAACTATAAGGTGGGTATAAGGAGACGTGATATAAAAGGCCGTCTAAGGAAAAAGGTTTTTAAGTGCTTTGTGCCACCTCGTTTCCCCGCTTGCTTGTGCGTATATTGAGAGGGACAACCTATTATTGGTTTGCCGACTCAAGTAGTAATAAATCTTATTTTTGTTGTTTACTTATTGAACCTCGAGACGTTTAGGTTTTCACCTATCGTTTCAAAGTTGACCGAGGGTAATTTACTTCCATAGTAGTTATCCTTATTCCTTGCTTTTTATCGATCATTATTGATTGAGCAATACCAAATAAAATACCAAAAATAATCTTCTTCTTGTCTAATTTCTTTTCTTCAATCCTCTAAATTCTCGTCTTTGTAGTGTATGCAATTACGTTCTTCTCGTCTTGTGATTGATTTTAATAGGCTTGAAAATATTCCTCGTAGAAATAGAAATCGTCAACAACGAATAGTGGAACCCGAGCTTCCACCTATTGTTGTAGAGATGGCCGATAACCGAACAATGGAGGAATTTCTCCGTGCACCCACCGAAGGGTACGGGGAAGAAATCGTTGTGCCGGCTATTTTGGCGGATCATTTTGAGATTAAGACGGGTCTTTTATCGCTCATTCGTGCCGACCAATTTCGTGGCAATGAGACCGATAGCCCGCATTCTCACATTCGGAATTTTAATCGAATTACCTCGACTCTCAAGTTTAGAGATGTGCCGAATGACGTGATTAAGCTCATGCTTTTTCCGTACTCGCTCGAGGGTAATGCTAAGCTTTGGTATGAGAAAGAACCACAGGGTTCGATCTTAACATGGGATGATTTAGTGTCTAAGTTTATGAATTATTTCTTTCCACCTTCCAAAACAACATACTTTAAGAACGAGATCACTAGATTTGAACAAAAAGTGCATGAATCGTTTGGGGTTGCATGGGAAAGATTTAAAGATTTGTTGAGACAATGTCCACACCACGGTTTCTCGGAATTGCATTAAATAAATACTTTCTATAATGGGCTAAATATGATTGAACAAGATTCTTTAAATGTCGCCGCGGGTGGTAATCTTTTAAGAAAAACTCCGAGAGACGCGTGGAGAATAATTGAGGATAAGTCTAGAGCACAATATTCACGAAACACACCGGTTGTTTCCAATGTGAATTCATCTAATCCCGAGATTGCTAGATTGGACTCTAAGATTGATAGTGGATTTGCGACTTTGTTGAGTGAGATTAGGAAGAATCCTCATGGATCCATTAATATGATTGAAAATGTTTGTGTATCATGTGGTGGAGCACATCCTAATTATGCTTGTTTAAACACGGGGTTTGATCAAGCTAGTGCTTTTGCCGCGACGGGAACTTATGGCTCTAACGGTCAAGTTCTTCGTCAAAA
Organism: Glebionis coronaria; assembly: GCA_025667525.1. Taxonomy (NCBI): domain Eukaryota; kingdom Viridiplantae; phylum Streptophyta; class Magnoliopsida; order Asterales; family Asteraceae; genus Glebionis; species Glebionis coronaria. Next base: position 186,992,928 of record CM046882.1, on the reverse strand, counting down.
TCATGTTGCTCCACCGGGTTTTCCACCGGTTCAAAATAGGTACAACAATGGGAACAATGGGAATAATTTTAATCGTGGTAACCAAGGGAATTTTAATCAAGGAAATGGGTTTAATGCTAATCAAAACAATCAAGGTTTTCAAAGCAATAACCAAAATGATTTGTCAAGTTACATGAAAACGAATGAGGCAAATTTGAAAGCTTTTCAAAACAACATTCAAGGACAAATGACAACTTTGAAAAATGAGTTTCAAAATACGCTAAAGGGGCAAAATAACAAGATTGAGCTTAATCAACAAAGAATGGAACAAAGATTTGAGCAAATGTTCGAGCAAGGTCAAAATCGTATGCAACAAAATTTGGAACAAAGTCAAAATAAATTGCTTTCGATGTTTGAGGGATTCATATCTAAACTATCATCTTCTTCGGGTTTCTTACCTAGTAATACCATTCCTAACCCGAGGGGAGAGCTTAAGGCTATCACCGCTTATGATAATTTAGAAAGAAAGCTTGAGCTTTATGTGCCACCTAAAGAAACCTTTTGGAATGTCACCAAGGCTACTTTAAATGTGATTAGTACCTCAGATTTTCTTGATTTATTTCCTAAGAAATATAATGATCTGGGTCAATTCTTGATACCTTGTGTTTTCGATGAGCTTGGGGAATACAAAGCTCTAGCCGATCTAGGAGCTAGTATTAACGTTATGCCCCTAGCCATTTGGAAAACTCTTTACTATTTGCGACTTATGACCACTCGAATGATCATTGAGCTTGCTAATGGTACCACCACTCGACCGGTTGGTATAGCGGAAAATGTCATTGTTAAAGTGGGGGAGTTCGTTTACCTAGCCGATTTTGCTATCATTGATTATGAGCCGAATCCTCGTGCGCCTATAATTTTAGAACGACCATTTTTGTGTAAGGCCAATGTTTTAGTTGATATGAGAGAAGGGGAGCTTAAATTGTTTCATGGTGATAAACATATGATTTTCAAACCGGAAAAAATTCCAAGATTGGTTCCTAAGAAATTGGAAAATGTGGAAATTGATAGACCTAATTTTGTTGAATCATGTTGTAATGTTACCTCATCTCCACTCACTCCACACGAGGATGAAAGTTCTAAGATTGAAAAACAAATTGATGAATACCTTAGTGCACCATTTGATGCTAGTGAGTTTGTTAATGAGAATTTTGATCCCGAGAGTGATATTGCTTTAATTGAACAATCTTTGAAGATGGACTCATTTTCACTCTCTTCTAAGGATCATGTTGAAGTTCCTAAGGCACAATCTTCCATTAAAGAGCCTTTGATTCCTAGCTTCACACCGAGTGAGGTTAGTGATTATTCATTCGATAAGTTCGCCGAAGAACTTGTTGATCCACTTCCACGGGGAAGTGAAGACGTTTCCGATCTCGAGATCTAGCGTGATTCTCGTGTTTTACCTACTATTCTCTAGGAATTCGCCGATGAATTGCCTTCAAATGAGAATGATGATCTTGTATCCGAGTGTGATACACTCGATACTTTGTCGGATATTTCTTGTGATGACAAGGATGACGATACTTTTGTGACTTACTCAAATCCTCTCTTTGAAGCTTCAATGAACAATAATCCATTGTTTCATGAGGATTTTGAAAGCATCACACCTCCTACATCTCACAACCTTTGTGATGATGATCTTTTCATTAGGGAGTTTGATAAGTTACTTTCCATAGACATTCCTTCGGAATTTGAGGAAGAGTCTAATGACGGTGATGAAGACTCTTGGTTTGATCATCTGATTTATGATGATGATAATGTTGACCCGGAGGGAGAAATTACTTTTGCTCCAATTATCCTTCCCACTCGCTTTGATCTTAATGTGCGGGTTTTTCATGAGACTCGTTTTGAGTACCATGACCCCTTTATTCACATTCCTAAGAGTGATAAGGTCAACAAAGTCATGCAAGTTGAAACCACTAGTGTTGAGACTTTTGTACCACCATTACCATGTGCTTCATATGATTTAGGATTAGCATGGGGGGACGACACCTTGTTGTCTATTCCTTTCTCCACCGAGGACGAGGTATTTGACCCCGGAATCGTTGATTTAGGGAAATCTCGGCCTTTCACCGATGCAATAATTGAAAGACTTTTTAATCATCTTGGTGCGAGTTTATCTCGGGGAGCATGCTACATCCATACCATTAGTTGTGACTACCATCTCTTGTTAGAGATTTGTGTTAGAGTTTTATCCTTTCGTTTGTCATCCGACAACGAGGATGTAATCTTTGACCCTGGCATCGTGCTTTATGTTGGATTCTATTCCATTATGCCGGTTTTCACCACTTTCCCTAAGGACCAATGAATGCGGGGATCGAGTCGAGCTCATGACTCGGTTAACAAAAACGAGGTGCCTTGTGGGGGAGTCCCATACATTCTATCTTCTTTCTATTTTCTAACACTAATAAGGCTTGATCTTTCAAGCTCGTGCTCGTGATTTGTTGTGTTGTGATCTTAGGTATGACCCTTATATTTGAAGACTCTCGTGTTCGGTTTTTGCCGGTCCACTTGATCTTCCATTCTTTGAATGCCAAAAAGGGGCACTCTTTACCCTTGATTTTTATCGACTAACGTTTTATCTTGAGGCATAATTAATAAACGGCTTATAGATTTTGCGTGCTCTTTCCATGCTAGGATTTTGCATTAGACTCTTCGTGTTTTAGCAAGGGGGTGTTACTCTTGAGCTAAGAAGCATTGAGGACAATGTTTGGTTTTAGCATGGGGGAGTCAATCGATATAATCGCTTGCAATTGCTTTTGTCGTGTCTAAACGTATAGTTTTCTCATTTTTCAATAAAATTTTAAATTTTTAGTGTTATTTTTAAGTTTTAATAAATAAAATAAGTGCTTTTGACACGAATGTAGGCTTTCCGTTGGTGAAAATAAGAATAGTTTTTGACTCGACTCGGTTTTTAACCTTAGCTTTTCCTTAACGTATTTGAATTAAGTTTTGCTAGGCTATTATATAGGGAGCTTTAAAACGCGAAGGTCTTAATTCATACGAGTTAAGAACAAGAACTTTTCGCAAGCTCCTATAGTTGATCCTAGAAAGTCGTCTATCAAGGGAACTTTAAAACGCAAATTCTAAAACTTGCAAAAGTATAAGAAGAGGCAAGATCCTATAGATGACTTGAAAACCCAAAACTTTGATTTAATTGGCTAAGTATCCATTGATTTCACATTTTTGAAATTTTACAATATGGAGAACAAGAGATTATAGAGCCAATTATAAGTTTGGTATTCTTTCGGGAATTTATGTGAGTTAATTATAAGCCTATTCTCCCATCGCTTGCTAATAAATTTAATTGCAATAAATAAGGTTGAACGATTTGAAAAGTTACTTAGCTTCTAGCCTAAGATCGTTTAAAAGTTGCTCGGTATAGATTAGAGTTCATAGCCAAGGCATAACTTATTGAAGCGGGATGCGAAGATTGGCGAGTCCAAAAAGGTCCTAACAAGACATGAGGGCTATGTTTTATTGCTAAAGATCTCAAGTGATGTGAAGAATCATTTATCAAAATCAATATGATGGATCGAGACACACGACGAAAAGCAAAATACTCCCCAAAAGTCATGGAGAAGTCTATCCAAAAAGGCCTAACAAGGTATGAGGATAAATGAAGCCAAGTCCAAAAAGGAGGCGGATCGTTGTATATCAAAATCCCAAATAAAGATTGAGAAAAATGAAGAAGTCGTGGTCCAAGTATGAATCTCTCAAAACTTCAAGTGAAGAAATTCCTATATGAAGAGAAGACCATTATTTCATGAACGTCTCTCAAGGTTTGAAGTATAAAGTCGCTGCCAAATATCGGTCCGAGAAAGGTCTCAAATCGCGAAGCAAGTTATGCCAAGATATGAACTTTATGAGGTCCCGAGAAGCTGTTTTAAAAGATTTTGTCCTTTAGCTAACTATTGATTAAATCGTTCACTTTATTTTCGGCCTAATAAGTTTTCGAAATAAGTCAACAATGCATCCTTGTGATCATTCAAGACAACAATAAAATATAAGAGATACACCTAGGAATAAGGGAGTCTAAGTGAATAATTGGCCCACATGAGTTCGTGTTAGTCTACCAACTTATAATAACAATGATCTTGTTTTTGCACTTGGCATGGAAAAGTGAAAAGTCGAGGACGATGAATCTATTTGAGTTTTATGATCCTTAAAGTTATTTTTCAATAATGAAAGCAATACATTATGTCTTTGCAAAATTAAAGTCAAAAGTTGAATAATGATGTAGTTAGTGTTTTATTTTATCATTGCGTGAGGACACGGCAATTGCTTAGCAAGGGGGAGTTTGATATGAGTGTAATTACTCATATCATTTGTATCAATAAACAATGAAATAATGCTATTAATGTATCAAAAATGCCTTGCATATGTGTATTTCTTTTTTGAATGTGTGTAGGTACCAAGTTCGCGCAAACCGGCAAAATCGGCACGAGATTGATGTAAAAGATCAGAGAAGCCAAAATCAAGCTTGACTTTAGCGGATTTCATCATTTATTGAGCTAATGGGCCATGTGGGTCCCACAATGGGGTAAATAGGCTCAAAAGCCCATTTAAGAGTTAAGTGAATAATAAGAGGTGTTTGAAAGCCCAAAAGGCCCAACACCATTTGATGGATGGAATTAATAAAGCTAGGCCCAAATTAAAAGCCCACAATGGGATAGAAACGAATGGAACAATTGGGCTTAGGTTTTTACTTTGATCAAAACGTGTATAAAACTCACCCTTCACACGTTACTTCACACCAAATAAATTAATACTCGTCCACTCACTCTCATCCATTAAATAATTAAAACCGACCCCCCCCCCCCCATTTACTCCCATACACGTTACCCACACATTTAATAATATTTTGGATACAATCCATGTTATTCTCTCTCAAAACCTTTCTTCTCCATCTCACAAATAAAGAAAACCAGTAACTTTAATGTTACTGTTCACTAACCCTAGTCCACAATAAACTCGTTTTTATTTGGGGCTTTTTAATTAATCAATTAATTCACAAAAAGGGGAATAAAACCCCCATGGTTTAAGGAAGAGAAAGGCTTGAATGAGTATGCTACGTGGCTGTGTTTCAGTGGAAGATACACATCATTCCTCCCATTCAACCAATCACAAGGCTTCAAAGAAGCACAACTAGCACACACGGATGCCACGTTGGCAATCCGTGTGCTAGTTGTGTCATATTAACCGTTCGATCAAGGCCTCACAGGAGAGAGAAAAGAGAGATTGATCTAATGGCCGAGATTGAAGAGGAATCTACCAAGAATATTCGGATATCCTTCATCAGCAGCCTCGGGGGTGGCTATAAAAACCCCCAATTTACTTGTAAAAAAAGTCATCCCTTCTTTAGTATACTGTTATAATGTCATTTTCTAGATAGGAATTGTATTTCTTTTAAAGTATTGTACAAATTGATTTGGATTAATAAAAGTTGATTTCAGTCTTTAAATCTTTTGCTTTGCGTTTTATTATATTTTATTTAAAAGTGTTTGCAATTTGAATTTGTGAAAAGCATTAAAAGTGAAAAGTTGTTTGAATAAGCTGAAATCATAGCTTACTCGAATAATTAAGTTAGAAAAAGGGATAAAACATCTATCCTACTGATAGATGTACAAAAATACTGTTCGAGATTTTGATGATTAATGGTGGTCGAATCTGGATCGATTGGTAAGATGATGGTGGTGGTTCCGGTTCGTTAAGACTGCTCAGCGCAAGTCTTCTACTCAACGGAAATCTCAAAAGGTACTCATCTCTTTTATTTACATTTTATTTTTAGATTTAACTATGTTTAAATGATGTTATTTGACTGCCATAATGAATAATCAGAATGTTGAAAGGATGTTGAAAGCAACTGATAGTTATTTTCTATAGATTAAATAGTTTAAAGTTTAGCTGAAAAGAGTTGGATGTTAAATACTTACACTGCTTAGTTATTTCTGATATTACTTTTCTTTCATGTGTTTAAAAGTTCTGAGTTGAATTACTGTTTAGTTAACTATCTGTTTATGGATAACTGTTAAAGAGTTTATGTGATTTTGAAGATTATAGTGAGTTAAATCGTTTGCTTAGATGATTTAATCTGACTTTTCATGACTTGATTTATGAGCTTAAATGAAAAGATTATGTCTGCTAGGGTTAAACTGATATAAGCTTTTTGACTGTTTATCATGATAAGAGTGTTTAAATTGTTTAGCTTTCATTTGATAATCTGTCATATGAGTTCGTCTCGAGTTTTCTTTTAAAACTGATAAGTGTGTTACATGAGTTGACGACTGCTGGACTTTTGGTGATTTAGAGCTTTATAATAGATAAAAATCTGTTTGATATCTTTTTGTTTAGTCACTGAAACTGCTTACTTTGAGTTAGTGATTGCTGGGTAATTGATTCATGTTATTGCTCAACTTGAATTTACGTTTGATAAGATCAGTTTTCTTTTACTGCTAGTTTGGATGATACTTTTGTCTGCTGATTGTAGGTTTGTCGTTTGATTGTTATTGATTTATTTACTGCCTAGTTAAGTATATGCTTATCAGATCCTAATGATCTGATTAGCCCTTAAGCTATTTCCTTATCAGCTTATTCACAATAAGCTCACCAAAAGTCTCTCTTGAGACACCTTTTTTTTATTCATCTGTCAAAAGAAATTAATACCAAAAAAATATGTCACTTATGGGGCTCGAACTCGAGACCCCCATGTTCACAACCAAGCGTGATAGCCATCTGGGCTACATGCGACTTTGAGTTTAATATCAGTAGTTGTATTAATATAGTAGGATTGTTTGGCAGATTTTAAATCAAAGAGTTTTGCAATTTAAGTTACGTATTTAGATATTTTTTTATTATTATTACTTTAGTTTAAAGTAGACTTTAGTTTTATTAATATAAATAAAAACAAAATAAATAAATAAAAATGTTTTTATTAAATTTAGAAGTTTAATTAGTTAATTTTTAAAATTAGATTTTAATAATTAAATAAAGTAGTTTTTAAAGTAGATTAGTTTTAAAGTAATTTTTAATAAAGTAAATTAGTTTAAAAAAAAATTTAATTAGATTTTTAAATAGATTAAAAGTTATTAAATACATTTATTTTCATAGATTATTAAAATAGATTAAATTTTAAATAGTGTTAATTTTAAAGTAATTAATTGTTTTAGATTTTAAAAATAGCGGGGTTTACGATTCATGCACTTTAGGATAGATTTAAATAAGTTTAAATTTGTAGATTTAATTTGTAGTTTAAAAACCTAAAACCAATTCAAATCGATTGTCCAAATCAAAGCAAAACGTCTCAAATTCATAAGATCTTCGTGTACAACGAACTTGAGTCACCAACGTGTTTAATTGAATTCGTCATTGGTAATATTAGTCTATTACTTTTTCCTAAAGGTAATTTTCTAATTTACCCTATAACGTAATCTCAAATTATCACTATACTATCCTCGACACATCAAAAATTTTGATTGAACATCAAACCCGGAGACAAAGCATTATATGTATTAGGATCTATAAGGAACATAGGATTTGGAGTTATCCCTTGTGCCTGAAACTGAAGCATGTTACTCAAAACATCAGTCACCTACTGATTTTGATTTTGATTTGGATTAGTTGCAGGATTTGAAAATAATGTCTCATAGGTTCCATTCTTCAATGGTGATGACTCATTCCCATTTACAGACAGACCAGCTATCAGGTCATTAACATTATTTTTTAAATTCCCTTGGCCCTGAGGAATAATAGATTCAGAACCAAATATATCAAACAGCTCTGGTCCACTTCCACTTGACCTGGTCTGTGGTAACACAGTTGTTGTTTTGCCAACAGTAGCCATTCCTGAAAAGATATGGCCTGATTCATCTTCTTTATTGTTCTAGCCATGAAAGGAAACATCAGCAAATGGATTATCATTGTTGCTAGGCTGATTTGTCTATACATCATCAAACATATCATCATTGTTGGCAGGTTGATTCGTCTTCACATCAGCAAACAGATCATCATTGTTGGCAGGTTGATTGACGTGCACATCAGCATCATGAATCAAATAACAACATATATGATGATTCACGTAGCCACTGTATAACAAACCAGATTCAGCCAATTATTTAATCAAAATATACCTGTGTGTTCTTCATATATGAGGATTCACGTAGCCAGTATATAACAAACCCGATTCAGCCTATTATTTAATTAGAATATGCATGTGTGTTCTTCATATGCTGATATCTAATCAACCATGTTTTAAGATTATATGATAAATTTATGTGATTTGAATGAATGAATTCGAGATGATTTGAATGCGAGGAAGACAAGAAATCAAGGTGATTTGAATTCGAGATGATTCGGTGATGAATTTGAGATGATTTGAAGGTGACGGTTGCTAGGGTTTTTGTGTGTGTGTTTACCCCGCCTGTGGCTAGAATAATGAAAAAAAGTGAGTGTAGAAGGATTATATACAGATGCGGTATCAAAACGCAGTCTTTTGCAAATTGCGTCCCGCTTTTTTCAAATTGCGTTTTTGTAACCTAATTTTGGTAACTTTTTGAGATTTTTTAGCTAACAAACAAATTCTATTAGTTTAGAAGTGCCATGTCACATATGACATGGATTAGAGGTGTAGTATCAAGTCATAATTATACCTATATATAATATAAAGATATATATATATATATACTAGTTGGAAAACCCGTCCGCTGGACGGGTATAACTTCTTATTGTCGTTTAATTTATTTTTGTTATGTAAACATCGGTGTTAAAAATTATAATAGTGCGTATCGTACCATTGCCTTGTATTCATGAAACAGCTTTTTAGATTCAGTTCGGAAATGTATTCCTTTCGAAACTAAATGCACACCAAACAACATTTTTCTACAACTAAACACCTTACATATTGATGTCCATTACGTGCTTTTTAGTTACAAAGATTAATTTTTGGCAAACCAAATTGCAGTGTTATAACCTCGGTTCAAATACTTACACACCTTCATATGCAATACATGTTTTTGGCAAACCAAATTGCAAATTCTTGTGATTTTGCTATTATTATACTTTTATGCAATATCGTCGATGCCGGGTTTTTTTAAACATAGTCAGAAACAAAGTTTACCAAAACTAAATGTTAGTTCATTTTTAAATAAAATTGTCGCAAATAGATCAATACATATAAGGTTTCATTTGTTACTATGTCTCTTTCAATAATTTAATTATATCTTTTATTTTTATCTCGGTTATTCGGACAATATTTCTAGCCCATTCTAGTAGTGTGTTTGTATATATATCTCAAACCACCCACAAACGTAGATGAAAATTTGTAGTTATACCCTTTCATCAGAAATCATAATTTGCGAGATACCACGTATGGTCTTTAGCCCTTTTAATACTAAGATGTCTTTTAAATAACCTGTAGACAGTTTATAGTTGCATTGTGGTGTTATTCGCTATTATCTAGTGGCTAAGCCTGCTTGATAGGCGGACATGACTTTGTAATTTTGTTTACATTTTTTTAAATAGCGTTCATGAATATTTAATGTGCAGCCGAGTCGCAGTCTTTTTTAGTATCCAATGATTAAGAGTAACCGAGCCGTGCGTCTTTTTTTAATATCCAATAAATAAATGTGCTTAAGGTTTAAATGCGAAATGAATCTTACACGTTAATAAATAATGCATTAAATAAATGTGCTTAAGGTTCAAATTTAATAGGCTCGTCAGTCAAATAACCATTTGTATAATAGAAGACTTTGGTTGGTCATTGACAGTAAAAAAGAAGAGCCGAATAAAAAGATGCCAAAATAAAGTCAACTTTCTTTTAAAAGTCATGTTCATTTGGATGTGAAACGAACCTCACGCCAGTCTAAACAATTAAGAGCTATTACATTTTTATGCAACTGCACTCCGCTTTATTTAGTTCATGTTGCTACCTTTTTCCTACAGGAGGATATGTCACTTAATTGGACCAACTCTGCCATGTACATTACGTGATGCTAACACCAAACACATGTGTGCAACCATAGTGTAATGGGATCAAAAGAACATACATTATAAGTCGCAAGCTCGTTGATATTGAGATAAGATATCCGCAAAATATGATTAATTATCTGTATCTAATTTCAGGCATACTATACTTTCAGAACCGGTATAGTAATTTTAGAGACAAAGTTGGGTACCTTTTTCAGCATGGAGATCGTTGAAACAAATAATGAGTAACCTCATTCACATAATGAGATAACCTTTATCAGTTGAAAGTGCATAGATTAGAAACGCTAAGTTAAATCTGATAGATGCGGGTACCTTGTCCGCTAGTGTAAATACCGAGATAACCTCTGATACATGCTTTTTGTTATGGGTTCTAATTTCTCTCGATATCCTCTCGAATTGATCTCAGTTTAAAGTGGAATGATTTGTTCTTGGTAACAAAAAGGGGTTTTGGTTTTCTAATCTACTAAACAGGGAAAGGAATAAAATGATAATGATATAAACTTAGAACAAGCAACAAATAAAAAGCAACACTTGAATTAAAACCGGAAAATGCCTTATGCGGAAAAAGGACTCTATTCGGAAAAACAGTGCTATTCGGAAAACAAGGCCAATTCGGAAAACATTTTCTATTCGGAATAAATTCTATTCGGAAAATAATTTCCTATGCGGAAAATAGACTCTATGCGGAAAATTAACCTTATGCGGAAAACTGGGCTATTCGGAAAAATATCTCTATGCGGAAAAACATAAACCTATGCGGAAAAACTTGCCTACACGGAATGTTAAGTCTATTCGGAAAAAATGAACCTATGCGGAAAATAAAGCCCTATTCGGAAAATATTCCCTATTCGGAATAAAAAAGCCGATGCGGAAAAATGGATCTACACGGAATAATAGCCTAATCGGAAAATCTGGCCTATTCGGAATATACAAGATATTCCGAATAAGGGAAAAGGTAAACTTGGCTATGCGGAAAAATTGTTACTATTCGGAATATTTAAAATATTCCGAGTAAGGGAACTGGCAAATGGTCTAAACGGAATGACAGATCAGAAAGAACAGTAACAGTAACAGGAAAACGTTTTTTTTTTCGATCTAACACCAAAATACTCAAAAAGGTTTTACCAAATCAACCAATAATCATTTAAATATCATAAGTAACAAATCCCACCAATAAAAACACTAAATCAACAACTTTTTAAGATCAAACTTGAATCAAATAAAAACTTAAGAACTTGCAATAGAAGATGATGAAGAACAAGATGAATGAAAAGATGAATTAAAAAGATTAATGTAAAGGTAACAAGAGTAAAGATTAAACACTTACAAGATTGAAAGAAAAATGAAAAATCACCAAACACCCTAATGGTGTTTGTGATGAACCGAACCTAAGAACTGGGGAAAAGAAAATGAAAAACTAACTCCCTAAAATGTGAAGGAAAAGTCTATTTATAGTCCTAGTGGTTGGTTGGTGAGTGGGCTTTATTCCTTTCTTCTTGTCTTCTCGTCTTTTCAGAAAAGTTGACGTTTTCGATTCTGATTCGGGATTTGTCGTCGATTAAATTCAACTCGTCTTTTAATTTCTTCGTTAAATATACTTGAGTTTCTTCGACATATGTAAATCTTCCATCTTTGGTCCTTTTCTTCGATAAATCTTCAAATAGGCCCATTGACTTCAAATCTTTTGCATCTCTTGGACAATAGACTTCGTCTTTAGTCTTTTTCCTTGATAAAACCCGTGCAATCCCATGTTTTCTTTAATATTCATCCGGTTAGCTCTGAAAACACGATAAACACAAAAACCACGCATAATTCCAAACAAATGATATTAAATACGTGTTTTGGTCTCGTTTTAGCCCGAATTAAGTGGTAAAAGGATGGGTGTTTACACACCTATCAAATCCCCTACACTTAACCATTGCCATGCCCTCATGCAATGCTTAATGATAAAGCAAGTTTACACTTTTCTCATAATTAATCAACCTTGGCCTTATTTAAATTCTATTAAACAAAAATTAAAGAAATAAAACTTTAAAGGTAACAAAGGGATAGAAAACCATTTTCACTTGAAAATAGCTACATGGAAATAATTTGCAAAGAAATCAATGACTTACATTAGGGCTTTGCTGCTGCGAAGATTTATCACCCTCAAGTTTCACGTTCCCCAAACTAAGCTTAAAAACGAGATCATTGTTATTATAAGTTAGTAAATCAAACACTTACACACATAGCTTAATTACATGCTTAAACTCCCTTATTCCTAGGTGTATCTCTTATATTTTATTTTTGTCTTAGAATGATCATGAAGATGCATTTTTGGGACTTATTTCGATAGTTTATTTAGGCTGAAAGCAAAGTAGGACGATTTGATCAATAGTTAGCTAAAGGACAAAATCTCTTAAAACTGCTTCTCGGGATATCAAAAAGTTCATATCTTGGCATAACTTGGTTCACGATTTGAGACCTTTCTCGGGCCGATATTTGGCATGTACTTCATACTTCATATCTTCGAGAGACGTTCTTGAGATAATGGTCTTCTCATCATAATAGAGTTTCTTCACTTGGAGACTTTTGAGGGGTACTCCAACTTGGTTGACCACGACTTCATGATTATTTCTTCAATCTCTAATTGGGATTTTGAGATACAACGATTCGCCTCCTTTTCGGACTTGGATCTATTTATCCTCATACCTTGTTAGGGTCTTTTCGGATAGACTTCTCCATGATCTTTATGGGAGTTGATTGCTTTTCGTCGTGAGTCTTGATCCTTCATATTGACTTTAGGAATAATGCTTTTCACATCACTTTGGATCTTCAGCAATAAAATGGAATCCTCATGCCTTGTTAGGGCCTTTTCGGACTCGCCAATCTTCGCGCCCCGCTTCATAAGTTATGCCTTGGCTATGAACTCTTATCATTACCGAGCAACTTTTAAACGATCTTGGGCTAGAAGCTAAGTAACTTTTCAAATCGTAAGACCTTACTTATTGCAGATAAATTATTAGCAAGTGATGGGAGAATAGGCAAATAATTACACCAAGTGAGCTTGCGCAAGAATACCGACTTATAATTGACTCTATCATTTCTCGTCCTCCACAATTTAAAATCTCAAGTAATGAGACTCGTGGACACTTAGCCTAATAAACCAATTAAGGTCTACATGGTTAAGGATACTAGCTAGAATAAACTTGGATAAGTCTATTCGGGTTGAGTCAAAATAATCGCAACGGGCCTAATATGTCAAAGATTTCTAAACTAGCTACACCACTTTATTAAAAATTTTGACTTTATTGCGGGATATATACATACGAAAGCAACGATAAAAATTTAAAAATTACGACTAAATGGCCAAAGTTAATAAAAAATTTGAAAAATGTTGAAAAATAGGATTTTCTGGTTAAATGAAGGCATTTTCATGGAAAAGTCCACTTAAAACTTCGATAGAAGTCCCCCCTACACTTAAGATAAACATTGTCCTCAATGTTTAAGCATGTGGGAAAAGTCTTCCCTACACTTATGACATTGTGCACGTTGGTTAACTCAAGTTAAGGAAGAGACGACTAAAGTGATCAATTTCAAATGTGAGTATGAAGAAAATTGAATCACGATAGTTGAGAGATAGAACCGGATTTCGGATAACACGGGGGCACGGTTCTTGCAAAGATTCCAAGATTGCAGTTATCCCTGTAATCACATCACCACACAAACACAAACGACCAAAAAAGGTCCTCCCCTACACTTAGGGGGTTAAAGGGATAGATACTTGGGCTGCCTCCCGAGGAGCGCTTGTTTTTGATAACCGAGTCACGAGCCTGACTCGACCCAAAATTAGTTCATGGGGAACGTGGTGAGGGATGGAATCACCTCCTGAGAGGTGTCCTCACCAAAGTACAACTTCACTCGTTGGCCATTCACCTTAAAATTCGGTCCATTAGGTTGAGCGAGCTCGAGAGTACCATATGGAAAAATTTGGGCAATGGTGAATGGGCCGGACCAACGAGATTTCAGCTTGCCCGAAAAGATTTTCAATCGAGAGTTAAAAAGTAAGACTTTGTCTCCAACATGGAACTCTCGGTTTTTGATCTTGGAGTCGTGAATGAGCTTAGTTCTTTCCTTATAGATCAAAGAATTTTCATAAGCCTCATTACGGAGTTCATTCAGCTCATTGAGTTGGATCTTGCGTAGGTCACCGGCTTTGTTTATATCAAAATTAGCCCACTTCAAGGCCCAATAAGCCTTGTGCTCCAACTCAATGGGGAGGTGGCATGCTTTCCCGTACACAAGACGATAAGGCGTACAGCCGATCGGGGTCTTGTAAGCAGTACGGAAATCCCACAAAGCATCATCGAGTTTATCAGCCCATGCGGCACGATGCTCTCCCACAGTTCTTTCAAGAATTCGCTAAAGTCCTCGGTTGGATATTTCAGCCTGGCCATTAGTTTGTGGGTGGTAGGCTGTGGAAAGACGATGATTTACACCGTACTTAGCCATGACTCTAGCAAATTGGTCATTGCAAAAATGAGTCCCACGATCACTAATAATGGCACGAGGCACACCGAATCTAGCAAAAAGAGCTTTTAATAAGTTACAAACCACCCTTGCGTCATTAGTGGGTAAAGCTTTGGCTTCAACCCATTTGGAGACGTAGTCAACGGCTACAAGGATGTATTTGTTTCCTTTAGAAGAAGGGAATGGCCCCATAAAGTCGATACCCCAAACATCAAAGATTTCACACTCTTGAATGAAATTCTGAGGCATCTCGTCTTTATGTGTGATTTTGCCTTGCTTTTGGCAAACGTCACATCGTTTAACCATATTGTGAGCATCACGATATATGGAGGGCCAATAAAATCCCGAATCAAACACTTTCTTTGCGGTGTAGTTGGGACCAAAGTGACCACCGGTGGGTCCTTTGTGGCAATCATCAAGGATTTCAGACGCTGCCGGTCCATCAACACATCGGCGGATAATCAGGTCGGCACATTGTTTGAATAGGTAAGGGTCGTCCCAAAAGTAAGTCTTGATGTCGGTGAAGAACTTTTTCTTTTGTTGAGACGTCAACCCTTCCTTTAGAATTCCACCCGCCAAGTAGTTTACAAAGTTCGCAAACCACGGGGTTTCATTCGACTTCGAGTTTATAGACATTAAGGTCTCCAAGGGAAAAGAATCATTGATTTCTTTGTTCGGATGATCCCCTTGGTAAGGATCCTCAAGTCTGCTGAGATGATCCGCGGCTAAGTTTTCTGCTCCTTTTTTATCGCGAATGTAGATTTTAAACTCCTGGAGCAGCAAAACCCAGCGAAGAAGTCTTGGTTTGGAATCTTGCTTTGTCAACAAGTACTTCAGCGTGGAATGATCGGTATACACAATGGTGGTAGAAAGGACAAGATAGGGGCGAAATTTTTCAAAAGCATAGACAACAGCTAAAAGCTCTTTTTCGGTTGTCGTATAATGCAATTGTGCCCCCGTCATTGTCTTGCTAGCGTAATGGATTGGTTGGAAGTGTTTGTTCACTCTTTGTCCAAGAACCGCTCCAATAGCAAAATCACTAGCATCGCACATCAACTCAAAGGGCAGCTCCCAATTAGGGGTAACCAAGACGGGTGCCTTAGTTAGCTTATCCTTAAGCGAGTTGAAGGCTTCAAGACACTCTTTGGAGAAGATAAAAGGAGTATCTTTTTCCAAGAGGTGGGTCATCAGGCGAGCGATTTGAGAAAAATCTTTGATGAATCGACGGTAGAAGCCCGCATGACCCAGAAAACTTCTCACACCCTTCACGGTTGAAGGTGGAGGCAACTTAGCGATAACATCGACTTTAGCACGGTCTACTTCAAGACCGGCTTTCGAGATCTTATGTCCAAGCACGATGCCTTCTTTTACCATAAAATGGCATTTTTCCCAATTCAGAACTAGGCGAGTGTCTTCGCACCGCTTGAGCATACGTTCCAAATTGGCAAGGCAAGAAGAGAATGAATCCCCGAAGACCGAGAAATCATCCATGAAGACTTCCATGGTTTGTTCAACCATGTCATGGAAGATAGCTAACATACACCTTTGGAAAGTCCCGGGGGCATTGCATAAGCCAAAAGGCATTCTTTTGTAAGCGAAAGTGCCATAGGGACAAGTGAATGTTGTCTTCTCTTGATCTTGGGGATCGATGGGTATTTGAAAATAACCCGAGAAACCATCAAGAAACCAGTAATATTCATTACCCGCTAATCTTTCAAGCATTTGGTCCATAAAAGGTAGAGGGAAATGATCCTTTCTCGTGGCATCACTGAGTTTGCGGTAGTCTATACAAACTCTCCACCCAGTAATGAGACGAGTGGGAATCAACTCGTTATGTTCATTGGGAACAACGGTTATTCCGCCCTTCTGGGGCACACAATGGATTGGACTAACCCATGGTGAATCCGAAATAGGGTAAATCATACCCGCATCAAGAAGTTTGATAACTTCTGTTTTGATGACTTCATGGATTTTTGGATTCACCCTTCGTTGGCTTTGAATTGTGGGCTTAAAGTCGTCCTCCATGAGAATTTTGTGTGTGCAGAAGTGAGGATCAATTCCACGAATATCGGAAATCTTCCAAGCGATAGCCTTCTTATGATCTTTCAACACGGCGACAAGTCGGGCTTTCTCTTCATCCTTCAAATCCTTAGCAATGATGACTGGCGACTTCTTCTCTTCTTCGAGGAATACATACTCAAGATGGGGCGGCAACTCCTTAAGTTCCAAATCCGGCGGATTTTCGACGGGAGGCGTATTCGAAGTCGGAGTATCGATAGCAATAACAGTGGGAGATGGAGGGGAAGGATTGTCTTCTTTGAGGAGGTTTGCAATGAAACTGAGATCTTCATCCCAATTGGTGGTAGAATCGTCATTGTCTAAATGCACATCTCCCATGGTGGCTTCCAAATCTTTCCAAAGGAAATCACTTTCTCCAAATAGAGATAGTGATGAGTCGATAGAGGAAACGGTCTCAACATTGGGAAGAGAGGTAGGAATATTTTTACAAGCATCTTTGAAATGTTCTTCACAAGCCTCATCAAGAACGTCAATACAATTAACACTCTCGTAAGAATAAGGCTGTTTAGAAAGCTTTCCCATGTTGAAGACTACTTTATCGTCACCCACTCTCATGATAAGCTCACCGGCTTCAACATCAATGAGAGTGAGACCGGTCCTCAAGAATGGACGACCAACAATTAGTGGCACACGGGGGTCCATCTCGTAGTCGACGACAACAAAATCAGCAGGGAAGGTGAATTTGTCGACTCCTACAATGACGTCTTCGGTTATCCCCACTGGATAAGCAACCGTACGGTTAGCTAATTCCAAAGTCATTTTGGTGGGGACTAGCTCTGGGAGAGATAATTGCTTCCAAACACTTAGAGGCATGAGATTAATACTGGCACCTAGATCGGCTAGGGCCATGCAATTCTCTACTCCCGGGAAATTGCAAGGGATAAGAAAACGACCCGGATCACCAAGCTTAGTTGGCAATTTCCTTAAGAGCACTGCAGAGCAATTCTCATTAAGTTGGGTGTTGGCAATATCGAGGAGCTTTTCCTTGTCGCTCAGAAGATCTTTAAACATTTTAGCGTATTTGGGCATGTAAGCGAGAGCCTCAGCGAAGAAGATATTGAAATTCAGTTGTTTGAACATTTTAAGGAAATTTGAAACCTGAATATCGTCCTTGCTCTTTTGCTTCTCTTTCCTCAACCTAGATGGATAAGGTATATTGGAAGAAGAGGAAGACTTTGGGAGAATAGGATCACTCACAACCACGGGTGGAGGAGGGGTAGAAGGAAGAGGTGGAGAAATTGGGGAAGGAGAAGGATGAGGAATAGGAGCAGGTGACTCGTTCTCCTTAGTCACAACCACCGGTGTAGGTATAGGAAGCTCGGGTTCCTTGGTACCTTTGCCACTTCGAGTGGTGATTGCTTTCATCTCCCCTCTTGGATTCGCAACGGTGTTACTCGGAAGAGTACCCGAAGAAGAGGGTTGACTACTTTGGAAGAAACTAGCCATCATGTTCCTCAGATCATTAGTTTGGCTATCCAACGTATTTCTCATATCTGCTCTCAAATCATTTCCTTGCTTTACCAAGTCTGCTTTCAAATTACGCACTTCCTGCTGGAGATTTTCCACGATCACATCATTGGTCCTCATGTAGGTTGCAACCTCTTGGTGTAATGCAGTGGTGGTTTGGTTGGGAGGAGCATTTTATGCAGGTGGTTGGTAAGCAGGTTGTTGGTAGACTTGATTGTTACGTTGAGGCGGTAGTTGCTGCTTGTGAGGAGGGATGTATGGTTGTCGAGGTTGTTGTTGTTGTTGAGGAGGGCGGTTAAGATTTTGTTGTTGGTTTGGGTTGGTAGGAGGAAAGCCAGGTGGTGACAGATAGTTGTTGCTGCGGTAGCTAAGCAAGTTACGGTCACCTTGAGGTCTAGCTTGATAAGCAGGTTGAGAATAGGTGCCATATGCCGCATTCACATTCTCAGCAGGGTAGTCTTGGGTGGCGGTACAAGTTGTGTAAGAGTGAGGACCACCGCATATCTCACAAGGTTGGCTGACAGCGTTCACTTGAGCGTGTTTGGCGTTGTTGCTGTTGTTGTTGCTGACGGTGTGGGTGACAAGCGATTCAAGAAGCGTGGTGATTTTGTCAAGTCGCTTGTCGCTGTCATTAGTGCTAGCACTAGCGACATTGGTCCGAACACTCTTGGTTTGCACACGAGATTTATTCTCAATGATGTCCCAAGCAGCATTGGAAGTCTTAGCCAATAGATTACCCCCCCCCCCCCCCCCCCCGAGGCACTGTTTAGTGAATCTTGGGCACTCATGTTTAAACCATTGTAAAAAGTATTAATTTGATGTACTTTGGTAAAACCATGTTGTGGGCATTTTCTTAAAAGATCTTTGAAACGATCCCAAGATTCACTGAACGACTCGTCGTACTTTTGTTCAAAATTTATGATCTCATTCCGCAAAGCGGTAGTACGAGAGGGTGGAAAAAAGTAATTAATAAACTTTGTTTCCAAATCCGTCCACGAGAGAATACTCTGTGGCGGTTCCTTAGCAAGCCAATGCCGGGCTTGTCCCTCTAAAGAAAAGGGAAAAAGTTGTAACCTTATAACCTCTTGTGGAACGCCATTGAATTTGACCGTGTTGGTGAGTTGTAGAAATCTCTTGATGTGGTCGTGTGGATCATCAATGGTACGTCCCAAGAATGGTTGAGCGGAAACCATCTGGATAAAGCCTGATTTTAGCTCGAAATTGTTGGCGGCAATTGGAGGTATGACAATTGGGTCCGTGTTGCCATCTACATGAGCTTGCAGCAATTCAATCATCGGGCGATTATCCGGAAGGGGCTCATTGTTGTTATTGTTCATGTTGTTGAAAGGCGGGTTGTTGTTGTTATTATTGTTTTGAGGTGGTATACCGGCCATGTCTAAGTTATCGAGAGGCTCGGGCTCTTGATAAGACGTGGATCGAGTGCGCATACACCTGCAAAAGAACGAACAAAGAAAAACAAAGCAAAAATATTTTTGGTTTTTATGTTTTTTAATTTTTTTGTATTTTTGAAAATTTTGTATTTTTTAGGATTTTTGAAAATTTTCGTGAAAAAGTAGCGTTCACGGGGAACGGATCCCAAAATCCAAGTTCTCACAAAAAACTTTTGATCTTAACGAGAAGAGCCGGCAGCGGCGCCATTTGATACATGCTTTTTGTTATGGGTTCTAATTTCTCTCGATATCCTCTCGAATTGATCTCAGTTTAAAGTGGAATGATTTGTTCTTGGTAACAAAAAGGGGTTTTGGTTTTCTAATCTACTAAACAGGGAAAGGAATAAAATGATAATGATATAAACTTAGAACAAGCAACAAATAAAAAGCAACACTTGAATTAAAACCGGAAAATGCCTTCTGCGGAAAAAGGACTCTATTCGGAAAAACAGTGCTATTCGGAAAACAAGGCCAATTCGGAAAACATTTTCTATTCGGAATAAATTCTATTCGGAAAATAATTTCCTATGCGGAAAATAGACTCTATGCGGAAAATTAACCTTATGCGGAAAACTGGGCTATTCGGAAAAATATCTCTATGCGGAAAAACATAAACCTATGCGGAAAAACTTGCCTACACGGAATGTTAAGTCTATTCGGAAAAAATGAACCTATGCGGAAAATAAAGCCCTATTCGGAAAATATTCCCTATTCGGAATAATAAAGCCGATGCGGAAAAATGGATCTACACGGAATAATAGCCTAATCGGAAAATCTGGCCTATTCGGAATATACAAGATATTCCGAATAAGGGAAAAGGTAAACTTGGCTATGCGGAAAAATTGTTACTATTCGGAATATTTAAAATATTCCGAGTAAGGGAACTGGCAAATGGTCTAAACGGAATGACAGATAAGAAAGAACAGTAACAGTAACAGGAAAACGTTTTTTTTTCGATCTAACACCAAAATACTCAAAAAGGTTTTACCAAATCAACCAATAATCATTTAAATATCATAAGTAACAAATCCCACCAATAAAAACACTAAATCAACAACTTTTTAAGATCAAACTTGAATCAAATAAAAACTTAAGAACTTGCAATAGAAGATGATGAAGAACAAGATGAATGAAAAGATGAATTAAAAAGATTAATGTAAAGGTAACAAGAGTAAAGATTAAACACTTACAAGATTGAAAGAAAATTGAAAAATCACCAAACACCCTAATGGTGTTTGTGATGAACCGAACCTAAGAACTGGGGAAAAGAAAATGAAAAACTAACTCCCTAAAATGTGAAGGAAAAGTCTATTTATAGTCCTAGTGGTTGGTTGGTGAGTGGGCTTTATTCATTTCTTCTTGTCTTCTCGTCTTTTCAGAAAAGTTGACGTTTTCGATTCTGATTCGGGATTTGTCGTCGATTAAATTCAACTCGTCTTTTAATTTCTTCGTTAAATAGACTTGAGTTTCTTCGACATATGTAAATCTTCCATCTTTGGTCCTTTTCTTCGATAAATCTTCAAATAGGCCCATTGACTTCAAATCTTTTGCATCTCTTGGACAATAGACTTCGTCTTTAGTCTTTTTCCTTGATAAAACCCGTGCAATCCCATGTTTTCTTTAATATTCATCCGGTTAGCTCTGAAAACACGATAAACACAAAAACCACGCATAATTCCAAACAAATGATATTAAATACGTGTTTTGGTCTCGTTTTAGCCCGAATTAAGTGGTAAAAGGATGGGTGTTTACACACCTATCAACCTCATTATTGTTACTACCATTTTGAATCCAAAGTGTAATGGACTAATGGTATATAATGAGATAACCTTTATCAGTTAAAACTACATAAATTAGAAACACCAAGTTAAATTTAATACATATGGGCACCTCATCCGCTAGCATAAATGATGAGATAATCTCATTTACTCTTGGGGTGCTTCTACGAATCCTCGGTAACCATAGAGTCCAATACCAGATACATTGGGCGGGAGGCTGAAGGCGGGACGTGGGAGAGTAAACATGTTCGTTCAATAGTTACATTAGTTTTAAGTTCTCTAGGGGCGGGCAAAAACGCAACTGAGTGGGTCATCAACAATCATACCTTCAGAACAATTCAACGGAGTCACATTTAAGCACAAGTTGCATTCCACACCCAACCCTTTATCAAACGATCATGCGTTATATTTTGAGTTACAACATGATGAAACTGAGACAACAATCTCATTTGAGCATGCTGATTGCTACAATTTCCCTTTAGCTTCTCTTGTTTTAGACTGTCTGTGGTTAATGCCTTTACAAATATTGGACTGCCTTATGGCAGATTTGCTTTTCAGGAAGACGTATGGCCAGGCCCACAGAGACAACATCGATCGTAACAGTCTCAATTTTTGGGACAAATATCTTTTTCTTCTTCAAGTTATCCTGGTCATTTAATATCAAATTAGAGAGAAATAAAAATAAGTTCCACAGCAATGGCTAGAAAAGTTGTAATCGGTAGTTACTCTTACCCACTCATGAGATGTACATAAAGATACTACACATAATCAGTAGTTATTCTTACTTGCTTCCATTGCATTTGTTAGTCATTAAGAATAAGAGGAACCTCCTCTGTCCTTAGCCTCCTTGGAGGTGTAAATTATGCAACGTCAACAATCAACGCCCAGTCTTACACCCGCTGCATCAAACTTTATGAAGAGTTATTAAGTCAGTGTGTTTGTCCATTTTGGAAGTTACAATGCCAATCCAAAGTAAAAAAGAGAGCACATATGCTATCTCGATTATGAATATATAAATGAAAGTGAAATTGGTTTCTATAAGCTTAACTATAGCTTCAAGAAACTTAGCATAGTTATAATCTTGTTGAATTGATTGAGGACTGAACATCCTAACATTCACTCAATTTTCTAAGGCACACAAGCTATAAAATAGCTAAGTGTATACTCCTTGGGCTATTACAATATGCTAAAAATGCCATAAAATGCCTCATGATATTTTTCTATTTTTCACATAACCTACTTGTTTGCGATTCTTAAGCTAAATCATCTTATTATCATCATACAGACCTCTGAGTCCCTATTAGGGTAAAGTTAGGGATAGAACGGGATAGAGTGGTTATTTTATTGGTATCGTCTAAAAAGTGTTTTTAACGTTTAAAGTTGAAACATGTTTAAAGTCCCATAATCATATATACTATATTGATTAATGATAAATTTATTAAGTGCAAGATCAAAGGATCCAAATTGTTTGCAACCAGACAAACCCAGCCCTCTTTGACTTGTATTAGATTGCCATTTGTGAAAACAAACACAAAAGCATTAGATGTTACTCATATTAAACAGTTGACAAATGTAGTATGTTGGTAAGATGCTTACGTTCAGGACCACTTGTCTGGTGTCTAAAATTATGGATATTGGTATAGTCGGTGACTGCGTTATGATACACAATCAACTAAATCAATAGTGTTCCTGTGTACATGAGGATATACGTTAACATATATAAGACAACTTTGTTTTCTTACTGTTGGATGTTATTGCACATTGTCCGTCCAATTGAAGTGGGAGATTAAGGTGTGCGCGCAATACCAGATGCCATTTCTGGTTTCTGCAAAAACAATTTGAGAATGTTAGATGTTGTCAAATAGGAAACAAATATGATATGTTGCTATTTGTATCAGCTTTTGATTATAACTTAATGTGTTTGAATCAGTTATGCTTGTAAAATAACAAAAAATGCAAACTTAAATAAGCTCATAAGCCCAAATTAATAATCTTATGCAAACACTAAATATTGCTTATTTTGTTAATATAGATAAAATCTATTACCAACTATCATCAGTTAATGGAATAACATATAACTGACAATGCAACACCTCTGAAATTAATTATAATACTCTTTCCTTGCAAATTACAGTTATCGGCTTGCATTTGATGTCAGACCAAGAGTTCAGGTATCATCATCATAATAATTATTATTTAGCTTTTCAAGGATTTCTCGAGCCAATAAGCTTCTTGACAGTAGCTATACTCGAGTAGAACCGTTGGTTTTAGGTTTTGCTAAAGAGCTCTCATTGGGGGTTTCAATCGCCTTGATATCAGAATACTTTCCAACTGCTAAAATAAAAGATCTTTAACTTGATTCATACACTATAACATGCAGCACAAGATATCCAACAATGTGATATATTATTTTGGGTTTTAATACCTCCTGATGGTCAATCTCGATTATCAGAATTCCTAACGATTGAAATAGGTCAAATATTATGTCGTTTGATTGCTTACAGCCTCTTGAATAATTTAAATTATGATAAATATAATATAATGACATCATTTCCCTAATCGAATATGAAGCAATACCAGATTAGGACATATACTATATTCGAATATGAAGCATTTTTCATTCTATAATTTAATGTTAGATATTCACTAAAAATACACATTTAGTCTTTGTTTGGGATAATGTTAGATATTCACTAAAAATGCACATTTAGTCTTTGTTTGGGATTGCTTAGATTAGTACAGGAATATGCAATTATAAGGGTGTATTACTTTATATCAGCACTTTCTGGAAGGACATCAATTACCCGTGTATTACCTTATTTCAGCAGCGATAAGGAGCAGCAATTGGAGCAGCCTACAGAACAACAAAAATGAGGCTCGCAAAGGTGTGCTTAGTGCTACTGATCAATAAAATAAAAATAACAACCATTATGTATCTCAAAGCAACGTGGAAAATAACATTTGTTGCAGCTCCAGTTCTCAACAATCGTTACCCTCATTTAAGATTTATTAACCCGTCAACTAACTAAAATTAGCAAAAGAAGTATAAGATTACAAAACATAAAAAAATCACCTCTAGATCATCTAATAGTATGAGTGGATAGACTTCAGCCAGCTCTGTAACAAATGTTCTCAGGAGGAGCACCATGAAGCTCTTTGGCAATATATTAAAGCTCGTATACGTCTAAAAAATCAGGTTAGCCTTTGAATTCTGTAGCAAACCAATTTTGTATTCTACCTTTAACTTTGCGGCAAAGTGCTAGAGCAAAGCCTCATCAAAATCTCTTCCTCCCAGTCAACGGTCAAACGAATGAGCCAATACCTTCAAATGCCCTTTCTTAAAACCATTCTCCGGTAAATTAGTCCTAAAAATTCCATAACCCAGAGTAGTATCAGTTGTTTCGAGCATCACCCGAAGAGGATGCAACCCAGCTATAGTAGCAACATCGGTAACAGCCCTTCTTTAAAGGTAAGTAAAATAAATTGGTTGTGTAAATAATGTTTAATGTAAATAACGTTTTTTAAAAAGTAATTATCAACTTTAAACCCCAAAAGATCTACCTGGTGTGGGTGGCGAATGATAAGCAATTCTTCTTCGCTTGTTACTCACATCACATTTATCTACAAACGGTGCTTTGAAGCACTCCTCAAAACTCTTAACTGGATGGAAGTTAAAAAGAACTTAAGCCTTAACATTTAAACAATCAGAAATCCAAGATATCTGTGTCGGAAATCCGCACAATGTTTTCTCGACCATATCCTGTCAAGCCCATATCTGAAAGGAGAGGGTAAAGAGCATGAAGAGTGCATTAAACGGTAAAATAAAAATGTTGATTAAAGCAAATGTGAACTACCACAAGATTAGCACCTTCTTCTGCTTCTTTAAGTCTCACAAGCAGTTGACCGACGTACAACTAGAGTCATCCCTCTACTGTGCTTCAAGTCCTTTATGCTTGTCCCTGTAATAGAGTCTTTCTTTCTCTCTTTCCTCATATAAAGTTGAAATTTCAGCTGCAACGGCATTGATAAACTTAGACTCCGCACTCCTAACTCCAGCTTTAGCAACTACTTTCTTCTCGTCCAAAATTCCATCCTCGGTCCTCCTTTGTGATGTTAAACGGTTAAGATGTTCCTCCTCTAAATTAGCATACTGGTTCAGCAAATTCGTCTTAAAATATTTTAAACAATACATCTCTCTCGATACAATACATCTCTCTCGATACAATACATCTCTCTCGCCCAAGTCAAAGAAGTTCTGCTAACGTTCTAATTTGTCTTAAAATCTTTTAAACTTGATTTTTGTCCTTGAAAAATCTTGTTGATTCTCATAGTTTTCCTTTAATTTCGGTATAAAAATAAAATCAGTATGTTTGCAAAATGTACTAAAGCATGGCAAAAGGAAATTAAGTAAACATCTTTGAAAACATCATAAATCTCATACACACCTTAACCGATATGATTCCGTGAAGAAAAATTAAGTGGGTTTATATCTATATCTACTCAGAAACTTTAATGTTGCGGCCTTGACTATTCTTGTTCATTTAAGAATTATAAAGCTTTTTCAATAAGAAAATAGAGATAAAGCTTTGACACCAACTGATTTCAGATTTATGTTTAAACTCTAACTTACCTTTCCTGCTGATGATGCACAATAACCTTCAAGTGTCTCTATGGCAGAAAAAAGATGATTAAGAGGGTGTTTGGATGTGAGTTTCAATAGGTTTCGAGTATGCACAATACCTCCATTTGGTTCATCTTTTATTGTTTGTTGAGATGGAACGAATTGAACGATGTAATTATTCACGAATAGAAATCAACCAACTCCATGAAGAACAGAAAGTCGCATATAAATATCATATAATAGATAAGAATGTTCTAAATGCTTGAAAAGCTTACCATGGAGTGAGTCTTCTAGCCTCGAGTGATGTCACGTATTTTTCCATGGACGTTAAATGTAACCTCTTTTTGATTCCCGTATACCCCTTGTAGAACAAAAAAAGTCATGCAAGATTGACTTAATTACAAGTGCAAGTAACAAATACCACATCAAATGAGATAACTAAAGCAAACACACGATACTCTTGGCAAGTGCCTTTGCGAGAAGTTCACCAGGTGATAAGCCAAAAGATTCTAACAACTCTTCTGCAGCATCCTTGATACAGGAATCACACTGCAATTTTAAGATAAATAATCATATGTGAGGAAGTTACTAATTTTATGTTTAAAAATAATGATTACACGTAAATTCCGATATATGTTCGAAACTGATTATAATGCCTCTGCAGCATCCCCACCAGCAGCTTTAGCAATATCAGCCGGTTGAGGAGCAAACACATGTTCATTTTAACTCATGCCTCTCTCTGACTTGGCAATATTTCCCTTCCTTGGTTCACAGAGTGTAATCGCAACACCAGCGTTACGCCTCTCAAACTGATACTTGAACCGCCTCTGCATTTAATAGAAAATAACTCTATGTTTAGATATATTAGAGTTATATGACTACAACTCCTAAGGTATATGTCTAATTCCATTCCATTTACTACGTACAATCGGAAATTATCTTAATAGGACTTTAATAAACATAACATTAAGAAAATTCTAGGGATTACTTACCTTTTGTTCGGTTTAATGGTTGCGTCGATTTGCTAGAGGTTAACAAAACAATGTCAGCCTTTGATTGCACCACCTGATTTCTTGCATCTGCAAAAGTTTTTCCTAAAGCAATAGAATATGAGTCCTGATGCGATTCATAAAGATAATAAACCATACCCCAGAAACATTATATTGAACTTAACAGTGCAATCTTGCAATTAGCCATACCAGGTGACGAATCAATCTTTATAGTAATTAATATCCTTATTTATAATAACTGCATGATCTTTTTCAGAATTCACATTAGGATTAAACTCACTGAATGATACAATACTAATAACAATACCTGCTCAGTGAAGGACAATAGAATTTTGAATTTATATAAGAAAAGAAACAACTCACAATGATTGTTCGACCATATGCACCAGCACTAACATAATTTCGTGTTCAAGGTAGCATCCCCAACCAACTACAAAACAATCACATATTCTTAATTGAATTTAATCCATGTTATCAAGGCTTGGGGATAATATTGGACCAAGTTTCCAATGGTAACAATTGAACCATAAGATAACAGATGTGTAGCGCTTGAGAATAATTACCTTGGAGATGTTAAGTGATCATTCGGGGTGGTTAATTAAGTACCAAGACAATCTTAATATGCTTGAGAGAAAAAATAAAAACTGATATAAAGATTAACAGGCCAAGAACGTAAACGAACATGGCTGATTTATGTGACTTTGAGAATAATTAGAGGCGTAGTTTTATGTGTTTTTTGTTACGTGTGTTTGAGTACAGGATTTGTGTTGTAATCTACTTCTGTAAGTTTTTAAGTAATATGTATAATAATAAGATGTGTTCTTTATTTATATTGATTTGCAACATATAAACAAAAAGTTTCGGTTGCTCGTAATTATGCTACTAACATGTCTCTATGTTTGGGTTCGAACCTTCAAGTGGCTTTTTTAATATAATATCAGAATTGAAAAAAACGAAGATTAATAAAAAGTAATTAATTAAAATAAAAAAATCGAAAACTAAAAATAAAAAAATAATAATAAAATGATGACGTGGATTATTGGGCTGATTATGTGGCATTTCCCTCCTGTTATATATATATATATATATATATATATATATATATATATATATATATATATATATATATATAGTGTAAGGTTATTTTCAGAACCAAATAAATGTACAGAACTACGAGAACCACCTTTATACTCATAACAATGCATATGTATTTTCATTATTATGTTTAAATTAACATTTAATAACTGTTTTATTAGTTATAGATTCGAGTATGATGAGCGATATGAAGAGTGCACATGTGTTTTCATATTATCCAACGAAAAGATACTTATCATACATACAAAACAAATACATGTGCATGATCCTAGGATACATGTTCCTATTGACATACGACAATAAAAATTCATGTATTTCTACCTAAAGAATTAAGCCGATGAATATACATGTGCATTTTAAGAATAAAAAGGTGGTTCTCGTAGTTCTGTACATTTATTTGGTTCTGAAAATAACCTCACCCTGTATATATATATATATATATATATATATATATATATATATATATATATATATATATATATATATATATATATAGAGTTAGGTTAACGTGGTGTACCTTTTTAAAATTCTTAAAATGAAAAGTATTATGAACCATTTGATTTAATTAGTTAGTATTAAATGCAATTAATAATAGATGAATTGTATTAATTTAACTAATATATGGTCAAAGGACAATTAATAAATAAACCTAGAATTAATTTTCATTTAACCAATAGTATTTAATGTTTTAAACAATATTTAATTTTCATTCAACCAAACTTATAGATAATAACGGTTTTCTTGATACATCTTCATATTTTTTCTTTTTTTATATATTTGTATTATTTATAATAGGTCTTGATATATAAAAAAAGTTTTGATATATTATGTCTAAATAATATTCTTTACAAGTAAACAACTACATATCCAATATTTTACAACATAATAAGATGATACATCAACAAGAAAATAGAGGTACATATTTATCAACTCAATGTAAAAAATAGATACAATTCATGTCACATCCAAAATTACAAATATGATGGTACATATTTAACATTTAACTCGTACACAACCTAAACAAATAAAAAACCGTTATGTACCGATTGATGTCCGTAACTATAATTTAATATAATATACACAAAGTAACTTGTCTTGAATTGTATAAATTAATAGGTGATACAACATAAGAAAAAACTAAAACTCCGAAATAGTTACTAGTACATATTAGTAAAATATAGTTACTTTTGAAAAAAACATAGTAGTATTTTTTTCCAATTAATAGCAAGTGTTTCAATTAAAATACAATTAATAAGTGTAATAAATATGGTTAACTTTAATCAATGAAGCCTTTTTTTATAAATTTCCTAACAAACATAAAAATTCAATTAGTTAAAAATTTAATGTTCTTTTAATGAGAATGATGCCATCTTAATTAAACTAGTAAATCTAATGGTCCAAATTACTTTTTATTTTAACAATTATAAGACACTACACTACTTTAACTAAAATCTATATATATATATATATATATATATATATATATATATATATATATATATATATATATATATATATATATATATATATATATATATATATATATATATATATATATATATATATATATATATATTTACCTATCTAGAATTTACTGATTTTGAACATATGAAAAATTTATTATGACCAGAGGGTCTTAACCTATTCCATTTACTTAGCCCTACTCCAGATACTTTCTATAATATATAAACTAACTCCCATATTCGTTTGAAGGTCTATCTATAACCCTAAGCACCCTGACCAACTAAAAACATAAAATGTAAACAGGCTGATCCAAAAACTGCTTTGACACCCGACTGATGTAACCTGTTTTTGACCCACTTCCCACCTCCAATTCAATTCTCGTTTCTTGAATTTGAAAGCCAATTCAATTACCTTTTCAGGGACATAAGATTCGAAACTTAAAAATTTGTAGAACTCTAGATATGATCAAAACAATGGACCAAAAATTCTGCCCAGTTTTTAAAACGAATTTAACACAACTAGTCTAATTAATTATCCACATCATGTATAATTATTAACCCTAATTAATCTAAACATGTTTATATAATTAAAATACATAAGTTATGTTTTAGCTAACCCTAGATCCATCATCTATTGATTAATTACATGATTAGATTAATTAAAATCATACATTAAAGAAGAGTTTTGAAGATTTTACCTTAGAAATCAAAGGAAGAAATTGTCTTTGATGAAACCTAATTCCACCATTGTTAAAATTCGACTATGAGATGTTATGGGAGTGAAAAATCTGATTATTTTGGTTATGGGATGGGTTTGGTTAAGTCCTAAAGTCCCCCTAATCCCATTACTAGTCCATTGGGCCTGTTTTTGGGATTTTTGGTTATTTTCTTTCTTCCTTTTCTTTTGGCTGCCCAAACCAAGCCCAAAGCACCAAAAGATCTGGTTTTTAACCTTATTTTATAACTTATATTATTCTTAAACTAAAGCTCACATTTGGGTTACTTCCAGACCATAACTCAAAAGCCTTACGTTGATTTTTCGACTTTCTACGCGATTTGCGAAGTAACCGTCATTTCAAAAAGTTTCTAATTATGGAAAGTATCTCTAAAACATATCCTAAACATATATATATATACTTAATACATACATACAACATACGATTCATACACGAAGCCTTGTAAAAACGATATCCAAACTTTCCCGCAGTTCATTTCTGAACTCATTTCATTTCATTTCATTTCCAACCCGTACCAGGATTTACAAATCATGTACCTCATTTCGTCCATTCTCATCCCCAAAATCACACATATAAACACATAAATCACATAAAACACATAGTCACACAAAATACCCCAAAAACAAGACTAAGTGACGAACCTCAAAAACAGGGGTTGTCACATCACTCCCTCCTAATAGAAATCTCGTCCCGAGATTTACTCCTTAGGATCACCATTAGCTAATATATAAGGATACTTGTTCCTCATAAACTCCTCCCGTTCCCACGTGAACTCTAGTCCACGTTTCAAATTCCATATACCCATAACTACGGTATATTACTTTTTCCAACGTCTTAGCTTCACGATCCAAAATCTCTACCGGCTATTCGATGAAACGAAGACTTGTATCCGTACTAATATCATCTAACGGTACTTGCAAGTAGGTTCTTGCTAAGCATTTCCTCAAGTTTAATACATGAAATACATCACACATACCACTCAAGTCTCCCAGTAATTCCAACCTATAAGCCACTGGTCTAATCCTTTCGAAGATTTCGAATGGACCCACGATTCTAGGTGTTAACTTCCCTTTCATCCCAAACCACGTCACTTCTTTCCATGGTGAAACCTATAGCACAACCTTATCCCCAATCTCAAATCCCAACGGCTTACGCCTCTTGTCCACACAGCTCTCTTGTCGGTCCTTTGCCATTTTCAACCTCTACTTAAGCACTACCACCACCTCTTGTAGTTTTATGTTCCAACTCCGGTATAATATGTTGACTACTTCTAACTTCACCCCACCGTAACGGTGATCCACCTTATCTTATATGGATTAAATCCATCAGTTTCTACTACATTTCCTATCACCAGACCTAACGATTTTCCCTTCTATATCACTACACAATCTTGACAACCCTTTGCTCCCTCAAGCCATTCTTCCTCCATACTACTTCTCGCTTTTCTCTCCATAATCTTAATTTCCATACCATATTCTATCTCATCTTCAGCCAATAATTGAGGCGATCCTCTTTTATTCCATACATTCTCATCAGTGAAGAATACGCCCCTCTCACTAGTGACTCTCTTTGTAGAAGAATTCTTCCTAAACAAAATGCAATCTCCAACTATCTCCAAACCGCAAGCCAATTCTCTAGGCGTCTTCCTCCATTATCCTTATGGTATGCTCATACCAACCATTAGTCTATCAACGGTATACTATGCTTACTTCCCATCGTTTATTCCCTTGCCATAATCCTTCATAAAGCATTCCATACTTCTTAGGATAATTTTTATGCAAAAACACCTATTCCATCACATCCGTACGCAATCCTTCCAACTTCTCAACTACTAGACTTCTAATTCCTCTTAGAATATGGGATGAATTATTTAGTCAATCGAGTATCACCCAACTCTCATCGTACTTATTACTCTACCCCATTATGTATGCCCTCTACCATCTTCGTCCTTACACCGCCCTTTATATACTACTCCTATCTATGTAGGAAGTATAGCCTATTTCCCTTTTCTCCATATGATTGTCCAAGCCACGCAACACAAATGTTGACGCGTTCTCTACTTTAGACAACTAATCGTGCAACTTACATCCTTCATCCAAACCCTCCTAACACGTCATCCATATAGCTAACTTTTATCTCAGCATCACTTTCTCCCTCTTATTCCATGTCTCATTAACTATGCTCGCCTTTCACGGATGGTACTTGGCCTTGCAATTTTCCTTCATCACTTAACTCCACCCATCACCTTTGCCAAATTTTCAGTCAAGAGGACTGAATATGTGTTGGAGACATTCATGATCCGTATAGATCATTCTCTACGTCTCGTACACCAAATGCCTCTAGCATTCTAGGCACATCTAACAATCCAGCTCTACTAACCAAGTCTTATGTAGTTCTTCTAATTATTCAGTTCCTGCAACGTTTAAGAAATCGCCTTTCTTTGTCGTCCTCGTACGCATCCAAATCCTTGCTCCACGTATCGTCATGCTTCGCGAATTCATCCAGTCCTTCTGATAATGCCAAGATCGGCTCATTATCTAATCCACCTCTTCAGCCTCCAAAACGCTTCCTCGTCCTTCTTTACTTCGCCCCTTGCTGGTTCCATGATATATCATCATCTCTAACTACTCATCCTGGTCAAATTAATCCTAAAACTCACACTTAAAAATCTCATGTATAATTCCCTTTCCTACCAACTCCAAAACCAACTCATAATTCGCCTCACTCTCCTTTTTAGACTTTGAGTAGATCAAGATGTCGTCGATGCTCTCGATGACAACTCGTTTATATACGTTCATGCACACTCGGTTCATTGACTCCATGAAAACCGCTAGTGCTTTAGTGAAGCCAAATGCATAACCATAAACCTAATGAGTTCATACAACATCCTTAGCAGTTTCAACTACGTCCTCCTTGCACCCTCTGTTAGCGGCAATACGAATAAATTCCTACCTCGTTCTACCCGCAAAAATCTACACGCATTCTAAAAGACCAATACTTCCTCGTATCAGACCATTCAACCGCTTTCCACATCCAATCTACTACTAAGCAACTCAAATTTTATCTTGCATTCCTTGAAATTTCTAACAACTCTTGTCTTTAAATCATTCCATCAACAATTACCTTGGAAAGGCACTAACTACAACTCCTCTCACTTATCATGCTTGCTCTATTCATGGTTCTACTTCAAGATAATAGGTAAACTTACAAAATGTTAAGAAATTTTCGGAAAATTTTTCATACCAAACGAATATCACAAGTACCTTTGAAATATCACATCCCCTTCCAATATTCTCTACGATGTGTTACTTGTGCCAATATCCATACTTTATACAAATCTCTATTCATCTCCCTTGGCACTCCTAAGAGACCTCATGACCACATTAGTTCGTCTTTCTACGAACTTCTAACTCTTTCCCCATCAAAAAGGGCATTCCAACTATTCTCTCATATAATTATATCAATGCTCTCAATCAATACAAAACCAAAACTACATCTGGAACCCACCAGACACGACCCACGAATCTAAAACTACGGATAACTAACGACATTTCATGTGCACCAATTAAAACAAGTCAAAAACCACGAGACTCAAAAGAAAACTCAAACCCAAAACATGTATCAATTCAAATGACCCATGACAACGAAAAATAATCCAAGAAACACCCAATTGCAACCAAAACAACTTACGCCCCACGACATATTATTTAAATCGTGCGCAAAATCGAATTTTCCCAAAGGAATATTTTTCTTTACCTCCTCACATCTATGTGACTTAAACAATCTACAAACAAACCTCTAGATGATCTCAAGTCTCAACTCAAAGACTAGGTACCCTGAACATCCCAAAACATAAGTTTAAAACTACTATTCAAAATTCAACCTTGAACCCGACACTCGTACAAACATTTTGACCAAGCTACTGACCTCCCATGACTATACGTCCCACATATTTGAAAAATACGTTCCGAGTACATAATATTAGCCTTTTGAATCACCCAAAAAGCTTTAAAAAAGAATAAGTTACGACCAAAACAATTTTATCCTAGTTGTTTTAAAAACTAAAGAATCATCTTAGTGATTAATGTAACCCTTTTAGATAAAAAAAAAATAAAAAAAATAATTGTATGTGAAATTTTCATGAACTCAATTTAACCTTGTATAAATAATTATAAGTGACGTAAATCGATTAAACTCAATTATATAAACTATTTAAGTAGAAAGAAATTTTATTTCGCTTTAATTTATAGAGAGTCTTTTAGAAATTTGAAATAAATAAGTGTTGATTTAAATTCTTATGTTACATCTTGTTCCAAACACGACTCCAACACCTTACCCTTATTTTAACGAATACAACCAACTATCCAAATCTATAGTAGATTTCCAAGTCTTTTCAGTATATACTTACTAAAAGGAATGTGAGACTCAACACAAAAGATTTCATTATCCCATAAGAAATACCAATTTATTTCAATTACTTAACACCAAGGACACCATTTTAAAATGGACACGTGAAATAGGAAACTCGAAGAATACGCCACAACAGAGGTTGAATACCTAAAAGAAGCGAGCTAGCAAACCCTACTACGGATACAATCGATAATAGCGAGGGATCATACATATGTAGGTAATATCGGGATACATATACATAAATCCGTCTAACATCTACTATACAAGCATGTATTAATCCTCTTTCATGTAATCATACTTAGGAATCCATTGAAGTTGTGGTACTTGTATAACTATGTTGGCCACCATACTTATACAATTATCCTTTCCCCAATGAACTCACTCCTATGATGACACCTATAAGAATCAATACAACACATCACACATAAATCCATCAACTCACCTAAACACATAACCACATATATAATAAGGTCAAAAACTCCAACTATTAAAATAACATAGTCAAACTCTTGGAATACAGAAATCCATAGTCTAGCTAAAACAGCAAAGACAAAATCCAAAACAAAAACATAATAAATTATAAGTCATGTCGCCCCTCAGAGTGGAAACAGCTTAAAATCCTTCCTATCCATCTACTACTAGTAACTCGAACCACCACATGATTCTTAGGGAACATGACTTAAACATAAAAAGAAAATACTATACCTCAGGTACATAAAATAACTCAACAAAAGACAGAAAACTACCATGTACCAAATTATGTACTTTAATATACAATTTAAGCAAAATACAACAATGACTAACGTGAACGATTATGGTTCAACCCGCAACCCGAAAAGATAATAACATGTGGCTAAGTATGAAGTACTATGGTTCAACCCATACTAGTCAAAACTTAACAAACATCGCAAGTAAAAACCAATAACATCAATTAATATCAAATGCACACATACTCCTATGACGTCTATATGCGAGGACCCTTAAGCTATAGACTAGGCTACGAGACTAGGCAACCTAATTCTCTATAACCATTGTCTCTGATACCATTCTGTCACACCCCAACATGATGGAATATAGGGCGCGACATATGGATATCATCACAACAATAGCGTGTCTATAGAGATAACTAAATGAAATAAGAAATGTCATAAAATGGTGACACAATTACAAATGTCATGGCAATATCTCAACGATGCAGGAGTCTAGGTATGTAGGTAACAGTCCTACCGCTTACCCGAGACAAACAATTAACATAAAAAAAGAAAATATATAGGTGTCAACAAAGTATCACTTATACAAACATCATATAAAGACTAAGAGGAAAGGGGGTTCCTCCAATGCAATCCTAAGCCTCCCAGCTAGCCACTCCTATTCTCACGCTTAACCACATTCTCACCTAAAAGAGACACTAAAACACGTCAACATAAAGTTGGTGAGAGTCATAGGTTTAGACTCCAACTCCAAATCAATTATAAGTTGTGAATAACAACCATTAACAAAAGAACATATGGAAAATGTGCTAAAATTATTTATTAACAACTAGCATTCAAGATTAACCAATCACCACAAATCCAAGGCTCCAAGCCTTACCAATAACCATAATTCCAAGGCTTCAAGCCTTACCAATCACCATGGTCCCATAGGCGTCCATACACCTATGAACCAATCCCAAGGCCACGCCTTGTCAACATCCCTTGGCACCAAGTCAAACCACAATAACAATCAAGAATCACATAGCGGTTAATCACATAAGATACACATAAGTCCATCACAAACCATAAAAACATTCACAACACTAGTTAAAAAACCATACAGTGTCTCTTCCATCCCATCTGGAAATAAATACATCAAAAGATATGGGACTATGAAACTCACCTGAACAAGCTTCTCCAAGTATCCGTGCGCTAGCAAAAATCTAAACACACAAACGTATAGAATCAAGACATGAA
This sequence comes from Glebionis coronaria, assembly GCA_025667525.1. Taxonomy (NCBI): domain Eukaryota; kingdom Viridiplantae; phylum Streptophyta; class Magnoliopsida; order Asterales; family Asteraceae; genus Glebionis; species Glebionis coronaria. The sequence goes on along the minus strand of CM046882.1, from coordinate 186,956,336 downwards.
CCACATACCAAAATGGCTCATTAATCTATGATGGATATCTAACCTTCTCCTATAACTTAACCCTATTTATATGCCATATGCATCTCATTACACCCCTCTATAAAGCCCTTAACTTAGTTTAGTTCATAACTCGTCCCGTTAACATTTTACGCAAAACAGACTCGTTTTTATACTTCAAACTATGGGTCGAACACCTCCTTAACCAAAATAACATGCCCTGTAAAAGCAATCCTATGCCCTTACATGTGTTAGCTAACTCTCCTATTTTGCCGCAACCTTAAATCTATTGTTAAGGCCTCCATATATATATATATATATATATATATATATATATATATATATATATATATATATATATATATATATATATATATATATATATATATATATATATATATATATATATATATATATATATATATATATATATATATATATATATATATATATATATATATATATATATATATATATATATATATATATATATATATATATATATATATATATATATATATATATATATATATATATATATATATATATATATATATGTATATATATATATATATATATATATATATACTTTTACCTATCCAGAATTTACTGATTTTGAACATATGAAAAGTTTATTATGACCAGAGGGTCTTAACCTATTCCATTTACTTAGCCCCACTCCAGATACTTTCTATAATATATAAACTAACTCTCATATTCGTTTAAAGATCTATCTATAACCCTAAGCACCCTAACCTACTAAAAACATAAAATGTAAACAAACATATCCAAAAACTGCTTTGACACCCGACTGATGTAACCTGTTTTTGACCTACTTCCCACCTCCAATTCAATTCTCGTTTCTTGAATTTGAAAGCCAATTCAATTACCTTTTCAGGGACATAATATTCGAAACTTAAAAGTTTGTATAACTCTAGATATGATCAAAATAATGGACCAAAAATTCTGCCCAGTTTATAAAACGAATTTAACACAACTAGTCTAATTAATTATCCACATTATGTATAATTATTAACCATAATTAATATAAACATGTTTATATAATTAAAATACATATATTATGTTTAAGCTAACCTTAGATCCATCATCTACTGATTAATTACATGATTAGATTAATTAAAATCATACATTAAAGAAGAGTTTTGAAGATTTTACCTTAGAAATCAAAGGAAGAAATTGTCTTTGATGAAACCTAATTCCACCATCGTTAAAATTCGACTATGATATGTTATGGGGGTGAAAAATCTAATTATTTTGGTTATGGGATGGGTTTGGTTAAGTCCTAAAGTCCCCCTAATCCTATTACTAGTCCATTGGGCCTGTTTTTGGGCTTTTTGGTTATTTTATTTCTTCCTTTTCTTTTGGCTGCCCAAACCAAGCCCAAAGCTCCTAAATATCTGGTTTTTAACCTTATTTTATAACTTATATTATTCTTAAACTAAAGCTCACATTCGGGTTACTTCCGGACCATAACCCGAAAGCCTTACGTTGGTTTTTCGACTTTTTACGCGATATTCGAACTAACCGTCATTTCAAAAAGTTTCTAATTATGGAAAGTATCTCTAAAACATATCCTAAACATATAATATATACTTAATACATACATACAACATACGATTCGTACACGAAGCCTTGTAAAAACGATATCCAAACTTTCCCGCAGTTCATTTCTGAACTCATTTCATTTCATTTCATTTCCAACCCGTACCATGATTTACAAATCATGTACCTCATTTCGTCCATTCTCATCCCCAAAATCACACATATAAACACATAAATCACATAAAACACATAGTCACACAAAATACCCCGAAAATAAGACTAAGTGACGAACCTCAAAAACCGGGGTTGTCACACACCAACACCCCTGTCGGGGGCTGTTGGCTTCCATTAGTGGCAAACCTAGAGCATTTGCTCTCGGTGGGAACAGGGTGCGCAACATGGGGAACCCGGCTAGGCCGGGATGAACCTTGGACAAGTAGTGGCACTGGCTGGGCTGCCGGTGGCTATTGGTGGCGGTCGACAACAAGCCACAACCACGGTTGTGGTGAGCTATGGTGTTCGAGGCAAAGCCAAGACCTCCCATGGTCTCGGTGGGGTCTCGTAGGGGCTTGGGTAGAACCAAACACACTGAGGGGTGTGTTTGGCTAATCTTTTACTTGAAACATGTTATGTATTTTATTAATTAATTTCATGAAAATAATACATGGTCAATTAAATTAATTAATAACCAAGACCAATTTATTTAAATAAAAACCATGATTTAATTTATGTCCATTTTATTTAAATAAACATTAGGATAAATAATTATTAATATAATTATACATGTACATTTCATTAATTAAGAAAACTTAGCTTTATTAATTTATAGTTATTTTAACCAAGGTTTAATTAAATTAATAACATGATTTAATTTAATTATATAATAAATCATTTAAGGTAAAGTTTAATTATTAAAATCATGTAATATTATTAATTAATAATTATATGTTAAGACTAAGTATTAAATTTAATTAAACTTTACTATATATTAATCATGACATATAATATGCTTATTAAAACTATAGCTTATATCATTTTACTTATTTAATAAGCTTATTATTATTTATGGAAACATGTTAAATATGGAAATATACTAAATATGGAAACTTTCTATTTATGGAAACATACTAAATATGGAAACTTTCTACTTTTGGGAACTTACTAATTATGGAAACTTTCTATTTTAGGAAACTTAATATTTAAGGAAACTTGTTATTTTTGGAAAGTTATTAAATATGGAAACCTGCTATTTTTGGAAAGTTACTATATATAGAAACCTGCTACTTTTAGAAAGTTACTCATTATGTTATAACAATTACTATATCACATAAAACATGAAATACACTAGTCAATAACACATGAAACACTAAAACAAGACAAGAACAACTAAAACAAATAAAGAACACGTCAAGTAAACTAATAATCAGTAAATATAAGTTAAACATACAACTCATTCATGTCCCTTTTACTATGTAGCTATCGTGAAGTCAGAGTGATCTTCCACTTTTTTTTCATCCTCATTACTGGATACAAGGTACAGATATTCCGTCCTTCAGTAAGGACACACTCTTCCTATATTAGGATTACCCATTTGCAGCCATCTGTTTTCCCCAGTAGTTACTTAAACTAAACAGTAATTATATGATTAATATTTTAGATTGCCTGAGCTATATACATGCATGCCAGTTCCACCTAGTTATGGAGGTACCATAACCATAACTAGAGGCACCGGTGTTATGACTCTACCGTTGTGAGAGTAATTGCTCGTGACGTCCCTTTCAGTTATTTAGCCTATTTTATTATTATCATGTGGGGCGAATGGGTGCATCCTAGGAAAAGTTTAGAAAGATTACATGGTAACTATGGTTTGTGCCTTGCATCCGTTACATGGAGTTGATCCCTCCACCCAGACTATTTTAATTAGAGGCAACCCCTCTAATTGCATGATGAGGTCACCCCTCTATGTATTCATGCACGGTGATACCTCATGACCTATATGGGCTCTTGGGCATATTTAAAATATAGTTTTCAGTATAAAATAAACATAAGTATTTTCAGAATATAAACCAGTTCATAACTTACACGAGGTTTTCTAGGACTTACACTTATTCCGTTGTACTTTCATTTCATTATTTGCTTATGTTTATTGCTATTCATATCATTGTTATATATCCGCACACAGAGCGTATTGCTCAGCCGTATTTTCTTTCCATGTCCCCATATGGCAGGTACTAAAGGGCAAAGCTAGGATTATCAAGAGTACGTGCATTTGGATGGAGGCTCCCTTGTCTTCCTTTCTTTTAATGCATTTACATACTTTTGCTTTGCTGGAAATTGTTTAGTCCTTTCATACATTCTTTACTTATGCATTGTGTGTGGAGCTTATGTTTGGAACCGATGTTTGTTTCCGATTTCCTTTATGTTCATTTAATGTTTTAGACATTTACCTTGCATGCTTTGATGACACACCATAATTACTAAGTAACGGTCCACTTATCCAAGTGGGGTGTTACAATCCCGCTCCTTAACTCGCAGCTGATGGTAACATGGTGGAAAAGATCATCAATACGTGGTAATGGATAACGGTTTCTAATCGTGATCTTGTTTAACTCACAGTAATCAATGCACAAACGTATGTTGCCGTCCTTCTTATTAACAAAGAGCACTGGTGCACCCCATGGTGATACACTCAAACGAATGAAACCCCACTCCAGTAACTCCTGCAACTGGTCTTTCAACTTCTTAAGCTCTCTGGGAGCCATGCGATCAGGATCCTTGGAGATAGGCTCAGCTTCTGGAATGAGCTCAATGCCAAACTTCACTTCACGGATAGGTGGTATACCCAGAAGTTCTTCTGGAAACACATCTACAAATTCTGAGACAATAGGCTGATCATGAATAGATGGAGCTTCTGTAGTCGTTTCATGAACATTGGCTAAGAAAGCTTTGCAACCATGAGCCAGTAGGGCACGTGCTTGCATGGCAGAAATAATTTGTAAAGACTTTCCTGGTATAAAACCATTGTGAATGTACTCTGGGGCTTGAACATCACCGAATATGACTCGGTATGTGTTGCAATCAATCATGGCGTGGTGTTTTGCTAACCAGTCCATGCCTAAGATCATATTAAAATCGCTCATGTCTAAAGGAAGTGCGTCGACATAATGAACCTTGTCATCAAATTCTAAGGGAAGGTCTCTGTACACGTGGGTCATGCGTACAGAGTCCCGCATGGGCGTGGAAATATTTAATACAGTCTCAAGTGGGGTAGGTGTCTTATTAATACGAGCAGCATAAGTAGTCGATATGACTGAATGAGTCGCACCCGTATCAAATAAAACGCAAGCAGCATCTCCATACATAAATAAGATGCCAGTGATGGTACTTGTAGACTTGTTTGCCTGATCCCTGGTGGTGGTGTACACACGGCCTGAAGTTGCTGGTTTCTGAGGGGTAGTACCTGGTGTACCTGTAGTGTCTCATTTCTTGCAGTCTTTCATGAGATGACCTGCTAACCCACACTTGAAACAAACGCCTACACCACGACGGCATGGTCCTGGATGTCTACGACTGCAAGTGGTGCAAATGGGGTGAGAGTACCCTCCAGTGGGTACCTTCGCCAACTGGGAGCCTGATTAAGAAAATATGTGTGAGACATGATCGTTGGAACATAAAAATGACTACACTGAAAGTTTAGGTATAATTACCAGACTGAGCTGAGTGGTTAGGCTGCTGACACTTGTTGTTCTGGTCGTGCCCATTGCCATAGTTCATGTTAAAATGCTGAGATGTTAGAATTTATGTCATACAACAGCTTGACATAGAAAAGTTTAAATTTTAGGGACCTGCTGTTGTTGGAGTAACTAGCGTTTTTACGGTAGTTATCACTACCGCCACGCTTGTCTGATCCATAATGGTCGTTAGTTTGACCGTTTCCCTTGTTGTTGTTCTGATGAGTGGCCGGTTGAGACCGGTCACCACCCTTCTGCCTGAAAGATACAATTGAATAGAACATGATATAGAATTGAAAATACTGATTTGCATGAGATGGTATCGCTTGATGACTGAAATATACCTCTTCTCAAGTCGAGCTGACTCCTCATAATCATCTCCAGACTACGTGTTGCGTCAGCCACTTGTGACACATTGGTGAACATAGCACATTACAGACGGTCAGTAATCAAGGAATGAAGAGCCCAGCGGAAATGCTTCGTTTGCTCTTCTGCTGTGCCATCTGGTGCACCCAGAAAACCATCTAACCTGAGGAATCTCTACATGAATTCCGTGTTGTTCTCACCTGTCTTCTGAAGAATATCATGGTAATCCCTCTTTATTCGTTCTTGCTGAGCCCTAGGGAAGAACTGATTGTAGAGCAACTTTGACAAGTGGAATGTTACATGCTAATTGTGGCGTGTCATCAAAGCATGCAAGGTAAATGTCTTAAAAGATTAAATGACCATGAAAAAACCGGAATCAAACATTGGTCCCAAAACATAAGCTCACACATGCATAAGTAAAGAATGTAAAGAAAGGACTAAACAATGTCCAAGCAAAGCATAGTATAGGAGTGCATAAAGGAAATGAAGTCAATGGAAGCCTCCATCCAATGCGTGTACTCTTGATTGCCTAGTTCTGTCCTTTAGTACCTACCGTATGAGTAAATGAAAGAAAATACGCTGATCAATACGCTCAGTGAACGGATATATAACATGATATGAATAATTGAAACATAATTTAAGTATGATAGTGCAGTGGAATAATGTAAGTCCTGGAAAACCTGGAATCATGTTTTATAACTGGTTATGTCTGAAAAGCCTTATGTTTTATCATGGAAACGTGTTTTAAATGCCAAAAGCCCATATAGGTCATGTAAGGTATCAACGTGCATGAATACATAGAGCGGTGACCTCGTCATGCAATTAGAAGGGTTGCCTTTAATTATATTATTCTGAGTGTAAAAACCACATGAAAACCCATGAAATATTATTACACGAATCACAGATTAATTAAAGCAGTTTATTAATTAATCCACGACAAGTATTCAAATAAAATAACTTTTTATGACAAGTATTCACGTATAATAATGTACTCGAGAAATATTTATGTATAAATAAATACATCACGACACGAAGTATCACGAACTCAAGTCACGGATAATTAATACACGAGATTTAATAAAGTCGAAAAACAAATATATATATATATATAAGGGCTGTTTTTGGTTCGGCTCATTAAAGGAGGAAAAGGATGGGCTTTAAGCCCACCCGTCTAGCAAATTAACCACCAGGGGATTGAGTAAACACATTCATTTTACCAAAAAAAAAAAAGAAAACAAAAAAACTTTGGTTGGGGTGTTCTTGGCCGCCAGCAGAGATCAGAAAAAGGGGGTCAAGATTGGAGCTTTGATTTGGTTGATTCGTGTGTGTTAGTTTGGTTATTCCTAAATCAAGTATAGTCGGTAATCATCTTTTCTCCCTTTCATGTTATTAATCACGAATTTAATTGTTTTAATAACAAGAACACATGATTTTGTGTAATTATAAACATGTAATAAAAACAAGTATAGTCGGGTTTTGGTTTGGACTGGTCACGGAAACCGAGACCACAGTGGGTCTCGGTGCAGTTTTCTCAAAGCCGGCCACAACCTACAAGGGAGCCGTGACTGCTCCTTTTTGTCGGCCGCAACCCACAACAGCCCATCAGTGGGCGTTTGGTTTATAGCAGTGGCAAACCGAGAGCAGTGGGCTCTCGGTGGGGACCTGGTATCAAGCAGTGGGTACCGGTTGTAGCTCGTTGGGGGGGGGGGGGGGGGGGCTGTTGGTCAGCACAGAGAACTGGCTGAAGCCGGTGGGAACTGGGCTCAGCCAGTGGGAAACCCACACGGTCAGTGGCTAGATGCCACGGCCGGTGGCAGTTTGTCAGGGCTGCGTTTGGCGGCTAGTCACACGTGGCAAATGACCACAGCCCTTGCGGCCGTGGTGTGGGCTTGGCTCGGGATTTGGAATACACGAAATACGGCTAAAAGGGGGTGTTTGGTGTGTGGAACTAATTAACCTTTCACCTAAAAGGATAATTAATATGTTTAATTATTAAAGATAGCATGATTCATTTAATTAATTTAATCGGGACTTAGATTAATAAATTAATTACATGTCACCAAGGTTTAATTAAATTAAATAAAGCCTTTAATTTAACTATATGTTTATCAGTTTAAGGTAAAGTTTAATATTATGATTTATTAATTAATAATCGGTTAAACCATGTTATTTTATTTATTAATAATTAACGATAGGTTATGACACGTCACATTATTTATTTTATAAACATTGCTCTTTTCTAACTGTTAATTAATCAGGACTTATCAGATATATTAAATAAGCCTCACCTTATATTATAGGCTTATTAAATCAGCTTAATTCTATTTTTGGTAACTTACTATTTATGGAAACCTTCTATTTTTAGAAAGTACTTATTATGATACTACAAGTATAATAACACAAGAATACATGAAATACATTAATAAAAAACATATGAAAACATCAAGAATTACAAGATAATACATGAAACAGTAAAACAAGACCAGAACATGTAAAACAAGTAAGAACACTCGGAAACAGTAAAGTATACAGTAATCCGACAACTCATTCACGTCCCTTATTTATGTAGTATCTGTGAAGTCGGAGGAGATCCTTCAACTTTCTTCTTCATTTCATTACTAGACATAAGGTACGGATATTCCGTCCTTCAGTATGGACTTTCCTTTTTATGCATGATTAGGATTCCCCGTTTGTAGCCATCTGTTTTCCCCAGTTATATGTTATAAAACTTTACATGATTTGCTATGATTACCATGTTAATTGCCCAAGCTTTATATATATGAATAACCAGTTTCACCTAATTACGGAGGTACCATAACCATGACACTTGAGGCACCGGTGTCATGACTCCTCTACGAGGGAGTAATTTCTCGTGGCGTCCCTTTCAGTTTCAGTTGGCCATTTATCAGTATTTATTAGTGGGGCGTATGGGTGCATCCTAGTTTATCAGATTATCGGTTTACAGTTATCAGGTGAATGTGATGTGTGCTCTACATCCTTCACATTGGAGTTGATCCCTCCACCCAGATTATTATTTAGAGGTCACCCCTCTAACCAGCATGACAAGGTCACCCCTATATGTATTCATGCACACGTTGATATATTACATGACCTATATAAGCTTTATGCATTTATAATACATTTCATGCATGATTTCAGACTTGATAGTTATGAGTTCAGTTTCAGAAGTTATAAACCAGGTTTTCCAAGACATACACAGTTTCTACTGCATTTTACTTATCACTCTTTCAACTTTAGTACTTTTATATGTTTCATCTTAGTATTCCATATCTTTCATTTATATTCCAGATATTCTTATCATGTCATTATATCCGTTCACTGAGCGTATTGCTCAGCCGTATCTTCTTTCTGTGACTCATACGGCAGGTACCTAAGGACAGACTTGAGCATTTAGCGGACGTGCATAGGATGGGAGCTACCTTATACTTCTATTCCTTTTGCATTTCATTTACTTTATGCAGATTTTTGGGTTTATGTTTCGGAGCCGATGTTTGATTCCAGTTTTCCTTTATGGTCATGTATGTTTTTAAATACATATTACCTTGCATGCTTTGATGACACGCCATAATTATCATGTAACATTCTACTTATCAAAGTGTGGTGTTACACTGAGTGGCGAGATCAGCTCATGTAACGGATGTAGAGAACACACCACAGTTACCGTGTAATCTGATAAACATGTACTAGGATGCACCCATTCTCCCCACATGATAATAATAATAATACTGGCCAAAACGTGAAAGGGACGCCGCAAGCAATCACTCTCACCGCGGAAGAGTCATAACACCGGTGCCTCAAGTGTTATGGTTATGGTACCTCCATAACTAGGTGAAACATGGCATGCGTGTATATAGCTTAGGAAATTTAAATCATGGCATGGTAATTACTGAAACGCTTATAACATGTACACTACTGGGGAAAACAGATGGCTGCAGACGTGAAATCCTAATCATACATAGAAAAGGAATATCCTTACTGAAGGACGGAATATCCGTACCTTATGTCTAGTAACGAAAAAGATGAAAGGCGGAAGGAATCTACTGTGACATCACGAATGCTACATAATAAAGGACGTGAATAAGTCGTGTGTTCATGTATAGCTGACTGATATTTAGTTTACTTGTTCTTGTCTTGTATTACTTGTCCTTGACTTGTTTTACTTGTTCTTGCCTTGTTTTATTGTTTCATGTGTTATCATGTATTTCTTAGTGTTTTTCATGTGTTCTTGATTAATGTAATTTATGTTTAATGTGTTATTATACTTGATGTTTCATAATGAGTAACTTTCTAAAAATAGCAGGTTTCTATATATAGTAACTTTCCAAAAATAGCAGGTTTCCATATATAGCAACTTTCTAAAAATAGTAAGTTTCCATAAATAGTAAGTTTCCAAAAATAGAAGGTTTCCAAAATTAGTAAGTTTCCAAATATAAAAAATTTCCATAAATAGTATGTTTCCATAAATAGCATGTTTCCGTAAATACTATGTTTCCATAAATAGTAATAAGCTTGTTTAATAAGATGGTGATATAAGCTAAAGCTTAATTATAAGTCATGATTAATTATTATATAGTAAAGTTTATTAATTGATAAATATTTTAGGTTATCATGATAATTATTAATTAATATTATAATACATGGTTTATTAATAGTTATTAATTAATAATATAACTTGACTTATATTAATAATACTTTACTATAACTTGATATTGTATAATTAAATTAAAGTATGATATTAATTCATTAACCCATGGTTAACATGTAAATAAAATACTTATGCTACGTTATTTATTAAATAAACATAACATATAGTTTATCATAAATAATTATTTGTATAATTATTATAAGGTATAGTTTAATTTAATTAAACCAACATGTGTCATGTAATGTGTCATGAATAATTATTTAAAATAATTATTATAGTCTAAGTTAATTTAGTAATTAGACCATGTTAATTTACATGAATGATTAATCATTTAATTATATCCTAAGTTCAAATATTTAAACAAATATAACATGATTAATTTAATATAACATTAATTAAATTAACATTTATTAATTTTAGCAAAACCAATCCAAACGCACCCTTGTGGTAATTTTGCCGAGCCCACACTGAGACACCCTTGTCTCGGTTTGGCCTCGAACCAAGAACCCCAACACAGCCGCAAGGGCTGTGGTCTTGTTGCCGGTTAGCCGGGCTAGCCCCGGCTTACTGCCGGTTCCCACCATCGCCCCAAAACCACCCACCGAGAGCCATGGGGCCCTCGGTTCCCACTGCTGGACCAAATGTAGCCCCTATTGGGCGTTTGTGGGTTGCGGTCGACAAGAGGAAACATACACCACCTCATAGTAGGGGGCGACTGGCTTGTATAAACCCACACCGAGAGTCTTTAGACTCTCAGTTTCCGTGAACCCCAACAAAACCCCGACCAATCTTGATTAATTACTTGTTTTTAACATGTTTAACATTGTATCTTCATGGATCCATCTTAGATGATCATAATTAAAGAAAAGAAAAATAAAAGATCAAGGTTTAGGGATACTGAATCGTGTATTGGTTTAGGAATGATGCACACAACAATTACCCGAAAAATTAAAATATCAAAAGCTTGTGGTCTCCCTTGTTTTGCTTGTGGTAGTCGGCGGCCAAAGGAAAGAGAAGGAGGGTAGCGTTTTTGTTATTTTTCTAAAAATTGTAAAAGTTATTTTCCTCGAGAGTTTTTGGTTCATGTAAACTTGGTTATGGGCCGGGCCATGGGCCCTTGTTTCCTTTCTCTTTGTCGTCCAACACCCCCATAATATATATATTTTTCGTTTTTGATATTTAATCAAATCACGTGCATTATTATTCGTAGCGTGAGTTCGTGTTTTCCTTTCGTGTTTATTCTGACATGTATTATTTATTATATGTAATACTTGTAAATAATAAATAATATCATACGTAATAGTTGGAATCGGACATTAATTATTCTTGGTTCATGTCGTGTATTAATTCAATGTAAACTTTTAATTAATGCATTCATGGATTTTAAGCGGGTTTTACAGCTGGGGTCGTTTGGTGTTGCGGCCGACCCAAAGGAACAGCCACGGCCCCCTTATGGGGTGCAGCTGGCTTAAGAAAAAACACACCGAGAGTCATAGACTCTCGGTTTCCATGACACCCGAACCAAAAACCCAGTTTAGATTTGATTGAATACATGTTTTAATTATGTTTAAACATTTGTTCATGGATCTAATTAATTGATCATAATTAAAAGAAAATAAAATACAAGATTAAGGTTTAGATACCGAATGTTTAATAATCCTAAAGAACAAACACGAACCAAACCCGAATCATTCAACCAACTTTGTTTTCCTTCTTGTTTTCCTTGTGGATCCGGCGGCTAAGAGGGAGAGAGAGACTAGGGTTCTTTGTTTATTTAGTGAAAACTTGCAAATGAAAATCCTTGGGACCTTTTTGATTACATGATTAATTGCTTAACGGGATGGGCCTTAAGCCCTTCTTTCTCCTCTCTCTTTTATGCCCTCCAAACCAACACCCCTTTATATAGTTTTCATTTTTCGTGTTTTAAATTACGTGTCGTGTTTTAAAGTTCATGACATGTGTTTGTGTTTTAAACCCGTGTTAATTCTTGTCGTGTTTTATTTATCATACGTAAATACTTGTAATTAATAAATAATAATATACGTAATACTTGGAGTTATACATTAAGTATTCATGATACGTGTCGTTTATGAATTAAATGTAAAGTTTTAATTAATTCGTATTTTCGTGTATTTAATGCATTCATGTATTTTATGCGGGTTTTACATAAAGCATCATTTTGGCTTCATTATTTTTAGCCATTATTTTTCTGATCATCGGTTTGCTTTTCGCGAGGAACCAATTGAAATTGGTTAGAGGTGACATTTCTAACCATTGCATAATCACTTTCAATGATTATATACCAAAGATCTGTATCCTTAGATTTAACATAAGTTTCAAAACGGTTTTTCCAATAAATAAAACCATCGGTTTCAAAGAGTGGTGGTCATTGCATAGATTTCACTTCTTTGTAATTTTCAGAATCCATGGATCGATTCAAGTTTTAAAGTACACTATACTTTAAAGATCTTGAGTACGTAGCTCTCGATGCCAATTGTAGAAAACTAGAAGGGGGTTGAATAGTTTTACCGATTAGTTTTAATTATTTAGAAACTTTTTCGTGATTGAAAATGGATATAAACTAAGTGTGAAATAGTAAAGAGAATGACTTCAAGCAAGAAAGAAACAAACCACAATGCATAATGATTTATAGTGGTTCGGCCTAGCAAGATCTCACTTATCTTGCCCCTACTTCCACTCCTCAAGTATCTACTCGAGGGTTCTACTTAACTAGTAAATGAATCTCCTTTACACCGGTGGAGAAACCTTCACACTTAAGCTTACAATCTTTAACGACACCTACGCTAAGAAGTCTTGTTATTTACAAAGGCACGACAACGCCTTACACACTTCTACACTTGTGGTTTATAATACCAACCACACTTTATACAAGTAGATAGATGAATGGGTACAACAATGATGATTGTGTAGGTAACACTTACCACTTTCGCGCAATGTGAAGCTTTGAAGGATCAAAGCTTAGAGTTGAAATTTCTCGTGACCGATCTTTATATGAACAAGAATCTAAATTACAAGCAAGAAAAGAATAGACAAGATAGATTAGAAGGTTAGATATTGATAACTAGAATTTTAGTTATAAAAAATTTTCTTTGTCGTATGTCTAATCGAATTGATTTCCGGTTAAAAGTGTGACTCAACTGTTTTTGGTTAAGAAAAATATTTGTCATTGTTTGAAAAGTAAAAGTGCAAAAACTTTAAAGTAAATGGCAGGAAATTAAATCTAAACCTAATTGAAAATAAATGACGAGAAATAAAAGCGTGACGAAAAATTAAAGGCAAACTTAAACTTAAACTAAAGCAAACTTAAAATAAATCTAAGGCGAGTAACTAAAATGTAAACTTAAAATAAAACTAAAGGCAAGAAAGCTAAAAAAGCGACTAAGTAAAAAGGCGGGAAAAGTAAAGCTGAAAACTAAAAAAACTTAAACTAAAAACAAAGTAAAAATGCTCATTGGAAAAACACCCTCATTCGGAATAATTACTCGTTCAGAATGTCACCTTCACTCGGAATAATTCTTCTTCGTTCGGAATATTCACCTCATGCGGAATAATTCACTCATCCGGAGTATTTGCTTATTCGGAATAACCAAAAGATAACTAATGTCGGGATTTTGCTAGGTTCAATTGTTCATTTCTCGGTATCTTAACGAATTGATTTCCGGTTCAAAGTACGACTCAATTGTTTTTGGTAAAAAAAGAATATTTTTGGTTGTTTTAAAATAAAAGTGCAAAACTTAAAAGTAAAATGAGGTTAAAGTAAATCTAAATCTAATTTAAAATAAATGACAAGAAATTTAAAGCGTGACAGAAAATTAAAAGGCACTAAAAGTAAATAACGCAAACTTAAAACTAACTAAGGCAAACTTAAAACACAACTAAAACTTAAAACTAAGGCAAGGCTAAAATAAATCTAAGGCAAATAAACTTAAAGTGTGACTAAGGAAAAAGACGGGAAAAGTAAAGCTTGAAATTAAAAACAGAAAGTTAAAAATAGAAAGTTAAAAACTGAGACTAAAAATAACCTGAAAACAGCTCATCCGAAATAATACCCTCATTCGGAATAAACATTCATCCGGAATGTCACCTTCGTTCGGAATGTTCTTCTTTACTCGGAATATTAACCAAAAACCTTGATCCGGAATAAATCCTTTATCCAGAATATGTCACTTATCCGGAATAAAGTATTGATTCGGATTACTGGTCCTTGATCCGGAATGTTGTGCTTGATCCGGAATGTTTGGTTGATCCGGAATATCTTCCTTGATCCGGAATGTGAAATATTCCGGATGAAGACCTTGATCCGGAATATTTATTCCGAATAAAACTCCTTGATCCGGAATATTTGGTATTCCGAATGAAAGGTTTGATCCGGAATGTTAAATTATTCCGAATAAACAAGACTGATCCGGAATATCTCCTTGATCCGGAATGTTGGATATTCCGGATGAACACTTTGGCTAAACCCTTGATCCGGAATGTTTGGTTGATTCGGAATGAGAGGCTGATCCGGAATATGTCACTTATTCCGGATGAACGCCCTTGATCCGGAATATCTTCAACAAACACCTTCACACGGAATAACTTTTGGCCTTGATCCGGAATACCTGGGGAAAACAGGAACAGCGAAGAACACGCAAGAACCAAAAAGCTGTGGATCTAATCAAGACTAAACAAAATCAACCACAAGATTAAATCAAACTAAACAAATAACATCTACTAATCATAAACAAACAATCTAAATCAATCAAACTAACAAAACTAATCAAAATAATCAAAACCCACTTAATCAATTTAATAAAAACACAAAAACATAAACATGAAAAATAAAGCACAAAGATTAAAATCAAACAAGAAAGGTAGATAGGAGATCAAACAATAAAAATAAAGATTGACAAGAATTAAAAGAAAACTTACTTGAAATTAAAAGAATTTAAAGTGCTAGACATGTATTTAAATTTGACATGAAAAGTAAATGACAAGGTAATTAAAATTGGAAGAACTAATTGTCACTATTAGCCAACAAAAATGAAATGAATCTAATCTAATCTATTTATAGGGGAGGATTAGGGAGTGCTTGGGAAGCTTCCTCCCCTCTTTCTTCTTTTCATTAATTGCATGCTTTAGTCCTTGATCTTCTTAATCCTTTGTTAATCTTCTTAATACTTGGACTTTAATGACTTTATCTCGGGATTTCTTTAAACTCGTCTTGACATTTCTTCATAAATAAGACTTGAGTTCTTCGGCTTTTAGTAAACTTCCGTCTTTTGACTTTTTCTTCGATAAATCTTCAGAATTGGTCTTGGACTTCCGTTCTTTTTGCACTCTTGACTTCTTGACTTTGTCTTTCGTCTTTTTCTTCGATAAAAGCCCGTGAATGCCCGTGTTTTCTCCATTTTTCACCTTTTCGTCCTAAATCACAACAAAAACACAAACCACGCATAATTCCGACATTTACGACATAAAATACACGTTTTGGTCTGGTCATTATTGTAATTAAGTGGTAAAAAGGATGGGTGTTTACACACCTATCAAATCCGCTACACTTGACCATTGCAATGTCCTCATGCAATGCATTAGTTACAAAGAACGTTTACACTTTTCATCATAATCAATCCACGTTGGCCTTTATTAAAGAGATAGAAAATAACAAAACAAGTAAAGAAATCAAAATCATACCTTGGGGTTTTGAAAATGTCATGAATGATCATCATCCTCAAGTTTTCACTTTCTCCAAACCAAGCTTAAAAACGAGATCATTGTTATTATAAGTTAGCAAACTAACACGAACTCATGTGGGCCAATTATTCACTTAGACTCCCTTATTCCTAGGTGTATCTCTTATATTTTATTGTTGTCTTGAATGATCACGAGGATACATTGTTGACTTATTTCGATAGTTATTTAGGCTGAAAATAAAGTGGGACGATTTAATCAATAGTTAGCTAAAGGACAAAATCTTTTAAAACTGCTTCTCGGGACCTCATAAAGTTCATATCTTGGCATAACTCGCTTCGCGATTTGAGACCTTTCTCGTACCGAGATTTGGCAGCGACTTCATACTTCAAATCTTGAGAGACGTTCATGAAATAATGGTCTTCTCTTCATAATAGGAATTTCTTCACTTGAAGTTTTTAGAGATTCTTCATATATGGACCACGACTTCTTCATTTTTCTCCAATCATTATTTTGGACTTCGATATACAACGATCCGCCTCCTTTTTGGACTTGGCTTTATTTATCCTCATACCTTGTTAGGGCCTTTTTGGATAGACTTCTCCATGACTTTTGGGGAGATTTTGCTTTTCGTCGTGTGTCTCGATCCTTCATATTGATTTTAGATAAATGATTCTTCACATCACTTGGGATCTTTAGCAACAAAATGTAGCCCTCATGCCTTGTTAGGGCCTTTTCGGACTCGCCAATCTTCGCATCCCGCTTCAATAAGTTACGCCTTGGCTATGAACTCTAATCCATACCGAGAAACTATTAAACGATCTTGGGCTAGAAGCTAAGTAACTTTTCAAATCGTACAACCTTATTTATTGCAGATAAAATTTATTAGCAAGCGATGGGAGAATAGGCTTATAATTAACTCACATAAATTCACGAAAGAATACCAAACTTATAATTGACTCTATCATCTCTCGTTCTCCACAGTTTAAAATCTCAAGGAATGAGACTCGTGGATGCTTAGCCTATTAAATCAAAGTTTTGGGTTTTCGAGTCGCCTATAGGATCTTGCAAATTCTTAGACTCTTTCAAGTTTTAGAAATCGCATTTTAAAGTTCCCTTGATAAACGACTCTCTAGGATCAATTATAGGAACTTGCGAAAAGTTCTTGTTCTTAACTCGTGAGAGTTAAGTCTTTCGCGTTTTATAGCTCCCTATATAAAAGCCTAGCAAAACTTGACTTAAACACGTTAAGGATACTAGCTAGAGTAAACTTAGATAAGTAAACTCGGGTTGAGTCAAAAGATTCACAACGTTTGAAAATTAAAACCACTTTATTAAAAATTTATTCTAACAAAGAAATAAAATAACTATACAAAAGGAAAAACTAATAGGCCAAAATAGATCAAAAATTTTGAAAAATGTATTGATTTTCCGGTTAAAATGAGAACAAATACAAGGAAAAGACCACTTAACTTTGATAGAAGTCCCCCTACACTTAATGTAAACATTGTCCTCAATGTTTAAGCATGTGGGAGTAAACTCCCCTACACTTAGGACATTGTGCACTTTGTTTAAATCTTGCTAAGGAAGAGACAACTAACGAGATTCCTATTTTAATATTGAAAAATATAAAATAGTGAATCGAAAAGAGTTTAGGATAGAACCAGGAAGAAGGAAAACAACGGAATCACGGGTCGTCAAAAATCATCAAGAGTGGATCATTGAGCACTCGAATCCCAGAATATGAGAAGAGAGGAAATAGCAAACAACAACGGGTCTCCCCTACACTTAGGATAAAGAAAGCTAAAAGATAGATACATGGGTTGCCTCCCAAGAAACGCTTGATTTTTGTTAACCGAGTCGTGAGCCTGACTCGACCTTGATTATCATAGGAAGCAGCATGAAACATATCTACCGGAATCAAAGACATAGTTTTCGTCCATCAAATAGCACAAGCTTAAGGCGAACAAGGCAAGCCAAAGAAGAGTAGGCAAGGTTCCCTTAAGCAAAGACGGAGCACGGTGGAAGCAAGGGTGAAGTGGTGCAAGCATGTCTTCAATAGGTCCAAAGATATTTCCTTTTATTTCATCAGAAGGATACTGAGATGGCTGAATAATATCGATACCGGGGTCGAACACCTTTTCCTTTAGGGGAAAATAGCACTCAGGCTCAGCAGAATGTGAAGATGATCCGCGAAGAAAATGAACAACCTCGTCCTCAGAAGGTGGACAAAGAGGTGTTAAATCATACGCGCTGCGGATGTTGGTGTCGACCGGTTGCTTCTCCTTTGAAAGAATTTTCTTCAAATCCAAAGTAGGATCAAAACCATAATCATCAAAATCCAAAGGAGGTGCATCACTCTCATGAGGGAAGTAAGTATTGAGAAAAGTTGAAAAGTCTTCCTCAAATGAGTAATCGTCCAAAGTAGGATCAAGTGATGGCGGAGGATCTTCATCATGGGAAGAATCACTCGAAAGAGTATCGGCCTCATCAAAATCATCATAAATGGGCATGCCGGGATACTCGGAATCAAAGTCATCATAATCATCCGAATCTGAGCTAGAATCATCATCATAAGCATCAAAGATCGGTGGAGAATCATAAATGGGTGAAGGTTCCAAATTGGAGAGAGAATCATCCACATCATCTTGAAAAAGTGGATTATCAATGCAAGACTCGAATAGAGGATTGTTGTAGATGACAAAATCATCGATCACATTAATCATATTCGCAGATTCTCGTCCATAGGATTTGCTTGCAAGCTTCAACCATTTTAAAAACTTGTGCATCATCCCCGACTCTTAAGATGAGCTCACCTTCGGCAACATCAACTAGAGCTTTTCCGGTTCTCAAGAATGGCCGGCCAAGTATTAAAGGAGTACGAGGGTCCATTTCATAATCAACAACCACAAAGTCGACCGGGAAAGTAAATGTGCCAACTTTAATGAAAACGTCTTCGGCAATACCAACGGGGTAAGCGAGAGTGCGATTTGCAAGTTCAAGGGTCATCTTTGTTGGAGTAAGGTCGGGTAATGATAGTGTTTTCCAAACACTTAATGGCATGAGATTTATACTGGCCCCGAGATCAGCTAGGGCATTAAATTCTTCGGTTTTGTTAAAGATGCAAGGCAACACAAAACGACCGGGATCTCCAAGTTTTTCCGGAAGTTCTTTAAGAATAACTGCAGAACAGTTTTCATTTAAGCGTGTGTTGGCGAGCTCAATCAGCTTCTCCTTCTTATTCAGCAATTCCTTGAATGCTTTGACAAATTTCGGCATGTGGACAAGTGCTTCGACAAGGCTAATGTTGAAGTTCATTTGAGAGATCATCTTCAAAAAATTCGACACTTGAGAGTCATCCTTGGTTAGCATGTTGGCCTTGCCTAGCCGTGAAGGATAAGGGATATTGGGTTTAGGTGGTGAAGGTTCAGGTGTAGGTAAAGGTTGAGGTGTTGAAGGGTTCTTCTTGGATACATCGTCATGACGAGGCGTAGACGGTAATGGTGTACTAATACTAGGTGTAGGAGTAGTAGGGATAAATGGTGGTGGAGGAGGTGTAGATGATGGGGGTGGAATAGGTGGTCCTACTATGGTAACTCCACTACGGGTAGTAATAGCACTCACATTCGCTCGCGGATTGGTGACGGTGTTTGAAGGTAGAGAACTCGAAGTAGAGGGTTGAGTGGTGGGCAAGAAACTAGCCAGCATATTCTTCAAATTATTTGTTTGATTGCTGAAGGAGGATTGAATATTATCTCGAAGCTCGGATCTAATGTCATTCCCTTGCTTGGTGATATCTCCTTTCAAATTGATAATTTGGCTCTGTAGATTCTTGATTTGCTCACCTTGAGTTCTCATCAAAGCCTCAACATCTTGATTCATGGGTGGGGCTTGTTGAGCGGGTGGGTGATAAGGATTAGAAGCTCTAGGTGGGATTTGGTTGCTTCTATTGTAATTGTTGTTGAGTTTTTGGTTTTAAGGAGAAAAACCGGGTGAAAGGTAGTTGTTTGACCGGTAACTCATCAAATTTCGATCCCCTTGTGGTCGAGCTTGGTAATTTTCCGGTGAATAATTACCATAAGCTGCATACACATTTTCCGGATTTCCTTGTGTAGAAGGACAATCGGTGTATGAGTGAGGACCGCCGCATGTTTCACAAGGATTGGCAACCGCTTTAACTTGATGTTGCTGGTTTGTAGCGGGAAGCAAGATATTTTTGTTCATTTCAGTCATCATGCGGGTGAATTCGGTCATATCGGGGTTTGCTGAAGTAGAAGAAACATTGACTCTCGGGTTGTTCCTTGAAGAAGCGGAGGAATCCCAGTTTTTGTGGTGAGTAGTCATGTTTTCAATAAGTTCTCTACACTCCTCGGGTCTCCTTTTCATGAATGTGCCACCGGCGGCTGCATTAATCGTATCACGATCTCGAAAAGTCAAACCGTTGTAGAAAGTATCAATCAATGTGACAGGGAGCATGTTGTGGTTTGGACAACGATCGATCAAAACATTATATCTTTCCCAAGCATCAAAGAGAGATTCATCGGGTTCTTGCATGAAACCGCTGATTTGATTGCGAAGGCTCGTGACCATGGATGGTGGAAAGTAGCGCGACAAAAAGCGTTGAGTCATGTCATCCCAAGTATGAATTGAATTCTTCGGGAGACGATCAAACCATTTCTCGGCGTGATGTGATAAAGTATGTGGGAAGAGTTGAAGGCGAAGAACATCCATTGTGGCACCGGGAAACTTCATGCTTTGAGTGATTGTAATGAACTTGTCGAGGTGTTTGTTGGCATCATCATCAGGCATTCCGGCGAATGGATTTGTTTGCACTTACTGAATCATGTGGTGCTTCAACGAAAACTCCGGAGCCGTGATTTGCATCGGCGCAATCGGTCCTCCTCGTCTAAACATGGTAGGTTGACAAAGCTCTTCCATTGTCGGAAGATCGGGCTGTGGGAGAATATTGTTGTTATTATTATTGAGGTGCGGTGGATTATTGTTGTTGTTCACACCTGCCATACTTAAATCTTCACGAGTCTCGGGCTCTTGATAATTAGAAGATCTAGTACGCATACACCTGCGAAATCAAAAGAAAACAATACCAAACACAAAGAGAATATATATACACAATAAAGATAAAATCTTTTTGGATTTTTGAAAATTTTTAATTTTTATGGATTTTTTAACAATTTTTAATTTTTTATGGTTTTCTGAAAATTTTTGTGCAAGAAAATAACGCTCACGGATGAACGGATCCCAAAAAGCAACGCGTCTTTCACAGAAAACCGTTAATCTTTACGAAAAGAGCCGGCAGCGGCGCCATTTTAATGTCGGGATTTTGCTAGGTTCAATTGTTCGTTTCTCGGTATCTTAACGAATTGATTTCCGGTTCAAAGTACGACTCAATTGTTTTTGGTAAAAAAAGAATATTTTTGGTTGTTTTAAAATAAAAGTGCAAAACTTAAAAGTAAAATGACGTTAAAGTAAATCTAAATCTAATTTAAAATAAATGACAAGAAATTTAAAGCGTGACGGAAATTAAAAGGCACTAAAAGTAAATAACACAAACTTAAAACTAACTAAGGCAAACTTAAAACGCAACTAAAACTTAAAACTAAGGCAAGGCTAAAATAAATCTAAGGCAAATAAACTTAAAGTGCGACTAAGGAAAAAGGCGGGAAAAGTAAAGCTTGAAAATTAAAAACAGAAAGTTAAAAACTGAAACTAAAAATAACCTGAAAACAGCTCATCCGGAATAATACCCTCATTCGGAATAAACATTCATCCGGAATGTCACCTTCGTTCGGAATGTTCTTCTTTACTCGGAATATTAACCAAAAACCTTGATCCGGAATAAATCATTTATCTGGAATATGTCACTTATCCGGAATGAAGTATTGATTCGGAATACTGGTCCTTGATCCGGAATGTTGTGCTTGATCCGGAATGTTTGGTTGATCCGGAATATCTTCCTTGATCCGGAGTGTGAAATATTCCGGATGAAGACCTTGATCCGGAATATTTAATTATTCCGAATAAAACTCCTTGATCCGGAATATTTGGTATTCCGAATGAAAGGTTTGATCCGGAATGTTAAATTATTCCGAATAAACAAGACTGATCCGGAATATCTCCTTGATCCGGAATGTTGGATATTCCGGATGAACACTTTGGCTAAACCCTTGATCCGGAATGTTTGGTTGATTCGGAATGAGAGGCTGATCCGGAATATGTCACTTATTCCGGATGAACGCCCTTGATCCAGAATATCTTCAACAAACACCTTCACACGGAATAACTTTTGGCCTTGATCCGGAATACCTGGGGAAAACAGGAACAGCGAAGAACACGCAAGAACCAAAAAGCTGTGGATCTAATCAAGACTAAACAAAATCAACCACAAGATTAAATCAAACTAAACAAATAACATCTACTAATCATAAACAAATAATCCAAATCAATCAAACTAACAAAACTAATCAAAATAATCAAAACCCACTTAATCAATTTAATAAAAACACAAAAACATAAACATGAACAATAAAGCACAAAGATTAAAATCAAACAAGAAAGGTAGATAGCAGATCAAACAATAAAAATAAAGATTGACAAGAATTAAAAGAAACTTACTTGAAATTAAAAGAGTTTAAGGTGCAAGACATGTATTTAAATTTGACATGAAAAGTAAATGACAAGGTAATTAAAATTGGAAGAACTAATTGTCACTATTAGCCAACAAAAATGAAATAAATCTAATCTAATCTTTTTATAGGGGAGGATTAGGGAGTGCTTAGGAAGCTTCCTCCCCTCTTTCTTCTTTTCCTTAATTGCATGCTTTAGTCCTTGATCTTCTTAATCCTTTGTTAATCTTCTTAATACTTGGACTTTAATGACTTTGTCTCGGGATTTCTTTAAACTCGTCTTGACATTTCTTCATAAATAAGACTTGAGTTCTTTGGCTTTTAGTAAACTTTCGTCTTTTGACTTTTTCTTCGATAAATCTTTAGAATTGGTCTTGGACTTCCGTTCTTTTTGCACTCTTGACTTCTTGACTTTGTCTTTAGTCTTTTTCTTCGATAAAAGCCCGTAATGCCCGTGTTTTCTCCACTTTTCACCTTTTCGTCCTAAATCACAACAAAAACACAAACGACGCATAATTTCGACATTTAGGACATAAAATACACGTTTTAGTCCGGTTATTATTGTAATTAAGTGGTAAAAAGGATGGGTGTTTACACACCTATCAATAACCTTCATCCGGAATAATGTTTTCGTTCGGAATAATCAAGACAAAACACTCATTCGAAATAAATACTCATCCGGAATAAATACTCATCCGGAATGTTTACTTCATCCGGAATAAATGGTTGATCCGGAATTTTGCTTCGTTCGGAATAATTAAGGAAAAGTGCTCATCCGGAATATTTTAAAACAAACGTTCATTCGGAAAAACCTTTGATCCGGAATAAATGGCTTATCCGGAATAACAAGCTCATTCGGAATAATTAGAAAGACAACTGGTTCAGAATAAATTGCTGATCCGGAATAACAAGCTTGTTCGGAATACTAAACTGATGCGGAATAAAATGTTTATGCAGAATATAAAGCTTGATTCAGAAAAACCTGGGAAACCGAATATGCGAAGAACACGGGAATAAAAATAGGCTACGAATCTAAACAAAACTAACCAAAATCAACCAAAAGATTAAACCAAACTAACCACAAATGATTAACTAACAATAACCAATCAATCCAAATCACTAAAACTAACAATAATAATCAAAATAATCAAAACCCACTTGATCAAATCAATAAAAACTAAAGAACATGAACATAAACATAAGATTAAACCCAAACAAGAAGAGTAGATAGGAGATTAACAATAAAAGTAAAGATTCAATAAACATAAAAACTAAACTTACTTGATAATTAAAGTGCAAGACAAGGTAATTAAATGGCAATGAAATAAAAGTGCAAGTAATTAAAAATGGAGAGACTAATTTTGTCAAAATTAGCTAACAAAAAAGAAATTATGACTAATGGTCCTATTTATAGGAGGAGGAGGAGTATGATGGAAGCTTCCTCCTCTCTTTCTTTCTTTCTCGTCTTTTCGTCTTTTAAGTTCTTCGACTTTTTTTCGACTTTGTCTCGGGATTACTTAAACTCGTCTTGTAATTTCTTCATAAATTAGACTTGAGTTCTTCGGCTTTATTAAACTTCCGTCTTTAGACTTTTTCTTCGATAAATCTTTAGAATAGGCCTTGGACTTCCGTTCTTTTTGCACTCTTGATCTCTTGACTTCGTCTTTTGTCTTTTTCTTTGATAAAAGCCCGTGAAAGTCCGTGTTTTCTTCCCTTTTTACATTTTAATCCTAAAATCACAACAAAAACACAAACCACGCATAATTCCGACATTTACGACATAAAATACGCGTTATGGTCTTGTTTTCATTATAATTAAGTGGTAAAAGGATGGGTGTTTACACACCTATCAAATCCCCTACACTTGACCATTGCAATGTCCTCATGCAATGTATTAATTACAAAGCAAGATTACACTTTTCATCACAATTAATCCACATTGGCCTTTATTAAAGAGATAGAAAATAACAAAACAAGTAAAGAAATCAAAGACTTACCTTAGGGTTTTGGAATGTCATGAATGATTATCATCCTCAAGTTTCACGTTCCCCATACCAAGCTTAAAAACGAGATCATTGTTATTATAAGTTAGCAAACTAACATGAACTCATGTGGGCCAATTATTTACTTAGACTCCCTTATTCCTAGGTGTATCTCTTATATTTTATTATTGTCTTGAATGATCATGAGGATGCATTGTTGACTTATTTCGATAGTTATTAAGGCTGAAAATAAAGTGGGACGATTTAATGCTTTGGAAGAAGCTTGTACAGTTTGGGAAGGGGTTTTGATTGATAAAAAAGAAGAATCTACTTCAACCGATATGCCCTTAGGCACGGCCATACATAACATAGAAATCACACTTGGAAAGGGTGGACAATTAGCTAGAGCAGCGGGTGCTGTAGCGAAACTGATTGCAAAAGAAGGGAAATAGGCCACATTAAAATTACCACTGCACGAGTGGAATATTACTTAGTCAAGTAGAAAGGAACAAGGTCTTACGGCACGGTCACTATATCTTTTCTTTTTCTTTATCTCTCCTCTATGGAAAGAAAGAGGGGATGATATGTGGCATGGTATATACCGGATCGTTTAGTCAACGTTCCCGATCGGAGATCCATGGATCACAGACGGTATCTCCCCATAGCCTTTCGCCTCTGAAAGCGTCCTTCCTTCTCAATGCCCGGGCATCCATCCAATGCATTCTTTTCGATCTTGTACCCACGGAGCGGTACACTGAACACCAACCCAATCGAGACGAAAAAAAGAAAGAATAGCAACTACATCAACAACCTTGATTCCTGACGTGAACGGCCGCTTTCTTGGAACTAATTCATAGAAGAGAGTTGATAGAAGCCAAGGCATCAACCATAGACTTAAGTTCCCGTAAATAGGCATCCATAGGCTTGTTACCTTTCCTGTTATTCTGAATATCGAACTTCAATTTCATTTCTTTAGCCGTGGACTGATCAACAAATCTTTGCTCTAAAGCCATCCAAACATCCATATATGTTTTGTTTTCATATTCTATTGTAGACTTCCGTCAACATGTCCACTGAGAGTGTCGCATTCAACCAAGAGCGAACACTTTGATCCGTTCTCACCCAAGCACTATAAGCGGGGTTGAGATGAGCCCTTCCTTCGGCATCACTGATGAATTGAGGGGAACATGGAAAGGTCCCCTACACATAGCCCATTAAATCATTACTGATGAGTATAGGTTCAAACTGTGATTTCCAGAGAAGATAGTTGCGTCAGTCTACCTTTATGGATACGAGATGGGTGCAGCAAGAAGCAGGTGAGAAGGATGATGGGTTCTGGTAGGTGGAAGGGAAAGATTGAGGAGATGCATTGGAAGACATGGTGTATAACGGTGAGAAGGAAGCAGAGGGAACCGTGGTATATACCTGTGGGGAAGGCATGAAAACATGACTGGAGGGCTGTGGAATAGATGCCGAGGGGCCTGCAGTCGGTCCATGAACCTAATAAGAGGACAACAATGGTTTCGGGTTCACAAAGGACAACGAACCAGATGCAGTGGTGTAGGAGAAGGCTTGGCTTACGTGCTCAGCTCAAGCAAGAAGAAGCTATAAAGTCAAGCCTATTGAATGGTAGCAGAGGGAGTGGAGGTCTAAAAGTCAGAAGAGAACACTGTGCAAAGGGTACGCGACCACAACACGCTGTTGTCCCTTTTTTTTTCTTTTTTTT